>CM042090.1:7045842-7765842 GCA_023512835.1 Taxillus chinensis | reverse complement strand
TTGTTTTTGTGGGGGGGGGGGGTTGTGGGGGGGGGGGTTGGTGGGTGGTGGTTTTGTGGGTTTTTTTGGTGTGGGTTGGGGTTGTTTTTTTTGTGGGGGTTTTTAATGGAACCCCCCTTTTTCTTAGTTGGCGATTTTTCCCTGGTGGTTTTTTGTGGGGTGGGGGTGGTTTGGGTGTTTGGGGTTTGGGTTTGGGGGGGGGGTGGAGGATTAATAATAGAAATTATTAAAAAAATAAAAAATTTTTTAAAAATTTAAAAAAAAATTAAAAAAAAAAAAAAAAAAAAAATAATTAAATTTTTATTTCTTTTTTTTTTTTTTTTTTTTTTTTTTTTTTTTTTTTTTATTTTTTTTAATAAATTATAAAAATAATAAATTAATTTTATAATTTATTGGTAGGGTTGTTTTTTTTTTGGGGGGTTTGTTTTTTTTAGGGGGTGGGGGGGGGGGGGGGGGGGGGGGGGGGGGGGAAAGAAAACCGGAAACTTTTATTTTGATTTACTTCTTTTTTTTCTTTTTTTTTTTTTATTTTTATTTTTTTTTTTTTGTTTTTTTATTTTTTTTTTTTTATTTTTTTTTTTTTATTAGAGTTTAATTTATAAAATAAGTTTTGAAATTTATAGATTGAGAAATACACAAGCCCCCTCAAAACCCCAAGGAATTCAAAGAATCCCCCTCTTTCGATTTTTCCGTTTCCCTCTTTGAGAATTTGTTTTCCCTAACTCGAAAATTTTCCCTTTATATCAAGAATTTCCCCACAAGAAATTCCAAATTTTCCTAAACAAAAACCAACAACCAAAAAAATAACAACAAAACAGTTAAAAAAAAATTTTAAAAGTTATTTTGAGATTTTCTTAATTGAATAAAAAAAAAAAATAAAAAAAAAAAATTATAAAATTTTTATCTTTTTTATTTTTTTATTTTTTTTTTTATTTTTTTTTTTAATTTATATTTTAAATTTTTTTTATTAATATATTTTTTTTTTTTTTTTTTTTATATTTTTTTATTTTTATTTTTTTTTTATATATATAAAATAATAAAATAATATGTTTATAGAAATATATTTTTTTAATAATTATTTTTTTTTTTTTTATATTTTTTTTTTATTCGTTGGTTTTGTGGGGGGGGGGGGGGGGGGGGGGGGGGAAGGGAAGAAAAAAAAAAACCAAAACAAAAAAACAAAAAAAAAACACGAACCCCCCCGAAACCCAACCCAACCAACACACCCCACCCCCCGACCACCGAAAGAAAGAAAAAACAAAAAAATTGGGGGGGGGGGGGAAACAAAAACCCCCACCCGAAAGGGGAAGGTTTTTTTTTTTTTTTATAAAAAAAAAAAAGAAAAAGGGTGTTTTTTTGGTTAGGGATTTGGGGGGGAAAGGGGGGGGGTTTGTTTGTAAAAAATTTTTTTTTTTTTTTTTTATAAATATATTTTTATTTTTTTTTTTTTTTGGTTGGGGGGGGGGGGGAGATATGAATAGGAAAAAAAAAGGGAGAAAGGGGAAAAAAGTATTTTATTTAAATTTAAAATTTTTTTTTTTTTTAAAAAAAAAAAAAAAAAAATTTCTTTTTTTTTTTAAAAAAAAAACCTTTTTTGGAGAAAAAAAACATATTTTTTTTTTTTGGGGTTTGTTATTTTTTGGGGGGGGGGGGGAAATTTTTTTTATTTTTTTTTTTTTTTTTTGAATTTTTTGGGGTTTTTTTTTTATATAAAAAAAATAAAAAAAAAAAAAAAACCTCTGTAAAAAACAGGAAAATCTAAGGCGTTACTATGTTCTTTCCTCTTCTTCAATTTCAGGTTAAAGATGGAAGATAATTAATCTAGACATAAAAAATGAACTGCACTCTGGTCCAATTTGGTCCTTTGAAAATTTGGGAATTAACAGTGGACAATATTCCCAGATAGATAAAATAAGTGATGAAGGAAGCATGGGATGGATGACGACTTTGGGAAATTGAAGATATGTAGGAAATGAAGAGAGATGAAGCTTTGAAAGGCCTTGGGAAATTGAAGAAATGTAAGATCATACGCACAACCACAAGGTAACATGAGTTGCATCCAGCAATGCAGTTTGTTAACCACCTGATGGGTCAGAAATTCATTACGAGGGTATGATGACAATGGGCATCTCGACAGTATGAAATATGATGGCATAAAGGGAGGTGAAAATTCTGACCCTGATGATATTGAAGATGCAGATGACCTTGTTAAGACCTTAAGCCATGTTCAAAGAGAGCGAACCATATTTGTAGTGTGTCGAATTGTACAATTCCCCTCCCCCTCCCCCCCTTTGTATTTCCTACCATGCGTGTAACGATATTTATAACATAATCCGAGATGTGGTCTTTTTTTTTTACCGTATTATTGTTATGATTATTGTTATTATTTCAATTATTACTGCTTGTGAAAGTCATAACATAATCTGGTCATATTTTTCACTGTATATTGCATGTTTCGTCTTTTTTTTCGTTTTATTTATTTATCATTATTACTTGTATGTAAAAGCAATATTAATACAGGAGAGACCAGGACTTAAATAATCAATGCTGGTGTGCAAGGATAGAAAGTTTGTATAATTCACGCTTATAAATTGTTATCTAAAATTATGATTAATATCATTTAAGTTAAAATTAATGACATAATCCTATAATCAAGTTATATAACTTTTTTAAATCATATAATTTATTTTTAGCAACAAGTTTATCATAAACATACTATATATATACCTATATAGATTACATTTTTTAAAAATGGGGGGGGGGACTCTATCCATCCATGCCGAGTGTATCAGGGTCTGTTATGTGCGATGATATTATTTTTTATGAGTGATGAAAATTCATTTGAGCCTACGATTTTTAAAAATAATCGTGTTTGAAATATCTACTAAATGATGGACTAATTTCTCTTTCAATGTACGAAAGATGATGCGTATTAAAAATTGTTTTGAACTTTGTTGGAATGCTTAGTTTTGATGTTATCTATAACTTGTCTATAATTACAGCAGAGACTAGAAAAGTTAGTATAAGAATAATCGCTTTAAAAACAAGTTGGTAATCTATTAATTTTCTTGTCCTTGCCGAATCGTTGACACAATTTAGAGATACTTGAAAAACTTTCAAACTCTAAATGTCGTACTATATTATGTTCAAAATAACAAAGTTCTAATTCCAAAACCTTTTTTTTCACACTATATGAAGGCTTGGAGATAAATAAATAAATATCATTGATTTTGAAAGATTGATGTATTTGATAAGGATCTATATATGATTGAATTGAGCACAAGTAACTCTATTACATGTTCATTAGATTGGTGATTTAGTTCTTGCAATTGATCATCTTTTACAATACATAAATAACTACTCGATAATGATGTTCAATTGTAAAATCATCTTGCTGATGCCTAGCAAGACCTTGTGTACCAATATAACAAGCAATCATATGTAGCACATTTATAGATCTTATAACTTACAAAATGATATCACATTGGTAAGTAAGTCATTCCATTTATCATCTTTAAATGCTTTAATAAGTTCTTTGGTATACGAAACATGATTTATTGCAATTAAAATATATTTATTCTAACACTACAAAACTTAACAAAGTTTATCACTTAGCTCATAGTTTTTCATAAGAAGCATGATAAAAACAAATTCAAATAAAATTAATGTTTCATAAACTATGCCTACTTGTATCTACCATGAAGAACTAGATCTTTAATAATTTTGAGTAAAATTTCACGTGTTGAACTAAAGATCTTTATCAAGCTAAAAATCAATATAAAGTGAGAACTCTAATGAGTACTTCTAGCGTGTTTCATGGTACAATTTTGATTAAGTCCCCTTCTAGTCTCAAACTCATCAACATATATCAATAAAATATGCAAATTTAACATCTTGTGCAAGCTTTAATTGCTGATTATACTTACATGAAAAGCTAATAATGTTGATAATGAAAGCTAATTGATTAAAATTTTTTAACAAGGAGATAACTTTTGTCGATGCTTCTACTAATGCCAATTATAAATGATGTGCAAAACAATAGATGTAATTTGGACAATCATATGAAATCAAAGCTTGTAATTCATTTCACTTACCTAATATATTACTTGTCTTGTTGTATCTTTACCACTGAATGTATTAAATCTGTAGATTATAACAAGATAACAAAGAATATATTTTTTTTCCAGGACTATCATAGTGTCAAAAACATGAACGACAAAAAAAGATTTCTCACATAAAGCCATTCATATTAGCAAATCTTAAAACCACAGCCATTTATTCGTTTATCGACTCATCATTGGCTTCATCAACAACTATGGAATACAATGCATCACCAGTTTTTTCTCGAATTACATACATCAGTTTCATTAGAAAAATATGTAAAATTTCATTTTGGATTGTGGTAATGTGTAAGTTGTATTTTTTGGTAGCTTTCGCAAGTGGTTGAGCAACCTTTTTATTATATAGAGTTACCATCCAATATTTCAAAAACATTTCCAGAATTGATTAAAGTTGAGCTTTTTTCCTTTCCGCTAAAACAAATACCTTGCAATGTAAGCACTCAAACCACATCAATTTAGACCTTTAACTATAGCTGATTATTTTCAATTTCAAAATGACGTTGTTTGTTCAATACTTTGTTTATATGCTGAGGTTGGTTCATCAAATCATCTATTCTTTACTCCACAACTCTACGAGATGAATTAAAATCCTTTCCCTCATGGGACAAAAAGGACATCTTTTTCCATTTTTAACTTTCTTCAAACTCTAAATCTATCAACTGTGAAAACATTTTTTCACGATTCCCAGATGGCTTGTGAAATAGAAAGCATGCAAGACAACTTGTTGCTTGTTTTTCAAGAGAATATTTGATCCATTTTGGGTAAAGACTAAGTTTCTCAAAAGCTACAATGACGTTGTTCTAGTCTAAATGTTTTATTATAGACAATTTGGGTTAGAAAATATCATAGTTATGGTATGCTCGTTGGATTTCATCCTATTTATTAACATGATGATCCCAATTTTTTTAATGAAATCTATGAACTAGCTTCAACAAACTAGTATCAATTTTTTGACACTACGGATGACAATTTTCTTGAATCAGGATATCTACATTTTTTGGAATATGAATATCCACTTTTTTGCACAATAAATGCCCAAAAACAAGATATTCGAGCAAAAAAGAATTTCGAATAGTTTGCCTCATGTATCTAGTGATATCACTCGATTAAATTAATTATCAAATATTAAAATGGTGCACTCATACAATTTTTCAAAAAAAATCTATTTCATGATTTGTGTGGAATAAAGAGAAGCGAGAAAAAACTAAGAAATAATTATGTGTAATCCAATTACAATTACTATATTAAAGAGTTATGTTGCACATTCCTATAAAATGTACGGAAAATATTGAAATATTATCCTATAAAAGCATTGATAGCCCTAATATATTTTCAAATGAATATAAAAATATTTATACCAAAAGATTATACTAAAAATTTCAAGAATTGATATTGTTAGAAATACTAGTGTCGCTCGGTAAAGATAGTATTATCTTTTAAACAATAATTATATGTAATAATATGTATAAGACATTTTATTAATAATTTTACGTGTGCGATTTACTTCTCTCTTTTTTTTTCTTTTGATTTTTAATAAACATTACGAAATAGCTTGCCAATTGTTAGTAAAAATATATTATGTTATAGTATGATACAAAACATTTTAAAAAAATAAAACTATTATTGTTTATTGATTATTTTTTAAAAAATATAATCATCAAATTTAAAATATATAAATTTAATAATATAAATAATTTCGAGATCAAATGCATTAAATTCAAGCTAAGAAATTTTTCTATATTTCTTTTTTCCCCAACTTTACTATCAATACAAATCTACACGTGACACGTTCTTAGTAAGGTTGTGAATATGTGACCCTTAAAGTATAAAATTCTCAATTTATTCGGTAGTGATTAGGTTAGAGAATAAATCAAGCAATGATTCAAGCTTAACCTTATATAATTCAGTTACTCATTACAAGCTTAGTGTCACGAGGTCAGGGTTTTCACCTGTGCAGCACTTGGTCACCTTGGTGGATGCTCTGATTAAGCTATACCGATTAGGCCACACGTAGATTGGTTTTGCTTTACTTTGGGCTCATCAGGAAAACGACTCCAGCTCTCGACTAGTTTGTATAGGGATGGCCAAGTTCCCTCTTCATCGTCAGGTCCGAGACTAGTGGCGTACTCCTTGCATTTAAACGGGATGGTACGTCTAAACTCCGAAGAGGCTCCATCGGTCTCCCGCACGAACTGCCATGGAGCCTATTCCGTCTGCACTAGCTATGCTTTTCGCCTTGCCCCTCCGCAAGTAGCGTGCACCTGTGCAACTTGGGAGACACCCGCCACCATCATGCTGTTCAGAGTGTGACATCCTCCCCCACTTGACTTTGCAATGTTCTCGTTGCGTCAGCGAGTTCGGAGGAACCAAGATCATTCAGCGCACTTCTTTCGACTCTCACAATGCCACTCTGTCCCATCCTCGGGTACTATACCTTGGCTCGGCGGCCAACAACTTGGTGGATGCGATGTGTGGAAGACCTTGTCTGGTCGATTCCCATCTGTTAGGGGCTCCCTCCCAAGGTGGGATTAGGGACCACGCACATCGGTGGTGAGAGTGTTTCGGTGAGCTTTCTTAAAAAGGGTCGTAACTGCTCTAATACCACTTTGTCATGGGGTTAGGATTTTCACCCGTGCGGCACTCGGTCACCCTGGTGGATGCTCTGAGTAAGCCATACCGATCGGGGTACATGTAAACTGGTTTCACTCTGCTTTGGGCTCATTAGGAGAACGACTCCAGTTCTCAACCAGTTTGTGTAGGGATGGTCAAGTCTCCTCTTCATCGTTAGGTCCAAGACTAGCGATGTACTACCTGCATTTAACCGGGTCGGTATGTCTGAACTCCAAAGGGGCTCCATCGATCTCTCGTATAAACTGCCATGGAGCCTATCCCCTCCATACCAACTACGCTTTTCGCTTTGCCCCTCCGGAAGTAGCACGCACCTACGCCACTTGGGAAACGCCGCCAGCACCATGCTGTTCGGGGCATGACATCCTTCCCCACTTGATTTCGCAACGTCCTCGTTGCGTCAGCGAGTTCGGAGGAACCAAGATCATTTGGCACGCTTCTTTCGGCTCCTACTGTAACGCCCCCAAATTTGGACCTCAAAACTGGGTGCGTTAGCGAAATTAACTATACAAATTTTATATCAATTTCAAACTATTACTTATTTCATCAAACAAACCATTCATTATTACAATTTCAATCCAAGATCTTTAAGGTTTAGGGGTTTAGAGACTAAGTGTTCTTAACCCATTATTACATAACAAAGCACACGAGCAAACAAACTTAATAAATCTTTAAAATTTCACACAACTTTATTTCCAAGCATTTCTCGGCTCCTTATCCTAGTTTCTCCATTCCTTTAATTACCTGGGGTTGCAAAGGAAATCATAAAAAGGGTGAGCTCAAATAGCCCAGTAAGGGTAAACATAAATGGGTAAGGAAAATCATGAAGATATCGAACATAGAAAATACCATATAATATTTGCACATCATACATGATCAACATTTCACAAGGGAATCATAACATGGAAGATTATGTTTGGACATCGTATCATAACATCATGATCCAGGTTAACTACCTAGATACCATATCATAACATAACATATTATCAGCTGGATTGACATTCTCTAGTGATGTTCTTTACCCAATGCATTGGAGGTCTTTCTGGAACCACCCATCATAAACTTACTTTGTCCAAACATAAGAGGTTACAACTTTAACATACATAACATGAGGCATATCATAGAATTCCAATAAAACATTCAAGGTTAACAAGGATAACCACGAATATCAAAATGGTTATCTACCCCAATTAATAGCATAGATTATCAAGAGAGAGATTAAAAAGAGACTAATGTTCTCAACAATAAAATGGAATTAGACGAATAAGAAACATAAAACTCTTACAATAATAATTTCAAATAAAACAAGATAAAGAGGAAGAGAAAAGGGAGAATAAAGAAAAGAAAAACCCTTATAATAATAATGAAATATAAACTATAATGAAAAAGAAAAAGGGGATGAGAAAAACCCTTACAATCCGCTTGTCATTCTCCGCGTTCTAAACCTTAAAAATATCAAAACACTAAATTAGCATTAATGCTTGAAAAGTTCAATATCACAAATATCTCTTATATATATATATATATATTATACTTTAACTCATATCTTTTAATAGGCATACCGTGCTTGTGGGGTTGAATATTAATTTGGGTTCCCACTTCTATCGTGGTTCCATCTCCTATTTTGATCTCATGCATCGTAAGCCTTGAGTTGTGCAATAATTATGTTATATGCCTTAAGAGTTTTTGAATAAGATTTACTTTTTGTATTGGGTGAACGGAAAAGATGTTCGATAAGCTTATTTTTCCTACGTGTCTTCCACCTTAACCATGAGGGGATATTAAACATAGGTGTAAAGCGGAAGATCTAGAGGAGATAAGGATGGGGATAGCTGTGAGGTTGAAGCATTAACAATTGGGGTTGCGGAAGAAGAAGGGCGATTGTCGGGGGAATTCATTATGGAAGTTGTTCCTTACGATCCTCCGCTATCTAGAACTGTAAAAATAAAAGAAACATTAAGTCAATATTCTCATCTTTTTACTTTAACTATATAATGAAAATGATATGATGGAATAATATATTTTAAAATAAGGTGGCAATGCCAACCATGCATGTATATACGAGGTGATATAACCAACCATATAAATAACATATGTAAGGTGGTAAAACCAACCATGTAAGTAATATATATGAGGTGGTAAAATCAACCATGAATATAGTATATATGAGGTGGTAAAACCAACCATATAGATCTACATAATAAATAAGAAGTAACTTCAAAATTTCAAAATCTTGAGTATTACCTTTCGTAGAACTTCGACGCTTGATAAGTACCAAAAAAAAAAGAGGGTTTGAGTAGAGTATTTGGGGTGTTAAGAGGGCTTAAGGGAGTGTTTGTAGAGGGAAATTTCGTGGTATGTCTTGAAGGACTTATGCAATGAGAGGGGAGGCAAAACACTCCTTATATTGGGCAAGGGTGGTGGTAGGTGGTAGGTATGGTAGGTGAAACTTTTATCCTTAATACCTTATTTTCTTCCCTAATTTTCTCCTTTTCAAATCATTTAATTCTTATCCCATTATTATCTACCACGTGGCCCCCTTGTTTCCCCCATTTTGAATTTTTTGGATTTGCTTGACTTTGAAGGTTCTTTTGGTCACACAAGTCACATGGGTGCATAGCCTACTATTTTGACTATAACTTTCTAGATTATTCATTAAATTAAATAAGGCCAATTGGGATGGATTCCTAACTTAATTATCTACATTTCGAGACCAATTTCAAATCTATTGGACTTGTATATCAAAATTTATTGGGTTTTGAAGTGAGACTAGAAATTCTGGGCGTGCTACTAGATCTTTGTGCACTATTTAATTTGTTTCTCCTAATGGGCTGATCCAATGAGTCTAAAAATTTAACCAAATATATATAACTAACTTTGGAGCACATTGTAAAAATATTAAGTCGTTTGGAGCTACATAAACAAAGTTATAAATTTTTAAAGATGACTTTTAGAACTGCGCTAGTCTATCCTTTCTAAGCATAACTATTGGCCATGAAGTATTAATGAACATTTTGTATTTTACAACTCTTAATAAATTTTGATGTGATATATTTAAAGTTGTATCTTATTTGATTTAGATTCAACATGTCAACTAAGAAATTATTTATTTAATATAATTAAAAAAACGATTGAAATAATTATATAGTTAGGTAAAATAACGTAATACCTCATTAGAAAACTTAATAACATACTTATTTTTTTAAACTATAATTTATTTATGAAAAATAAATCTTATACAATATTTAATTAACATTAATATAATTATCATACACACTATCACATAATATTTTCTAAATATATGATCAAAATAGTTTAATTATGAACATAAAATAACATAATAAATGTTTATTATTTTTTTTAAAAAAACTCGGATCTTACACCTACAGTGCCACTCTGTCCTATCCTCGGGTACTCTACCTTGGCTCGGCGGCCAACAACTTGGTGGACGCGATGTGTGTAAGACCTCGTCTGGTCGACCCCCATCTGTTAAGGGCTCCCTCCCAACGTGGGATTAGGGACCACGCACATCGGTCACGAGAGTGTTTCAATGAGCTTTCTTGGAAACGGGCCGCAACCACTCTGATACCACTTTGTCATGGGATTAGGATTTTCACCCGTGCGATACTCGGTCACCCTGGTAGATGCTCCAAGTAAGCCATACCGATCAGGGTACACGTAGATTGGTTTCGCCATGCCTTGAGTTCATAAGGAGAATGGCTCTAGTTCGTGACTAGTGTGTGTAGGGATGGCCAAGTCCCCTCTCTTCATCGTCAGGTCCGAGACTAGCGGCGTACTACCCGCATTTAATCGGGTTGGTACGTTTGAACTCCAAAGGGGCTCCATTGATCTCCCGCACGAATTGCCATGAAGCCTATCTTGTCCGCACCAGCTACACTTTTCGCCTTGCCCCTCTGGCCTCCGCAAGTAGCGCCACCTGCACCACGCTATTCGGGGCATGACATTAGTGATTAAATGTATTTTAATCACAACTACTAGATCTTATAGGGAACAAAAAGATTTTATGCAATTGGCTCATGGCATCACCTCGAAATCATGATGATTGGACGATAATGATTTTTTCTTCCCCCCGATGATCTGGTCTATTGCTACGTTGTCATGATTATCCACCAATTACATAATGTCAATTGTGTCATCACCAAATTTCATCCGAGGGACAACCCACTTTTGGGGATGCGATTCTCCAACCCTTCACCCGAATGGTGATAAAAAAATATAGAGTTGCCATCAACTATTTTTGGGATGCAGCTGGTCACCTAAAAATAATGGTCTACATTGCTAGAGCTGGGTTCGGGAATTTGTTATGCGCGAGGAAGGATTAGCACTCCCGCGATGCCCTTTCGGTACTTATCTTAAGATTTTGGAGGTTTATGATTTATTTTAACTATTGCTTGAAATTAACTAGTCTAAGGTGATGTTGAATTTACATATGACCTAAAAGTCTACCTTTTTTATTTTCCTAAGTTGTTTGTCAAAATTGAATTAAGTCACATTACCCTAAAAGGTCTAAAGGAGATCCTAAAAAATTTAAAGTATTTACAAACCAAAGAATACCCCTAAATAAATCTTAAAATTTATTTAACGGATCCTAAAAGAATTTCTAAAAATTATAAAAGAGTATTCGATGAAAATAAATGCAAGAAAACTCTTTGATTTTATTATTATTATGAAAGCATTTTTGAGAAAATAATTTTTTTGGCTTTTTTGGAAATGAAATGGTGAAGAAAATAAGTGTTTTTATTTTTGTTTGTTTGTTTGTTTTTTTCTAGAAATAAAACAATAACAAAACCATTAAAAAGAAAGAAAATAAAATAAAGTGTAGTGTGTGAAAGTGACATCCAATAAATTTTCCTCTCTCTCTCTCTCTCTCTATTCATTTTATTCATTTCATTTTTTTTTCACTCTTTCTTTTACTATTTGCTTGACTGTTTACATTTTTTTACAAGTGGCTCAAGGCCATTACAAATACAATATAATTGTGACATACTTAAAAGGAATAAATAATAATTAAACAAACTACTAAAAAAACCTATAACAATGCTAATAATGAAAAAGAGAAGCCCATAAAACAAATGTTAGAACAAAGATATACAGGAGCTGAAACGTCAAAAATAACGATAATGGTTAGCCAATTAAAATCTACGCTATAGAACCCAATCAAAAATTCAATCCCGGTTAATTATCTTGTAAACCAGAATAGTAAACAAAATCCAATAGCCCTTTTTATTTTTAGCCTAATTTCTTGAATTCTAGTCATAATAACACAAAGGTTTCCAATTTGCCAAGAGGTTTCAAAGGATAACAACACAGAACCAAAATAGATAACAACAAACATAGAGTAAAAAGAAAAAAAAAGCATCAACAAACATTAACAAGCACAAACATCGACAAGCATTAGCAAAATGAGCTGTAGAAAATCCAGCCAGACCGATTCAAAATTCAGAAAAAAAAAATTATACATACAGTTTTAAAATAGGCCACAGTAACCAAAACCATATATTATGGTGGAATCGAATCCAGTAGAGAGGACAAAACCCAAGGGCATAGAACAACCAACGTGTAGAAAACAAATAACATGCAGCAGGGAGTCATCATCCAACACAGGCATAGTCACAAAGCAAACGTGGATATCAAAAACAGGGCATGGGTACAAGATCAAGTCACTAGAGAAGAACAAAACCAAGCCATGAGCATGTATTCTTACCACCCAGGACAGGACAAAATCAAGCCAAAGCCAAAATAGCCAACCAACAATATTAACAGTGCAAACAAAATGAATCAGAATAACCCACAAACCATTTAGCCTTATGAACCCGGCCAACCTCTTATGGTTTCTTTGGACGCTAGTAGACAGTAGGACTGGGGGACGTAGGGGGGTGAAGCGGGGTAGGAGAGTATTCCGCCAGTGAAGTCGTGACTAGCAGCAACTCGAGTTGGTGCGAGGTGGCTGTGGCAAGGTAGGCTCTATGGTCAACGGTGGCGGGAGCCCGTGCTGCGTGATGTTGCGTTGCGATTGGGGAGGCCGCACCGTCTAGCAGCGTCGTGGGGAGTGACGGTGAGTGAAGCCTTGGTTAGTGGCAGCGAGGGCTTGTGCGTGGCTGAACTGGACCGGCTAGCGATGGGGAGGAGAAGAAGCGGCGGCGACCACTTGTTTGACAAAGGAATGGGAATTTTCGGCTGTGCGATTTCTAGCTGGGGAGGCTCTAATGAAGAAGAAGATGATGAGGGTTGAAAGTTGCTGGGATGATAAGGTTTCGAAATTTGGGGGCTAGAGGAGACAAACACAGTTGGTTGGGCGTTTTGATACAGGTTTGGATCGGGATTGTAGAAACGGGAACGATGAAGGCATGGAGACAACAGTGGCCGGCAACGGGATTCCAGCTAATGGGGGAACTCTCTAGGGATTCCGGTATGAAGGAGGTGAGAAATTATGGTTGGTTTTTTTATTGCAGAGAGCCCCCTTTGCTTGATGGAGAAGATGAGTTTATATAAAGGGGAAGGAAGGTTCGGGTTTTGGGTTTGATTAGGGGGAGAAAGAAAAGGAGGTAGGGGCATGGCCGAGAGGTGTAGGCATGATGGCTTGATGCGGCTGTCCGGCGTGGAGGCAAAGAAGACGACGCGAAGGAGAGAGAGAGAGAGAGAGAGAGAGAGAGAGAGAGAGAGAGAGAGAGAGAGAGAGAGAGAGAGAGAGAGAGGAAGACGACGTGAATGAGATAAGGCGAATATTCCGTTTTTTTTAATGTTTTATTATTTTTGCTTTTGCTTTTTTTGTTTTTTTTTTTTCAACCAATAAAACGATGACATGTGGACAAGACATGTAGGGAAAGAGAGGATGGCGGCTAGGGTTTTTGACTTTTTCAACTGGGTAGTTCAACTTTTTCAACTGACTTTTTCAATTGTGGACAAAACACAGTTAACTGGCGCTTTTAGGTTTTTGGGATCGGGAAGATAACTCGGGTTTCAAAAAAATTTAAAGAAAATAATTTCTGAACTCGAGATGTCATGACAAGTGATCTCGTGTTCTTTTTATTTTAAAATGATTTTGTTTTGTGCCAAACCTGTACTGCGTGTCCCGAAACTGCTTTATTACTAAAAAATATATTTTTTGATTTTTCAAAAATAACTTTGTGAGCGAATATATGCAATATATATGTCAAAATTTTTCAGAATGATGAGAGGGTTAAGAAAATGAGGTTCGTGACCTAATTCGGAGTGTCGTTTTGAATATTGGCCACTAGTTGACCACCGTTAGCGGTCCAAATATGACTTTGACCATAACTTTTTCGTTTGACCTCGGATTAAGCGTGGTCGAAGGCGCCGATCTTGAAATTTAATTTTCTATCACTTGGGACTGGATTTTTAGCATTTGAAATCCTTTTAAAGAAGTCGTTACAATTGTGCCTTTCAAATCAACGGTCACGTCTCTTTATTTATCTGTACAAAGTAATTAACAAATAGAAAATAAGTTTAAAGCGAAAAATAAATATATATGTTCAACCCGGACAAAATAAGGTCCAACAGATTGTATGTAGCATTACTCTATAGGGAATAATTTAGTACAAATTTACACTTAAATATTAACATTGTTAATCATAGTATTTATATGAATGCCAAAGATCTCTTGAAACTTAAGGGTATGTTTGGTTATGTTATTATCTATTTTCATTCACAAAAGGTAATAGTTGTTTTCGGGTATCTACAAGTTGTTTTGATCATACCTATGAGCATTGGCGATCATATGTGCATACAGGTCTCTTTATATCTAGGGTTAAAGGTAACACATTTGTGATTGATGGCAAAGGAAACTAACCTTATGGACTCTAGGATTTTGACGTTGAGTTTGTGAAATGTCTCCATTAACACTATGATTAGTATTATAAATAGTAGATAATGATGTCACGCATTACAAATAGCATATGGAGGATTCAACATAATTGATGCAATTAAATAATTTCCAATTTTATAATGATTCTATTTTCATGTTCAAAAAATGAAGATCAAGCGATGCAACACTATAAATAAAAATACCAAAGACCAAGATGATTAGAGCATGTTTGGTTCCTATCTTTGTTTTTGGTTTTCTGCATTTAAATGCAGAAAACACCCATATATTCTTGTTTGGTATCTGTTTTCGATTTTTGATTTTGGAAAACAACTTGTTTTGAGTGCTAAAAAATGAGAACACTAATTTGATGTTTTCTGATTGTTGTACTTTGTTTTCACCTGTTTTCCGGTAAGTCGCCGCCGCCCGCCGCCGCGAACGCTACCTCCCCTGGGCGTGCAGACTCCCCTTGGCGCGACGCTACCTCCCCCGGACGACCTCCCCCTGCGCGTGCGGACTCCCCCGGCGCGACGCTTACCTCCCCCAGGCGCGACCTCCCCCGACGAATCTCTCCCGGCGCGACGCCCTCGTGCCATCTCCCCGCGCAGATCTCCCCCCCCGGCGACCTTCCCCAACACGACGACCTCCCCCCGACGTCCCCCGACGCGACGACCTCCCCCCGGCGCGACACCCCCCCTGTTGCCGGATCCCCCGCCCGGCGCGACGCCCCCCCTGTCGCTGCACCACCTCCACGCCGGCTGCGATGTGCCATCTCACAGCGTAAAAAAAACGAAAACAAAAACTAGAAATGGTGACCAAACGAAATTCGTTCTTAGTTTAAAAGAAAAAATAATTTTTAATTATAATTTTTAAAATCAATTTTTGAAAACCGAAAACGAGAACCGCGACCAAACATGGCCTTATATTTATGCTTTTTCTCATGCTTTTTAAGAGATTTTTGAGTGAGTGAAAATACGTTCTATATTTTGGAAAAAAGCAACAATGACATTTTAATGAGATTGGCTAGGTTTTCATTCTTTCACTCCATGTTAATTGTGTTGTCTTAATCAAATCCTAATCTATTGTGAAACAACAAAACCCTATTGTGTGTTCAAAAACTAGATTGCTAATAATTTTTTATTAATAGTAAATTTTTTTTGTCTTTTGCATTGCTTTATTATTTGCAAACAAAGAAGAACATATTTGAGTTGTGATTGCAAAGGATTTTTTAGGTTTGTGAAACGTCTCCATCAACACTATGATTGGTATTATAAATAGTAGATAATGATGTCACGCATTACAAATAGCATATGGAGGATTCAACATAATTGATGCAATTAAATAATTTCCAATTTTATAATGATTCTATCTTCATGTTCAAAAAATGAAGATCAAGCGATGCAACACTATAAATAAAAATACCAAAGACCAAGATGATTATATTTATGCTTTTTCTCATGCTTTTTAAGAGATTTTTGAGTGAGTGAAAATACGTTCTATATTTTGGAAAAAAGCAACAATGACATTTTAATGAGATTGGCTAGGTTTTCATTCTTTCTACTCCATGTTAATTGTGTTGTCTTAATCAAATCCTAATCTATTGTGAAATAACAAAACCCTATTGTGTGTTCAAAAACTAGATTGCTAATAATTTCTTATTAATAGTATTTTTTTTGTCTTTTGCATTGCTTTATTATTTGCAAACAAAGAAGAACATATTTAAGTTGTGATTGCAAAGTATTTTTTAGGTGTGATCCCCCCCCCCCCCCCCAAAAAAAAAAAAAAAACTATTGCTAGATCACCTTGGGACATAAGAAAATCATAATTCACAAAATTTATTAACTTGAAAAAATTCAAAGTATAAGACAATTGAGAATAAGCCTAATTTATATTTGTAAAATATTTATGTAAATTTTAAATTTTTATTGGTATAAATCAGGCCTAAAGGTAATTACATTAAACCAAATTAAATAATTTTTAATGAATAGTTAAACAAAATTATCAATTATGAATAAAAATGAAATTTTAGTGATCTTTAATTGAGAATTTAAAATTTCATAACTAATTATGAATCACATATATAGTTTGGTGAGCAAAGACATAATTATCCTAATTAATATAACTAAATATAGGATGATGTTACGACTACTTCAACACAATTTTAATAACGATATTATTTATCCTCCTCATAATGTGTCTACTCATGCCATGTTTGTTGATGCTTTAGCATATACTATATGTAGTTAAAATTTTATAAAACCCATACCTTTTGAAAAGAGTCTTTAAAACACGGGTTGGTACAAAAGGGTTAATTTTGTTGCCACTATCTTTTATTGCCATAAGCTAGCTTCTAATTATTCTCTTGTTAGTAAGCTTTTAAATGTTTTTATTATAATTTTATATTCTTGTTGGACCAAACAATTATATTGTTGCTCATATTATTCAACAAGTGGTGAGCACTTCTCATCCTTTTCCTTTGTTAGATGGGTTAATAGCATTAAAAAGTCTATGATCACGTTAGATTTTGTTAGTTCACAAATTGTGGTGATGCTTCATGCAATTAAACCCTAGTTTAAATCTATATAAAAGGTCATGCATGCTTTAATTGGAATTATTGATTGTAATGAGATTATTTTTTTATGTGAATTTTACTAATTGATTGAATGATAAAGAAAGGGTTTATGTTGTTTATACCGTTAATCTAATTTTACTTGTGGCAAAAACTTTATTTATTTAATAAAAAAATGATTAACTTGAGAATCAATTATTTATTGAAGAAATAATAAATACAAATAAAATTATAATTATTTACATTTGAAAAATTATATATACACTTGACAAAAGCAGAACTAATTAAAAAATAGTGTTGAAACTACATAGTTAAATCAAAACATTTACTGGATAAATAATAGGTATTGTTAATTGATATGTAACATTCAATGATAATATTTTTCCCATGTCAAAGTTTGAATTTGAAATATTGTGCTTCCATTATACTAAGTGAATAGATATATAACAAAGTGTTTTTGCGGCCAATGATTCCCTTCCTCTCTCACAAAAGTCCATTTATAACAAATTAAAAGTCTAATGATCAATAATGTATCGATTTAAAGAGTAGCATAGTAAGTATTTAGCTAAGAAAAATTAATATTTATAAAATAAAATTAAGGGCATTTTTACATATTGATTTCGAAATTTAATAGTTAATTAAAAATAAAAGTAAATAATGAAATTCTTTAAAAAGAAATTTTTTTTTGACCAAAACTATTTGAAATAACAAAAAAGAGAGAGTATATGTCATGTTTATTGACTTGGTAAAACACTACTTAACAAAATTATAGTGTCATACTCATTTTGAAATAAATAACATTTCATATTTATAAAAATAAATAATAACAATAATGCCAGCCGTCGCTCCCTTTCCCTCATCTATATAACCAATCTCCGCCGACATTACATGGTCATCTGACTTCATACACGGCGTATAGTTTACGCTGGTCTCTTGCTTCTTGCGCTCTCTGCTCTCTCTCCGTTCCAATCCGTCAAATCCGATTTCGATCAAGATCTAGGGTTTTGTAACGCAAATCATCCGCATCGATTTCGAATTCGATTTCGGGGGCTTCGAGGACCTCGATTTGGGAATTTGCTGCTCTAACGACGAACGAAACGCAAGCAAGCAAAGGCTCTTTGTTGGAACCAATTCGAATCTTCTTTAAGAGTTTGCTCGCATTTCTAGGGTTTCGTCTTCGATTTTTGTTTTTTAAATTTCATTTGCTTCGTTTTCTTTTGTTCGTTTGCTTTTTGTGTGTGTGTTTTTGTTTGTTTCTTATGATGGATGCAGGTGGTGTTGTTCTTGTTCCGGTTCAAACCCAAATCCCAACCCCAACCCGACGAAGGCGACCAAGGAGAAGGCGAGCAAGAAACGGCAGAGGGGTTGGAAAAGACGACGGAGGTATCATCGATCCAATATCTCTCTCTCTTTATAACCCCAAGTGCATGATTGCTTACGATACGAATTTACTGGGAGCTGCTGTTGGTGTTGAGAATGAAAGAAGTCCTGACGAAATTTATGAGGCTATGTTGCGAAATCATTTGTTGAACCAAAAGAGGGTTTATGGTTTGAGACGAAGAGTTGGTCAGGACACCTCCATAAGCAGTCGCCTCGGGGGAAGGATTAAACTTCCAGTTAATAATGGTTGTCAAGCGGCAAGGGGATCTGTTTGGGACAGATTGTCACCCGAAATACGTAAACACGGAAGCTTGCGAGACAGAATCAAATGGCCAGTCGAGCCAGAGGATTTGGGCAATGAGGGGATCAATGTCAGGAGAAGACCTTTGATTAGGAGAAACTTGCTGGACGACACTGCTTTTGCTGGTCCAAAAAGTCCTGTAGGACTGAAAGTTGGCAAGTCGGCTGGAAAGGACCTGTTGCATTCCTTTGAAGGGCCAAAGCCTCTGAGTGTTATTCTAAAGCGGAAAAGAGAAGCTAGGCATCCCAAACTACCGATGAAGAGGCTCAAAAAAACTACCGGGATATTAGAAGTTACTGGGACCACCAATGCTGTTTGTTCACCACCTACCAAAGAAATTTCCAGTGATCTCGTGCAGAACAACAAGGTGGTATCAATTGCTGGGCCGGGCAATGCTGTTTGTCCACCGCCCGCTAAAGAGATTGCCAACAATCATGCACACGATGACAAGGTGGACTGCAAATCTCCTGAAGGTGACCCTGAGAATGCACTGGCAGATGGGGTAGATATGTATCTGATCAAGGGGATGAGGACTATGAGTATCTCTGCCTCATTAGGGGATTTCCAGGGATCATACGCACAGCCACAGGGTAGTGTGAGTTGGATCCAGCAATGCAGTTTGTTCACCACCTGATGGGTCAGAAATTGATTGAGGGTATGAGGAGAATGGGCATCTCGATGGTATGAAATATGATGGCATAAAGGGAGGTGAAAATTCTGACCCTGATGATGTTGAAGGCGCAGATGACCTTGTTAAGTCCTTAGGCCGTGGTTGAAGAGAGCGAACCATATTTGCAGTGCGTCGAATTGTACAATTCCTCTCCCCCTCCCCCTCCCCCGATTGTATTTCCTACCATGTAATGTTCATAACATAATCCGAGATGTGGTCATTTTTTTCGTTGTACATTGTACATTGTACGTTTCGTTTTTATTTATTATTATTATTATTACTTGTGTGTAAAAGCAATTTTTGTTTGGGTTGAAAATCCAATATAATATTTTTCCCAACTTAAAGCTGTTAAAAACACCAGTGCCACCACACAAATTCCCACGAGTGGGATATATCCAAAATCCTTACTCAAACTTTGAATGAGGGAAGAAACTGAGTTTTTTTCCAACTTGCAGCAGTAGTAAAATAACTCAGTTGCTATTGACTGACCACCCACACACCAGTTAACAAAAATTCCTACCGGATTGAAAAATAACCAAGGCATGCAAAAATCCAGTCCCACCGTCAAATTTAAGTTTCAATGCATGACAGTAAGATATTATGGGTTAGGGTCCAAGTCATATATATTCTTCCATTACTCTTAAACAAATCAATCTTCATTCATAAAAATCAACTCAAGTCTAATAAAAAAAAATATCAATTAATTGTATCGCTTTGACAATAAAGTACTCCAAAAAATATTTTTCCAATTTGGAAGTATAACAAAACATTTTAATTAACTAAAAATATAAGAAGTAATACCTTACTAGTTCACCATTAACATCAACAAAAAAGTTCTCCGCTTCACTCTCATAATCAACAATTCCTATACAAATGGAAAGCGTAAGCAATAACTTCCACTAACTTGGAAATTTTGAACTAATAAGAAATTATGTGGACAAGAATTTTAAAAATTAAAGTTGAAGATCTTACATTAATATTGAAGCGAGTTAAGTATGTATGAAAATGGATAGCTCAAAGTTTGGATAGAAATTCAATAATAGTTTTAGATATGTCTCTAATCTCTGTGTAATTAAAAAGGAAAATTTCTTAATTATATAAATTTTTAGGTGAGGCATGTGCAACGGTAAACCAAAATCACTAAGGAGAAAACGAAAAGACAAACCCATAAACAATGCAAAATTGCAACTAAGTGGCTCCAAAGAAAGAAGTGGGAAAAAGAAAACTACATACATTATTTTGAAAAAACGGAGGAACTTTCCGTTTTTTCTTTATTTGGCAGTGAACTTGGCTTTGGACCAAAGTTGGAACAACAATCACCGTGAACAGGAGTTTATCCATTGCAGTCCTCCTTTCTTCTTATTTCAAAAAACACAACCAAAATTATAAGATGCAGAAAGTTAACAATGGAAAAAAGAAAAAGAAAACGAAAATAAAATTAACACTCTTATGGGAATTGTTGGGGTGCCAGTGCCACCACCACCAATTACAAGAGTGCATTAGTTGGCAGGGAGGCAGATAGATAAAATAAGTGATGAAGGCAGCATGGGATGGATGACGACTTTGGGAAATTGAAGATATGTAGGAAATGAAGAGAGATGAGGCTTTGAAAGGCCTTGGGAAATTGAAGAAATGTAAGATCATACGCAAAGCCACAAGGTAGCATGAGTTGCATCCAACAATGTAGTTTGTTAACCACCTGATGGGTCAAAAACTCATTACGAGGGTATGAGAACAATGAGCATCTCGACAGTATAAAATATGATGGCATAAAGGGAGGTGTAAGACTAAGATCGACACACACACACGCACGCAATTGCACAAGAACACAGGATTTACGTGGTTCCCCAAAATCGGGTACGTCCATGGGAGAGAGACGACGTTTCTGTTTTAATATTCTCAACTACAATACATCACTAGGGTTTACAACAATATATATAGGTACCCTAGTCCGTACCGCGGGGGGCGGAGCCCCCCGCACCCCCAAACCGCCTGGGCCTCCGGCCCAACAGAAAAGAAGCCGCCTCCGCTTCCCTCACTCCGTAGCGCTCCACTCGCTTTCCCGGCCTTTTACTAGTATCTCTCATACACCCTATATGAGCCGCATACTCCAACAATCTCCACCTTGGCAAATAACCTCGCCCATTCAGAAGATCACCTGGTTTTGGGGGCACGTTTCCCTTCTAACATCTTGAAACGTGAAGTAAGTCCAAGCAATGCTTGAACTTATCTGCTATCATAATCTTTGTCAACATATCAGCTGTATTTTCAGAAGTGTGCATTTTTTCCAGTATAATATCACCCAAAGCAACAAAACTCCCTTATCCTGTGATATCTCACGTCAATATGCTTGGTTCTAGCATGATATACCTGATGCTTGGCCAAATGAATGGCACTTTGACTGTCACAAAATATATGTACTCCACCTTGATCCAAGCCTAGTTCTTTTACAAAGCCTCTTAGCCACAGTGCTTCCTTCCTAGCTTCCGTCAGTGCCATGTACTCAGATTCAATAGTAGATAAGGCCACAATAGCTTGAGTCATGGACCTCCAGCAGACTGGTCCACCTACCAGTGTAAATATATACCTTGTCGTAGACCTCATATCATCCAAACTACCAGCATAATCTGAATCTACGAAACCCACAGCTGAAATCTGAGCCTGCTGTTTTGCAAACACAATCCCATAATCTGAAGTGCCTCTCAAGTACCTGAATATCCACTTGACCACTCTCCAATGTTCTCTGCCTGGATTTGCCATATATTTGCTTACTGTGCTGATTGCTTGGGCTAGATCAGGTCTGGTACATACCATTGCATACATCAAACAACCAACTGCACTAGCATATGGCACATTTGCCATATCCTGAATATCCCTAGCTGACTCTGGGCTTTGTAACTTGGACAACCTGAAATGTGTTGCTAATGGTGTGCTGACCTGTTTAGCATTAACCATGCCAAACCGCTCCAACAATTTTATCACATAATCCTTTTGAGACAACCACAACTTACCAGCTGTTCTGTCCCTGCAAATTTCCATTCCAAGTATTTTCTTTATCCTTCATGTCAAACTCCTTGCTCAACAAATCTTTTTATTTTGTTGATTTCCACTTTTCTCTTTGCAGCAATAAGCATATCATCCACATAGAGTAGTAGATAAATGTAGGAATCATCATCAAGCCGCTTCACATACACACAACAATCATGCTCACAAGGTGTGAAGCCAATTTTGATCATAAATGAGTCAAATCTTTTGTTCCACTGTCTTGGAGATTGCTTCAAACCATATAATGATTTCTTCAATCTACAAACCAAGTGCTTCGTCTCTGGCTGCTTGAACCCCTCTGGCTGCTCCATGTATATGACTTCCTCCAAATCGCCATGGAGGAAAGCAGTTTTCACATCCAGCTACTCCAATTCGAGGTTATAACTAGCCACAAGTGCCAAAATAATTCTAATTGAAGTATGTTTTACCACTGGAGAAAATACCTCATCATAATCAATACCTTTCCGCTGTGTGTACCCCTTTGCCACTAATCGGGCCTTGAATCTTTCCCCTTCTTTTCTAGCTACAGCCTCTTTCTTCCTGTATACCCATTTGCATCCTACCAGTTTTTCTCCCTTGAGTAGTTCTGTCAACTCCCAAGTCTCATTCTTCTTCAGGGATTCCATCTCTTCCACCATAACTTCCATCCATCTATCTCTTTCAGGACTGTTTATATCATCCTGAAAAGTAAACAGATTCTCATCTCCATCGGTCAAAGACAATGCATATGCTGCCATATCTTCAAATCCGTATCTTTCTGGTGGTTTAATAGTACGCCTGGACCTCCCTGTGGCTATGCTTTCCAGTTCTTGCTGCTGCTGATTAGTCTTTTCAATGGGTTGTGACTCATGTAAGTCTTGATTTTCCAGCTCAACCTGTAGTTCCTGATTCTGTCTATCATAATCTTTACCAGTCTTTGTCTCCTGTAATCCATGATACGCCTTAACCATTGAAGTCTCATCAAAAACCACATCTCGACTAATGACTGCCTTCTTTTTCTCTGGATCCCAAAGCGTATATCCTTTCACGCCCCTCTCATATCCAATAAAGATACAGCATTTGGACATTGCATCAAGCTTTGACCTCTCATCTCCTGGAACATGGACATAGGCAGGACAACCAAAAATCTTCAATCCTGAATAATCCACCTCCTTTTCTGTCCACACCTCCTGTGCTACCTTATTACCCAAGGAAGTGTTCGGTGACCTGTTTATGATAAACGCTCGTTCTTAATCGCTTCGCCCAAAAGTTCTTTGGGAGCCCAGCATTTAATCTGATGCACCGTGCTCTCTCTGCTATGGTTCTGTTCATCCGTTTTGCCACCCCATTCTGTTGCGGTGTCTTCCGAACAGTCCAATGCCGTTGTATACCATGTTTTTCACAAAACTTTTGAAACAACTCATTCTTGTATTCCCTTCCATTATCTGATCTGAGGCATTTGAGTTTTCTTCCTGTTTGGTTTTCCACTTCTGCTTTCCACAATTTGAATTTGTCAAACACTTCAAACTTGTGTCACATAAAATATACCCAAACCTTTCTTGAGAAGTCATCAATAAAAGTGACAAAATATCCGCCTTGGGCACCTGGCCCCCAAACATCGAAGCACATAATCAAGAATCCCTTTTGATTTGCTCACCGAACGGCTAAAGCTCACCTTGCATTGTTTACCCATAACACGGAACTTGAAGTCGAGTTTACATGATTTCATACCTTTTAAGATTCCTTCATGAAGTCAAGCATCCACGTTCCCCTATGCCCCACCGCTAGCCTAACGCGGTCTCATCTGTTTCCTCGAGTGGGCTCCACCTACAACGTTCCCTACCAGCCGATGTGTTTCCCTTGTCTTTAAGCCTTTCATAATACCGGCTCCTTTTATCACCTTATGACTCCAACTGTTCTATACTCACAACCGTAGAGTCTAGAGTTCTAGTGATATTAGGTTCTTTTTCAAACCCGAACATGTCTCACATGACTAAGAGTTCTTACGACACCATCGACATTTTAATTTTCCGTGCCTATGCCAACAACATTACATGGTGCATTATTGCCCATTAAAACAGTTCCACGGTTCACCAACCTGTACGTGTCGAACCACTCTTTTTGAGGTGTCTGTAAAGGAACACCCCGAGTCCGTAATCCATGAATCTTCTACAAGTTCGGTGTTTGTTACAACGGACAACATATCACCATCACAATCATCGAAATCCTCAACAACGTTTGTTGACTTTGATGGTCTAGTCTTCTTGCCTGTTCCCTTTTCCCACGGTTTATTTCTCTATGGCAGTCTCTTGAAGTGTCCTGTTTCATTACACTTATAGCATTTCGGTCCTTTGGTTCGGGTGTTCTTCCCCTTGACCTCGACTTCCATGAGCTCCTGGTTTTCCCTTCAAATCTTGACCACGTTCCTCTCCCGTTTTGCAAGTGCTTCACCCGAAATATCCTCGGTCGGAACGGCGTGATGGTGTGGGGGGCGGGGGGGGTGGGGGGGACTTCTTCCGTTCAAGAGTTTCTTTCCCCCGAGAAGAGTTGTAACAAGGTTTTCTATAGAACCTGGTAGAGAACATAACAACATTAGCGCCGGTCTTCCTCATCGAATTTCACATCGATTCTTAACGATCGCTAATAATTTGATTAAATGTATGGATATCCCGAACCGGATCGGAGTGTCGCCATCTTTAACCCATACAACTTTTGCTTCAAGAATAATTTATTTGTCAACGATTTAGACATATACCTGGATTCCGTTTGACCAAACTCCTGCGGGTGATTCATCACCAATTCGTGAACATCACCTCATCGCAAGACACAAACGGATAAGACTACGGCCTTCATCTAGAGCGTCTCCCGGTCATCGTCGACATTGTTTCGGTTCTTCTTCAACGCCTTCACCAACCCTTGCTGCACCAGTAGATCTTTTACCCTTTGTTGCCACAATCCGAAGTTTCCTGTTCCATTGAACCTCTCAACATCGAATTTCGTCATGGATGAACTAGAGCTCATCGTTCATTTGCGTGTTCGATTCAACCCAAGCTCTGATACCAATTGTAAGACTAAGATCGACACACACGCACGCACGCAATTGCACAAGAACACAGGATTTACGTGGTTCCCCAAAATCGGGTACGTCTACGGGAGAGAGACGGCGTTTCTGTTTTATTATTCTCAACTACAATACATCACTAGGGTTTACAACAATATATATAGGTACCCTAGTCGGGGCGGGGGGGGGGGGGGGGGGGGGGGGCGGGCCCTCGCGGGGGGGGGGGAACCGCCTAGGCCTCCGGCCCAACAGAAAAGAAGCCGCCGCTGGGGCGGGCAAGCTTCGTTCCGCACCGCTCCGTTCGGTTGCTCCGCTTCCCTCACTCGGCAGCGCTCCACTCGCTTGCCCCGCCTTCTACTAGTATCTCTCATACACCCTATATGAGCCACATACTCCAACAGGAGGTGAAAATTCTGACCCTGATGATAAAGGGAGGTCATATTTTTCACTATGCATTGCATGTTTCGTTTTTTTTTCATTTTATTTATTTATTATTATTACTTGTATGTAAAACCAATATTAATACAGGCATGGACCGGGACTTTAAATGATCAATGATGGTGTGCAAGAACGTATCTAGAAAGTTTAATTAGGGTAACTAGATACAAATCGTGTAATTTATATTTATAAACTGTTATCTAAAACTATGATAAATACTATTTAAGTTAAAATTAATGACATAATCCTATAATCAAGTTATATAAGTTTTTAAAATCATATAATTTATTTCTCAGTTATGGTTAGCAACATGTTTATCACAAATAATATAGGACAGTAAATTCTATTATTAATTAATTTTAATTATAATTTTTTCTGTATATATAGATTATATAGATTAAATTTTAAAAAAATGGGAGGGGGGGGGGGGTGTCACACCCCTAAAATTATAGGGAACCCAGGATAAAGAACATGACTTCCCCTTGCCCGCACCTGAAAGGTCAAGGGGTTGGTGACAAGTACCAATATAAACTATACCGAGGTACTGGCTTAATCATGCAAACTCTGTACAGTCATACATTGAGGGTAATCCTATACCTTCCCATACATCATCATGCATACTATGTCAATCAGTCATATAAATATCACATCACAAAAAAACAATGTGCAAATACAACTGTCCACGGACCTAGGTCCGGGATACAATACATAATCACTATAGAATACAATACTATATCATACATCAGAGTAGTGGGCATGTCCTCCTAGAAGAAAGTCCTTCACTAGTCTTGGGCCACACCTAAAAAGGGTAAATAACAAAGTAGGAGTGAGCTACAAGCTCAATGGGTGACTCCAAAACTCCACATCATGCAAAACATATAAGTCTATATTATATGCTTAGTGTACTGTGTACCATATAGTGCGCACAATCATCGAGATTCAGCCTGTAAACAAACATCAGGACAAAGACTGTCGACACAAGATAACTTATCCATGATCCTCAACAAGATCCCAGCTCAGGGCATTCAGCCCTAGCACCACGAGCTCAATAGCTCATGCAGGCCACAGCCTGTCATCACGAGCTGAACAACTCAATCTAGCATAGTGAGAACACAAACAAGTCACCAAGCCCAAAGTTCAATACTAAAACCAACACACCAACACAAATAAGTGTGGAGAGGTATAAAGGTTTCCAACGTGAATGGTCCTGTTGTCCCTTAGAACTGCTAACCCGAAGTTGTAGCTCTGCTAACCCAGACACTCAAAGCTCAGACTTGAAGACTCGAAAATCTGCCTCGAAGCTCACTACTTCGGAGCTCTGCCTCGAAGATTTGTCTCGAAGATACTAGAATGCGGCTTTGAAGTTCCTCACTCAAAGATCTGCCTCGAAGATCCTTCGACCCTCGGCCTTTCGACCCTCAACCTCCGAACCTTCGACCCTCGTATGGATCCCAAAGTGTGTCTAAATTTTGGGGGGGGGGGGGTGAATAGACTCTTATCGTGGAAGCTTATGAATGATAGCTGGTAGAGGTATGCAAGTGATGACTATGCTATGATATTAATAGAGAAGATGACAATAAAGTGTAGGAGTGTTTATGAACTATCAAACAGATCTGAAATAAGAGTAAATGCTTTAGATGTGACAGATCTTAGAGTTGTAATGAATATTCCACAAATGAGAGTAAATGCTTTAAAAGTTATTTCTTCAATGAATATCAGAATACTATTTCTTATGTTTTGTGTTTCTCACTTTTCATGAGATTTTGACATATATTACTATTAAATGCATGTGAGAGATATTAGTTTAAGGTTACAGTGCATGTGCGCTGAGCTGTCCATCCGATAATCTGACTTCCTGCTATTCAATTTATGGAAGTACAGAGGATGGGTTGATATGCTTTGATTCTGCAGATCTTTTTGCCCATACTGCATGTGCATGGCCATACTAGTGTAATTCATCTACTGATGGTAGTTGGTAGTCATTAATGTGACAATAAATGTGTGTGACTATTCAATACGGCGCAAACAAACTACATAAACCCTAGCTGATGATATCGCTAAGTAAAGATGTTGCATTGTGAGTTTGCCTCGAAGGTGGATGCCTCGAAGGTCTGGTGACTTGAAGATTTGCCTCGAAGAATTGGGTTGAGCCTATGTTGGTGTACAATGTTGTCTCTGGCGTCAAAAACATTAGATTCTATGAGTCTTCGACTCTTGTTATCTTCGAGTCTTCATGCATAGCATATTTTAGGTTACGAAGAGTTCACCCTATGATGTGGTCTTCAACTTTGCGAGTTTGCGACTCTATGCTTTGACACTTGGTGGTTTCTTGAAGTGTACTTGACCATTAATAGCTATGAGTCTTCCACTCTATATCTTCGAGTCTATGACCCTTTGCTACGGCTCTTGACACTAGAGAAGAGTGTCCTTAGCCAATGCCTGTTGTCTTAGCTGTGAGTCTTCGACTCTATTTATTCGAGTCGCTCATTTTGCTTTGGATGGCTAAGAACGTATGGTGACTCTTCGACCCTGTGAGTCTGCGACTTTGTGAGTCTCCGACTCTTCGTGTGTAATGCTTCGCCCGTCGTCGTTAGGTTATTTCAAATTAAGTCTCCGTATCTTTGTGTCTTTGACTCTACGGCTTCGACTCTTCAGCTATGACTCTTGCCTATCAAGTCTACAAGTCTTGGTCTTATTTTTGGGTTGACAATTCTTCTAATTAACTATCTTCAACTCTTCGACTCTCCGAGTCTATGACTCTTAGAGCCTTCGTGTCTCAATTACAAATTCATTTGTCAGTTCATGTAGCTCAATGGCCTAGACTCTTCGACCTTCGACCTTCGAGTCTACGAGTCTCCCAAAGTTTGGTAGTTGACAATTTCTACATGTGACTTCAACCCTTCGACCCTTCGATTCTCCAAGTCTTCGTGTCAACTTATGTTCTATCAATTATTGTTAGGGCATCTTTGGGGACTCTTTAGTTTTACATTCTTTGGGTCTTTAAGTCATTTGTTATTTTTTCACTTTCTAGCTACGACTCTTCGACTCTTCAAGTCTACGAGTCATTTGCCCTTATATGCGGTGATAGTTTTCTCTTCTTAAAACTTCGACTCTTTGACCCTTGTACCTTCGGATCTTCGAGTCTCCATACTTAGAGAATTTCTTGTCAACTTCACCAAATCTTATGTTTTCCAACACCTCGGCCTCTAATCCTTTGACCCTCGGCCTCCGATCCTTCGACCCATGGCCTTTGACCCTTTTACGCTTGGCCTTTAACCCTTTGACCCTCGGCCTCCGTGTAACAGCCCAAGTCCCCCATAGCACGATATTATCTGGTTCAGGGCCCAAGTTCAATCCCCACTTTTGTTTTTGGAAGTGCCACACACACCCCAAAAGGCCTCGTGCTAGGAGAGGTCTTCACGCCCTCTTAAGAGGCACGCTTCGTTCTCCTCCCCAGCCGATGTGGGACTTGCAAAGTCCTCAGACTCTACAATCCACCCCCCTTAGGAGGCCCACGTCCCTATGTGACTATGGCACATCAACCCATTCCCTAGATTTGATACCATCTGTAATAGCCCAAGTCCCCCGTAGCATGATATTGTCCGGTTCAGGGCCCAAGCCCAATCTCCGATTTTGTTCTTGGTAGTGCCATACACACCCTAAAAGGCCTCGTGCCAGGAGAGGTCTCCACGCCCTCTTAAGAGGCACGCTTCGTTCTCCTCCCCAGCCGATGTGGGACTTGCAAAGTCCTCAGACTTTACACTCCGATCCTTCAACCTTCTACCCTTGGCCTTTGACCCTTTGACCCTTCACCTAGGGTGTTGTACCCCATTTTGACCAGGTTAGATCGCAACCGTACTTGGCGAAGGACCACTAAGTGATAGAGGATGACATTCGGAGAACAACGCACTTGACCACACTTGATTCCGAGGAGAAATGAAATGATTATGACAAAAGTACCAAGTTGAATTGAACAACCGGTGGACAGCCCGCTATTTTATTAATAACTTCCCTGATACTTGTCATAATCCAACAAAGTCAATTGAATTGATTAGATAACATCTTTATCTATCATTTCCAATTGATTTGAGAATATTTCGGGCTGTATTCAATTAGTTATGATTTTTCAAAGTTGGCAACCAAACCTTGTACAAATTTGGGGGAGACAGCCAATGCGCAGCGCACTATTTTGCTAATAACTTTCTCAATACTAATTGGATCTGAATAAAGTCAATTGAATTAGTTAGATAACATCTTTATCTATCATCTCTAACTGGTTTTAGGGTAATCCGAGTTCTGTGTAATTATCTATGAATTTTTGAATTGGACGGGCAGAATGCTCATTTTATCATGTACCTCTGTGCGGTATTCCCACGTTTCTCCTAAATAAATGATCCTTTTGGAGTGATTCTACTTTCAGAAGATAGATAACAGAATTTCAAACAAAACAAGACCAATTTGGCCCTAATCCAAGCTCTGTGGAGAAAGTTATGAATTTTTGAAGTTGCCCCAGAAATCTGCCAATTTTCCACGAATTTTGGTTCTTCATATGCATGTTTGTCCCACATTGCCAGTTTTGCTTCTCCTTCGCCCGGTATATATACAAAGGCACTCTCCTTACATAGCAAGTGATAACAAGAGAGGCCTAAGGAAGCCCAATGAGAGGCGCCATGTGGCGACCAAGTCCACACATGGAAATTTTTGGGGAAGCCCAAATCCGGCGGTCAAACTTGGTCAAATCCGGACTAAGCCCAAATCCGGCAGTCAAACTTGGTTAAATCCGAGCTAAGCCTACTGATGTGGAATAAGGCCACTGATCCGGAATAAGCCCAGATCCGGAGGTCAAACTTGGTCAAATCCGAGCTAAGCCCACTAATGCGGAATAAGGCCACTGATCCGGAATAAGCCCAGATCCGGAGGTCAAACCTGGTCAAATCCGAGCAAAGCCCACTGATGCGGAATAAGGACCTACTGATGCGGAATAAGGCCACTGATCCGGAATAAGCCCAGATCCGGAGGTCAAACTTGGTCAAATCCAAGCTAAGCCCATTGATGCGGAATAAGCTCATTAGTGCGGAATAAGGCCACTGATCCGGAATAAGCCCAGATCCGGAGGTCAAATCTGGTTAATAATTTTGAAAAACTCCAAAATAGCTCCTCTACAGGTCTGGGAGTGACTCCAAAGCACTGGGACTCTGAAAAATCCAGAAAATTCTTTTTAAGTGCATTAAAGGCCACCAGTGTCTCGGAATCCCCTTTTTAAGCGTGGGAATTGAGGAGTCTCCGAATATTAAATTCAAATGTCTCAGAACTCCATTTTTGAGCATAGGGACGGAAGACCTCTATAATTAAATGTCATTTTCCTCGGGACATCACAGTTGACCCTGGGGACTGTATAACTATTAATTCCCAACGGCTCCAATACATCCGGAAATGCATTCAGCCCTTACCCACCAAGGCGTCCAGGTACAACAGAGGATTAAATAATCTCAAACGATTTATTTATTTTCAGGCATTGGGACTCCTTTTTCAAAGCACAGGAACTGTGAATTATTTAAATCGCTGGGAACCGAGAATCCCATTTCCGAAGTCATTAATTCATTGGAACGATGTAGTTAACTCATGGGGACTGTAAGGCATCCAATAAATGCCGAGGCACGGGCTGTCTCCCCGGGGATTCCTATAAATAGACTGCCCCAAGAGGCAAAGAGAGAGGCATCAATTATTAAGTAGCAGAAGAGGTTATTCCAGGAGAGAGCTTTCTGACTAGATTTCTTAGAGAAAAAAAATCAGAGAGGGAGAGAGAGCGTACCCTGGAAATTTTCAAAGAGATATATACTCATTTGCAAAGGGGAAAGCACCCAGAATCACTGTTCCTCACGGGAAGGAGCTGAGATTGGAAAGGCTTCTTTTTCTAACCTTTGTGTTTTCAGGAAAGCGTCACTTGAAGGGAAAAGGAACTCAAACCTGCATCATTCATTCTCTCAGGTTCTCTATTTCTGTTTATTTTATTTTATTTGTGTTGTTTTCAAACATAAAACCCAAAAATTTCTCTATTTTTCTTTTTTCATTATTTCTCATAGTTTAAAAAACGAAAATACAAAAAAAAAAAAACATTTTGCATATCTTTCTCTCCTTTATTGTTAAAAAAAATATAAAAAAACAAAACTTAAATCTTTTCTAGAAAATTTAAACAAGGCCTAAGCGGTCATGAGGGTTGAGCCCTAGATACTCACATCCTAGTCTGCCTGGGCCAATATCAATTGTGGCAGTATTTTCTTATTTGAATTCAGATTGTTTTTGTTCTCTTTTCTAAAAAAGAAAAATTACTTTTGTTTTCTTATAAAAATGCAATACTGTCACATGGGCCTAGATCCCACATTCTTTTTCTAAAATTAGAATGCCCATTTTTATTTACTTTATTAAAATCTTTTTCTTTGTTGTTTTAAGGCCTAGATCCTAAAATCTTTCTTTTTTTTCTTAAAATTGAAAATACAAAAACTCTTTTTTTAGAATAAATAATAAAGCAAGCAAACACTCATAGATCAAGACTAGGTACTAATTGTGGGCGTTGTGGGGGTGCAAGAGTTTTTCTTCCTTCCCCACACGTAACTGACTCCCGAACCTAATTCTCTGGAACCGTAGACCCTTTCTTTTTCTAGGTGCCCAATCACACCTTTAATTTGTTTGGTGGCGACTCTGTGTTCTTCTTTTCTTTAATGGTTTGTGCGAGCCTTGTGCAGGGATGACTCTAGGATCAATGGAATGAACTAGCATGAAGTCCTTTCACAAAAGCCAGCAACGAGCCCGGTCAAAAATGGGTGATGACACAGGGTACTGTTCATCGTTATTTTTACATGTTCTTCGTCTAAAATCAACCCAGCGACCCCTAGGTGCACACAAACACACTTTTTACTCAACAGAGTACGATATATACCTAAAAATGCTTCCTGAACGCCTTTAAATCGCATGGTAACAATAAAACTACACCTATATTTTTCGATTATATCCATTTAGATTTAAATCTAGATTTCTGTGGTTGACTTCTTAACCCTCATGCCATACATGGTTATAAAACGGGCAATCTTTGAAATGCACAGAGCTTGGGCCACCCCTCGACAAATCAAGGCCAACCTACATGCTACTCTTATCTTATCAGAATACAAGGCATGGAAAGAGAAGTTGTTCCCTTTCCCCAACACATGAGAGGACATTGCAGCTGAAGAGGTGGCCTCCAACGAAGAACCTGCGGTTGTCCTAGATACAACTCTATCCTTGCTACAAGAGAATGCCGTTTTGCAGTAAACAGTGCAAGAACAAGGGGAAGCCATACAAAAAATGGTGGAGCAGTTGGAAGCAACTAAGATGCAGAAGAGTCATGCAAGGAAGCAGTCATTGGCAAGGGGGATGGTCATCAACAGGCTTGAACAGGAGAACGAGAGACTAAGGAACCTTCGAAGAAGACGTTGCTAGGAGATCATCAAAGCTTGTCCTAGAACATATAGTTTTAGGGATTTCATGTCATTTTACTTGTTTTAAATTCAATTTGACTATTTGTACCCTTTGAAGTTTGGTTTCCAACTTAATAAAGTTTGTGTCTTTGCATCTCATGCATATCATGCACTCATACTTAAAAAGTGAGAACCAAAATAAACTGTCCAGATTCTCCAAGTTTGCTAGAAGGCCTTCAGCAGGATTGGGCACTCATACAACTTAAGGTCCTCTAGTCGTCAGACATCTCCTGTAATGGCAGAGCATACCGAGGACAGACTTACTGGTCTTGAGCAGGCTCAAGAAGAGATCGGGGGGAGCATGCTCCAAGTGCAGGCTCAATTAAAAACTATGATGGACATGCTAGCCAAGCTGACCGCCGAGAGAGAAGCTAGCCCAACTATAGGAGCTATTATTCAAAAGCAAGAACATGCACCACATGCTTCACAAGCCTACGCTCCAGCAAACATGGTTCCGGGGGCATCACATCAAGTCCCACCTACACCACCTGCTATGGGGGTGCCGACCCCAAATATCATGGAAGCTATGGAATCCCTCGCTCAACCATCTGATTGGAAATCTATTGAGGCCCGACTGAAAGCTGTGGAGGGGGTAAAAACATATGGAGGGACCGACCCGCATGATTTATGTTTGGTGCCAGGCATAGTACTTCCATCCAAATTCAAGATGCCTGATTTTGAAAAATTCAATGGTACTCAGTGTCCTAGAACACATGTGACCATGTATTGCCGCAAGATGGCGGCCCATGCAGACAATGGCAAACTCTTAATGCATTGCTTCCAGGAGAGCCTAACCGGTGGTCCACTGCGATGGTATATCCAACTTGAAGGTAGCCATATCAGAACATGGAGTGAGCTCGCCACGGCATTCTTAGCTCAATATAAGCATGTCACCGAACTAGCATTAAATCGGCTGGCCCTACAGTCATTTGAAAAAGGAAGTAATGAAAGCTTCAAAGTTTATGCCTGACGATGGAGAGAGGCAGCAATGGATGTTCAGCCTCCACTCACCAAAAGAGAACTTACCACCCTCTTTATCACCACCATGAAAGGGGTTTACTACAAAAAACTAATCGGGAATGTTTTAAGTAGCTTTGCAGACTTGGTCGCCTCAGGAGAACGAATCGAAAGTGGCATAAGGGAAGGAAAACTCGGGGGAAGCAAGTATGAAGCTTCTAGAAAGCCCTCTTCCTCCAATTGAAAGAAAGAAGGAGAATCCCAGACAGTATGGCAACCTAAGGCTGACTATAATGGCACTGGGTCACAACAACCCCGATAATCAACCACACCTGGTTGTTATGGAGGATCTTCGACAGTGTCCTACATTGCTTAAGCCCCAAACCCACAATATCAGCCTTAGGGTGGGAACTTTTACTCAACCAACCAATCCCAGTCTGAGCAGTCAAAGCAGCCATGGCAGAAGCAAAAAACAGGAAAGGAGAAATTTGATCCAATTCTTATCACATACACAGAAGCGTACACTAGACTATTGGCAGCAGGACTTGTCAGTCCAGTGCCCCTAAAAAAGTTAAGCCCTCCATATCCTAATTGGTACAAAGCTGATACCAGTTGCGCATACCATGGAGGTGGAATTGGACATGACACAGAAGGTTGTTTCGCCCTAAAAAGGAAAATACAACATTTAAGAGATGCTGGGTGGTTGGACTTCTCTAAAATGACTGGCACTCCTAATGTGGGTACCAACCCTCTTCCGGAACACTCAGGCAATGTTGCCCATATAATAGCCGAATATGGAAATCCTCCTAGACAGGATTCCACAATCAAGACGGACAAGTATCAATTATTCATGACCCTACACAAGAATGGATTCATAGTGACCAAGGATGTGACTGATGCCAATAGGGGCAACAATTGGAGGAAACGATGCCTCTATCACAAGACAGCTTATGGACACGACTTAGAGGAATGTGAAGAATTTCAAGAAGCAGTCCAAGAATTGCTAAACTCCAAGAGACTAGAGATTTCAAAGCTGGACGTACATCGTGAGGTCTGTATGGCCTCCACTGATAGGTCACAAGTGGCACCCAAGCCTGGGGCACCGAAACCCCTAATTATCCAGTACACAGAGAAGCCGAAAGCCAACTCATTGATGCAAAAGGTCAAAACCCTTACTATTCAGGAGTCGTCGCCTTTTCCATACAAGGATGATAAAGCAGTCCCATGGAACTATCACTGCAAGTCTGTCATTGCAGGGGTTCCTATAGAAGAGAAGAAGACAAGAAGTGGTCGTTCATACACACGGCAAGAAATCAACAAAGCTGATAAAGGCAAAGCCGTAGAGCAAGATATCATTCCAAAACCGATATCAGCTAACAAAAATACCTGTATCTCGGAGGAGGAGGTAACTGAGTTTCTGAAGCTGATTAAACAGAGTGAATACAACATCATTGATCAATTGAGTCGGAAGCCGGCTCGCATCTCATTATTATCTTTGCTTATGGATTCTACTCCACACCGGGAAACCCTTATGAAGGTGTTGAGCAAAGCTTACGTTCCTCCATCCATTTCTGTGGAGAACTTAGATGGGATTGCAAATAATATCGTGGCGAGTAACTTTCTCAGCTTCAGTGAAGAAGAGCTCCCTCAAGAAGGTGTTGGACATATCAAGGCTTTGCATATTTCTGTTAAGTGCAAAGACCACATCATCTCGCGTGTGCTAATTGATAACGGATCTTCTTTGAACATTATGCCAGCTCCCATTCTAAAGCAACTGCCGGTGGACCCATTTTATATCCGCCCCACCAACATGATTGTCACGGCTTTCGATGGAGAAAAGCGAGAAGTAGTGGGAACCCTAGATGTACCGCTACAAATCGGTCCAAGTACATTCACTGTGGAGTTCCAAGTCATGGATATCGCTCCTTACTATAGCTGCCTACTGGGAAGGCCATGGATTCATGCAGCAGGGGCAATACCCTCAACCCTCCATCAAAAGGTTAAATTCATTGTAGACGGGAAACTCATATGTGTGTCCGGAGAAACAGAAATCCTTGTCACCAAACCTCTCTCTGTCCCCTACTTTGAAAGCAGTGAAGATATCCCAGAATGTTCCTTCCGCTCATTCGAGGTCGTCAATGCAACCTACCTTCCAAACCCTACAACTGATCAGGATAATGGGACACAATTACCAAAGGCATCGAAGATGGTAACATCAGTCATGCTGAAGTTGGGCCACAAAGCAGGAAAAGGATTGGGCTTGCAAGGACAAGGGATCAAAGAACCCATTACCATTTGAAGCACAATTGGAAGATTTGGGCTAGGCTACAAGCCCACTAAAGCTGACAGGAAATTAGAGACCTCAAGAAGAAGGGATAGCCGACTGGATAAGCTGGAGAAAAGAGCTTTCCAAGAATAGAAGATGATTTTCCCACCGCTCAGAGCTACATTCAGGAGAGCGGGATTCATAAATCAGAGGGAAGAGACAGTGGCCGATATAGGGGATGACAATGAAGTGTCGGAACTGGTTCGGGTATGCCAAAGAGATCCGGGACAGCAATTGGATAACTGGAAAAGCTTGTACCTCCCTATCATGTATGATAAATTCAGAGATATGGTAAGGAAAGAAGAAACGAGTTGCTTAAGACTTGACCATAATCCAAACTGGGAACAGTCAGTGTCTGAGATAGAGGAAGCTGGAACAGTAGAAGATCCCGAGCTACCAGAAGACATCAAGCTCCTGCTAGAAAAAGAAGACCAGCCCACTATCCCTAGTGAAGACCCAGTCACAGTCGTAAACTTCGAAACAGCCGCTGAGCCAAAATAATTGAGATTGGGGTCTTTAATCCCCAATAATGTCAAAGATCAGCTATTTGATCTTCTCAAGTCCTACATTGATGTGTTCGCCTAGTCCTACAAAGATATGCCAGGATTGGATATAGATATAGTGCAACACCAGTTGCCCTTGAGACCTGAGTGTAAGCCTGTCCAGCAAAAGCTAAGGAGGATGAGACCGGAGATGATACTAAAAATCAAGGAAGAAGTCAAAAAGCAATGGGATGCAGGATTCCTTAGTGTGGCCCACTATCCAGAATGGGTGGCCAATATCGTACCAGTTCCAAAGAAAGGGGGGAAGGTCCGTATGTGTGTAGACTATCACGACCTCAATAGGGCTAGTCCTAAAGATAACTTCCCACTACCTCACATTGACACTTTGGTAGACAACACGGCAAGACATACTATGTTTTCCTTCATGGATGGGTTCTCTGGCTATAACCAAATTCGGATGGATCCTGAACACAAGGAAAAGACTACATTCATTACTATATGGGGCACCTTTTGCTACAATGTCATGCCTTTCGGACTCAAAAATGCTGGGGCAACTTATCAAAGAGCCATGGTAACATTGTTCCATGACATGATGCACAAAGAAGTAGAGGTCTATGTCGATGATATGATCGCCAAATCAAAAGGAGACAAGGACCATGTCGAAGTGTTGCGTAAGCTCTTCGACAGACTACAAAAATATCAATTGAAGTTAAATCCATCCAAATGTACCTTTGGGGCTACATCAGGCAAGCTATTGGGATTCATCGTCAGTCAACGGGGAATTGAAATTGATCCCGATAAAGTCCGGGCCATCCAAGATATGCCTGTGCCAAAAACTATCAAGGAAGTTAGAGGATTCCTCGGAAGACTCAACTACATCGCTCGGTTTATTTCATAACTCACTATGACTTGTGAACCCGTCTTCAAGGTGCTGCACAAGAATAGTTCCTGAAGTGTGGAACAAAGAATGTCAGGAGGCCTTTGATACAATTAAGCAGTATTTGATGAACCCTCCAATTTTGGTTCCCCCAGTATCCGGTCAACCTCTGATTTTGTACTTAACAGTCCGAGACACCTCGATGGGTTGTGTACTGGGACAACATGATGCCTCAGGGAAGAAAGAGCAAATCATTTACTATCTGAGCAAGAAGTTTACACCTTGTGAGGAAAAGTACACTCCTCTGGAAAAGACTTGTTGTGCCCTCGCTTGGACAGCACGAAGATTAAGGCAGTATACACTCTACCATACCACATGGCTCATCTCTAGACATGACCCGCTCAAATACCTATTGGAAAAGCCATCCATAACGGGAAGAATTGCTAAATGGCAGCTACTCTTAGCAGAATATGACATTGTCTATGTGCCTCAAAAGGCCATCAAAGGAAGTGCCATAGTTGATTATCTAGCGGATCGAGCCTTGGAAGAGTATGAGCCAGCAATCTCCGATTTTCCAGACGAATTCATCAATACCATCCAAGAAAATGAAGAGTCAGACACATGGACCCTATGGTTTGATGGAGCATCAAGCTTATCTGGTCATGGCATCGGGGCAGTCCTAATTTCCCCATCCGGCATACATTTTCCGATGGCCGCCAAGTTGACATTCCCTTGCACAAACAACATAGCAGAATATGAAGCTTGCGTAATGGGCCTCCAAGAGGCATTGAGTAAAGGAATTAGAAAATTACAAGTGTTCGGGGATTCAGCTCTAGTCATTTATCAAGTTAGAAAGGAATGGGAAACTCGAAATCACAAGTTGATTCCTTACCGACAAATGATTTGTGAAATGGCTAATCTATTTGATGAAATCACATTTGAACACATGTCAAGAGAACACAATCGAATTCCCGATGCTTTAGCAACTCTAGCCTCCCTCCTTCGATTGGACACATGCTTCGAAATACCATGCTTTGACATCAATGTGAACAAGGAACCCATTTACAACATGGTAACCAATGTTGACACCGACAATAAGCCTTGGTATCATGATATCAAACAGTACTTGTCCCAGCACTCATATCCGGTAGGGGCCTCAGAAGCAGGAAAAAGAAACATCCGACGAGCAAGCATCAATTACTTCCTCGACGGTTCAATCCTATACAAGCGCAACCATAACCAAGTTTTACTTCGGTGCTTAGACAAAGATGAAGCAGCTCGGGTCACCAATGAGGTTCACAACGGCGACTGCGGATCTCACGCAAATGGGCATACACTAACTAGGCAGATCATGAGGATGGGCTATTATTGGGTTACTATGGAAAGGACTGCATCGAGCATGTACGTAAATGTCTTAAATGCCAGATTTATGGGGATCGCATTCAAGCACCCCCATCTAATCTACACGTGCTTACATCTCCGTGGCCATTTGCATTATGGGGCATGGATGTCATTGGGCCCATATTCCCAAAAGCCTCTAATGGACATAGATTCATTCTTGTAGCCATCGACTATTTCACTAAGTGGGTCAAAGCAGCCTCCTACGTCCAAGTCACTCAGTCAGTAATCACTAAATTTGTCCGCAACAACATCGTGTGCCGCTATGGGCTCCCAGAGCATATTATAACAGATAATGTTGCCAATCTGAATAGCCGGATGATGGACAATTTGTGTGAACAGTTCAAAATCCGACATCGCAACTCTACACCTTACCGTCCTCAAATGAACGGAGCGGTAGAAGCGGCAAACAAGAATATCAAGAACATTATCCGGAAAATGACTGAGACGTAGAAGGATTGGAGCGAAAAACTCCCATATGCACTACATGCCTACAGAACCACAGTCCAAACTTCAACTGGGGCAACGCCATTTTCCTTAGTTTATGGCATAAAGGCTGTTTTACCAGTTGAAGTAGAAATCCCATCTCTGAGGGTGCTCATGGATACCAAGCTAGATGAAACCGAATGGGTTAAGAACCGTTTCGAATAGTTGAATCTGATTGACGGGAAGCGATTCACAGCAGTTTGCCGAGGTCAGCTTTATCAAAAGAGAATAATGGCTAGCTTTAACAAAAAGGTGCGACTGAGGGCATTTAGAGAAGGAGACCTGGTCCTGAAAAAGATACTACCAATACAAAGATGATCACGAGAGGCAAATGGACTCCAAACTATGAGGGGCCGTATGTTGTAAAAAGAGCATTCTCGGGTGGTGCACTCGTCCTCACCAAAATGGATGGAGATGAACTCCCGAACCCTGTAAATAGTGATGCTGTAAAGAAATTTTATGTTTAATTTCCGTTCTTGTACCAAAGTGGATTTAAAATTGTCATTTATTGAAAGAATTCTCCATGTTCTTAAACCTTTCATATATCCTTATTTGCCAGTAAGGGAGCTTTTCCCTGAGAAAGAGACAAAAAAAAAGGGCACCAAAGGGCCAAAAAAAAAAAAACAGAGCCTTCTCATCTTTCAAAAGAACTCCAAACAGTCATTCACTATTGAATCCAAATCTCACGCTCATCATCTCCTTCATATAAATGACAACAAAAAAAATTCATTTTGGTACAAAGACAAGGAAGTCACAGCTAAGAGCGGACTTGGTGGAAACCCGAAAGGGCGCTAAGGGTAAAATACAAAGCTCTGTGAAAAGAGAGAAGGATTAAAGGCGGACTTAGTGAAAACCCGAAAGGGCACTAAGGGTAAAATACAAAGCCAAACAAAGGGACCAGGATCCAAAGTCACCTAAAGCAGTCTGATAAAATCTCAAGCACCTCAGAGGGACTGATTAGTTACTCCACATCAAAGGCCAGCCTGCGAACAGAAGGATTGGTCAAGTCTTGAGCATACTTTGATCAACTTTGTAGACCAATATCTTAAAAACCTATCATTCTGTTTTATAAAAGGAAGACTTGTTAAACTCTTATGATAATGCATGAGTCATGTTGTGTATGATGATGTAGTTTTCTCAAAATTCTTTATCATTTTTCAAAATTCTTTTAAAAAAAATTCCCCAAATAGAGTTTTCTTGAACATTCCATGCATGGGGATATCAGCATGCAAAAAAGATGGAGCCCCGGTTTCTTGCAGCAAAGAGAGAACAAAAGCACAAGTCATCCACTGGCCTCTTTCCCGGTGGAGGAGAAGGATTTGCAAACTTAATCATAAAGTCACATACATTCATGCATCTTCATGCATCATTAGCATACATCCTAGCATGTTTGTTCTTCTTACTCACGGGATTATCCGTATATCAGAATGGCATGAGGATTCATCTCATGATCTACCAACAGTTAAGCTTTGAAGACAAATGAGGACTCACCCTTGACAAACAGAATTCCCTTTCAAAATCAAAGAACTAAACTCGGCAGACCTAGATCGTAAGCCCAAGCATGACTCTTGAGTGGTAATCTCGTAGAGTGATCTCTTAGAGTGAACTCGTAGAGGGAGCCATGATAGAGTCACCTATCCATAGCCCAAGAAGCTATTCGGCCCAAGAAGCCACCTTTATGGCCCGAGATGCTATTCGGCCCAGGAAGCCCAAGTAGAGGTGCCACGTGGCGACCAAGCCCACACATGGAAATTTTTGGGGAAGCCCAAATCCGGGGGTCAAACTTGGTCAAATCCGGACAAAGCCCAAATCCGGCGGTCAAACTTGGTCAAATCCGGACTAAGCCCAAATCCAGGGTCAAACTTGGTCAAATCCGGACTAAGCCCAAATCTGGCGGTCAAACTTGGTCAAATCCGGACTAAGCCCAAATCCGGCGGTCAAACTTGGTCAAATCCGAGCTAAGCCCAAATCTGGTGGTCAAACTTGGTCAAATCCGAGCTAAGCCTACTGATGCGGAATAAGGCCACTGATCCGAAATAAGCCCAGATCCGGAGGTCAAACCTGGTCAAATCCGAGCTAAGCCCACTAATGCGGAATAAGGCCACTGATCCGGAATAAGCCCAAATTCGGTGGTCAAACTTGGTCAAATCCAAGCAAAGCCCACTAATGCGGAATAAGGACCAATTGATGTGGAATAAGGCCACTGATCCGGAATAAGCCCAGATCCGGAGGTCAAACCTGGTCAAATCCGAGCTAAGCCCACTGATGTGGAATAAGGACCTACTAATGCGGAATAAGGCCACTGATCCGGAATAAGCCTAGATCCAGAGGTCAAACCTGGTCAAATCCGAGCTAAGCCCATTGATGCGGAATAAGCTTATTAGTGCGGAATAAGGACCTATTGATGCGGATTAAGGCCACTGATCCGGAATAAGCCCAGATCCGGAGGTCAAACTTGGTCAATAATTTTGAAAAACTCCAAAATAGCTCCTCTATAGGTCTGGGAGTGACTCCAAAGCACCGGGACTCTAAAAAATCCAGAAAATTCTTTTTAAGTGCATTAAAGGCCACCAGTGTCTCGGAACCCCCTTTTTAAGCATGGGAATTGAGGAGTCTCCGAATATTAAATTCAAATGTCTCGGAACTCCATTTTTGAGCATAGGGACGGAAGACCTCTATAATTAAATGTCATTTTCCTCGGGACATCACAGTTGACCCTGGGGACTGCATAACTATTAATTTCCAACGGCTCCAATACATCCGGAAATGCATTCAGCCCTTACCCACCAAGGCATCCAGGTACAACAGAGGATTAAATAATCTCAAACGATTTATTTATTTTCAGGCATTGGGACTCCTTTTTCAAAGCACAAGAACTGTGAATTATTGTAAATCGTTGGGAACCGAGAATCCCATTTCCGAAGTCATTAATTCATTGGAACAATGTAGTTGACTCATGGGGACTGTAAGGCATCCAATAAATGCCGAGGCACGGGCTGTCTCCCCGGGGATTCCTATAAATAAACTACCCCAAGAGGCAAAGAGAGAGGCATCAATTATCAAGTAGCAGAAGAGGTTATTCCGGGAGAGAGCTTTCTGACTAGATTTCTTAGAGAAAAAAATCAGAGAGGGAGAGAGAGCGTACCCTGGAAATTTTCAAAGAGATATATACTCATTTGCAAAGGGGAAAGCACCCAGAATCACTGTTCCTCACGGGAAGGAGCTGAGATTGGAAAGGCTTCTTTTGATAACCTTTGTGTTTTCAGGAAAGCGTCACTTGAAGGGAAAAGGAACTCAAACCTGCATCATTTATTCTTTCAGGTTCTCTATTTCTGTTTATTTTATTTTATTTGTGTTGTTTTCAAACATAAAACCCAAAAATTTCTCTATTTTTCTTTTTTCATTATTTTTTATAGTTTAAAAAATGAAAATACAAAAAAAAACAAACATTTTGCATATCTTTCTCTCCTTTATTGTTAAAAAAAATATAAAAAAATAAAACTTAAATCTTTTCTAGAAAATTTAAACAAGGCCTGGGCGGTTATGAGGGTTGAGCCCTAGATGCTCACATCCTAGTCTGCTTGGGCCAATATCAATTGTGGCGGTATTTTTTTATTTGAATTCGATTGCTTTTGTTCTCTTTTCTAAAAAAAGAAAAATTACTTTTGTTTTCTTATAAAAATGCAATCATCGCCACTGGGCCTAGATCTCACATTCTTTTTCTAAAATTAGAATGTCCATTTTTATTTACTTTATTAAAATCTTTTTCTTTGTTGTTTTAAGGCCTAGATCCTAAAATCTTTCTTTTTTTTTTCTTAAAATTGAAAATACAAAAACTCTTTTTTTAGAATAAATAATAAAGCAAGCAAACACTCATAGATCAAGACTAGGTACCAATTGTGGGCGTTGTGGGGGTGCAAGAGTTTTTCTTCCTTCCCCACACGTAACTGACTCCCGAACCTAATTCTCTGGAACCGTAGACCCTTTCTTTTTCTAGGTGCCCAATCACACCTTTAATTTGTTTGGTGGCGACTCTGTGTTCTTCTTTTCTTTAATGGTTTGTGCAAGCCTTGTGCAGGGATGACTCTAGGATCAATGGAATGAACTAGCATGAAGTCCTTTCACAAAAGCCAGCAATGAGCCCGGTCAAAAACGGGTGATGACACAAGGTACTGTTCATCATTATTTTTACATGTTCTTCATCTGAAATCAACCCAGTGACCCCTAGGTGCACACAAACACACTTTTTACTCAACAGAGTACGATATATACCTAAAAATGCTTCCTGAACGCCTTTAAATCGCATGGTAACAATAAAACTACACATATATTTTTCGACTATATCCATTTAGATTTAAATCTAGATTTCTGTGGTTGACTTCTCAACCCTCATGCCATACATGGTTATAAAACCCCCAAATCATAGAAACACATAACCATTAGTATATATCACAGATCTCATGCTAAACCACCATATCTGACCCAAAAATTGGATTTCCCCCAAAACCAGGGTTCATGCTAGATTTCATAAATCATAACAAAATATGTGCATATCAAGAACATAATCGAGATAAGGTGGTACAAGAACACCTACCTAGACTGATTCTTTGAGCTTCATAAACCCAAATCGCCAAGGCTTTAAGCTTCCAAGCTCCAAACTCTCTTTACGCTATCTCTCTCTCTCTCTTTCACCAAAGTCATGCACCACAAATGACCACATGCTGGGAGATTATCTCTCTCTCCCTATTTATATTTACCACTGTTGGTCCCTTGGAGCCTAGAGGGGGGTGAATAGGCTCTTATCGAAACTCTTTTCTAACTCTTTGGCACAACACTTATCTGGTTAAGAGATAAAATTAATGCGGAAGATAACCAGATAGTGAAAGTATTTTGTTTTATTATCAGTATGATAAGTACAAAAAAATGGAAGCAGACTAAAGCTTGAAAGCTTTTAGACCTACTTAACAACTCTTTAACACTCTATATTATAATGTACTCACACGCTAGCTTCTATGATCTCAATGAGCTTTGGTACATACACAAAATTATTACACGCTCACGAACTTTTTATAAAATGTACAAGTGTTGCTATTTATAGAGACATCCACAAGAGACAACCTTGGAACTTGTTGTTCCGGACATTGTGTACATTTACTGTTTCTCAGAAATCTCTCTTGCCTCAATTGCTGGATATGTGGTTTTCAAGATCTTGGGTTTGCAACGCATAAGAGTCTTTGTATGTTCCCAAGTGTAGTTAAAGTTGTGTCCACATATCCGGATGATCCACGTGTAAGATGCTTTAGGTTCTCAACAAGTTTGTCTTACATCGGAAAGCAGCAAGCTGATGACTTTGAATACAAAGAGATAAGTTGAAGTAGCGTCTTCTTGAATCTGGTGTAAGGTTTCTTACTCCGTGTTAAACTAAGCTCAGATCCTTACTTTGTAATATTGATTGCTTATTCCGTATCAATTTTGTACAGGAATCCTTATTCCGTGTAAGCGCTTCCTTACTCCGTATGAAAGAGAAGGTCAAAGTGCTTACTCCACATCAGCGCTTCCTTACTCCGCATCTAGTTTCCTTACTCTGCATGAGTTAAAGGAACGGATGGCTTACTCCGTATCAGCACATTCTTACTCCGCATGAGTGAGTGGTTCGGATTCCTTACTCCGCATCTAGTTTTCTTACTTCTTGTGAATAAAGACTCAAGTCCTTATTCCGTAGAAGTACTTCCTTACTCCGCATGTATGGAAGACTCGGATTCCTTACTCCGTGTCTTCTTTACTTTAGTCCGCTTGAGTGGAAGACTTAACTTTTTAACTCCGTAATGACTCTCTTACTCCGTGCGACTTTGTAGACTAAGATTCTTACTGCGCATCTATTTGACTTAGTCCGTTTAAAGTATTAGGTGCAGATTCCTTAGTCCGTAGCTTTTAAGTTCTTAGTCCGCACGAATGATCCTTATTCCGTATGAAGTAAGGACTTGGTTATTTACCAAGTGTTTGACGACACTCATTCTCACCTGGATCAGGATTATGTATTCTGTCCTTAGCTTTACTCTCACGAGTGAAGATCCGGATGAAGATCATATCTTCTGAAATGACTTAAGACAAAAAAACAAAGGTCTCAAATCAAATTACATAGGGCTTTATCAGCATTATCCAAATTTTGGGCTTGATCCAACAACCACTACTTTAATTAAAAAACACTCAAAATTACATAACTAGCCTTCCAAGGTCCCAAACGCCAAATTGGGCCCAACTACAGCAAAAACGCTCGTATCGCCGAGCACAATACCAAAATGATATCTTCATTACTAAATAAAGACTATGTCATAAATCAACCCAAACACAGGTCTTTACAGGTGCAGGCTCCCCTAAATCTATCCCTGCTGAGTGTATCAGGGTCCGTTATGTACAATGGTATTATTTTTGAAAATATGATTGTTTTTGAAAACAGTAGACCCGATGAATTTAAAATTATTTATGAGTGGTGGAAATTTATTTGGGCCTATAGTTTTTAAAAACAATCCTGTTTGAAATATCTACTAAATGATGGACTAATTTCTCTTTCAATGTGCAAAAGATTATGTCTATTACAAATCGTCTTCAACTTTGTTGGGATGCTTAGTTTTGACGATATCCATAGCTTGTCTTTAATTGCAGCAGAGACTAGAAAACTTAGTATAAGAATAATCACTTTAAAAACAAGTTAGTAATCTATTAATTTTCCTGTCCTTGCCGATCGTTGACACAATTCAGAAATACTTGAAAACTTTCAAACTCTAAATGTTGTACTATATTATGCTCAAAATGACAAAGTTCTGATTCCAAAACCTTTTTTTCACACTCCGTGAAGGCTTGTAGATAAACAAATAAATATCATTGATTCTAAAGATTGATATGTTTGATAAGGATCTATATATGGTTGAATTGAGCACAAGTAACTCTATTACATGTTCATTAGATTGGTGATTTAGTTCTTGTAATTAATCATCTTTTACAATACATAAATAACTACTCGTTAATGATGTTTGATTGTAAAATCATCTTGCTTATGCATAACAAGACCTCTTGTACCAATATAACAAATAATCATATGTAGCACATTTATAGATCTTATAACTTACAAAATGGTATCACATTGGTGAGTAAGTCATTCCATTTATCATCTCTAAATACTTTAATTATATGAAACATGACTTATTGCAATTAAAATATATTGATTCTAACACTACAAAACTTAACAAAGTTTATCACTTAGCTCATAGTTTTTCATAAGAAATAAGATAAAAACAAATTCAAATGAAATTAATGTTTCATAACCTGTGCCTACTTTACCATGAAGAAGTAGATCTTTAAAATTTTTGAGTAAAACTTGTTGAACTAAAGATCTTTGTCAAGCTAAAAATCAATATAAAGTGAGAACTCTAACAAGTATTTCTAGCTGATGACGTTAATTTATATAGATTTTTCACATGTGTCTTTCCCCTATTTGCATTCATTTTTCATAGTGTTTTGAGTGTTTTATTATGATTGAGTGTTAAATCATGTTGTTTGTCATGTTTTAGTGTTTTGTAGAGTTGCATTGTGTTTTGGGTGTATTTTGCAGACAAATGGGAAAGAACCGGGCGAATGGAAGTATAATTCGAATTTAGACAAAGAATGTTATTGCGACAGGACTTTTTGCCTTTTTCATGACACAGAAGGAAATACATTTCGTCGCGACATAAAAGAAAATACATTTTGTCGTGATAAGGTCTTTTGCCTTCGTCGCGATAGTCGTCGACTTTTGCCCCATTTTGTATTTTTCCTATTTTATTTTTAATGTAATATTTAGGGGGACTATATAAGGAATAGGAATAAGTATAGGATGTTATTAGGGATTCTGGACCCTAGGGGAGCCCTCCTTGACGGCTAAGAACCCTAGGTTTGGTTTCTTAGATTTCTCTTTGGTTTTGGGTGATTTTCATGTAATCTTGATTCAAGAACACCTTGGTATTGGATGAGGGATTGATTGTATGCCCTCGTAACTGGTTGGTTGTCGTTTCTTCTCCCCTCTTAATCCCAAATTTCTAATTTAATCAATAACATGTTTCTTCATTATTTTATGGAATAATCCCTTTTTCATAGGGATTGAGAGTAGCCCAATCTCAATATCTTGATTGTATGAATTTGTGTGATTATTTTTTATCTCTATCTCATGAATGATTTTATTTTATCGAGGCGTCGCGAACCTATTGCATGTTTTAGATAATTGAATGAAGAATTGAAAAATGAAATTTAATTATTGGAACCCGTAAAATGAAACCTAGGACTTGCGAGTCACAAGAGTAGTCCGTGATCCTAGGAGGATCCATGGTTGATCATTGCTTAATGGGTTTGGCTTTAATTCAGCGAGTCAAGAGAGTAGGCCATTTCTAAGGCTAAGCACACTGTTATTCACGTGAAAGTGATTGGCGGTTACCTTAGGATCAATCACCTTTAGATGATTCAACACCATGAGAATAATCAATCAAACCATATGATAAGGAATTAGAAATTGTGGTGAATCTCAAACCTAGAATTTTATTATCTTATTTTCTATTTTTTTATAGGATTTCTTTTATTTTTATTTTATTTCATCACATTGTTTGCTTAGACAATAGGAACATAACTAGGTTAGAGATTTTCAATCGTGTCTCTATGGGATCAACCCTTACTTCCCTTCTACAGGTTAGTTAGGTTTTATAAATATTATTTTGATAGCGTGAGCGCAACAAAATGCTATATCACTAGCATGTTTCATGGTATAATTTTGATTAAGTCTACTTCTAGTCTCAAACTCATCGACATATATCAATCAAATATGCAAATTTAATGTCTTGTGCAAGCTTCAATTGATGATTATACTTACATGAAAAGCTAATAATGTTAAAAATGAAAGCCAATTGATTAAAATTTTTTACCAAGGACAATAACTTTTTCCAATGCTTCTAGTAATGCCAATTGTAAATGATGTACAATATAATAGATGTAATATGGACAATCATATGAAATCAAATCTTGTAATTCGTTTCACTCACCTAATATATTACTTGTCCTATCGTATCCTTACCAATGAATGTTTTGAATATGTAGATTATAACAAAATAACAAAGAATATATATTTTTTCATGGCTACCACAATGTCAAAAACATGAACAACCCAAAAAAATGTTCTCGTATAAAGCCATCCTTGTCAACAAATCTTAAAACCGTAGCTATTTATTCTCTTACTGACTCATCATGAGCTTCGTTAACAATTATGGAATACAATGCATCATCAATTTTTTCGTAAATTACTTTCATCAGTTTTATTTAAAAATATGTAAAAATTCTTTTTAGATTATGTTAATGTGTAAGTTATATTTTTTGGTAGCTTTTGCTAGTGCTTAAGCAACCTTTTTATTATATAAAGCTACCATCCAATATTTCAAAAACGTTTCCACAGTTGATTAAAGTCAAGCTTTCATCCTATCCTCTAAAACAAATACCTTGCAATGTAAGCACTCAAGCCACATTAATTTAGACCTTTAACTATAGCTGGTTATTTTCAATTTCAAAATGATGTTGTTTGTTCAATGCTTTGTTTATATGCATAACTCTACGAGATGAATTAAAATCCTTTCCCTCATGGGACAAAAAGGACATCTTTTTCTATTTTTAACTTTCTTCAAACTCTAAATCTATCAACTGTGAAAACATTTTTTCAAGATTCCCAGATGGCCTATGAAATAGAAAGCATGGAAGACAACTTGTTGCTTGTTTTGCAAGAGAATATTTGATCCATTTTGGGTAGAGACTAAGTTTCTTAAAAGCTACAATGATGTTGTTCTAGTCCAAATTTTTTATTATAGACAATTTGGGTTAGAAAATACCATAGTTATGGTATGCTTGTTGGATTTCATCACATTTATTAACATGATGAGCCTAGTTTTTTTAATGCAATCTATGAACTAGCTTCAACAAACTAGTATTAATTCTTGAAATTATGGATGACAATCTTCTTGAATCAGGATATTTACAAGTTGTTTTGATGATACCTACGAGCATTGGTGATCATATATCTAGGGTTAAAGGTAACATATTTGTGTTTAATGGCAAAGGAAACTATCCTTGTGGACTCTAGGATTTTGACATTGAGTTTGTGAAGAGTGTTTCCATCAACACTATGATTTGTGCTATAAATAGTAGATAATGGTGTCACACATTGCAAATAGCATATGGAGGATTCATCATAATTGACGCAAATAGTTTCCAATTTTATGATGATTCTCTTTCCATGTTAAAAAAAAATGAAGATCTATCTAAGGATCATAAGCGTTTCCATTACTTGAAAGCGATGCAACACTATAAATAAAAATACAAAAGACCAAGATAATTATATTTATGCTTTTTAAGAGATTTTTGAGTGAGTGAAAATATGTTCTATATTTTGAGAAAAAGCAATAATGACATTTTAATGAGAATAGCTAGGTTTTTATTCTTTCGTCTCCATGTTAATTGTGTTGTGTTAATCGAACCCTAATATATTGTAAGTCAACAAAACCCCATTGTGTGTTCAAAAACTAGATTACTAATTTTTTTATTAATAGTATTTTTTTGCCTTTTTGTATTGCTTTATTATTTGACAAAGAATAACATATTTAAGTTGTGATTGCAAAGGTTTTTTTTAGGTGTGATCCCCCCCCCCCCCCCCCCAAGATCACCCTAAGACATAAGAAAAGCATAATTCACGAAATTTATTAACTTGAAAAAAAATCATAGTATAAGACAATTGAGAATAAGCCTAATTTCTAATTGTAAAATATTTATAAATTTACATTTTTATTGGTATAAATCAGGCCTAAAAGGTAATTACATTAAACCAAATTAAATAATTGTTAATGAACAAATGAACAAAATTATGAATTATGAATAAAAATGAAATTTGAGTGATCTTTAATTGAGAATTTAAAATTTAATAACTAATTATGAATCACATATATAGTTTGGCGAGCAATGACATAATTATCCTAATTAATATAAATAAATATAGGATGATGTCACGACTACTTCAACACAATTTTAATAAAGATATTATTTATCCTCTTCTGAATGTGGATGCTTTAGATATTATTTAACAACACAATTGTAGATGCTTTAGCATATAGTGTTTGTAGTTAAAAATTTTATAAAACCCATACCTTTTGAAAAGAGTATTTAAAACACGGGTTGATACAAAAGGGTTAATTCTATTGTTGCCACTACCTTTTATTGCCATAAGCCCATAAGCTAGCTTCTTATTCTCTTGTTAGTAAGATTTTAAATGTTTTTATTATAATTTTATATTCATGTTGGACCAAACAATTATATTGTTGCTCATATTATTTAACAAGTGGAGAACACTTCTCATCCTTTTCCTTTTAATATTAAAAATTTAATGGTCACGTTAGATGTTGTTAGTTCACAAATTGTAGTGATGCTTCATGCAGTTAAACCCTAGTTTAAATCTATATAAAAGGCCTTGCATACTTTAATTGGGATTAATGATTCTAATGAGATTATTTTTTTTATGTGAATTTTACTATTGGATTGAATAATAAAGATTGAGTTTATGTTGTTTATATGGTTAATCTAACTTTACTTGTCGCAAAAAGTTTATTTATTTAATAAAAAAATATGATTAACTTGAGAATCAATTATTTATTGAAGAAATAATAAATACAAATAAAATTATAATTATTTACATTTGAAAAATTATATATACAATTGACAAAAGCACAACTAATTGAAAAATAGTGTTGAAACTACATAGTTAAATCAAAATATTTACTTGATAAATAATAGGTATTGTTAATTGATAACATTCAACCATAATATTTTTCCTACCTAAAACTTTGAATTTGAAATATTATGCTTGCATTGTACTACGTGAAGAGATATATAAACAAAATGTTTCCCGGCCAATGATTCCCTTCTTTTCTCACAAACATAGATTTATAAAAAATTAAAAGTCTAATGATCAATAATGTATTGATTTAAATAGTAGCATAGTAATTATTTAGCTAAGAAAAATTAATATTTATAAAATAAAATTAAGGGTATTTTTTTCTCTTTGAATTACATATTGATTTCAAAATTTAATATTTTATTAAAAGTAAAAGTAAAAAATAAAATTCTTTAAAAAGAGAATTTTTTTGACGAAAACTATTTAAAATAATAAAAAAGAGAGAGTATATGTTATGTTTATTGACGTGGTAAAACACTACTAAACAAAATTATAGTGTCATACTCATTTTGAAATAAATAACATTTTATATTTATAAAAATAAATAATAACAATAATGCCAGCCGTCACTCGCTACCTTTCCCTCATCTATATAAGCAATCTCCGCCGACATTACATGGTCACCTGACTTCATACACACGGCGTATAGTTTACGCTGGTCTCTTGCTTCTTCCGCTCTCTGCTCTCACTCCGTTCCAATCCGTCAAATCCGATTTCGATCAAGATCTAGGGTTTTGTAACGCAAATCATCCGCATCGATTTCGAATTCGATTTGGGGGGCTTCGAGGACCTCGATTTGGGAATTTGTTGCTGTAACGACGAACGAAACGCAAGCAAGCAAAGGCTCTTTGTTGGAACCAATTCGAATCTTCTTTAAGAGTTTGCTCGCATTTCTAGGGTTTCGTCTTCGATTTTTGTTTTTTTAAATTTCATTTGCTTCGTTTTCTTTTGTTCGTTTGCTTTTTGTGTGTGTGTTTTTGTTTGTTTCTTATGATGGATGCAGGTGGTGTTGTTCTTGTTCCGGTTCAAACCCAAACCCCAACCCCAACCCGACGAAGGCGACCAAGGAGAAGACGAGCAAGAAACGGCAGAGGGATTGGAAAAGACGACGGAGGTATCATCGATCCAATATCACTCTCTCTTTATAACCCCAAGTGCATGATTGCTTACGATACGAATTTACTGGGAGCTGCTGTTGGTGTTGAGAATGAAAGAAGTCCTGACGAAATTTATGAGGCTATGTTGCGAAATCATTTGTTGAACCAAAAGAGGGTTTATGGTTTGAGACCAAGAGTTGGTCAGGACACCTCCATAAGCAGTCGCCTCGGGGGAAGGATTAAACTTCCAGTTAATAATGGTTGTCAAGCGGCAAGGGGATCTGTTTGGGACAGATTGTCACCCGAAATACGTAAACACGGAAGCTTGCGAGACAGAATCAAATGGCCAGTCGAGCCAGAGGATTTGGGCAATGAGGGGATCAATGTCAGGAGAAGACCTTTGATTAGGAGAAACTTGCTGGACGACACTGCTTTTGCTGGTCCAAAAAGTCCTGTAGGGCTGAAAGTTGGCAAGTCGGCTGGAAAGGACCTGTTGCATTCCTTTGAAGGGCCAAAGCCTCTGAGTGTTATTCTAAAGCGGAAAAGAGAAGCTAGTGGCGTGACCGCATCCCAAACTACCGATGAAGAGGCTCAAAAAAACAAGAGGAAGCGAAGTCTGGGTTCCGGGATATCAGAAGTTACTGGGGCCACCAATGCTGTTTGTTCACCACCTACCAAAGAAATTTCCAGTGATCTCGTGCAGAACAACAAGGTGGTATCAATTGCTGGGCCGGGCAATGCTGTTTGTCCACCACCCGCTAAAGAGATTGCCAACAATCATGCACACGATGACAAGGTGGACTGCAAATCTCCTGAAGGTGACCCTGAGAATGCACTGGCAGATGGGGTAGATATGTATCTGATCAAGGGGATGAGGATTATGAGTATCTCTGCCTCATTAGGGGATTTCCAGGGATCATACGCACAGCCACAGGGTAGTGTGAGTTGGATCCCGCAATGCAGTTTGTTCACCACCTGATGGGTCAGAAATTGATTGAGGGTATGAGGAGAATGGGCATCTCGATGGTATGAAATATGATGGCATAAAGGGAGGTGAAAATTCTGACCCTGATGATGTTGAAGGCGCAGATGACCTTGTTAAGTCGAACCATATTTGCAGTGCGTCGAATTGTACAATTCCCCTCCCCCTCCCCCGATTGTATTTCCTACCATGTAATGTTCATAACATAATCCGAGATGTGGTCATTTTTTTCGTTGTACATTGTACATTGTACGTTTCGTTTTTATTTATTATTATTATTATTACTTGTGTGTAAAAGCAATACCAGGCATGGCAATTTTTGTTTGGGTTGAAAATCCAGAATACTGTCAATATAATATTAATAAAGAACGACAAACAATATCCAAATAAAATTTCACCGTTTGCCTGTTATTCTAGATAAATCTACACTTTATGTCTTAATCAATTTATATGTTAATTCATCTCGTATTGGGCTTCATCTCCCATCCCGGAATCCCAGTGCACATCTCATCTCAAACTTTGAATGCACGAAGAAACTGAATTTTTTTTTCCAACTTGAAGCAGTTAAAAAAATGCCAGTGCCACCGCACCCGGATGCTACTGAGTCAAATTCCCACCAGTGTAATATATCCAAAACCATTACAGCATGAGAAAATTCATTTCAAACTTTGAATGCAGGAAGAAACTGAGTTTTTTTTAAACTTACAGCAGTAATAAAAATACTCAGATGCTATGGCTCCCCACACACCAGTCAACACAAATTCCTACAAGATTGGGAAATAACGAGAAAAGGCATGCAAAAATTGAGTCTCATTGTCAAATTGAAGTTTCAATGCATGGAAGTAAGATATTATGAGTCAGGGTCCAAGCCATATATATGCTTCCACTACTCTTAAACAAATCAAAGTTCATTCATAAAAATCAAAAAGTTAACCTAAGTCTAATAGAAAAAGAGGGTATCAATTAATTGTATGGCCGCCCCAAAAAATCTTCTCTTGGAGTATAGAAAATTTTAATTAACTATGTAGTAATACTAATATTCTGGGTCCTTCATGACCAAAAGGTTTCCGCTTCACTCCAAAAAACAAAATTTTATAAAATAAAATGATGAAGAACTTCCATTACATTTTAACTAATAAGAAATTGTGTTGACAATTGGATGTTACTTTGACTTAAATTGGGAAATTGAAGATACTGTTAGGTAAATTTTAGAAGAAAGGGTTATTATTTTTTTGGCGACGATGCGGTAAGGTAAACCAAAATTATAAGAAAAAAAAAAAAAGGTAAACCCATAAAAATGGGAAATTGAAACTTAGTGGAAAGAAAGTGTAAGATCATTATTTTGAAAAAACATAGGAACTTTCAGCCAGATCATCGTGCCCGGGGGGAGTCTAGCCAATACAGCCTCCTTTCTCTTATTTAAAAAGACAAAAACAAAAATTATAAGATGCAAGAAAATTAACAATGGAAAAAAGGAAAACAAGAAGAAGGAAAACGAAAAAGAATATAAAATGACATTTGACATACCCTTATGTTAATCCACCTATCGGGTAGGGGGAGTTGGGTCAAAAATTCATTACGAGGCCCAAGTAAATATGAGAAGCATGATGACGACTTTGGCAACTTGACAGATATAGAAATTGAGGCTTGAGGCCTTGGGAAATTGAGAAATGATGGCATAACAAAGGGTGAGGTGAAAATTTGTTAACCCCTGATGGGAAAATGTGGTTGAAGACAATGAGATGACCTTGTTAAAAACTTAGGCCATGAAGATGCAGAGAGCTTAAACCTTACTTTGCAGAGGGTGTCGTATTGTACAATTTCCCTCCCCCTCCCCCCATTGTATTTCTACCATGTAACGATATTCATAACATAATCCGAGATGCGGTAATTTTTTTTACCGTATTATTGTTATGATTATTGTTATTATTTCAATTATTACTTGTGAAATTCATAACATAATATAAATGTGATCATATTTTTCACTGTACATTGCATGTTTTGTTTTTTCCGTTTTATTTATTTATTATTATTATTCCTTGTATGTAAAAGCAATATTAATACAGGCATGGACCAGGACTTTAAATGATCAATGATGATGTGCAAGAACGTATCTAGAAAGTTTAATTAGAGTAACGAGATACAAATCGTGTAAATTATATTTATAAACTGTTATCTAAAACTATGATAAATATCATTTAAGTTAAAAATGATGACATAATCCTATAATCAAGTTATATAATTTTTTAAAATCATATAATTTATTTCTCAGTTATGGTTAGCAACATGTTTATCACAAATAATATAGGACAGTAAATTCTATTATTAATTAATTTTAATTGTAATTTTTTCTGTATATATAGATTATATAGATTAAATTTTAAAAAAATGGGAGGGGGGGGGGGGTGTGTCACACCCCTAAAAATTATAGGGAACCCAGGATAAAGAACATGACTTCCCCTTGCCCGCACCTAAAAGGTCAAGGAGATGGTGACAAGTACCAATATAAACTACACCGAGGTGCTGTCTCAATCATGCAAACTCTGTACAGTCATACATTGAGGGTAATCTTATACCTTCCCATACATCATCATGCATACTATGTCAATCAATCATAAAAACATCACATCACACAAACAATGTGCAAATACAACTGTCCACGGACCCATGTTCGGTATACAATACATAATCTCTATAGAATACAATATTGTATCATACATTAGAGTAGTGGGTACGTCCTCTTGGAAGAAAGTCCTCCACTAGTCTTGGGTCACACCTGAAAAAGGTAAATAACAAAGTAGGAGTGAGCTACAAGCTCAGTAGGTGACCCAAAAACTCCACATCATGCAAAACATATAAGTCTATACTATATGCTCAGTGTACTATGCACCGTGTAGTGCGCACAATCATCAGGACTCAGCCTGCAAACAAACATCAGGACCCAGACTGTCGACACAGGACAGCTTGTCCATGATCCTCAACAAGATCCCAGCTTAGGGCACTCAGCCCTAGCACCACGAGCTTAATAGCTCATGCAGGCCACAGCCTGTCATCACGAGCTGAACAACTTAATCCAACACGGTGAGAACACAAATAAGTCACCAAGCCCAAAGCTTAATACTAAAACTAACACACCAATACAAATAAGTGTGGAGAGGCATAAAGGTTTCCAACATGAATGGTCATGTTGTCCCTTAGAATTGCTAACCCAAAGTTGTAGCTCTACTAACCCAGAAACTCAAAGCACATACTCAAAGACTTGAAGATTTGCCTCAAAGCTCACTACTTCGGAGCTCCGCCTCAAAGATTTGTTTTGAAGATCCTGGAACGCGGCTTTGAAGTTCCTGACTCAAAGATCTGCCTCAAAGATCCTTCGACCCTCGGCCTTTCGACCCTCAACCTCCGAACCTTCGACCCTCGAATAGGTCCCAAAGTGTGTCTAAATGGGGGGGGGGGTGAATAGACTCTTATCGCGGAAGCTTATAAAGGATAGATGGTAGAGGTATGCAAGTGATGACTATGCTATGATATTAATAGAGAAGATGACAATAAAGTATAGAAGTATTTATGGACTATCAAATAGATCTGAGATGAGAGTAAATGCTTTAGATGTGATAGATCTCATATTTGTAATGAATATTTCACAAATGTCAATATGGAAAGATTGACACCGTTTGGAATGTTCTAAGATAGATGTTGATCATAGATGAACAACTTAGAGAGTAAACTTAATGATTGTGCTGGATCTTGTTAAACAAGAAGTGTATGATTAATCGTTACACGATTGTTTCTGTACTTAGTTCATCACGGCGCACAACACTTGGAAGAATTCTCTCATATTCTCTCTCTAGCATTGGAACTCTTAAGTTGATTCCCCAAAAGTTATTTCTTTAATCATTATCAGAATACTATTTCTTGTGTTATGTGTTTCTCACTTTCCGTGAGATTTTGACATATATTACTGTTAATGCATGTGAGAGATATTAGTTTAAGGTTACAGTGCATGTGCGTTAAGCTGTCCATTCGACAATCTGACTTCCTGCTATTCAATTTATGGAAGTACAGAGGATGGGTTGATATGCTCTGATTTTGCAGATCTTTTTGCCCATATCGCATGTGCATGGTTATATTAGTGTAATCGATCTTCGCCGTCCATCTACTTATGGTAGTTGGTAGTCATTAATGCGAAAATAAATGTGTGTGACTATTCAAGACGGCGCAGACAAACTACATAAATCCTAGCTGATGATATCGCTAAGTATGGATGTTGCATTGTGAGTTTGCCTTGAAGGTGGATGCCTCGAAGGTCTAGTGACTTAAAGATTTGCCTGGAAGAATTGGGTTGAGCCTATGTTAGTGTACAATGATGTCTCTGGCATTAACAACGTTAGATTCTGCGAGTCTTCGACTCTTGTTATCTTCGAGTCTTCGTGTGTAGCATATTTCAGGTTACGAAGAGTTCACCCTATGATGTGGTCTTTAACTTTGTGAGTCTGCGACTCTATGCTTTGACACTTGGGGGTTTCTTGAAGTGTACTTGACCATTAATAGCTATGAGTCTTTGACTCTATATCTTTGAGTCTCCGAGGGTGGAAAATTACAGGTTAGCCTGAGTTATGTGGTTCACTCTTTGTTAAGTGAGTCTTCGACTCTTCGAGTCTATAGCCCTTTGTTATGACTCTTCGAGTCTATGACCCGATTGTATTTCCTACCATGTAGTCTTAGCTGTAAGTCTTCGACTCTATTTCTTTGAGTCGCTCATTTTTCTTCGGATGGCTAAGAATGTATTGTGACCCTTCAACCCTGTGAGTCTGTGACTTTGTGAGTCTCTGACTCTTCATGTGTAATGCTTTGCCTGTCGTTGTTAGGTTATTGCAAATTAAGTCTCCGTATCTTTGAGTCTTCGACTCTATGGCTCCGACTCTTCAGCTATGACTCTTGCCTATCAAGTCTACAAGTCTTGGTCTTATTTTTGGGCTAACAATTTCTTCTAATTAACTGTTTTCAACTCTTCGACTCTTCGAGTCTACGACTCTTAGAGCCTTCGTGTCTCAATTACAAATTCATTTATCAGTTCATGTAGCTCAATGGCCTAGACTCTTCGACCTTCGACCTTCGAGTCTATGAGTTTCCTAAAGTTTGGTAGTTGACAGTTTCTACATGTGACTTCAACCCTTCGACCCTTCGATTCTCTGAGACTTCGGGTCAACTTATGTTCTGTCAATTATCGTTAGGGCATCTTTGGGGACTCTTTAGTTTTACAATCTTCGGGTTTTTGAGTCATTTGTTATTTTGCCACTTTCTAGCTATGACTCTTTGACTCTTCAAGTCTACGAGTCATTTGCCCTTATACGCAGTGATAGTTTTCTCTTTTTCAAACTTCGACTCTTCGACCCTTGTACCTTCGGATCTTGAAGTCCACTTTCTAGCTATGACTCTTTGACTCTTCAAGTCTACGAGTCATTTGCCCTTATACGCAGTGATAGTTTTCTCTTTTTCAAACTTCAACTCTTCGACCCTTGTACCTTCGGATCTTGAAGTCTCCATACTTAGAGAATTTCTTGTCAGCTTCACCAAATCTTATGTTTTCTAACACCTCAACCTCTAATCCTTCGACCCTCGGTCTTCGATCTTTTGACCCTTTGACCCTTGGCCTTTGACCCTTTGACCCTTGACCTCCGTGTAACAGCCCAAGTCCCCCGTAGCACGATATTGTTTAATTCAAGGTCCAAGCCCAATCCCCGGTTTTGTTCTTGGCAGTGCCACACACACCCCAAAAGGCCTTGTGCCAGGAGAGGTCTCCATGCCCTCTTAAGAGGCACGCTTCGTACCGTTCGTCCCTTCACCCAGGGTACTGTTCATCATCGTTTTTACATGTTCTTCATCTGAAATCAACCCAGCAACCCCTAGGCGTACACAAACACACTTTTTACTCAACAGAGTACGATATATACCTAAAAATGCTTCCTGAACGCCTTTAAATCGCATGGTAACAATAAAACTACATATATATTTTTTGATTATATTCATTTAGATTTAAATCTAGATTTCTGTGGTTGACTTCTCAACCCTCATGCCATACATGGTTATAAAACCCCCAAATCATAGAAACACATAACCATTAGTACATATCACAAATCTCATGTTAAACCACCATATCTGACCCAAAAATTGGATTTCCCCTAAAACCAGGGTTCATGCTAGATTTCATAAATCATAACAAAATATGTGCATATCAAGGACATAATCGAGATAAGGTGGTACAGGAACACCTACCTAGACTGATTCTTTGAGCTCCACAAACCCAAATCGCCAAGGCTTTAAGCTTCCAAGCTCCAAGCTCTCTTTACGCTCTCTCTTTCACCAAAGTCATGCACCACAAATGACCACATGCTGGGAGATTATCTCTCTCTCCCTATTTATATTTACCACTACTTTAATTAAAAAACACTTAAAATTACATAACTAGCCTTCCAAGGTCTCAAACTCCAAATTGGGCCCAACTACAGCAAAAACGCTCGTATCGCCGAGCACGATACCAAAATGCTATCTTCATTACTAAATAAAGACTATTTCATAAATCAACCCAAACACATGTCTTTACAGGTGCAGGCTCCCCGGAATCTATCCCTACTGAGTGTATCAGGGTCCGTTATGTACAATGGTATTATTTTTGAAAATATGATTGTTTTTGAAAATAGTAGACCCAATGAATTTAAAATTATTTATGAGTGGTGGAAATTTATTTGGGCCCATAGTTTTTAAAAACAATCCTGTTTGAAATATCTACTAAATGATGGACTAATTTCTCTTTCAATGTGCAAAAGATTATGTCTATTACAAATCGTCTTCAACTTTGTTGGGATGCTTAGTTTTGACGATATCCATAGCTTGTCTTTAATTGCAGCAGAGACTAGAAAACTTAGTATAAGAATAATCATTTTAAAAACAAGTTAGTAATCTATTAATTTTCCTGTCCTTACCGATCGTTGACACAATTCAGAAAAAGTTGAAAACTTTCAAACTCTAAATGTCATACTATATTATGTTCAAAATGACAAAGTTCTGATTCCAAAATCTTTTTTTCACACTCCGTGAAGGCTTGCAGATAAACAAATAAATATCATTGATTCTAAAAGATTGATATGTTTGATAAGGATCTATATATGGTTGAATTGAGCACAAGTAACTCTATTACATGTTCATTAGATTGGTGATTTAGTTTTTGCAATTAATCGTCTTTTACAATACATAAATAACTACTCCTTAATGATGTTCGATTGTAAAATCGTCTTGCTTATGCATAACAAGACCTCTTGTACCAATATAACAAACAATCACATGTAGCACGTTTATAGATCTTATAACTTACAAAATGGTATCACATTGGTGAGTAAGTCATTCCATTTATCATCTCTAAATACTTTAATTATATGAAACATGACTTATTGCAATTAAAATATATTGATTCTAACACTACAAAACTTAACAAAGTTTATCACTTAGCTTATAATTTTTCATAAGAAATAAGATAAAAACAAATTCAAATGAAATTAATGTTTTGTCACGCCCCCAAATTCTAAATACAACAGAACTAGGAACGTGACGTCCCCATGGCCACACTATGGGGGTCGGGGAAATTAATGACCAACCCAATATTGTACAACTCCACAATAGGGATAGAATTATACTTACCAATGATCCAATTAAATATTCAAGCAAGTAAACAAGTATAATAATGCAACTAGTATTACTAAAATTCAAACATAACCCACAAAATCAGTATAAACAAGGTCAACCAATCAGGTTCATACAACTGCCACGGACCCAAGTCCGGAAAATAAAATAAATAAATAGCAAAATAAATAGTCAATGGAATGATCCTGCACCAAGGATGTCCTGGCCTGCTCCGCTATGGTTCCACCAGCTACTTCCTATAACCTGTAGGAAATAAAAATAACGTAGGGTGAGCACAAATGGCCAGTAGGTGATCTCCATCTCCTCACTATCCTATAACTTGAAATCATAAGACTACATGATTGGTGTATGCTTGTGCCGGTATAGTGTTCAATTCTATCACGGTAAGCTTACATAAAATCACAAAAAAATATAATATCACACGAATTATGATTCAATCACGGATTCACACCAAATAATCCAATCGACAAACTTCCCACAACTAACTCCTGGGATCCCTGTCATTACCAGATAGCCATATGTGGGACCTGTGTACCCCTAACAACAACCTGCCACATATGGGACCTGAGTTAAGCAGCTACTTAGGAGACCTGCAGCCTCTTGCTAGCCCTATGTGGGACCCGTGGTTAACCCAACCAATTTCATCACAAAATTCATGCCCATAATTAATAAATACCAATTTATCACATCCACACACATAATTAATAAACAAGGTTTCCACCAGTCAAGACTCAGCACAACAGCCTTACACATAATTAATAAACAAGGTTTCCACCAGTCAAGACTCAGTACAACAGCCTTACAAGCACTTAAATAACCAAACCAGTAATAACGTGTCACAAACGATACATATATATAATAAGCCACAAATAATGTTGTTTTAATGTCAAATAAATAATACCAACCCCAAACCATATTAATTTAATTAAATAACTAAATCACGCGTAAGCAATGCTTATATTAAGAACTAACAATGTAGAGTCAGAATAATAATAATAATAATAACAATAAGTATTATTATTATTATTATGTTATGAAGTCAATAATTGATGGCTACCAAGACACCCTCTACGCCCACGCCTACCGCCAGATTTTCCACGACCGCGTCACCTCTGGCACCATCGACTACATCATCGGCGACGCCGCCTCCATCTTCCAGAACTGCACCATGGTGGTCCAGAAGCCCCTCTCCACCCAGCAGTGCGTCGTTAATGCACAGGGCGACTAGGACCAACATCGATCTTCGGCCATCGTCATCCTGAACTCCCGCTTCGTGACCGATCCAGCATACGCGCCCATAGAGGCAACCAACAGGGCCTGGCGCCTTTCCTATGCGCAAAAGGCCAAGCCATTACACCCTTCGATAATAATATTATCAATTGACGCAACCAGATCACGATGCAACACCTCAACACCTCTCGTCGCACGCAACAGGGACCAGGCTGTCGCACGACAGTCTGGTGCTACGAGGGAAGGCCAAGCCGTTTGGCCTGGCTAATACGAATTACAATATTAGTAATAATTGGTTAGCACTGCAGGAACGTGAAGCCGAGCAGGACGTGAAACCGTGTGTCACTTCAGTGGCCGACCAGGCATGGACTTTGATGCACACGTATATACATATATATGTATAAACAATAGGCGCTGCAGGAAGGCCACTGTGATCCTCTAATCTCAAAACTGCTTCAGAGTTTGTTTTCGAAATTGGACTGTGGTTCCCCTACCGTTCCGATCAAGAGCGACCTCTAACTCATGCTCTATTCCCAAATCCACCCCCGACGCTTGCACCTCTAACCCTAGCACGAAGCCATCGTCGTTGCTGCACTCTAAAAGGCGGGAGTGGGGCTACGCTATGGCGGTCAACGCAGGTTAAGTGATACCAGTTGCAGAAAAACGATCGTGTATATATGTATATGTATATCTATATAACAAACTTTTATTTATATATATGTATTCACATACTATTAAAAATCGATTGTGCTTCTCCGCGTTCATCCAATAGAACATGGAAGAATCTAGGATCACCTACCTGGATTAAGCTTCGAAAGTTTGAACATCAGGAACGGCATCTCTTTACTTTCTTCCTTCACCGGGACTCTGCGCACACACACCACGAACCTAGGGTTTCTGCCCTAAACTCCACCTCTTTTATACTCTCTCCTAATATTAAATTTAACACTAATAATAATAATAATAACCTTAATAGTTGCAATAATAGTAATAATTACCCATTGTAATAATTAATAACAATAATAACGATAATAATAATAAATCTAATAATCGCACTAATAATATTAAGTCATAACATTCATTAATATAATGATAATCCAAATACTTAAATAATCACATTAATAATATCACCATTATAATAACTAAACATATTTAAATAATATTTAAAATAAACTCAAATTACTAATGCTAAGGCCACGCTGCTGAATAGATATCTCAAGCTTTATTCGGGCCTAACTTCCAACCTCACACAGGTACGAGTCTTTATATTCTCCCCACCTTAGGACTTTTCGTCCTCGAAAAGCCAATTGACTCCAACGCCTCAAATATCACCACCACCACAAGATGTCAGACCTCACTATCCAACCAAGCCCACATTTACGCAAATACAATCACTGTCACCCATTCTAAAACACCCAAACCATCTTATAAATTTACTAACCCACAAGCAGCGAGCCGATACAATATCTCCCATTTACCGAATCTAGCATGCGGTCTCAAGCAACGTATAAACACATGAAACAACCACTCACATAAGACGATATCAGGAAAATCCTTACATTCTTTCCCCCTTAGGGCTTTTCGTCCTCAAAAAGATGAACCAACTAAACAATCCGAATGATAAGGGTCTTTATTCGCAATTGTAGGATCCAAAAACCAGCTTAGCCATTAACCAATGGTACTATTAAGGCAATACTTGGTCTACCAACCATTAACCAACCCAATGCTTAAGGACATACCATTAACCCGTACGAAGCCAATACATTCATCGATTCACATTCCCTTGAACTTATAATGCATCCACAAACCATGCAACATAATGAGGGGTGGTGGTGGTTATCATCCTTCTATAAATTAGTTATGATCTCTTGCCAACACAACAAGGCTTAGATATTTGGGTAACATATCCTTAGCTAAGTCACTTGGAACACAACATAAACTCGTCCAACTCTAGTGGTAACTTTAGTCCACGGATAAACATGATCACAATAGCAAGGTTGAATGGACACCCCAACATGGTTTAACTGAAACCTCAACATAAATCACCGGATCATAGTCGATACGATTACCTATTAAAAGCCAATAACCGATCAATTAACAAATTACACCATGCGCAATCACTATACGCCCAATACTCAATATTAAACCACTACCAATAACCTCTTGTAATTAACCTACCATATAACCATCCTAATGAATCGTTAACGAAACAACATCATACAAATAACACCCTAACCGACCACAGACGATCTTAAAATTATTCCAACTTGTGCCAACATTGCTACTAAAACTAAGCAATCTAATCAAACCAAAAACAATAAGGGTTAACACTAGAACCCAAAAGTCAATCAAAACATTATTAGCTCAAATCACTATAATAACCTCACCTCCAAAATTAAACATTGCATGACCAAGGTCCAACATCCCACACCCAATTAACCAATAGTCCGCAACAAGTGCAACAAGGAAACATTGCCTCACAATTCATGATTACATGATAGAAACAATACATCAATCATATAATAATCAAAATCAAAGCACAAAACAAAACAACATCAAAATATCAACAATCATGCGAATCACATTAACTCTCATGCACAGGGAGGAAGGTCACACCCAAATCGGCACCACAAACAAGCAACAAGCTTGGCTACCAAAACAACACGTCAAACTAACATCACTGAGGGAAAGCTCACCACGCTAGTCCCACCATAAATCATCTACCAGTTCCACATCATCATGCTTACCACCAAATCAATCAAGCCAAATGATCAATAAACAAGGTCCATCCTAGTTTCACCACATGTCACCACACAAAATAATAATGTATGTAACTAACAACAAACCAGTCAAAGTGAAACAAGGCAACAATAAGAAATACTATCATGCTCACACTTAGGCATAGATACACAACACGATACACATCTCAATCACATATCATAATCCAAACATCACAAGGTTCATTAACCCCCAGCCGAGTCATATCACACAACTATACCCCAAAACAGGGTGAAAGCCCTCAACATATCATTTGCACACCATATCATACGAAAAATATCCAAACAATCATATAGTGTGTTAGTCCACATTGACATGAATCACAATAACATTTAGCACCAATTTGTTCATCATTTATTTATTTATTTATTTGTTATTATTACTAGTGTTGTAAGATATTTTGTTTTAATAATTTTTTTTATTGTATAGTTACCATTTCTATCAATACTGGTTACAGCCACTGGCAGGGTCCACCATGAGCCAACACCACACAAGGTGCATGCAACCAACAACACAACCAACACACATCGACGGGAAAATCAATACAATCCCATTCACAAATCGACAAGGAAGGGAACATTTCAAACAACCATCCACCAACCTCAACCAACAATTAATAACAACAGTGAACCAACCAATGACATACAACAAGGTCACATCAACATCATATTATACAACTATCTACCTCAATCAATATGTTTTTTTTAAATACCGATTCAACATTTAACTATAACTTAAAGACATCATCACATGTTTGACAAGTTTCACAATCCAAATCCAAGAAAAAAAGTAAATAAATAAATGATGGTATTCTCACTTTACCCTCACGGTGTACTTCCAAAACCATGTCCACTCTTATAAGGTCATAAGAAACAGAACTCCCTTTGATCATCAAATTGTTTTATCAATTACTAAATCAATCACTTACTAACATTTGAAAGGATAAATTATCAAAATATGTATTCCGGCAAAAATGAACTCTTCAGCCCCATTTCCCAAAAACTATGACACCGCCATCCTCCCACTAGTTGGCATTTTTAACCCTTTGATTGTCTTAATATGAAAATGAACCATCATTGAATCTATGCATTTCTATCTTTGTCTAATCATAATATTTAAGCCTAATACCTTATCAATATATATATTGCTAGTTATAATAGTTGTTTTTTTTTGACTCCCTTGTCCCCTTGTTTACTTTTACTACCTTTGTTTTATATGTGTTACTTAAAATGAAACAATAAAAATAATAATAATTTAATTCATAAAATAATAATAATAATTAATTAAAAGCAATTAAGTCATATTTTTTTAACCATTCGATCCATTTGTTATTACTTTATATATCATACATTAGATAAACAGATACAACAAATTCACTTCATAGCAAAAACAATCATGACCCGCAAGTCCATAACAATTAAACAAGAGGGCTCTAACACCCCTTTCAGGAGATAATCACAAATGACATTACCTCACTTGTGACCCATAGGTCTACCCCACATAGAACTCATAAGTCTCAATAGTCATCCATGGAACATTGCCCCTCACCTATACATATCCATCAAGCAATCAATCGTAACCCGTAGGTTCACACCAACAAACAATCATTTGAACACAGTTGTCTTAATCGGCTGATATCATCAGGACAGTCATATTGCCAAACGGTGGCTATTTATTCTATCAGAGTCACATGCGTAATCAATTCTAGTGCCCTAAATGCACAAGCAATGTCATGTCATGTATGCACCCATCCCAATGCATCCTAAGATGATTTGACTGACACTAAGGTAACCAAGGACACCATTAAGGACTGCGTTGATCAGGCGCCCTCCTTAATGTCTCCCAAGCTCCAAAGTCTCAATCAATCACCCTACTATGCTAGGTCCACTAAACCGACGGCTCTAATACCAACTTGTCACACCCCTAAATTCCAAATACAACAGAACTAGAAACGCGACATCCCCATGGCCGCACTATGGGGGTCGGGGAAATTAATGACCAACCCAATCTTGTACAACTCGACAACAGGGGTAGAATTATACTTACCAATGATCCAATTAAATATTCAAGCAAGTAAACAAGTATAATAATGCAACTAGTATTACTAAAATTCAAACATAACCCACGACACCAGTATAAACAAGGTCAACCAATCAGGTTCATACAATTGCCACGGACCCAAGTCCGGAAAATAAAATAAATAAATAACAAAATAAATAGTCAATGGAATGATCCTGCACCAAGGATGTCCTGGCCTGCTCCGCTATGGTTCCACCAGCTACTTCCTATAACCTGTAGGAAATAAAAATAACGTAGGGTGAGCACAAATGGCCAGTAGGTGATCTCCATCTCCTCACCATCCTATAACTTGAAATCATAAGACTACATGATTGGTGTATGCTTGTGCCGGTATAGTGTTCAATTCTATCACGGTAAGCTTACATAAAATCACAAAAAAATATAATATCACACGAATTATGATTCAATCACGGATTCACACCAAATAATCCAATCGACAAACTTCCCACAACTAACTCCTAGGATCCCTATCATTACCAGATAGCCATATGTGGGACCTGTGTACCCCTAACAACAACCTGCCACATATGGGACCTGAGTTAAGCAGCCACTTAGGAGACCTGCAGCCTCTTGCTAGCCCTATGTGGGACCCGTGGTTAACCCAACCAATTTCATCACAAAATTCACGCCCATAATTAATAAATACCAATTTATCACATCCACACACATAATTAATAAACAAGGTTTCCACCAGTCAAGACTCAGCACAACAACCTTTACACATAATTAATAAACAAGGTTTCCACCAGCTAAGACTCGAGACAACGACCTTACAAGCACTTAAATAACCAAACCGGTAATAACGTGTCACAAACGATACATATATATAATAAGCCACAAATAATGTTGTTTTAATGTCAAATAAATAATACCAACCCCAAACCATATTAATTTAATTAAATAACTAAATCACGCGTAAGCAATGCTTATATTAAGAACTAACAATGTAGAGTCAGAATAATAATAATAATAATAACAATAAGTATTATTATTATTATTATTATTATGTTATGAAGTCAATAATTGATGGCTACCAAGACACCCTCTACGCCCACGCCTACCGCCAGATTTTCCACGACCGCGTCACCTCTGGCACCATCGACTACATCATCGGCGACGCCGCCTCCATCTTCCAGAACTGCACCATGGTGGTCCAGAAGCCCCTCTCCACCCAGCAGTGCGTCGTTAATGCACAGGGCGACTAGGACCAACATCAATCTTCGGCCATCGTCATCCTGAACTCCCGCTTCGTGACCGATCCAGCATACGCGCCCATGGAGGCAACCAACAGGGCCTGGCGCCTTTCCTATGCGCAAAAGGCCAAGCCATTACACCCTTCGATAATAATATTATCAATTGACGTAACCAGATCACGATGCAACACCTCGACACCTCTCGTCGCACGCAACAGGGACCAGGCTGTCGCACGACAGTCTGGTGCTACGAGGGAAGGCCAAGCCGTTTGGCCTGGCTAATACGAATTACAATATTAGTAATAATTGGGTAGCACTGCAGGAACGTGAAGTCGAGCAGGACGTGAAACCGTGTGTCACTTCAGTGGCCGACCAGGCGTGGACTTTGATGCACACGTATATACATATATATGTATAAACAATAGGCGCTGCAGGAAGGCCACTGCGATCCTTTAATCTCAAAACTGCTTCAGAGTTTGTTTTCGAAATTGGGCTGTGGTTCCCCTACCGTTCCGATCAAGAGCGACCTCTAACTCATGCTCTATTCCCAAATCCACCCCCGACGCTTGCACCTCTAACCCTAGCACGAAGCCATCGTCGTCGCTGCACTCTAAGACGCGGGAGTGGGGCTACGCTATGGCGGTCAATGCAGGTTAAGTGATACCAGTTGCAGAAAAACGATCGTGTATATATGTATATGTATATCTATATAACAAACTTTTATTTATATATATGTATTCACATACTATTAAAAATCGATTGTGCTTCTCCGCGTTCATCCAATAGAACAAGGAAGAATCTAGGATCACCTACCTAGATTAAGGTTCGAAAGTTTGAACATCAGGAACGGCTTCTCTTTACTTTCTTCCTTCACCGGGACTCTGCGCACACATACCATGAACCTAGGGTTTCTGCCCTAAACTCCACCTCTTTTATACTCTCTCCTAATATTAAATTTAACACTAATAATGATAATATAATAATAATAATAACCTTAATAGTTGCAATAATAGTAATAATTACCCATTATAATAATTAATAATAATAATAACGATAATAATAATAAATCCAATAATCGCACTAATAATATTAAGTCATAACATTCATTAATATAATAATAATCCAAATACTTAAATAATAACATTAATAATATCACCATTATAATAACTAAACATATTTAAATAATATTTAAAATAAACTCAAATTACTAATGCTAAGGCCACGCTACTAAATAGATATCTCAAGCTCTATTCGGGCCTAACTTCCAACCTCACACAGGTACGGGTCTTTACATGTTTCATAACCTGTGCGTACTTGTATTTACCATGAAGAAGTAGATCTTTAAAATTTTTGAGTAAAACTTGTTGAACTAAAGATCTTTGTCAAGCTAAAAATCAATATAAAGTGAGAACTCTAACAAGTATTTCTAGCTAATGACGTTAATTTATATAGATTTTTCACATGTGTCTTCCCCTATTTGTATTCATTTTTCATAGTATTTTGAGTGTTTTATTATGATTGAGTGTTAAATCATGTTGTTTGTCATGTTTTAGTGTTTTGTAGAGTTGCATTGTATTTTGGGTGTATTTTGTAGGCAAATGGGAAAGAATCGGGCGAATGGAAGTATAATTCGAATTTGGACAAAGAATGTCGTTGCGACAGGACTTTTTGCCTTTGTCATGACACAGAAGGAAATACATTTCGTCGCGACATAGAAGAAAATACATTTTGTCGTGACAAGGTCTTTTGCCTTCGTCGCGATAGGCGTCGACTTTTGCCCCATTTTGTATTTTTCCTATTTTATTTTTAATGTAATATTTAGGGGGACTATATAAGGAACAAGTATAGGATGTTATTAGGGATTCTGGACCCTAGGGGAGCCCTCCTTGACGGCTAAGAACCCTAGGTATGGTTTCTTAGATTTCTCTTTAGTTTTGGGTGATTTTTCATGTAATCTTGATTCAAGAACACCTTGGTATTGGATGAGGGATTGATTGTATGCCCTCGTAACTGGTTGGTTGTCGTTTCTTCTCCCCTCTTAATCCCAAATTTCTAATTTAATCAATAACATGTTTCTTCATTATTTCATGGAATAATCCCTTTTTCCTAGGGATTGGGAGTAGCCCAATCCCAATATCTTGATTGTATGAATTTGTGTGATTATTTCTTATCTCTATCTCATGAATGATTTTATTTTATCGATTGAATCCATGTTGTGGGCGTCGCGAACCTATTGCATGTTTTAGATAATTGAATGAAGAATTCAAAAATGAAATTTAATTATTGGAACCCGTAAAATGAAACCTAGGACTTGCAAGTCACGAGAGTAGTCCATGATCCTAGGAGGATCCATGGTTGATCATCCCTTAATGGGTTTGGCTTTAATTCAGCGAGTCACGAGAGTAAGCCGTTGCTAAGGCTAAGCACACCGTTATTCACGTGAAAGCGATTGGCAGTTACCTTAGGATCAATCACCTTCAGATGATTAAACACCATAAGAATAATCAATCAAACCATATGATAAGGAATTGGAAATTGTGGTGAATCTCGACCCTAGAATTTTATTATCTTATTTTCTATTTTTTATAGGATTTCTTTTATTTTATTTTATTTCATTACATTGTTTGCTTAGACAATATGAACATAACTAGGTTAGAGATTTTCAATCGTGTCTCTGTGGAATCGACCCTTACTTCCCTTCTACAGGTTAGTTAGGTTTTATAAATATTATTTTGATAGCGTGAGCACAACAAAACGCTATATCACTAGCATGTTTCATGGTGTAATTTTGATTAAGTCTACTTCTAGTCTCAAACTCATCAATCAAATATGCAAATTTAATGTCTTGTGCAAGCTTCAATTGATAATTATACTTACATGAAAAGCTAATAATGTTAAAAATGAAAGCCAAATGATTAAAAATTTTTACCAAGGAGAATAACTTTTTCCGATGCTTCTAGTAATGCCAATTGTAAATGATGTACAATACAATAGATGTAATATGGACAATCATATGAAATCAAATCTTGTAATTCGTTTTACTCACCTAATATATTACTTGTCCTGTCGTATCCTTACCAATGAATGTTTTGAATATGTAGATTATACCAAAATAACAAAGAATATATTTTTTTTCATGGCTACCACAATGTCAAAAACATGAACAACCCAAAAAAATATTCTCGTATAAAGCCATCCTTGTCAACAAATCTTAAAACCGTAGCTATTTATTCTCTTACTGACTCATCATGAGCTTCATTAACAATTATGGAATACAATGCATCATCAATTTCTTCGCGAATTACTTTCATCAGTTTTATTTAAAAATATGTAAAAATTCTTTTTAGATTATGGCAATGTGTAAGTTTTTTTTTTGGTAGCTTTCGCTAGTGCTTAAGCAACCTTTTTATTATATAAAGCTACCATCCAATATTTCAAAAACGTTTCCATAATTGATTAAAGTCAAGCTTTCATCTTATCCTCTAAAACAAATACCTTGCAATGTAAGCACTCAAGCCACATTAATTTAGACCTTTAACTATAGCTGATTATTTTCAATTTCAAAATGACGTTGTTTGTTCAATACTTTTATATGCTGAGGTTGGTTCATCAAATTATCTATTCTTTACTCCACAACTCTACGAGATGAATTAAAATCCTTTCCCTCATGGGACAAAAAGGAGATCTTTTTCCATTTTTAATTTCTTCAAACTCTAAATCTATCAACTGTGAAAACATTTTTTCAAGATTCCCAGATGGCCTATGAAATAGAAAGCATGGAAGACAACTTGTTGCTTGTTTTGCAAGAGAATATTTGATCCATTTTGGGTAGAGACTAAGTTTCTTAAAAGCTACAATGATGTTGTTCTAGTCCAAATTTTTTATTATAGACAATTTAGGTTAGGAAATACCATAGTTATGGTATGCTCGTTGGATTTCATCACATTTATTAACATGATGAGCCTAGTTTTTTTAATGCAATCTATGAACTAGCTTCAACAAACTAGTATTAATTCTTGAAATTATGGATGACAATTTTCTTGAATCAGGATATTTATAAGTTGTTTTTGATGATACCTACGAGCATTGGTGATCATATATCTAGGGTTAAAGGTAACATATTTGTGTTTAATGGCAAAGGAAACTATCCTTGTGGACTCTAGGATTTTGACATTGAGTTTGTGAAGAGTGTTTCCATCAACACTATGATTGGTGCTATAAATAGTAGATAATGGTGTCACACATTACAAATAGCATATGGAGGATTCAGCATAATTGACGCAAATAGTTTCCAATTTTATGATGATTCTCTTTCCATGTTTATTATTATTGTTATTATTATTATTATTATTATTATTATTATTATTATTATTATTATTATTATTATTATTATTATTATTATCATCATCATCGTCGTCGTCATCATCATCATCGTCATCGTCATCGTCGTCTTAGTCGTCGTCGTCGTCGTGTCGTCGTCGTCGTCATCATCATCATGATGATGATGATGATGATGATGATGATGATAATGATGTGAAGCCACAAGCCAGAAGCCATGTTACTCGTTTTGCGTCAAACCCAGCTGTCCCTCGTGCTGCCCCCTCTCTGCAGTAGCGTTACGCCCGATGGTCATCTCCCCGCACCATTGCCGACCCTTCCCTCGCTCTGCTGGACAAAGCCCTCTCCCTCTGCAACCAAATCAGGCCATACCGTGCAAAAATCGAGTATGTCCCATGAAATCAGGGAAGGAGATTGTCACCCTGGATCTTCGGCTCGATCCATCACCTCGATGCACGCCGTCCACGTTCTTCCATGATGGCAACCACAGTGGCGACCGGCCACCTTCCCCCACCTGCTTCATCCCTCCAGCAACTATAAAAGGGGCACCACGGCAACGAAGAAGAGGACACGAGACGAAAGACGAAAAAAAGAGGGAAAAGAGGGGATTTCTGGGGGAATAATTCCACAAATCAAAACAAGAGAAAGAGGAAGCAAAGGAGGCAAATCAAGCAGCAAATCGTCTCACATCCCATCTCTTTGTAAGTTTTTACGGTCGCTTGAGATTGTAATGGGGGTTATTTGTGCTCTAGGATAGCTTGTGTTCTTTGGTTCCTGCCATATAAGCTTATTTTGATGTTGCGCTCTGTAATATGGCTATAGTCGTTGAATTGGAGTTGTAAATTAAAGTTATACCTTGTCTTGCTTCACTTTGTGACTAAAGCTACCATCCTGTTTGTTGAATTAAAATGCAATTTTCATGGAAATCAAAGCTGCCAATTGCTTGTTGAAATCCTTATGTAAAATCTTTTAAAAAAGAAAATGGGTTAGCGAAGTGCGTGTTCAAACCTCTGTGGCCTGTAGAATACTCCTTTGAATTACATTATGTTTGGACCTGTTTCTAGAGACATTAGTCATTGATGCTGTGTGGGGTTCACTGTTTACTCTTATAACCAGACTTGGGGGTCGGCGTAGTGCTTCCTGTTTTGTTTTGTTTGTCCAATATTGACTGTGATACACTAATTTTCTCACTTCCATCACCTGTTCAACCTCATGACCACGACGATCTTCAAAACACCATGGACAACTGGGTGGGTCTTTGTTTAGGCAATTCAAGTTGGATTGATCATAAGCCTTAGAGATTATGGTAGTTGCCTTTGTTTTCCCTAGGAATTGCAGAATTTTGGGCCAGATTTCATGATGTCAAATTTTACCAACCCAACCCCAGCGCCTGTAGTGTAGCTAGCTCTCTTGTCAAACCCAAAGCTTCAACAAATGTTTTTGCACCTTTTGTCATAAACTATTTCCTTTAAACTCTTCAACTCCCTTTTTTTATGCTATTTAATTTACTACCATAATTTAGGCTTGTCAAAGGCTCAAAAAAAAACAAAACAAAAAAAAACAAAAAACAAAAAAGAAAAAAGAAAAAAAAAGAGGGAGACAAAACAAAAACCTTCCAATCCTAATTAGGTACCGATTTTTGGGCGTAGTGGGGTGCCTAACACCTTCCCTACTCGTAATTGACTCCCAGACCATTAGACTCTAGTACGCAGACCATTTTATTTTGCTACCCTTAGTAGCAGGTGTTCCGACCGCACCTTTATTTTTTGGTTGGTGGCGACTCCAAAAGCACCATTAATTTTATACCCTTTTTACTCACAAAAACAGCTAATCGCTACTTGGCGTCGTTTCCTCGGCGCCCGGATGAATCCGGATGTCGACATTTTGTATTGCTTTATTATTTGTAAACAAAGAATAACATATTTAAGTTGTAATTGCAAAGGTTTTATAGTGTTTGTAGTTAAAAATTTTATAAAACCCATAACTTTTGAAAAGAGTATTTAAAACACGGGTTGGTACAAAAGGGTTAATTCTATTGTTGCCACTACCTTTTATTGCCATAAGCCCATAAGCTAACTTCTTATTCTCTTGTTAGTAAGCTTTTAAATGTTTTTATTATAATTTTATATTCATGTTGGACCAAATAATTATATTGTTTCTCATATTATTTAACAAGTGGAGAACACTTCTCATCCTTTTCCTTTTAATATTAAAAATTTAATGGTCACGTTAGATGTTGTTAGTTCACAAATTGTAGTGATGCTTCATGCAGTTAAACCCTAGGTTAAATCTATATAAAAGGCCTTGCATACTTTAACTGGGATTAATGATTATAATGAGATTATTTTTTTTATGTGAATTTTACTATTGGATTGAATAATAAAGATTGGGTTTATGTTGTTTATATGGTTAATCTAACTTTACTTGTCGCAAAAAGTTTATTTATTTAATAAAAAAATATTATTAACTTGAGAATCAATTATTTATTGAAAAAATAATAAATACAAATAAAATTATAATTATTTACATTTGAAAAATTATATATACAATTGACAAAAGCACAACTAATTGAAAAATAGTGTTGAAACTACATAGTTAAATCAAAATATTTACTTGATAAATAATAGGTATTGTTAATTGATAACATTCAACCATAATATTTTTCCTATCTAAAACTTTGAATTTGAAATATTATGCCTACATTGTACTATCGTGAAGAGATATATAACAAAATGTTTTCCCGGCCAATGATTCCCTTCCTTTCTCACAAACATAGATTTATAAAAAATTAAAAGTCTAATGATCAATAATGTATTGATTTAAAGAGTAGCATAGTAATTATTTAGCTAAGAAAAAAAATAATATTTATAAAAAAAAATTAAGGGTATTTTTATCTCTTTGAATTACATATTGATTTCAAAATTTAATATTTTATTAAAAGTATAAGTAAAAAATAAAATTCTTTAAAAAGAGAATTTTTTTGACCAAAACTATTTAAAATAATAAAAAAGAGAGAGTATATGTTATGTTTATTGACGTGGTAAAACACTACTAAACAAAATTATAGTGTCATACTCATTTTGAAATAAATAACATTTTATATTTATAAAAATAAATAATAACAATAATGCCAGCCGTCACTCGCTACCTTTCCCTCATCTATATAAGCAATCTCCGCCGACATTACATGGTCACCTGACTTCATACACACGGCGTATAGTTTACGCTGGTCTCTTGCTTCTTCCGCTCTCTGCTCTCACTCCGTTCCAATCCGTCAAATCCGATTTCGATCAAGATCTAGGGTTTTGTAACGCAAATCATCCGCATCGATTTCGAATTCGATTTGGGGGGCTTCGAGGACCTCGATTTGGGAATTTGTTGCTCTAACGACGAACGAAACGCAAGCAAGCAAAGGCTCTTTGTTGGAACCAATTCGAATCTTCTTTAAGAGTTTGCTCGCATTTCTAGGGTTTCGTCTTCGATTTTTGTTTTTTAAATTTCATTTGCTTCGTTTTCTTTTGTTCGTTTGCTTTTTGTGTGTGTGTTTTTGTTTGTTTCTTATGATGGATGCAGGTGGTGTTGTTCTTGTTCCGGTTCAAACCCAAACCCCAACCCCAACCCGACGAAGGCGACCAAGGAGAAGGCGAGCAAGAAACGGCAGAGGGGTTGGAAAAGACGACGGAGGTATCATCGATCCAATATCACTCTCTCTTTATAACCCCAAGTGCATGATTGCTTACGATACGAATTTACTGGGAGCTGCTGTTGGTGTTGAGAATGAAAGAAGTCCTGACGAAATTTATGAGGCTATGTTGCGAAATCATTTGTTGAACCAAAAGAGGGTTTATGGTTTGAGACCAAGAGTTGGTGAGGACACCTCCATAAGCAGTCGCCTCGGGGGAAGGATTAAACTTCCAGTTAATAATGGTTGTCAAGCGGCAAGGGGATCTGTTTGGGACAGATTGTCACCCGAAATACGTAAACACGGAAGCTTGCGAGACAGAATCAAATGGCCAGTCGAGCCAGAGGATTTGGGCAATGAGGGGATTAATGTCAGGAGAAGACCTTTGATTAGGAGAAACTTGCTGGACGACACTGCTTTTGCTGGTCCAAAAAGTCCTGTAGGGCTGAAAGTTGGCAAGTCGGCTGGAAAGGACCTGTTGCATTCCTTTGAAGGGCCAAAGCCTCTGAGTGTTATTCTAAAGCGGAAAAGAGAAGCTAGTGGCGTGACCGCATCCCAAACTACCGATGAAGAGGCTGAAAAAAACAAGAGGAAGCGAAGTCTGGGTTCCGGGATATCAGCAGTTACTGGGACCACCAATGCTGTTTGTTCACCACCTACCAAAGAAATTTCCGGTGATTTCGTGCAGAACAACAAGGTGGTATCAATTGCTGGGCCGGGCAATGCTGTTTGTCCACTGCCGGCAAAAGAGATTGCCAACAATTATGCACACGATGACAAGGTGGACTGCAAATCTCCTGAAGGTGACCCTGAGAATGCACTGGCAGACGGGGTAGATATGTATCTGGTCAAGGGGATGAGGACTATGAGTATCTCTGCCTCCTTAGGGGATTTCCAGAGATCATACGCACAGCCACAGGGTAGTGTGAGTTGGATCCCGCAATGCAGTTTGTTCACCACCTGATGGGTCAGAAATTGATTATGAGGGTATGAGGAGAATGGGCATCTCGATGGTATGAAATATGATGGCATAAAGGGAGGTGAAGATTCTGACCCTGATGATGTTGAAGGCGCAGATGACCTTGATAAGTCCTTAGGCCGCGGTTGAAGAGAGCGAACCATATTTGCAGTGGGTCGAATTGTACAATTCCTTCCCCCCTCCCCCCATTGTATTTCCTACCATGTAATGATGATGTTCATAACATAATCCTAGATGTGGTCATTTTTTTCATTGTACATTGTACGTTTCGTTTTTATTTTTTTATTTTTTTATTTTTTTATTTATTTATTATTATATTATTATTATTATTATTATTATTATTATTATTATTATTATTATTATTATTACTTGTGTGTAAAAGCAATATCAGGCATGGCAATTTTTATTCGGTTGTAAATCCAAAATACTGTCGTTATAATATTTTTTTCCCAACTTGAAGCAGTTAAAAACACGAGTCGCCACCTGCACTCCTATGAACACAAATTCCCATGGGATATATCCAAAACCATTACAGCATGAGAAAATTCATTTCAAACTTTGAATGCAGGAAGAAACTGAATTTTTTTCCCAACTTGCAGCAGTAATAAAAAAAACTCAGATGCTACTGACTGACAACTCACACATCAGTCAACAAATATTCCTACAGTTGGGAAATAACCATAAAAGGCATGCAAAAATCAAGTTCCATTGTTAAATTTAAATTTCAATGCATGAAAGTAAGATATTATGGGTCAGGGTTCAGGCCATATATATTCTTCCATTACTCTTAAACAAATCAAAGTTCATTTATAAAAATCAACCGAAGTCCAATAAAAAAACCATTACAGTATTAGCATAAGATATTATGTAATGATGTTCATAACATACCGAGATGTGGTTATTTTTTTCATTGTACATTGTACGTTTCGTTTTTATTTATTTATTTATTTATTATTATTATTATTATTATTATTATTATTACTTGTGTGTAAAAGCAATACCGCAATTTTCGACAAACAATATCCAAATAAAATTTCACCGTTAGCTTATTATTCTAGACAAATCTACACCTTATGTCTTAATCAATTTATATGTTAATTCATCTCGTAGTGGGCTTCATCTCCCCTCCCGGAATGCCAGTGCACACCTCATCCGGAATCCCAGTACTAGCACATTGGAGTCGGAGTTCGCTGCGGATATAAGGAAAAGCCGTACTGTGTGGTTGTTTAAATTTTGGCTATGTTATTTTCATTTGTTTTAAAAATCAATCATATATATTCATATAGTTTATGTCATAACTGTAAACTTTCATAAGGATTTAACGGTTAGATTTTGTATAAATGCACTTACAACTTATATTCGCAGCGAACTCCAACTCCTAGGGGCTTAGATTTAATTTTGTGCGCTTACCAATAAATAAAATTAGAGCATTAAAAATTTATTTATTGAATGCAAGAAGAAACTGATTTTTTTCCTAACTTGAAAGCAGTTAAAAAAACGCCAGTGCCACCACACCGGATGCTACTGAGTTGCCACCTGCACGCCTATCAACAAAAATTCCCACAAGTGGGATATATCCAAAACCATTACAGCATGAGAAGATGTGTTTCAAATTTTGAATGCAGGAAGAAACTGTTTCCACCTTGCAGCAGTAATAAAAATACTCACTGACTGACCATCCATACACCAGTCAACAAAAAATTCTAAGGATTGAGAAATAACCAGAAAAGGCATGCAAAAATTGAGTCCCATTGTCAAATTACTCTTGAACAAATCAAAGTTCATTCATAAAAATCAACAAGTCAACCAAAATCTAATTGAAGAAAGGGTATCAATTAATTGTATGGCTTTAACAAAGAAGTACTCTAGAAACTATTTTTCTAACTAGTAAGTAATACCTCACTATGTCATGTCCGGGGACAGACTCAGAAATTTTATTTTTGGGGGGGGGGGTGGTGTGGGGGGGGGGGGGGGGGGGGGGGGGGTTTTTTTTTTTGTGTGTGTTGTGTGTGTGTGTGTGTTGTTGTGTGTGTGTGTGTGTGTGTTGTGTGTTGTGTGTGTGTGTGTGTGTGTGTGTGTGTGGTGTGTGTGTGTGGGGGGGTGTGGGGGGTGTGTGTGGTGTGTGTGTGTGTGTGTGGGGTGGGGGGGTGGGTGTGTGTGTGGGGCGGCGTGGCGTGCGTAGGAAAAATGTTATCTAAAACTACGATGAGCAGGATCGATCCAAATTTAAGAGGTTCAAAGTGATTATTAAATTAGAAGATCTTATATAGATACAGTAATATTTATATATACATATTAAACTATCATTTTTTTATTTTTATTTTTATTTTATTATAATTATAAGAATAATATAAAATTTTAAAAAATATATTATTATTTTGATTATTTGTTGCCGTCGAAGGTTGAGCCAAGATGAGATGAAGCCTAAAAGCTCTAATTTTAATCTAATTTGTGAGGCCTAAGACTCAGGCTTTACTTGCCTAGCATTGAAACCAATACTGATAATTAATACCATTTAAGTTAAAATTAATAATATAAAAGCATAAAAAGCTCATTAAATTATTCGATAATCAAATTATACAACTTTTTAAAATTATATAATTCATTTAACATTATTATAGTTAACAACATGTTTATCACAAACAAACAGATAATAAATTATATTACTAACTAATTTTAATTGTAACTATATATATAATATACATAATTAAATAGGCCCCGTTTTCAATAACAGCCTGTCGAGTGAATGAATAGGTCCTGTTTTTAAAATTTTAAACCATTACTCTGATAAGAGCCGATCGATAGGCCCTGTTTTCAATAAGAGCCATTGGTATTATAAATTATTTTTAATAATAAGAGCCGATCATTGCCCAATTCCTTTACACCTACTATTAATAATAAATTTTTAAAAATTTAGGGGGGGCCATGGCCCCTGCCCCCCCCCCTAAACCGCCCCTGGTTATGTTAACCGGGGGAGGGGGTTTCTCAATTATGTATATTTATAATTTTTAATTCAAATTAATAATAATAATAATAAATATTATAGAATAAAAATATAAAAATTATTGTCTTAATTCATTATAAATATATAATTATAAAAAATGCTATTAGAGAATTTAATAGCATAAAACTAGCAATTTAAAAGAAATAAGGAAGTGTATAATAATGATATAGTCATAAAAGTCTTATTCCCATGTGATATTATTATTTCTTCAAATGATACAATGACACAAGTACTTAATATATATCATTGATGTATATAAAACATATATGAGATGTCATTATAAATATTATTCTCTTTTTCTCGACATAATATAGTATATTATTTGATAATATATTTAAAATATTTATTTAGTATTATCAATCATTGTTATATCTAATAGTTTTATAATTAAAGTATATTTTTTAAGTAGCTATTATCTTATACTTTTTTTCCGTATAATGTTTTTCTCACCTACAAAGACCCGTATTTGGGTAGGGCTGAGAGATAGTCTTTCTCTGTTGTTAAAAATATCTGGACAATATTGTGTTCGTCAATGTGAGCATTTTAACTGTAATTGGGCCCAATTCCAGGTCAGGGCCCCGAGTGGCCCGATTGTTGACTTTTCGGGGTTTATTGGTTGACCTTGCATTTGAGTGGTCAATTGGGTTGGAAAATATCTGGATAGTGATGTGCTTGCCATTTTGAGCGTTTTGACTGTACTTGGGCTCAATTTGGAGTTTGTGACCTCGGGAGATCAATTAATATTTTTGGGATTTATTAATAAAAGAAAATACAGAAATATAAATAGGATAAGAGTAGGAGCTTCCACTTTACGTTTCTGCGTTGGAGAGCTTAGAGAGAGAGAGAGAGAGAAAAAAGAAGCTTGGAGCCTTCGCTTTGGGGCATTTTAAGCTTGTTCGATCGTCAAGAATCATTCCAAGTATGTGTTCCATTGATTATTCACCCTTTTCTTGCTGTTTTATTGGATTAACATGTAAGAATTAGATGAAATCATGCAAATTCGTGATGAACCCTAGGAATTGGGGAAAAATGGGAATTGAGCATGAAACCTAGATGATTTAGGTTGTTTGGTAGCCTAATGGGGCTAGATGATGTTAGAAATCCTTAATAGGGATGAATTGTTGCTTAAAAATGGAGATTTAACGAGTATAATTGGGTTTTGGGATGAAATCGGAAAAAACACAGTCGGTAGTTCGTGAATGGAGAACTGCTCGAGGCTAGCCTCGAGTAAAGTGTCGAGTAGAGTCTCGAGCGAAGGCCTCAAGCAGGGAGCATCGAGCAGAATGTAGCCTCGAGCAAGTGTCTCGAGTAGTCTCGAGCAGAGGCTTTGAGCAAGGAGCGTCGAGCAGAATGTAGCATCGAGCAGTCTCGAGCAAGCAGTTTCGAGCAGTTGGACAGTGCAGTTCCAGTTTGACTGGACTGGACCATTTACATTGTAAACCATTATACCTCTCCACATCTCCACATTTTAAGTATTACTTAAGTTACAATGTAAATAACAAAATACCCCTCATTTGGATTCAAAGAAAAATACTAGGAAAATAAATTTCCACTCCTTCAAAATGTGAAAATTAGGATTTAGTGCAAAATCTCTTTAAAATTCAGTTTTTCGTAGAGGTGAATTTTTTGAAAGTAAGGTTAGACATCTCGGAAAAATCCCAAAAAATCAAATTATCTTAGTTATGATATGGAGACCCAATGCCAGGACTTTTTATTTCAAGAAAACAACTCCTATGGGTATCTTCTTCCTTGGTCAAGGAATGATGATCGGTTTGTGAAGACCGACTTCAGTTATAAAGGGTATATGGTGAACCTTAATGTCATATTGGTGTTGGTATGTTGGTTTGAGGAATTGGGGCTTGGGCTCTATGACTTATTGGGTTCTCACCGTGAAGCACAGATGATGCTATGTGGTTGACGGGGCAGGCATATGCGCTGATGGCAGGTCTATGTGGCACTGTGGCCAGGCATATTGCGTTGTGGTCGTGACAGGCATATGCGCCAATGGCAGGCCTGTGTGGCACTATGTCCGGGAATATAGCGATGTGGTAGGGCTGAGTGCCCTAAGCTAGGATCTTGTTGAGGATCGTGTTGAGCCATTGAGCTCATGGAGCTAGGGCTGAGTGCCATGAGCTGGAATCCCATGGAGGATCGTGGACAAGCTATCCTGTGTGTGCAGGTTGGGTCCTGATGTTTGTTTGCAGGCTGTGTCCTGATGATTGTGCACACTACACAGTGCCCGAGTACACAGAGCATGTAGTATAAACTTGTATGTTTACATGATATGGAGTATTGGGGTCACCTACTGAGCTTTTCGCTCACCCCTACTTGTTGTTTACCTTTTTCAGACGTGACCCAAGACTAGTGGAGGACTTTCTTCTAGGAGGACGTGCCCACTACTCTAATGTATGATATAGTATTGTATTTTGTATTGTTGTGTCTTGTATCCCCGACATGGGTCCGTGGACAGTTGTATTTGCATACTGTTTGTGATGTGATGTCTGTATGACTGTTTGACTTATTGTATGCACGATGATATATGGGAAAGTACAAGATTACCCTTAATGTATGACTGTACAGGGTTGCATGATTGAGACAGCACCTGCGGTGTAGTCTCTATTGGTGCTAGTCACCAACCCCTTGACCTTTCGGGTGCGGGCAAGGGGAAGTCATGTTCCCGGTTCCGGATTCCCTGGAATTTGGGGGCGTGACATCACCATTCCAGGCCATTATAGCCCAAAGGATGAGATATTAAAATTATATATAATTTTAAATTTTTTATTCATAAACGAATTATTATAATATTTAAAAATATTTTTAAAATAATAGAGAGTTTTATATTAACATGACACTAATATATAATTGTTAATATAAAATATCTACAATCGTAGGTATATATAAAATAACAAATTATATTATCATAGTCAGTTAATATAAAGTTATATATTAATGGATCTGTATTAGCATTATAATTTAGTATTATTAATTACAGTTTAATATAAGAGCTTTTAAATATGAATTATAATAATTTTAATCATTTATATTTTGGGCCCCCTAATCAGAATTTTCTGGATCCGTTCCTGACAATTCTTATGCAAATGGAAAGCATCGGCAACAACTTCCATTAATTCATAAATTTTAAACTAAAAAGAAATTATATTGACAATTGGAGATGTTACATTAATATTGAACGAGTTATGTATTAGGATAGATAGCTCAAAGTTTGGGTAGAAATTCAGTAACATCTTTAGATATGCGTCACTAAAAAGAAAAAATTGTTAATTATATAAAATTGCGACACATGTACGTGCAATTGTAAACCAAAATTACTAAGGAGATAATGAGAAGGTAAACCCACAAACAATGCAAAATTAAAACTAAGTGGCTCCAAAGAAAGTGGGAAAAAGAAAAGTAGATACATTATTTCGAAAAAACATAGGAACTTTCAGCCAATCACCGTGAACTGGAGTTTAGCCAATGCAATCCTCTTTTCTTCTTATTTAAAAAAAGGCAAAACAAAAATTATAAGATGCAGAAAGTTAACAATGGAAAAAAGGAAAACAAGAAGAAAAAAAATAAAAAAGAATATAAAATTGACAGACCCTTATGTTCTTTCCTCTTCTTCTATTTCAGATTAAAGATAGAAGATAATTAATCTAGACATAACAAATGAACTGCACTCTGGGCCAATTTGGTCCTTTGAAAATTTGGTAATTAACAGTGGACAATATTCCCAGACGGATAAAATAAGTGATGAAGGCAGCATGGGATGGATGACGACTTTGGGAAATTGAGGATATGTAGGAAATGAAGAGAGATGAGGCTTTGAAAGGCCTTGGGAAATTGAAGAAATGTAAGATCATACGCACCGCCACAAGTTATCATGAATTGCATCCAGCAATGCAGTTTGTTAACCACCCAATGGGTCAGAAATTCATTACGAGGGTATGAGAACAATGACTATCTCGACAGTATGTAATATGATGGCATAAAGGGAGGTGAAAATTCTGACCCTGATGATGTTGAAGACGCAGATGACCTTGTTAAGACCTTAAGCCATGTTCGAAGAGAGTGAACCATATTTGCAGTGTGTCGAATTGTACAATCCCCCCCCCCCCCCGTATTTCCTACCATGCATGTAACGATATTCATAACATAATCTGAGATGTGGTCATTTTTTTACCGTATTATTGTTATGATTATTGTTATTATTTCAATTATTACTGCTTGTAAAATTCATAACATAATTTGGTCATATTTTTCACTGTATATTGCATGTTTCGTCTTTTTTTCGTTTTATTTATTTATTATTATTACTTGTATGTAAAAGCAATATTAATACAGGAGAGACCAGGACTTAAATAATCAATGCTGGTGTGCAAGGATAGAAAGTTTGTCTAATTCACGCTTATAAATTGTTATCTAAAATTATGATTAATATCATTTAAGTTAAAATTAATGACATAATCCTATAATCAAGTTATGTAACTTTTTAAAATCATATAATTTATTTTTAGCAACAAGTTTATCATAAATAATATAGAACAATAAATTAAATTATTAATTAATTTAAATTGTAACTTTCTATATATGTAATATATATAATTAGAATTAGAATTTATATACATATATTTAGTTACTATTAAAATTTATAAATTTAATATATATATATATACCTATATAGATTACATTTTAGATTATATAGATTACATTTTAAAAAATGGGGGGGGGGGGGGGGGGGGGTCCTGAATCTGTCCATGTCGAGTGTATCAGTGTCCGTTATGTACGATGATATTATTTTTTATGAGTAATGAAAATTCATTTGGGCCTATGGTTTTTATACCCCTACTTGTCGAGTGTATCTAGTGTCCGTTATGTATGATGGGCGGCGCTTTCATACCCCTACTTGCTTTCATCATCCTCTTGTATGTAATGACAATGGCCACAGAATATATTTTAGGTTGAATCAAGTAATATCTCCACCACGAAGTCCTAAATAAATTACAGTTTGCATGTTTATGTTTATACGTGTGTATGTGTGTGTATATACATATATATGTTAAATAAATACATAAATAAAACCATTCTAACGACCATCCGCGGCCAACATAGTCTTACAAAAAAAAACTAAATAAATAAATAAATAAAACGTGAACAGTACCCAGGTACTATTCATGAATAATACCCATCTCCTTTATTATCCTATATAAAAAAACAACTAAAAAAAAAGAGGTAATGCGTGGATGGCAAAGCCCCCCACGTAAATGAAAAAGGAGGGGGGCATATTGCCCCCCCATGTGATTTAAACAAAAAAACAATACGTGGGGGGGCTATGCCCCCACGTTGATGAAAAGAGGGGAGGGGGGGACAATATGTCCCCCCATTTAAAAAATAAAATAAAAAAAGGAGAGTCATGGGGGGCATCGCCCCCCATGTTTGAAAAAAAGGGGTGGGGGGCCAAGTTTGGCCCCCCTTTTTGGGTTTGACTTCATGAGAAAAAAAAAACAAACACAAAAAGAAACAAAGAAAGCAATGCAAGTGCAAAGAAAAAAAGAAAGTGGGAAATCCCACATCGAAAAATGCTTAATTCTCCCTCTCCCTTAACACCTATATAAAAGGGTCTCCTCTCCCCCTTCCAACACACCAAGACCATCAAATACACATAATTCTAAAAAAGAGAATAGAGTGTACAATTAACTCGCTTTAAAAAAGAACTGCAGTTATAGTCAAATTAATCTTTTTCTTTCTTTTGCATAAAAAGGAGGCATTCGGGAGAAGGGCATCCTTGGTCCACGATATTCCATGTTTTTATTTCTTTCCTTCTTTAGTTTTAATTATTATTATTTTTTTAGTAAATTAGTAGTTAGTTTTAAATTAAATTTAGCATAATTAGTATAATTTTAATTTTAGCATATTTAGTTAATTAGTTAGTTAGTTTTTTTAAATTTAGCATAATTAGTTAGTTAGTTTTTAAATTTAGTATAATTAGTATAATTAAATTAGCATAATTAGTTAGCTAGAATTTAATTAGCATAATTTAATTAGCATATATAATATGATGTAATTGTATATATATTTATTAAATTTTTGTTAAAAATAGATCACAAAAAAAAAAACAAAACAAAACAAGTTATCTGCAGTTCCGGCTAGTGATTTTTGATGTCTACTCTTCAAGCCGATGCTGCCGCCACCAGAATCGACGATTGTCAGAACCTTGTCAAAGCTAATGTCGATCTTATATTTATATTTATAACCAGTCCTATTGTTGTAGCTTGCTACATATGTTTTTTTATTTTATTTTTTTTGGGTTTGTTTGTGGTTGTTTTATCATTTTCATGTTGTAATATGTAAATAAAAAAAGAGGGAAGAGACCAACCAAACAAAAAAAAAGAAGGCAAAAAAAAAAAAAAAAAAAGAAAAAAAGAGAGAGTGGTTTTGTTTTGTATATTGTATGTCACAATCACGCACGTCAAATTTATTTCGATATGTATGTTCATTATTTCAAAAAACAAAAAACAAAAAAAATTGTTTGCAATTCGTTAAAAAAAAAAAAAAAGGATTGTTTTTACAAGCAAAAAAATGTTTTCGAACCAAAAACCAAAAAAATGGAAAAAAACATACTTCAATTGTTTAGGACTTCAATTTCCAAAACAAAACCTTAGAATTTCGTTTTCCACTTCAAATAAAAATCAAAACAAAACTTTTAGGATTTCCTTTAAAAATTTTAGGGTAAATCAATTTTAACCATAACCTTGACAAATAACTTAGTTAAATAAAAGCGTAGACTTTCTAGGAAAACCATAGTGCCTCAACCCAATCATGACAATGAAAAAGAAACCTCCTCCTCCTAAGATAGGTACTGAAAAGGCGTTGTAGGGGTGCTAATCCTTCCCTACACGTAACCAACCCCCGAACTCTTATTTGGTAACGTAGACCACACATATCGTAGGTGACCAACTGCACCCCAAAAATAGTTGGTGGCGACTTTGTATATTTCATCATTCGGTTGTGGCTCGGACGAAAACCGGTGATGACAGCTGGCGACTCTGCTGGGGACACTTAGAGGGTCCCGACATTGGGTCCCCATATCATAACTAAGATAATCTGATTTTTGGGGATTTTTCTGAGATATCTAACCACACTTTCCAAAAATTTACCTATACAAAAAACTGGATTTTTTCGAGATTTTACATTAAATCCCAATTTTCACATTTTGAAGGAATGAAAATTTAATTTTCTAGTATTTTTCTTTGAATCCAAATGGGGGGTATTTCATTATTTACATTGTAACTTAATACTTAGGCATAATGGTTTACAATGTAAATGGTCCAGTTCAGTTGCAGTTACACTGGCTCAAAGCTGCAGAACTGCCTGACTCGTAGCTTCAGGACTACGACTCGTAGCTGCAGAACAACGACTTGTAGCTGCGGAAATGCGGCTTCAAAGACTCAAAGCTGCGACCTGCGACCTTCGACCTTCGACTACGGATCTTCGACCCTATGACTACAGGTCTACGAACCTTCGACCCTAAGACTACGGGTCTACGAACCTTCGACCTTACGACCCAAATCTTCAAGTCTTCGTCCTTTCAACCCAATAATTCGCCCAAGGTACTGTTCATCATCATTTTTGCCTGTTCTTCGTCTGGAATCAACCCAGCGACCCCCAGACGCTCCCAAACACACTTTTTACGCAACAAACTACAATATCTATCTCAAAATGCATCCTGAACGCCTCTAAATCACACAGTAACAACAGAAATACGCACATAATTACAGATCTCCATAAATCTAGATCTAAATTCAGATTTGTATGGTTAACTTCTCAACCCTCATGGAATAAGCAGTTAAACAACCCGGATCACAGAAACACATATCAAAACTGATATAAATCATTTCTTAACCACAAATCTTATGCTAAACCATTAGATCTAACCCAAAATTGGGTTTCTCCCAAAACCTAGGATTCATGCTAAATTACATAAATCATGACAAATTCATGCATACCAAAGACAGAATCAACATAAGAAGTTCAAGGACAACTACCTGGAGTGATTCTTTGAACTCCACGAACCCAAATCGCCAAGGCTTCAAGCTTCCAAGCTCTCTCTCTCAAACGCATAAACATAATAACATAAAGTGAAAGCTCTTTCTTTTCATTCTATTTATATTTCTGCCAATCATTGACCACTAACCCAGTTAATAATTAACCTAGTCAACCATTGACCTCACAATAGTTGACCTCTAAGGTCCCGAACTCCAAATTAAGTCAAATTACAGTCAAAACGCTCGAAATGATGAGTACAATACTATTCAGATATTATCACACTCAAATGACCGCTCAAATACAAAGTCAACCAATAAACCCCAAAAAGTCAACAATCGGGCCACTCGGGGCCCCGACCCAGAATCGGGCCCAAGTACTGTCAGAATGCTCACATCGACGACTATATTGCCATCCAAATAGTTGCATTCCTATAGAATGGCTATCTCTCAATACTACCCAAATACTAGTCTTTACACAATTAAACCCTAGTTTAAATCTATATAAAAGGTCTTGCATGCTTTAATTGGAATTAGTGATTATAATGAGATTATTTTTTTATGTGAATTTTACTAATTGATTGAATGATAAAGAAAGGGTTTATGTTGTTTATACTGTTAATCTAATTTTACTTGTTACGAAAAGTTTTATTTATTTAATAAAAAAATAATTAACTTGAGAATCAATTATTTATTGAAGAAATAATAAATACAAATAAAATTATAATTATTTAAATTAGAAAAATTATATATATACTTGAGAAAAGCAGAGCTAATTAAAAAATAGTGTTAAAACTACATAGTTAAATCAAAACATTTACTGGATAAATAATTGGTATTGTTAATTGATACGTAACATTCAATGATAATATTTTTCCCATGTAAAACTTTGAATTTGAAATATTATACTAAGTGAATAGATATATAACAAAGTGTTTTCGTGGCCAATGATTCCCTACCTCTCTCATAAACGTCAATTTATAACAAATTAAAAATCTAATGACCAATAATGTATCGATTTAAAGAGTAGCATAGTAAGTATTTAGCTAAGAAAAATTAATATTTATAAAATAAAATTAAGGGCATTTTTACATATTGATTTTGAAATTTAATAGTTAATTAAAAATAAAAGTAAATAATGAAATTCTTTAACAAGAGAAATTTTTTTGACAAAAACTATTTAAAATAATAAAAAAGAGAAAGTATATGTCATGTTTATTGACTTGGCAAAACACTACTTAACAAAATTATAGTGTCATACTCATTTTGAAATAAATAACATTTCATATTTATAAAAATAAATAATAACAATAATGCCAGCCGTCAGCCAGCCGTCGCTCCCTTTCCCTCATCTATATAAGCAATCTCCGCCGACATTACATGGTCACCTGACTTCATACTCACGGCGTATAGTTTACGCTGGTCTCTTGCTTCTTACACTCTCTGCTCTCACTCCGTTCCAATCCGTCAAATCCGATTTCGATCAAGATCTAGGGTTTTGTAACGCAAATCATCCGCATCGATTTCGAATTCGATTTGGGGAGCTTCGAGAACCCCGATTTGGGAATTTGTTGCTCTAACGACGAACGAAACGCAAGCAAAGGCTCTTTGTTGGAACCAATTCGAATCTTCTTTAAGAGTTTGCTCGCATTTCTAGGGTTTCGTCTTCGATTTTTGTTTTTTAAATTTCATTTGCTTCGTTTTCTTTTGTTCTTTTGCTTTTTGTGTGTGTTTTTGTTTGTTTCTTATGATGGATGCAGGTGGTGTTGTTCTTGTTCCGGTTCAAACCCTAACCCCAACCCCAACCCGACGAAGGCGACCAAGGAGAAGGCGAGCAAGAAACGGCAGAGGGGTTGGAAAAGACGACGGAGGTATCATCGATCCAATATCACTCTCTCTTTATAACCCCAAGTGCATGATTGCTTACGATACGAATTTACTGGGAGCTGCTGTTGGTGTTGAGAATGAAAGAAGTCCTGACGAAATTTATGAGGCTATGTTGCGAAATCATTTGTTGAACCAAAAGAGGGTTTATGGTTTGAGACCAAGAGTTGGTGAGGACACCTCCATAAGCAGTCGCCTCGGGGGAAGGATTAAACTTCCAGTTAATAATGGTTGTCAAGCGGCAAGGGGATCTGTTTGGGACAGATTGTCACCCGAAATCCGTAAACACGGAAGCTTGCGAGACAGAATCAAATGGCCAGTCGAGCCGGAGGATTTGGGCAATGAGGGGATCAATGTCAGGAGAAGACCTTTGATTAGGAGAAACTTGCTGGACGACACTGCTTTTGCTGGTCCAAAAAGTGCCGTAGGGCTGAAAGTTGGCAAGTCGGCTGGAAAGGACCTGTTGCATTCCTTTGAAGGGCCAAAGCCTCTGAGTGTTATTCTAAAGCGGAAAAGAGAAGCTAGTGGCGTGACCCCATCCCAAACTACCGATGAAGAGGCTCAAAAAAACAAGAGGAAGCAAAATCTGGGTTCCGGGATATCAGCAGTTTCTGGGACCACCAATGATGTTTGTTCACCACCAACCGAAGAAATTTCCAGTGATCTCGTGCAGAACAAGGTGGTATCAATTGCTGGGCCGGGCAATGCTGTTTGTCCACCGCCCGCAAAAGAGATTGCCGACAATCATGCACACGATGACAAGGTGGACTGCAAATCTCCTGAAGGTGACCCTGAGAATGCACTGGCAGATGGGGTAGATATGTATCTGATCAAGGGGATGAGGAGTATGAGTATCTCTGCCTCATTAGGGGATTTCCAGAGATCATACGCACAGCCACAGGGTAGTGTGAATTGGATCCCGCAATGCAGTTTGTTCACCACCTGATGGGTCAGAAATTGATTGTGAGGGTATGAGGAGAATGGGCATCTCGATGGTATGAAATATGATGGCATAAAGGGAGGTGAAAATTCTGACCCTGATGATGTTGAAGGCGCAGATGACCTTGTTAAGTCCTTAGGCCGCGGTTGAAGAGAACGAACCATATTTGCAGTGCGTCGAATTGTACAATTCCTCTCCCCCTCCCCCGATTGTATTTCCTACCATGTAATGATGTTCATGACATAATCCGAGATGTGGTCATTTTTTTCATTGTACATTGTACATTGTACATTGTACGTTTCGTTTTTATTTATTTATTTATTTATTATTATTATTATTATTATTATTACTTGTGTCATTGTGTGTAAAAGCAATACCACGCATGGCAATTTTTGTTTGGGTTGAAAATCCAAAATACTGTCAATATAATATTAATAAAGAACGACAAACAATATCCAAATAAAATTTCACCGTTAGCTTCTTATTCTAGATAAATCTACACTTTATGTCTTAATCAATTTATATGTTAATTCATCTCGTATTGGGCTTCATCTCCCATCCCGAAATCCCAGTGCACACCTCATCTCAAACTTAGAATGCACGAAGAAACTGATTTTTTTTTTCCAACTTGAAGCAGTTAAAAAACATGCCAGTGCCACCACACCGGGATGCTATTGAGTCAAATTCCCACCAGTGTGATATATCCAAAACCATTACAGCATGAGAAAATTCATTTCAAACTTTGAATGCAGGAAGAAACTGAGTTTTTTTTACACTTACAGCAGTAATAAAAATACTCAGATGCTATGGTTCCCCACTCACCAGTCAACACAAATTCTACAATATTGGGAAATAACGAGAAAATGCATGCAAAAATTGAGTTTCATTGTCAAATTTAAGTTTCAATGCATGGAAGTACCATATTATGAGTCAGGGTCCAAGCCATATATATGCTTCTACTAGTCTTAAACAAATAAAAGTTGATTCATAAAAATCAAAAAGTTAACCTAAGTCTAATAGAAAAAAGGTTATCAATTAATTGTATGGCTTTGACAACAAAGTACTCCAGGAAATATTCTTCTAATTTGGAAGCATAGAAAAACATTTTAATTAATTATGAAGTAATACCTCACTATGCTGGGTCACCATAACATGAACAACAAAGTTTTCTGCTACACGCCAATAATAAACGTTTCCTATACAAATGGAAAGCGTAAGCAACAACTTCCATTAATTCATAAATTTTAAACTAATAAGAAATTATGTTGACAATTGGAGATGTTATATTAATATTGAACGAGTTAAATATGTATTAGGATAGATAGCTCAAAGGTCGGGTAGAAATTCAATAAGTTTTAGATATGCGTTAGTAAAAAGGAAAAATTGTTAATTATATAAACTTTTAGGCGACACATGTCATGTGTAACTGTAAACCAAAATTACTAAGGATATAACGAAAAGGTAAACTCATAAACAATGCAAAATTGAAACTTAGTGGTTCCAAATAAAGTTAGATACATTATTTTGAAAAAACATAGGAACTTTCAGCCAATCACCGTGAATTGGAGTTTAGTCAATGCAGTCCTCCTTTCTTCTTATTTAAAAAAAGACAAAACAAAAATTATAAGATGCAGAAAGTTAACAATGGAAAAAGGAAAACATGAAAAAAGAAAAAAAGAAAAAAAAAAACGAAAAAGAATATAAAATTGACATTTGACAGACCCTTATGTTATTTCCTCTTCTTCTATTTTAGGTTAAAGATGGAAGATAATTAATCTAGATATAACAAATGAACTACACGCTGAGCCAATTTGGTCCTTTGAAAATTTGGGAATTAACAGTGGACAATATTTTCAGATAGTTAAAATAAGTGATGAAGGCGGGATGGATGACCACTTTGGGAAATTGAAGATACCTAGGAAATGAAGAGAGATGAGGCTTTGAAAGGCCTTGGGAAATTGAACAAATGTAAGATCATATGCATAGCCACAAGGTAGCATGAGTTGCATCCAGCAATGCAGTTTGTTAACCACCTGATGGGTCAGGAAATTCATTACGAGGGTATGAGGACAATGAGCATCTCGACAGTATGAAATATGATGGCATAAAGGGAGGTGAACTACTCCTGGAAAATATGTGAGCTGTGGAAAATAATTTGATAAAAAATAAAATAAATTTAAATATTTTTTTTTGCAAAATTAGCTAGATCTCATATTTAAAAAAAATAGTAGACTTAGGTTATAAAATAAAAAAAATTAAATATCCTATTAAAATTGAGTTTAAATTTAAAAACAAAAATAATTAGAAATAATATTTAAAAAAAGATGCACGTTCTTTATGTTTTGAAAACATGATTTAAAAATTAAATAATTTTAAATTAACCTATGCCCATCATTTCTTAAATTCGGCATACCAAATGCATCTGTATTGTCTCCTCTAATTTTCTTTTCCATTCCTATCTCAACTTGTAATTATTAATATTATTAATATGGTATCAAAGTAAATTAGAATACAATTGTAGTTTTTGCGAGTCTAACCATTTGTATTTTTGAGGTCATTTGTGTCCAACTATCATTTACACATCTACTTCATAGGTAAACCTAGTTTTATTGTTTTTTTTTTGTATTTATAGTTATTTAGTTTAGTCTAAATTAACTATCGCAGTTATTTCCTTCAGTTTTTTTTTTCAGTTTCATTATCCAAATCAAAATCAAAAATGCTAAATCCTTTGCTTCATTTGCATATACCATTATCTATTTTCATTTATTTTCTCTTTGCAAATAGTTTAAGATCCTTTTTAACAAGCTGCAAATTTAATTTCTTCACATGGGTGACGATATGAGACTTTGGTTTTAATTTTTACATGATATAACCCTTCCGACCTAAGACATCTAGGGTAGTCATCATGCCTTTCAATTTTGAGCGAGTCAAAGCTATTGGTTTGTTTAAATTTGTTTGAGTCAACAAAAGTGTTATACAAATTGCATGCAACTCACTTTTCTTTGAGCCCATTAAACATATTGAGATTATTTGTTATTTCACTCCTTATCACTTCGAATATGGTATCATCATCTTATCCTATATTTGTTCATCCATGCAACTTGTCGAAGTGTTTTCTAAATTCACATTCCATATAATGTTTTTGTTTTTTGACTAGCAACTCTCGATGATAATACCATGATTCTAGTTATGCATAATGAATTTAAAGGGAAATGTAGATTTTCTTACTCTTATTATCAAATGTTGTTCGATGCAATTGAAACTTTAGCAGTTTCTCTATTATTTCCTCCCCTTTTCTTCTCTACCTGTTAGGATTTGGTCAAGATGCAAGCCCATCCGCATGTCACAATATTGTCCGCTTTGGGCTCGCCAGATCGGCCCGCACGGCTTTAAAACGCGTTGTGATATTTTGGGCCTGCTTCACCATATAAGCTTTTTGATTTCTCCTTTTTCTTCCGATATGGGACATAATTTCCCAACACTATCTCTATCTCAATTTTGTAGTTGGTGATTAAACATTTGAATATAGAATGACTAGTCATAACAAAGTATTCTACGGTCACCAAATCTCAATGTATAAATTACAAAATCACAAAATCTCAAGATACGGGATGAGGCACTTTCCTCTATCTCCTTCTAAAAAAACATAAATAGCTTAAATAGGGAAATATATCAATCAATCAACATCATTTGCCTCCTCTCTTTCTCAACATCGACGATCAGCCCTCTCTCATCAATCTACCTCTTTTGAGTTGTCGTTAATCATCATTTACACGCAAAGACATCACTAGTTAACATCATAGCGACACCGCCTTCGTCATTGACTCCTTCAACATTGTATGCCTCCTCTCTCGAGATCTCCTTCGCCATTTCTCGATCTCTCTCCCTCTTGTGGCAGTGAGCATCCCTCTAATTGCAACAACAATAAGCGTGGTTATAGTGATTTAATTGAAATTTGTGGTGTTGTGATTTTATATTGAATGGTATTAGTAACAATTAATTTGTAGTGTTTGTATTAGTACTAATTAATTTAAATTCATCTATCTATATTATAGTATTGTGGTTTATTCATAATATACAATGACAATGAGAAAGTGTGGTTTATTTTTTGTGTGATGGCAAGTAATGAAATGAAGGATCCTGCTTGAAAAAATGAGAAGAAATGGAAATAGATTTTTAAAAGCTATAAGTATATTTGATGTATTTTTGTGAAAAAGAAAAAGGAGGGTAGTGGGAATATTTAGATTGAAAAGAACATCTTGTCAATAAAAGAGAAAATGTTGTTCCATATTTAAAAGTTTAACTAGAAGTTAGGAATGATATGAAAAATATTTTGAGGAGTCAAGAAAGTCAAAAAAAAAATCAATTGGCTAGGGAAGAGATAATTGACAAAAGCACAACATTAAATAGTAGATTTGAAATGTGATTAACTAGTGATAGTGTAAGTCAAAAAGTGAATATAGGGCCTATAAATAGATTTTTGGGGACTTTGGAGGATAATGTCTAGGAATTTAAAAATAATATCTAAGTAATCCATATGATAAGGTTTCCTTGTGTTCTATTGATTTCATTGATGTAGTGAAAGATGCAATGCTAATATTTAAATTATTAGATGATATTGTTGAAGAGATCGAAGAGAATGTTGTAATTCAAGTGATAATAGATAATGTCTCTAACAGGAAATGTTAATAAAGAAGAGGAAAAACCTATGGTGGATGCCATATGCCATATATTGTGTAGATTTAATTCTTGAAAAAATTAATGAACTACCCCAAAATAGAATGACATTGACAAAAGTGAAGAAGGTATACTTAATTCTTATAGTATATTATTACTTCATTATATAATTTTAGTGTATTGCTACTTGTGATCCCCCTTTTTTTTTTTATCAAAATGACATCGTTTTGATTAAAAAAATCATTCATTAAAACGATATCGTTTGGATAAAAATACAAAGGAACTGTATATAGACTTTTTTATAATTTTATAGCAACTTACTTAATTCATATGCTAATTAAATTTTTTATTTATTTTAATAGGTGAGCCAATTTATTTATAATCATGGATAGATATTGACATTGATGAGAAAGTTCACAAAAAAAAAACTTGATTTAGCCCACTCCTACTAGTTTTGTAACTATGTACTTAACATCGCAAAGTCTACAAAATGCATGAACCTTTGGAGAAAATGTTAACTTCACAAGAGTGAAAAAAAAGTACATGGGTGAATAAACTAGAAGGGAAAGAATGAAAAAAGTATTGTGAGGAATAATAAATTTTGATTTATTATGGCTTATGCACTAAGATAAGTGGATTCAAATAAAGTACCTAGAATGAGATTTATTTATGTATCAATTGATGCCACTAAAGAGGAGATTGTCACCTCCCCAAATTTAGCGATCAGAATCTAGGCACGTGACTACCCCATGCTTGCACCCGAAGGGTCAAGGGGCTGATGACTAGCACCTAATAGAAACTACAAAGTGAGTGCTGTCTCAAATCACCTAGTACAGTCACATAACAGGAGTATAATTGTACAATCCCAATGACGACAAACGATCACAGGATATGTAAAACAAATCAAATCATTATTTATATATGTATCACTGTTAAATATTTGTTTACAAGGTCCACGAACCCATGTTCGAAAAATCAAAACCAAATCAATACAACACATGTTCATTACAACATACCAAAGAAAATCACAAAAAAAAAAAAATAAAGGTCAGCTGTTCTTCCAGAGTTTCTCTAACATCTTTTAGCACTTGCAAAAGGATTAACAACATAGGTGTGAGCTTAAAAGCTCAGTAGATGGTTATCAATCCACATCCCCCTTCGAGTTTAACCCTATCCAATACTACATGCAAAGTATATATGTGCGAGTGCAGTGGCTTACTTATGCTCAACAAACAGTTAACATATACAATCATAAATCATATCATAATCACTTCATACCTTATGCCCCATCACAATATCATAAATCATACGACATTACAAACTCATATCATCATTATAGCATAGTTTATATCATAACATATTACACTAATACATAACACCTCATAGAACATATTAAAACAATTCATACTCGCACTTTATCATGCTCATTGTGCTTTACCGCATTGATGTCCTTGACCGGATCCATCATACCCTTTTGCCCTTGATCGGGCCTCTATCTTTTACCTGGACCTCATCATAACAAATATAATTTACTATATAACAAGACCACACACTAACAATATCAACACTAGAAGTCCATAGTCATCACACCAGAAACATCATCATATCAACATATAAGCCCAATATATCAAACTAGGAAATCATAGATCATCACAATCAATACAAAAGACATGAAAAGAGCCATATTGGCAAAATACTCTTGCACGTGGTGGCGCATGTGGTGCCCCTTGCTACATGCACGTGTCGTGCACTGCCACGTGCACACCCCTGCACGTGGCGCTGCAAATTGCGCCCATCGCCACATGCATACCTTGGCCACACCGCCATAACATGCCCTACCTCTTGCTATGCTCAAGCTTAACCAAACTATCTCTAACCCTCAATTCCTAGTCCTCAACATCTCCTTTGAAAGTCGAATACCATTGTCTAGATCTCTTATCTTAGTTACATGTATAATTTGTTCATTTTATGTTCAACCCCTAATGACATCTTTTCTAGATAAAGCTTGTCATCACCAAATTTCGTCCAGGAGGAAACCCCGCTTTTGGGGATGCGATTCTCCCACCCTTCACTTAAATGGTGATGAAAAAAATACAGAATCACCACCAACTGTTTTTGGGGTGCAGTTATTCACCTAAAATAGTTTACTTTGCTAGAGCTAGGTTTGAGAGTTAATTACGTGTGGAAAAGTTTAGCACCCCCACAATACCCTTTCAGTACCTATCTTAGAGGTATAAAGGTTTCTAACTTGTTTTAACTTTTTATTTTAATTTGCATTTGTATAAATGTGATATTAAAATTTCTTATAGCCTAAAGTTCTACCTTTTTTATTTTGTTGAAGTTAAAATTAAGTTTAATTTATCCTAAATCTCTAAAGGAAAATCCTAATGTTTTTTTGTTTTTTAGTAAAGTTAAGTTACTTAAAAGTATAAAAGAAACCCAAAGGTTAATTAGCTCCAAGTCCTATGTTGACATTTAAACTAAATACTACAATGATACTAAAGGTAAAAACTAAGAGTGAAAAAGAAAAAGTCCAAATGTTGAAAAGGTGATTTTTTTTTTGTTTTGTTTTGTCTTTGTTTTTGCTTTTTTGTTTTTTTTTTTTTTAAAGCTGAATTTTTTTTTATATTTTTTTTATTATTTTCAAAAGCAAAAAAAAACTTTTTCTTTTTCTGAAAAAGGATTTTTGTAGGTGTGTGTATGTATTTGTTATTTTTATTTTTAAGACAAATATATTTACATAACAAAATGAAAGTAAATATAAATAAGTGTTGGTGTGTAATAAGTGACATCCACAAAATAAAACAAAAATCTTTTCTTTTTTTTTCTCTTTTTTTTCTCTCTTCTATTTTTTTCACTACACTTGGATTACAAATTACAAGGGCGCATTGGGTCACATAACCCATGTTACAAAAATACAAGTGGCCCAACCCTAACATTTTCCTAAGGCCAATAAAATAAAAACACAACAATATTGGATCAAAATAGCCAAAAGAGAAAAGAAAAGAAAAGAAAAGGAAGGGGAAATACATTACAGACCCGAAAAACAGAAGCATGGCATAACTTCAAATCACATGCTAGTTTGTATTTAAAAAGTAAGAAAGTAATAGTGGACACAGCAAGCCCAAAACGGGGAGAATGAGAAAATGGGCAGAAGATAAAAACACAGGGAGATGAGACCTTTGTTTGAACCTTTCTTGTTTTGTTATCAAAGCCAGAAGTGTTATGAAACGGTTGTGAAACAAGGAGCAAAAACGCAAAACAATATGTCACTGATAAAAACATATCAAGATTTTTTGTTTCATTTTAAATCCATATAGTTAACATCAACAAAAACCAAAAGAGAAAAGAAAAGTCCAACAAGGGATACCAGGCAACGAACATATCAAGTTTTTTTAAAGCTTTTCCAACGTTTTAGATTAATGGAAGAAAAACATAAATCAAGGTAAATGAAGGTACAACAGTAAAGGTGGCCACATGCAGACTATGAAACCAGAGAAACGGGTCAGGTTTTTTTTATTTGTTTGTTTTTTTTTTTGTAAAATATATAAGCTAAGCAAAACAACATGTAGGAAGAACCAATCATAGCTGAAATAGACTTTCCCAAATGAAAAAACATGGATAAAATGACCAAATGAAATATGAACATTTATTTTCACGTAAAACTGGATTATGGAAAAACATGAAAGCAAGCCAAGATTTGTAGAAAAACAGATCGAATAGGTCAGGATTTGTAAAACAGTATCCATTAATGAATAAAATTACCTTAGGCATAAAAAAAAAACAAATCAGAGTTCAGAGATGAAGACTACCAATTTATTGCTCACACAACAGGCAGCTATCATGTCATATGCAGCACTCAAGAAAACTAAATTTAAATCCATAGTAAAAAAATATTGGCCATAGAACAAGAGAACAATAGAATGAAAGGAAAACCGAAGGAAAGGGGAACAAAGCAACGAAAATGGGAACCAACCACACACGACCCAGGATAATTGCTTTAACGTCACTCCTTCCTTCAAATGTGCGAACTTGGTCTCCTTCCCGTGTCCCTTGAAGGTTAATCAGTCCTCGGGCTCTTTGAATATAGCTCCTTTCCTTGAATGTACAGGCTGGGGCATCTTCCCCTGCTCTCCTCAGACACTGACCGGAGTTTGTGGTCTGGCAACAAGCGGCAGCTTGGAGGATAAGATAGGGTATGAGGGTTAATAGATTTTTTTTTTTGTCAAATCCCAAGAGCCCCCTTTATTTGTGTCTCTGTGGGTGGCTTTTATAGAAGAGAAGAACGGGGAGGGGATGAGGTTTGGCCTTGGCTCGCTGTGAGCTGTGGCGAGATCATGGTTACATCTTGGATGAGGGCGGCGTTGGCGAGGCGATTTCCAGCCAATGGGGGGACTCCTTCGTGGATTAAAAGATAAGAGGGTTGAGAGGTATTCTGATTAGGATTTTTGGATCATGGGAGCCCCCCTTCTGGATCAATTATTATAGGGTTTATATAGAGAGGAAGGATGATTAGGGTTTAGATTGGGGGCGACGGCTAAGAATGAGAGAGAGAGAGAGAGAGAGGAGGTATGTCCCATATGGGCATGGCGTGGGTTCTGTTGTAGCGGCACGAGGGAAAGCCTATTTTGGCGAGGCAAGGGAAAGAGGAGAAGGAAAAAGAGGAGGGAATTCATACCCAACGCATCGCCGACCTAGGACTGTGGGAGGGTTCACGTGCCTGTGTCGCTGCATCTCTGTGCTGCGTCGGGGAAGAAGATGCGTTGTTGCTGCGTGAAAGAGACAACACAGGATGGAGGAGAGAGCGAGAGTTAATTGGGTTTTTTTTTTTTTTTTTTGTTTTGTTTTGTTTGTTTGTTAATGAATGAGAAGGTGACATGTGAACTGAGTTAGGCGGGAAAGAGAAAAAGATGGCGGCTAGGGTTTTAAATTTTTCAATTGAATATTTTTTAACTGATGTCTTTAACTTTTTAGACTCGAGATGGCGACTCAGATTTTTAAAAAATTACAAAAAAATTATTTTTGGACTCAAGACATCGTGACAAGTGATCCCGTGTCATTTTTATTTTAAAATAAGTTTTTTCACGCCAAGCCTGTATTGCGATTAGTTATTATCGGAAAACGTAATTTTTGATTTTTATTGAAAAAGGCCCCGGGAGTGAATATATACAATATATATGTGAAAATTCTAAGAACAACGAGTAGAATAAGAATATGAGGTTCGTAACCTGATCCGAAGTGCCTTTTGGAAAGTCAATTACCATTTTAACCTTTATTGGCGGCCCGGACGCTGTTTTGACCATATATTCTTTGTTTGACCTCAGAATCGAGCGTGGTCAAAGGCGTTGATCCTCAAATTTGATTTTCTATTGCTCAGGACTGGCTCTTTGCATTTGGAGACCTTTTTGAATAATTTCTTGAAATCGGGCATTTGCGGCTCAGTGGTCACGACTCTGTCGTCCTGCAAAATTTCAACAAATCGAGGCAGTACAGAGGAAAATTGAATTTAATAAAATACATCCAACCCGGACAAAATGGGGTCCAACAAAGCTAATTCCTAAGAGAGATGTAGGAGGATAGAACCACCTACCTTGAACACGTAAGAATCAGCTATACTCGCTAGAATACCCACGAACATCTTAAATTTTTAAGCTTTGACTTCTCTCTCTCTCTCTCTCTCTCTCTCTCTCTCTCCCCCCCCTAGGATGGCTATAGCTCTCCCAACGTGTAGGATCATCAACAATACCTTTGCTTTCTTATCCATCAAGCAACCCTTCTTAAGCCAAGAGAAGTACCAAAAAACCCTTAGTTAAATAAATCTCAAATTTTCTTTTAATATTAATAATATTAAATCATAAAACAGTTGAATTGACTAATTAGCCATCTAATTTGCCACTATATATTACTATAATATCCCTGGGTTATTTAGACTCCAAATAAACCTCAATTATAGTCAAAACAACTGCGTTTTCAGCCACATCATTAAAATGATATCCCTAAACTGAAATACGGGCTATTTACTTCAATTATAGGCTACTTATTATCTTACTTCAAATACGGGTCATTACAGAGATAGTCAAAATTTTTAGGGATGAATATAAAGCTTATAGTGAGATTTGGAAGAACATTGACAATAAATGAGACTAAGAGTTATAGATTCAATATTCAAAAGATATGTCCAATCATGCAAAGATTAAGAGTGTGTTATTGGTGTGCATGGATGAGCTTATAGCAAATGTGGAAACATAGAAAAAACTTCTCTACAAATTAAAGATTTTAGACAAAAGAAAGAGTTGTTTGGTTTTTAAGTGACAAGATCTACTATGCACAAACTTTGGCCTAGTTTGGCAATGATATGCTTTTAAAAGAAGTTGCTTTTAGCTAAGCTGGAAAAATAAGTTGCTGTGAATTAAAAATAAGTGTTTGGTAAATTAAAAACAAAAGTGTTGTGAAGGGTCGAAGATTCAAAAATTCAAAAACCCACAAGGTCGAAGATCCGTAGACTCGAAGATCCTCAGCCTCGAAGATCCACAGACTCAAAGATCCACAGGGTTGCAAACTCGTAGATCTGTAAGGTTGAAGATTCGAAGACCCAAAGTGCAATCGAGTGAAGAGTAGTGTCTTAGAGATTCGAAGACTCGCAGACTCGAAGACCCATCAGGTGTAGAATGGCGGTGTCACAGAGTCGAAGCTCGAAGGGGCGAAGATTTGGAGACCCATTAATGTGAACCGATGATTAGCCAAGTTAAAATGCAGTTATCGCTGGCTCAAAACTGGAGTTGATCTGACTCAAAGGTTCGAAGGTGCAGACTCGAAGATCGTAGCGTGTGTATTATATGAGGCATCTGTGAGGCTACGAAGCAATCATCTTTGAAGTTATGGCTAATTGAATAATCGAAACGTAGTTGAGGTCGCCGTTTAAGTAAGTTATTCGAAGAACTTATTTGAGCACGCTAAGTATCAGACTAAACACATTGACGTTATCCGAGGATGGAGTAATATGTTTCAACGATGAAGATCAGAAGGTGAAACATGTCTAACCCTAGTAGAAGGTTTTTATGCAATGATTGTCCTATAAAAAAAAGTAGATGCCATACTTCAGATAAGAGTCATAATATTTTCAGAATATACGAAAAGTATTTAGAGAGATATAAGAGATGTAGAGTAGTTCGTACTGCATATACAGAAAGAAGAAGATTGAGAGCAAGATAATAGTGAGTTCATCTAGTCTCATTCTTATACATTCAATGAACAGATAGTGAGTTTGACAAAGGAGTGGTTAAAGGTTAAAAGGTACAAATAGTTGAACACGCATGAGTAGGTTACCTTAGATAGTTCATGACAATGAGTGAGTACTGGCGTAATACTATTTCTGTATTTGCATTTAAAAGAGAAGAGAGTTAATCTTGTTGTAACAAGGGTAAGACCCTACTATATTAAACATGATAGTGGATTGGACTCGGTGTAGGTACACCCTCACCACCATGGAGTAAATCACATTGATCGAATCATGTAGATCATGTGTCTTTGCCTTTTATTTTCATACACACATGTTGTTAACTTCATCTCACACAAGACACTAAGATACCACCCAAATAATAACTACATCTGTAAGAATATCTCTAATAAGTAAATTACTCCTTAAAACTAAATGAATTAGTTTTAAGTATATAGATTCACTTTCCTCTCTGTATACACACATATATATTTGTACGATCTTGTTTAGATCTTGGAATATCAATAATTTTTTAAAAAAATAACACTCCCTCCCTTCCCCATCTAGGGGTGTAAAATGGACCGTCGGTCCACGGACCAGTCCTTGGTCCGATGCATTAAAAGTGCGGGACCTAAATATTCTAGTCCATTTCATCCGGGCCTAAATGGAGCCTGGTCCATGCGGACCAAATCCGTTTTACACCCGGACCGCCATCCATGCCCGCTTTTTTATTTTTTAAAAAGAATTTTTTTAAAACTATTGTATATTCTACTTAGTATATTAGTACCTAGAGCTTAAAACTATTAATTTTAAAATTAATATTTATAAATATAAACTATTAAATATAATTTTAAAATTTAAATATTTTTAATAAAATTAATTTATAATAAGTTTTAAATAAATAAATAAATATGGACCCGTCCGCGTCCACATGTGGATGGGACCGGTCCGAAAAAATTCGATACATTAAAAGGACTTTGCCCGTTTAGGAACAATTTCTCACGACCGGTCCGGTTACCCCCCCCCCCCCATTGTCCCCTTATTTTGCTCCCCGTTTTAACCAAATCATACTTATGCTAAAAAATTGTATGATGTGGCTAAAGGGTTAGATTGGTATTTTAAAATTTTCAAATTGCTTCCTCAAAAAATAGCTTATGGAAGCAACCTTTAAACTACTTCTTCTTTTGGGAAAAAAAGTATAAACTTATTTGATAAGTATTTATATATTTAAGTTTACCAAAAAAACTTTTCTGCTTCTACTTATAAAATAGGCAGAAGCAGCCTCCCAACAGCAATGACAAATTGGCCCTTTGTCATGGTATGTGAAGTTCTCTTTGAAGTATTGTTAATTATTTATTTATTTTCTCAATAGATGAATTATTATTGTAAATGATAGGTGGGTTGAATTTGGAGATCAAATCCCAGAGCTCAGATATTTTGCAGTAAGAGTTTTAAGTGTCACTTGCTTATCATTCAGTTGTGAGCAAAACTAAAGTGCATTTAATTGGGTATGTATGCAGTTAGAAACTTAAAATATAATAATAGTTTAATCTAATATTTAATATAATTTTAAATATTTATTCATATTAATTTTATTTTAATTAATATGTATATATTCATTTTAAAAGAATTAATTGATTGACATAGAGAAATTAAACTTATTAGTGTATGTGATGTATAATAGGAAGTTGAGGGAAAAGTTTATTAAACATCAAAACTTAACCAATGATGTTGACCCTTTAGTTTTTACTTATGTGTCTTCAGATCATAGTTATTAGAACCGGCCCAGCCCAACCGGTCAGATTGGTAAAATGGTGACTTGGGCACTTAATCGATCCTGTTTTCTAATTGAACCATTTCTGCAAAAAAAAAAAAAACCGAAAACCCGGTGACTCAACCGATTTTTTTGTGACCCGAATGACCCAGTCGGGTTTTATAGAACTGGCCGATTTTTTTAAAAACTGTAAAATATCATTTAATTTATTTTGTTTAATATAATTTAAAATTAAAATGAATGGCTAATATTGACATTTCACTTCAATATCTTTTTAAACTTTATTCGATTTTTCTTTTACTATGAATTTATGTCATTAAACTTTTAAATTTATTAAAAATTTATATTAGAAATACATATTAAAAACAAATAATATTATATTAGAAGTATAATTTTAATGTGTTAGTTTAAAATTTATATTTTTTATTAATATATATTTATATATAATTATTAATTATATGACCGGTTCAACTACTAACTTGGTGGTTGAACTAGTGATCCGACCATCCTGGTACCTTAACTAGATCGATGTTCGGTCCAATCCTAATAACTATGCTTCAGATGATAAGTGAGTAGTTAGAAAAGATGATATTTGATAGAACCACTACATGTGAACCAAGTAAAAATATATAAGGATGAATAATTAGATATTTACGTAAATTTATTAATGTTTAATAGTTATACTAAATGGTTTGACTATATATTAGACATAAATTTTTATATATATTTATGTTACTTCGAATTATTTTAATGTTAAAAAAAAAAAGACCATTGCCATTAAAGCGAAAAATAGATAGGAGATGGATGACTTGTCTAATAATAAAAATGATGAACTACTTTGGAATTCTAACTTTTGCCCACTAGATATGGACAACATTTTATTTGATGAAGATTACCTAATTGAATTATGTTGTATTACTAGATATTAAATTTGATGCATGACTTAGAGACAATTAAATTAGAATTTTAGTGAATACGAGTACCTGCATTTGATAATTATAGCATAACTTTATTATTCTAAAACTTTGCATAAATTTCATTTCAATATTGGGTCCGTGTCATTCTACATCCCGTACTTTTGAACCTTGTAAGTAACATTTTACGAGTGCACAAGCAAGCATCAACACAAGGAATCCATCTCTAGTATGTCTAGCGTTTGCAATTTTAGCAAGCAATTCAAGTAAGTACATACGGTTGTTGCAACTCAACGCTTGGTCAGTAGTTACTGTCAACCGTCTCTGCCTGTTCTTGTTCTATACGCTGGGCGATTAAATCGACTGCTGCATTTGCCGACGAGTAAGCTCCATGGAAGCTATCTTGATATGAAATATACTCCAATTCTCTACCCATTCTCAATAAAACCTCACCAAGGTCAGTCTGCTTCTGCAATAAAGATTTGTAGAGTGAGGCAGCGGCAACCTTGCTGATTTGTACGTTGGTTTCCTCTGGGCAGTACTCATCGTCCAACCATTTATGCAGGGTGACTCTTAGCCACTCTGATTCCTTGCACAAATATGCCAGGAACTGCTAAGGGTACAACAAAAATGGAGCCTAGACTCTTTTGCTAACTTCAGAGAATAAGGGAAGTAAAAATTCACATATTAGAGTAAGCTACGCTGTCAAACAATTCCTTATATTAGATTATCGTATGAATTTATGGGCTCGTTGCTTGTGCCCCCCAAAAAACCCTATTTTTACGTACATTTTCTAAGGAAATTAAAATCCCAAAAAAGTTCCATGAATTCGAATTGGGTTCCGAAAAATAATTCCAAATAATGGATGGAAATATAATATATAGGGTTTTAGCTACACTCGCTTCCTTCAAAAATGATTGAACTTTAACAAATTGAAATCAGATCGATACAAGAAATGGAGCTAAAGTGCACAAAACACGAACCCAAATTCAATAGCTAACTCCAAATCTCAGAACTCTCCTAGCCACAGCATCCAAATAGCTCAATCGCGTAATATGAACTAGCTAGAGGCTAGAGGCTGGAGGCAGCTGAAGAGAGTAAGTACCTTCGAAGCTACGGAATGTTCCAACCAGCGGTCGGGAATTCGAAGGCCTGAAACCTGTGATTCTGGTTCTTCTTCTTCTTCTTCTTCATTGCCCGATGAAGGCAGCGAGCGTTTGCGGAGAGCCGAGGAAGAACGGAAATGACCATGTAGAGAGCATCTGGGTCGACAAGAACGGCCCAGATCAAACGAAGGAAAGCAAATCTGATGCCCACAAACATGGTCCCTGTTTGAACGCTGACGATAATTGCAATTGGGGAGGGCAATCGCTGCCCCAGAGAAGAAGCTGGAACAACCCATGAGTAGGCCAGACAAATATGAAATATGTAACAGATTTGATTTAGATTTGATCTTGGATTTTAGGTTTAATAAAATAAAATCAACCTAGACACGTGTAATGATAGCAACCTTTCTTGTAAAATGTATGAATAAAATAAAATGTATGAAATAAAATAAAATAAAATAAAATGTATGATAACAACCTTTCTTGTAAAATAAAATGTATGTATTCCATTGTGCCTAGTTTAATAGATATATATATGTGTGTGTGTGTGTGTGTGTGTGTGTGTGTGTGTGTGTGTGTGTGTGTGTGTGTGTGTGCGTGTTTTAGCGTGTGATAATAAATCAATATGCCTAATTTAAATTAATAGTAGGGAATTTTTGTTCTGTGGATAATAGTAGGGGAATTTATGAACTTATGATTTTTATTTAGCCAATGCAAAGAAGAATGAGTTTGACACTCACAGAACCCAACTTGGAATGACTTGAAAATATTATGGAATGATAAATTATGCTAATTTGAATGAGTTTGACACACGGAAGAAATAAATTATCAGTCAGCTCATTGTCTTTTCTTAATTTAAAATCACCAAGAACAAGTTTTAAATTATTACACACTCATGGCCTATAAAGTCTTGTCTGACTGTGTTAACAAACGAAAGGAAGGAATCAAATACAAACATAGTTCATTGCTTTATTCAGTTCGTACTGTGGACCGGACGAACTAGGAAAGCCCACTAGAATTAGATTAGTAGTGTTCCCTCATTTTCTCTCACACATACACCACAGAACACTCACAACTGTGCTAATTTGGCATATATATAGATGCAGCTTTCACTGACATGGGTTTCAGTTATTGTTGTTTTCCTTCGGATAGATGAACATCTGGCGCACTACCATCAGGAACTCTCTGCATCAATAATACATAAATACAGTCAGGAAAGAAGAAAAAAACACGCTACGTAGGAAATTGAGTGTACAGGTGGAAGTTAAAATTTTAGAACTTTACTGCCATGGGTAGCTTCCAATAAGCATCATGTCCCCTTCATTATCCACATAAGTCACTTGCCAGCCGCAGGTCCCATCAACCAATCCGCCTTCAAACCTGAACATCCGGTCCAGCTTAGAGATGAGTGTGCCGTAGCCATCAAAGCAGGTGAGGTCAACCGATGCTCCGAGTGCAGTTCCGAATTTGATCACCTACAAGGGTAAATTGCACGATATATACATTTTGCTTACATATAAATTCCAATACCACCCAGAAACGTTCATGCAATGGAAGAGGGAATTCATATATTTATTTCAAAATTTCAGTATCTTATTATATAGGTTCAAACTACCTGGATGCAATTAGGACGGGTGATGGAACAATGGTTTCTGCATTCTTTCTCGTGAGGGCTCAACCGTGGTGCCCTTGGGGGTACAAAAAGTCCATTACACATATTGTTGGAGGATTTGAACGTTGGTGAAGGGAGATCCATCTGACCCCATATATCAACCCCAAAAAGCTTGACCTTGTCTCCACCGTTTGTTTGGGCCAGTGGAGCTTCTATGTCATTCTTCCCTGTAGGAGATTTCCTTTTCTGATGCGCACTGCCATAAGATGTAAGTGCCTGAGTCCCAGAACTAGCAAGTCCAAAATCCTGGTGGGCTTCACTGGGTAAAAGATTTCTAATGCTAGAACACTGATGAAGTGACTTCGAAATTGGAGGAACCAACCGGGACAGTAGGGGATATCTGTATGGATCTAATTCTTGTGTGCATGTGGCCATCATTTCTTCACTTTGCAAAACACCAGGTTGACCCTGTGGGGTATAACTGACTGAACACTTCAATAAGCCTGATAGGTAGACAATATTGGATGTCTCACCACAGTAGTTGATTTATAGAATTATTATGCAGATAAAAAAAACAGCTTCAAAAATAGAAGAGGAAAATTTGAGCAACTGACTATCCGTGCCCATAGAAGAGAACCCAGCAGAAGATGAATTGGCATTATCAGAACAAATGTTCTTAGGTTGATGTAGAATCGACGCATGGCTATCGTCTGTAAGGTCAATCAGTTCGATGTCCCACGGGGAGACCCTCTCCGGGTACACAACATTATTCAATCTGCCGTCCCATTGCACCTAAAAGGTAACAGAAACGTTTACATTTTTTGAGAAAGCAAACAAGTTTCTTTCGGAATTATGATATAAAGCTTTCTACCTTAAGGCATCTCCATTCTGAACCCGGCCATCTAATGTGATCCACATTTTCAATGGCAACCACCGTACCAATGAATCTGGTTCAATTAAATTAACTAAATTGGTTAGTGGAGTCAATAAAAAACAAATTTGGGCATTTAACTGGAATTGTTAATTAATTAGGTCATTTTAAACTTTTGTTTTGCAAGGACCTATTATTTGGCCAATCTATTGTGAATTAACTATATATGTTTTTAGAATTTAAATTGACAAAAAAATTGGGTCTAATAGGGACTTACAACTATTTTGCTTAAAATTCTTCTTATTTATGATTGGAAAGACCTAGTGTGATTGGAATGACTTAATTATTTATTGGTATATCAAATCTTTCTTCTTTTTTTTTTTTTTTGAAAATGAATGGAATTCAAGGAGAGAACCTTCATTTTTTTAATGGAGTAAAATATAGAATCATTTATAAACTTTATACATCTACTTTAATTGATACTCATGAGTCAAAGCCTTGGACCATTCCTGGTATTACTTTGAGAAGAGGTATGAAGTCCATAAGTGAGGTCTATGCTTTAGGCTTATCTTGTATTCTAAGTAAACTAAAATTTATCTTCTTTCTATATAAACGACATAAAAAAGAAAATGGTTTTCAAGATACCGGGGGGCCACATTGAAAAAGAACTCAATTGATGAGGAGGTTACTATTTTAGTCAAGTATGAGAATTAGATTAAGCATAATATGCATGCCCGCTTAATAGTGCTCAATTCCTTTAAGTAATGAACTTATGCATTTGTTTCATGAGGCTACAATTACCAAGGATCTCTAAGATCACTTAAAGCAAAACTTCATTGCTACCACTAGCCTACGTCATAGGTAAATGCATTTATGATTTTTTAAAAGCAACTCAGTTAACACTTCTTCATAAGGTCAAACCTGTGATCTCTCCTCCAACGTGCAAAGGGCTACCAACTAAGCCAAAACATATTGGCATGCAACTACAATTCAATTGTAAGAAGTCAGACATGTTAATGGTTACATATCTAAGGACTATGCAATCTATGATTACTAATTTGGTAGAGGTGGACCATATAATGGATGATGGTTGAGTCTCAGGTTAAGGCAATACTCCCCTCCCTCCCAATTGATTAAGGCAATTTCATGATGCAAGGGACTTATAACATCTTTATTTTAATATATGAGGAATTCCAAAGGAATATAGAGATAAAAGTGGACCACTTTAGCAACTTAAAGTCTTATATGCTTTTTATAATGGTTCAATGAAACGCGAACCTGAAAACAAAATGGGCAAAGGGAAGACGCTTGCACAAAAAGTGATTGTTATACCATCATCAAGTGGAACAAAGAAGAAGCAGAACATTCAAGTAGAGAAAAAAGTCAAATGTTATTGGACTTATAAAAAGGAAGGAAATATGGTGCATGTTTGCACACAAGTATTTCATTTATCCTCATTTCATGTTTATATGCTTACTTATGCCATGCATATTGATAGGAGTCCTACTTGGAATTTTGATACAAGTGTCACTAGGTATATAACTCATGATATAGTTAGTTTCGAGGCTTATAAGAAAATGTCAGGAGAGGCACATCATGTTTATGTAGAAAATGGGGCCAATGAAAAGACAATGGGAATGGGATCATACATGATTCCACTACACTCACGTTACATATTGATACTAGAGGAGTGTTTGCGTGTGTTAGCCATATGGAAGAACCTCTTATATGTTATTTACTACAGAGAATGGTTTTATATATAAATTTTCAAAATAATGTGTGGATTTTACATGTAAAGGCCCATATTTAAGAGGCTTGAGAGTTAGCTTTATGATAGAATAATTCTTTTTGGAAATATATATCAGTAGAGTGATGTACTTGTAAAATGGAGAATTCTGACTGTAATATTAGATCTAATTTGAAGCTTGGGGGCTCGATGGGGTATTTTTGAGAATTAGATTATTTAATATTTATTAAATTAATAAAGGGACAATATAAAAAAGAGAAAGAGGGACACTTAACCCTAATTTTCTCATAGCTGTGTATGTAGAGAGAGAGAGAGAGAGAGAGAGAGAGAGAGAGAGAGAGAGAGAGAGTATGTGAAGGAGAAAGGGGAAAAGATTGAATTTGTGTCATATATAATGTTAATACATATATAATGCTTAAATTGTTAGTGGTTATGGAGTGTTTTGACATTATAATGCCTAAATTTTATGTGCAAAATGTTAGAATGGCTAGAAAATTAGATTATGTAGAAAAACCAAAGAAAACATGCAAAAGTACTAGGCAAAAACATTGTATTCTGTAATAGGGGTTAGAGGCTCAAACTAAGGTTTGAGAGTAACAGGAGTTCGAAGTTCAGAGTTGTGGTTCGAAGCTCAAATTGAACAGAGGTTCGAGTCTATTGTTAGTTTGAAGGTATGCTTGGAGGTTTGAAGGTATTGAAGGTTAGAGGTTTGGGGTTCGAAGTTCGGGACTCTTGGGATCGAGCTTTATGTTGTTTGAATACTTTGACATGGAATTTACCTAGATGGGTAGCCTATAATTCCATTTTAAGAAGGGATTACCCTCTAGAATTGTGTTCTATTATTTAGCACTGTAAGGGGGTATACCTCTCCTGCCACCCCTCCTCTCTTGAGTATATACTTTTGGGATTTTTAGTTGTGAACTGAGACGACCCTATAGACCAATATAAAAACTATGTTAGCTCAATTGTAGTGTGATTTCTAAAACGTTGTATATTATGTGTAAATGTGTTTTGATATGATCTTTGAGGGAATATATTTAGTATACATATTTATTGTTATAAGATGTGATGGTGATATGGATACATATATATATGTATATTATATTATTACTCTAAAACCCCTGTGTGGGAACTGTAATTTGGGCAGTTAAGAGGATTGAACCTTTCTGTGTAGAATAATGTAACACTCAAAACAGTGGGCTAGCTAAGTCTACACCATTCACAATGGTGGAATATGACATCTACGGAGGTGGCACTATCGTATTCAGTTTGGGTAAAAATTGTTACATTCCTTAAATGGGTAAATGTAACATTCTCCTGGTGGGGTATGATATGCCATCGTGGTGGTGGGTTATCATCCGCCTTCCAATGTGGGCAAAGGTAAATGAATGGTAATAATGTGTGTTGTGATTTATTTACACTAGTAACACAACATGAGCACATGCATACACACGACATATAGTTGTTAAGGACATTGGGATGGACTTGGGAGACTTGATATTTACTGAGTTATGGTTGTTCATCTCTTCTATTATTCATATCCTTTTTTAGGTACTCATAGGAACCAAAGGTGGAGGTTTCTTTAGCAAAAGGGTCATTTATATATCCATTGCTTGTATAATTCTTTTTTGAGATATTCATAATAAATGTATTGATTTGACATGTAAACTCCTATAAAGAACTTTATTTATACTATTGAGGTTGTTCATATGTTTTAATGGGCATAAGACCCTAAATTTTCTAAGTGTTTCATATGATGTGGTTTTTTTACATGTTTTGGGCATGGATATGGGAATAAAAGTATATCCCGTTGTGTAAAAATTGTGATACAAGTTTGAATAGCACCCGTGTTATAGTTTCGATTAGGTGCTAGTCACCAACCCCTTAACCATTTGGTTGTGGACATAGGGACTCATAAACTAAATTATCTCCTTCGAACTAGGGAATTAGGGCGTGACATTACAAATGGAAAGGTTTTTAGTAATGCCTACCTTTTTATGGTCTTTATTTATGTATTTTAGTTTTTTTGCTTATAATGTTGTGAATGATGACTCTATTAAATGACATGTTAGGCTAAGCTACATTGGAGAGGATAAAATGACTAAATTGGCTAAAAGTAGTCTTTTAGGATTGTGAACTAAGGTCAACCGCCCACCGTATAAGCCTTGCCTTACTGAGCATGTAACTTGAAAGCTATTTGGCAAAGTAATAATGGCCAAAAGGAATATTAAACTCAAATATATATGGATCATTCCCAATTCAAGCAAGCATTAGTACCCACTATTTCCTTACATTTATAGATGACTATTCCTTGTATGATCACATGTATCCCATCTCTAACAAGTAAGATATGCTAGACCTTTTTCAAAGATACCTCCATGAGGCTGAGAATTAGATAGGGTGGGTTGTGAAAGTCTTAAAAATAGATCGAGTTAGGGTATACTTGTCAACATATTTCACTAATTAGTTGTACCAAAATAAGAGGATCCTTAAAAAGCTTAGTACCACACATACTCGTCAACAAAATAAGGTAATTGAGAGGGGGAATAGAACACTATTATATATGATTAGGTCAAGAATAGGGCAACAACACTTAACAACTCATTTTTAAGGAAATGCTTTGTTGACTTTAGCATATATTGAACCATGTGCAGAGTAAATTGGTCTACATAACCCCCCTCATAAGCGATAAATGAGAAGGAAGCCAAGCTTGGAACACATTCATCTTTGGGTTCAATAGGTTTTACACGTATACCAATTGTTTAGGTGGGGAAGTTGGTCCTTGAAGATGTAACACTCAAAAGGATATGTCATGCTATGTGATAAACCTAGTGGGGGACAAGTGGAAATAGAGTGTAACAGCTCAAGGCCCCGTATACAGATATGGTTCTGCTTTGAGTCGAACCTGCACGGCTTTTGTTTTTGGCAATATCCACTAGCACCCCAAAACGTGTCTACATAGGAGAAGTATTTATAACCTCTTTAAGGTATGCTTTATTCTCCTCCTCAACCGATGTAGGACTTGCAAAGTCCTAAAACTTTACAACTCACCCCCTTTAGGAGGCTCACAACCCTGTGGGACTGGCACACCGACTTGAGGCCCAGCTTTAATACCATCTGTAATAGCTCAAGCCCCCATATACAAATATTATTTCATTTTGGATTGAGCCCGCACAGCTTTTGTTCTTGGTAGTACCCATTGATACCCTAAAATGCGTCTTCATAGGGGAGCTATCTGCATCCTCTTTAAAGCACGCTTCGTTATCTTTACCAGCCGATATGGGACTTAAAAAGTCCCAAAACTTCACATAGAGTCCCAAGATTTAGTATTCTTAGAAGGGGAATACACATGTAAGATTGCTATAATATAATCACCAACTTTATGATTTAGAGTAATATAACATCTTATCATTGAACCACAAATGTGGGGAGATGTTAACACTAGTTTTCAAACAAGCAGTGCTCTCAATCATTGTTAATGATTATGGAAGTCATCTAGCAATTGTCATATTAGCATATCTTACAACCTATCTCGTAAGGGGAACCACAATCTAGTGGTAATTCTTAAATGATTTCTCTTAGGAAACTAGGAGTTCATTAATGAGTAGTAGTTTACCTTTAGATCAGGGTGAGCTAGTTGTGTATCCTTTGAAGCATGAGGGACAAGAGGTGCCAATAGAGGAACCTACCATATTTTATCGCAATACACATGTTGCTAATTCTTATTGGTGGTTTAAAATATTAATGACAAAATTCTTGTTATTCAAGTTCCCAAGATAAATAAACCGAGAAATATTTAAATAACTTTCAACCCCTAACATCTAATGAGTGAATAAGTGCTTTGCTGGAAAAATTATAGATAACATACACAAGAATCAAGTTTGGGAGTTGGTTAATCTCCCACTAAGGTGAAAGATAACTGCGAACAAGTTCTCAAAGTTAAGCGTAAGGTGGATAGATCAATTGACAAGTATAAAGTCTATATGGTGGCTAAAGAATTCATAAAATAAAAAAAGATTAATTATGAGGAATCATTTTCTCATATTGTACTTATCACTTTTGTTCAACTTATCCTAGCAATCATAGCCTATATGGATTTGGACTTGTATTAGATGAACATGAATATTGCTTTTATTAATGGAGAACTAGACAAGGAGATGTATATTGATCAACCTGATGGCTTTCAAGTCCAAAAGAAAGAGCAAAAAGTTCTTTGCTTTAAGATCTCTATTTATAGACTAAAGCAATCATCTCGGAAATGGTACTTCAAATTTCATCACACAATCATTATGATTGGTTTTGTGATGTCACTAGCTAGAAGACCACTATGTACAAGTCAAATATTTAGATGATAAGTTGTTAAACCTATTATTATACGTGGATAGCTATTAATTTTGGGGAGTGATAAGGAGGGTATTAAAACCATCAAACAATGCTTATTAAGCATCTTGGAAATGAAATACATGGGCGAAGTAAGTTATATCCTAGGTATCCTGATAATATGCAATATTTCATGGTAGTTCCTTGGGATGTCTCAATAGGTATACATTATAATGATGTTCGAATGATACCGCAAGTATAATTTTAAACCAATTGATAATTTGATGGATAAGACCAACAGTTTAACACATGATATGTGTCCAACTATGGCATAAAACAGAGAAAGTGTCCAATTATGTAATATGCTAAGGTAATTAAGAGTCTGATGTATGTTATGTTGTGTACTAACTTGACATATGTAATGTAATTGCACTCACAAGTCATTTTCAAAGCAACCATAGGGAGGGGCACTAAAAAGCAGTTAAGTGAATCCAGGGGACTGTTACTATTAGTTGTGTTATCATGGAGGGAAACTAGACTTAGTTGGATGTGAAGATATAAATTGGGGTGCTAACTCAGATTAGAGGAAAACCACCTCAAGTTGTGTTTTATATTAGTTGGAAGAGCTATTTCTTGGTATAACAAAAAACAACCTTATATTGCTCTTTCTACAATAAAGGCATAGTACATTGGCTTTAATATGTTGTGCATGACACTGCATGGCTTAAGAGGTTCTTCAAGTGTCTGGTCATGTCTAAGAGAGCTAAATGCCTTGCTACATTATATATCCGTAGTTTTTTTACTATATAGCTTGTGAAGAACCCTAAGTACCATGGTAAAGGCCAAACATATCTAGTTACATTCTCATTAGATTAGAAAGGTGGCTAAAAAGACTACCAATTTTCCAACATCATACCAATGGCAAGATTCTAGATATATTAACAAAGTTTATTGTACATGCGGCATTTGAGCTACATGTTCATGGTATGGAACTTCGTAGGTTATAGTTTCATTGTAGATTGTGTTATGCTTTTATTCCTTATGGATAATGATGTATTCATTTGATAGTTTACTAATTTTATTCCTTTATTTTGTCAATTAGTTTACTTTCCATACATGTAAAATGTGCACAAAGAAAATTAACTTTCTATCTAGCTTTGTAGCTAATTAATATCTTTGAGGAAATTGGGAATGGTTAGTATATGGTCTAATAGCAAGCATTTACATGTAAGATAATTTTTTTATATCACTCCGATAAACCAGATGATCAATTGATCAGATTTATTTGTTTTAACTTTGTTTTTATGACTAGACATGAGTTCCTTTTCTATATGTTATAGCAAAGGCAAAACAAAATCACAATAAGAGGTTTATTGAGGGAATGGATCTGCTTGGTCTTTATAGTGCTTACTAACACTTCAAGTGTCTAGAGGAAAGACAACATGTTAGGCTATAATATTTGCATGTTGGAAGATATGCTTAGTGGTTGAGTAGGTGGGATACCTAGTTCCCTAGCTTTTAGTCAAAGCCATAGTTTATATTATTATACAAGAGGGCTATAAGCTAAAGGCATGTTTTTCATGGTTGTACTTTAATCGTGTCCCCTAAGGCCACCCAATGCAAGTGTGGTTTGGTTTAGGCATTTTTGAATACACAATGTAAGTGTCGTTTGGTTAAGATAATGAGGTTGATAGTCATGTAAGGCACACACAACACACCCTATGAGTAGGGATGTTGAGTTGTTTGGGCTCATGTATAAAACATAATATTACACTAGGATATAGGTTAGACAGTATGAGTAGAGCCTAAGTGTAACGTAGTTATTGTCACTATAGCCATTATTGTGTAGTTTAGTATTATTTTTGCCTAAAAAGGAGTTATAGTTGGCTGAAACACAAATTCAACTTACTTGTTCCAATTGCAAGCCTTAGATTAGATTGTGAGGTTTGAGGGGAGAGTAATTATGTTATATTATAATTTAAAGGTCAACATCCTAAAACTAATTGAATATAAGAGGAACTATCCTTAGTTCTATATTAAAATCTATTTGATTAGTCACTTTATCTCATATGAAACTCTAATATATCTCCCACACATGATAATATGGATAATATACATGAACGAAAATTATGGGTAATATAGAATTTTAAAAACAAACTCTTCAACAAATCAAATGCTTCATCCAACATCTTCCTCTTACGCCCTGAGATATGTGTGAATGGGAGCTGTTAGATGGCTAATTATGATCGGATTAAATAGCCCCTATTTGATATACCCATATCTCATCATTGATGAGTGAAATAATTACCAAATAAATAGGGACAAGTAAAGATATACTCATTGTCTCCTAAACTTAAAACACATGCACAAAGTTTGAACTGGTCCCAAAGATTAGGTGAGGTAACTTTAACATTGAAAGCCAGAGAGGCTTTCACACATTTCTACCAATATCCTACAATATAAATAAATAGAATTTCTTATATTTGCAGCAATTCATAAATATATTTATATATATAGCATGTTGGAAATTAGCAAATATACCTCTCTTTTCTGGCATCCTCGCCTTCAAATGTCATTTTGAATTTGGTTCCAGCCTGATAATTGTTTTCTATGCATTTCACGTACTTATGGCAAGGAATTAGAAACTCAGAAGGATTGCACCTGTAGGGAAACCAAAAATGCAGCTGTTCAATCACCAAAAACTTGAATGGCAAATATATTTTTCTTGTCTCTCTGTGAGTGTCAATATATATATATATATATCTGATTTTACGCGTAGCTTACCACGGACGGTAGTATATGGTAAACAAGCTTCCCGTGGAAAAGGCATGGAGAGCGTTGGCAAGTATGCCGTGCTGCATGTTATGCCCGGATAGCAGAGATGTGCAGCAATTTTTCTGCAGTTTCACTGCACGACGGATACCAACGCGAAGCTCTCCATTGTCTCCTCTGTAGGATACAAATTAAATATCGTTAGTTTAATAAATGAGGGCTCGTAGGGAGAGAGATGAGAGAACCTAATGAAAATAAAGGCGTCTCCCGCAACAAGGTGTTTAGAAGCCACAAACGAACTCCAACCGGTACTAAGGATATGTCGCCTTGGCTCGCCTGCAAAAAAGAATACAGTAGTCACGTGAGCGTGCATGTTCTCCGATTTGAAACCAGGTTCCAAGTGGGAATTAAAATTATCAGTTCATTTTAAAATTTCCTTTGTCTAGCTAGCTAGTTTCAGCATTTTAAATGAGTGTAAAATCCTCATCTCTTATCGTATTTAATGATTTGAAGTTTAAATTCTATGTAGAATTAATGCATGCACCGTGATCCCGTGGGACATTCCGTGTGTATTTATCGATTAATTTATGATACCAAATAACTTAAAACAAGTACGTACTTTTATCACCTACAATGAATTCATTATTCATCGTATCCCCCCACCCCCTACATTATTATGATAAAAATGTCTAAGTAGAAATACTAGGACGTTGAATATTTATGGTTGCAGTGAAGTTAGAGATACCACGATAGCAGTGACGAAAGCGCCATTCGAGCCCATGCAAATCCTTTGTCACCAGTTCCTGCACTGGGGTTTGTTGAGACATGTTCTGCATGCAGCAACAGCGACAAATTATTTAAAACCACAAGTATTTTCCTAAGCTGTATTGTAACTCAAAGTGACCTATCACAAATTAACTGATAACTCGTACCAACGGCGGAAAGCATTCATCAGCATGTTGCTTAGGAATGGAACACCCGCCGTGTGTGCTGGCGTCAGACACTGTTAGGGTCTTGCTAAACGAGAAAGTCCTAGCCTTACGTTTTTTCTGCACAGTTGACGTCTGCTCTTGCTGCAACTGCAAGAACGAGTCCAAATAATTCACACGGAAGAAACTATATATATGACTCGTTTGTAAAAGATTATGATGAGAACAAAGATGAAGTGATATAATTACGGTGCTTGGGTAAGATTATCATTTAAATACCGCCCTTACAATTAATCCAATAGTCATGATTAATTTATTACATCACTTTATCTGATTTTACTTTAAGTTTGTGAAGTGCATAGCATTATATTTATATATACGGAAAGAAAAACATAACGATTATAATATAATTTTATTTTTGAGAAAAAAAAAACTTGAGAACGCATTATATGTAAATGCTTGGATTTGCGTGCGTTTAAACTTCTGCTGATTAACCTGTGCTTTGGGAGCTAGAGTAACTTGGGCATACACTTCATCTGTGTTGATATCCGCCTGATAAAACGAAAAAAAGAAGAAAATTTTGATGTAGAAGAAAGAAAGAAAGGGAAAAAAAACAACAAAACAGAACAGAACAAAAAACGAAAGCTCACACAAGTGCTATATATAGAAAGTTAGAAAATACCACTATTATACCTTTAGCTGCACATGGAGTACCTTGCAGAGGATCTTTGCAGGTAAGTCGTAAACAGGCATTTCAGAAAAGCTGTCTTGGTTAGTGTATGCTTCTACCTGCATATTAACCAGATCACTGATAATGTCCCGTCAAATGATGACAAACCAATAATTAATAATTAGCATAGCCGGGCAAAAGTATGACACACACAAATGGAGAAACAAAAGTTGCATTGCATGACTATCCATAAAGAAAGGCAAGGAAAACATGGGAGTGGAGATACAGAAACCTGTTCCATGTGGCCTTGAGGGAAGTAGAATGCATTCTCTCCGGGTCGCGGGACGCTTGCAAGAGGGCCCGCACATGCATGCCATAAATCCGCGTAAAGATGGTCTTTCTCTAACACACACACATATATATCGCTTGAGTTATCGGCAGAAATGAAAATCATATAAAACAGATAATGTATGTATATATTTTCAAAAAAAAAAAAAAAAAAGATAAGAAGGGCCATGACTATGGAAAAAGCGGAAGCTAGATGTCACCTTGGTCGCTCATAGCAGGTAAGATAGGATCGTGGATACACGGCTTTCCATAACTCAGCTCCAGTTCGCTCTCGAAAGACGTTAACATTTCACCCACTAATATATATATATATATATATATATATATATATATATATATATATATAGGACCACCGGAGATTTCAAGAACAACAAGGTCAGAGTTGTAGGGGGATCGATCATCGACAGACAGAATAGGAAAGACATTCAATGCTATGCTCACAGAAAGCTTCCTCGTTCCTATCTCAACCCAAGGCCCAAAACACTCTCTTTATGCGCGTGCCATTATATTATTTTGTAGTTTTGTGGGGGGCGGGGTTTGTCCGTGGCGAGGGTTTGTGGGCTTTAACGCTCTCTGTGGTGGTGTTGGCATTGCGCGTTGTGCATGCATTCACCTGCAAATTAAATGTCTCGAGTAATGAGTACTACTGAGTTGGGTCGGTGCCCCTTTCCCTCCCTCGTTCCTCCCTGTTTTTTGTTTTTTGTTTTTTTTTTTCTGTTTCTTTTTTTTCCCCCAACTAGTACCCCCTATATTTTTGTGACACCCGCATATGACGGGTTCTTTTTTTGTTCTGCCACTAATGGTAAAGCCAAGCAACGCCTCCACGTACCCTATAATAATTAATATAATATTATATATATATATATATATATATATATATGTACATAGAGAGAGCCCATTGCATTAATTCCAGGTAATACTCCACTAATTAAAATAAATATTATTTAAAGGTTGTGTAAGAAATTTTCTTTTACAAAAAAAAAAATCTAGTTACGTAGGAAATTTATACATAATACCATTCATTGAATTGATATGATAAGAAATTAATATCAATTCAACCTACTGTGCAAATTACATGCATACTTATTGCCTTATTTTTAATCGGTCCATAATAAAAACTACCAGGATGATTGGAACAGACATGAAAGAGAAAAATGAGAAACATGAAACTGGAAAAAAAAAACGTAATAAAGTCGAAGTCTTGAGGATTTTAAATAGAAAGATGGGAAGTGAACCTTAAAAAAAAAAAAAGAATCGATTAAAATTCGATCTCAACTCTCGCGCGCTCTCTAATAATCACACTTGCGGGAATAGATTGACAAATTAGATAGGTTTTAGCTCTCATTTCATTAAAAATTAGAAACAAGAACAACAAGAAACATAAACAATATCAAACATGCATGCATTAATGACTAGAATGACATGCCACCAAATGAGTATTTCCAATACTATTTTTTTCTCCTGAAGAAATGTTTTTTTATATGTGAAGAATTATTTTATAAATTTAATTTCTATATTATTTTTTATTTATCTTTATTTTTATTAAAATAATATTTTTTATTTTATCTTTTATATGTGAAAGATATAATAAAGTGATAAGAGAGAAATAATAATATTATATAATATAGAGAGTAAATAGTCATTATTTATTAATAAAAAGTGATTATAAGATTCTTTAAATATAAAAAAAAATATGTTAGAGACTTTACTTTCTATGTATAAATAATAAATATATTAGTAATTATTAATGTAAAGAATAAATATTTTTAGTCGACTTAACGGAGAGTTAGATGGTATCACAATTTCTTCGAGTTGACATGCAAAACAATTTTAAAAAATCATATATGATTTAAATACCAGGACTATAAATCTAATTATCTATATGAATGTTAAATGTCGTCCAAGCAAATGTAACGTGCAGTGGACCACTAGATTGTGGGCCCAATCAAAAGGATTGATAAGTGTCAATTATTTTATTATAATTTTATTGAATCAAATTTAATGACTTTTTCACTTAAATAATAATTTTACCGAAATTTTAAATCAGGAAAATAAATTTTACCGAAATCAAATAATCAATATAAAATATTAAAAATTAATTTTGAAACTTAACTAAAGTATTGAAGAAAACAAGTACAGTAAATAGAAAAATAAATAAATATTGATTTTGAAAACCAATTAAAGCCTCTTAAGAAACTAAAAATGTTCTTAATTAAACGTCAAAATTTTAAATATTATATAATACATTGTGCCTAGCATGTAAATTTAATGTTTTACCAATTTCAAAATATATATATATATATATATATCAATAAATCAGTAAATACTAATTAAAAAACACTTCATATATGTTGATTTATTAAATAACCAAAAAAAAAACAATTACTGGGCGATTTATTAATTTTGCTTAAGAAAAGTTAAATAATTTTAGTAAACACCAAATGATGTCTAGTCCTGATGTTATTGGAAGATTAAATAAAGTTCTAAAATGGAAGCCATATTATGTCTATTGGCAGTGTTACCCTCTTCATCTCACTAAATTTTAATCAAATGGTTCCTTATTTTAGCCGACCACTTTTGCACAATCATGTTTCGTATTTTAGTTAACGATTCAATATTTTATTATTATTTTACATATTGACTTAAAGAAAAAAATCAACAATTAAAACTTTTATATTAAAATTATTGTATTAAAAGATTAATAAATCAATTCAATTGAAAAGCCAAAATCTTTGCTATATATGTCAAGCTGCGTGGTGTTGCATGATCCATTATCCAGTATCCAAAAGAATAATGTTGAAGAATTAAGTGATATGGTAATAAAAATAAGGATTTAATACATGGCCAAAAATTGAAGTGCCGAAGATGTACTGAAAAAATAATCAATGACCAAAGTTAGTTAATTTCTTTAAATAGTAATGATATATGAGAAATTGGTATAATCTTGATACAAATATCTACTAATATAAAAAGATCTTATAAGAGACAAACTATATAATGATGATGTCAGTTTTCCCCTAGATAAATTCTCAATACATTTCTATTTATACATTACACATGAATTTTATCAAAGAGAAACGTGGTTAATGTATTCAAGTGAATTAGATGAAGTTAGTAAGTTATTTAAATCATATCAGAATAATAATATGAGTCAAATAGAAAATGATGGCTTTAGAGATTAGAAACATATAAGTGATAGACTTCAAGGTCACTAAACAAGTAATAACCATATAATTAATATGACTACTTAGATTGATTTACAAAACATATTGAAAAAAATAAAACACCTATAATATTCTTATACATAAAATAGGATAAAAGATAATATGTATATGAGGATGAGAATGTCATTATGAAATAATGGTCGGTGATAGGGTCAATTTAACTATTAATGAGCCTTATTTGGAGTCTGGACGACCCAATAGTATTATAGTAATTTTATAAGATGTCTTTAAGGGTAAATTAGTCAATTCAATTATCTTAGAGTGTAATGATACTAATATTTAATGAAAATTCGGGATTAAATCAATTAAGGGTGGTTTAGTATTTTTTTTCAAAAGAGTTTTAATAAAAATAGAAAATTTGATAAAATGGGGCTACTTGCTAGGCAAAAAATCGGTATTTTAATAAAACTAAGACTCTTAAGTTGCCTCTATAAATATGCGGGTCGACCTAAGGGTTTAGGTTGCTGATTTTTCTATTACTTGGAGCCCTAATCATCTTTGGTAAATAGGAAAGAGAAGGGCAGGTCAAAGTTTCAAGTCTTAATTAGCGAGAGTAATCTGTTCTAGTGTGTTTGAGGTAGGTGTTTCTATACTTCTTTGTCTCTATTAGGGTTCTATAATATCTAGGGTTGATCTAGTTCTTTGGGTCGAATCTAAAACGAACGAGTTCACATGTAACTAAGATAGATTTCGAAAAAAAACTTGTTTGGTTTGTTGTTTGAGGAATAGAGACTTCATTGTTGGGTAAATGGAGTTTTCTTGAGATTCGGGAATCATAGTATAGAGGCTTGGGTAACAAATGGAAATAGCATGAGAGAAACGAGGCCACCATAAGTGTTGCCCGTGGCATGCCCCATGGGCACGCACCACCCTGGGGCGGCCGGACCGGGCCGCACACACAACACACATTGGGTAGGGGATGACGAGAGGGGGGGGGGGAGAGTGATTTTTTGGTTAATAGAGGTTTTTTGAGCATAGTATAGAGGCTTGGGTAACAAATGGAAATAGATGAGAGAAGAGGGCACCTAGGCCGTGGCATCCCCCCCCCCCACACACATACACAGAGAGAGAGAGAGAGAGAATATGGCACCCAGCCACGGACAGCTGTCATAGGTAGGAATGTTTACCCTAGGTATTGGTTTTGAATTCCTTTGTGACATTTGCAGTGATATGAGACCCCATAGGACTCCCCGGTTTGACAAATTGAATTTTATGCTGGAATAATATTACTTACAACCATGAACTTGTGATGTTGACTTGATTGATGCAAGTTCTAATTATAGAGTACACTATATTTATTGTGATGAGGTCTGATAAAGGACAATAGTTAGGTAAAGGATAAAAGCCTAGGCAAGGGCAAAGGTATTATGGATCCGGTTAAAGATATCAGTACGGTAAAGCACAATGAGCATGGTAAAGTATGTGGCAGAATTGCTATGAACATTGATATTTACTATGATATAGTATTTAACCTATTTGCGTTATGAAAATTAGTTAATGACTTCTGTTCGAGGTTGAACACTACATTTTCACATATATACCTTGCATGTAAAATCTATTAGGGTTAATTATAAAGGGGGATGTAAACTGATAGTCACCTATTGAGTTGTTAAGCTCACACCTTACTAAACCCTTACAGGTATTAAAGAGATATTGGATGGGCACTAATAGTTAGGTGGACTATGGTTTTAACATGATATATTTGTACTTATTGGACATATGATGAACATATGTTATTTGATTTGGTTTGATTTCCCGGACATAGGTTCATGGACCTTGTAAACAATTATTTATTATATGGTTTGATCTGTTTTATTGAATTTCTACTGAATTGTTATCATTAGGAAAGTATTATCACACTCCCTATTGTGTGATTGTACTAGAGACCAGACTTGGCATGACACTTGCTTTGTAGTTTGTAATAGCTAGTCACCAACCCCTCTATTGCAGGTATAAGGCAGTCACGTGCTTAGTTTTGAGTTTTCAGAATTGAGGGCATGACAACAACTAAAAAAGATATTCAATAAAAAAATTAACCAAGAAAAATAACATTATAAAAATATATTGTAAAGAATACTTGGTTGCAATGAAATATTTTGCTAAACATAATTTGGATTTTCATGGAAAAAGTAAGAGAATTTATCAATATAATAAAAAAAACAGGTGTAATTGAAATGATTTCTGAGTTTGATTCAATAATGAAGGAACATATTAGGCATATTTAACAAAACAAAATTCATTATCATTATCTTAGTCGTAGAATTCAAAATGAATTAATAATTTCATTAGCATATGAAATCGAAAGTTTAATAATTAAAAATTTTAAAGAAGCAAAATATTATTTTGTTATACTTGATTGTATGCTTGATATAAGTCACCAAGATCAAATGTCTTTGATAATACAATGTGTAGATGTTTCATATAATAAAATCAAAATAGATTTAGTAATACTTTTTAGAATTTTGAAAAGTGGACATTATATAAAGATTATGACTTTTTAATGAACTATAAAATATACAAAATATCTTAGATTTTGATATTGATGATATAATAGGACAATGATACGATAATAGATATAATATGAAAGGAAAATACCAAAGTGTAAAAAAATGATTACTAGATATAAATTCTATAGCATTTTATATCAAATGTGGTTGTTATAGTCTTAACTTAACACTTTGTGATATAGTTAACTCTCGTATAAAAGCAACAATTTTTTTTGGTATAGTACAACATATTTATTCATCATTTTTTTGTTCATGAAGCATTTTATATAATAAGAAACTTAGTTTAATGATAAAAACATTGTTGAAATATCACATTGAAAGTATTAAAGCAATAAGTTACCGAACTTCACAAATATGAGAAGCTTTAATTGAATTAGTTGAAACTAGTGATGATTATAATAGAAAGAGTGAAGTGGATCTTTAGTAATAAATGAATTTGAAAACTTTGGGTCTTTATTGGGCATAATTATTTGGTATGATATATTATTTTCTATTAATGTGGTTAACAAAACATTACAATGTAAAGATATACATATAAATGTCGCAATAGATCAATTAAAAGAATTTATTTCATATTTTGACAATTATCGAGAAAATGAGTTTAAAATTGCATCGATTGCTGCAAAAGAAATTGTAACTGGAATGAAAAATGATCTTTTATTTCATTAAAAAAAATCAACTTGTAGGTGAAAACAATTTGATGATAATGATAATATTAAGATTGAACAATGACTAATAGAATATTATAGAGTTAATTATATATATAGGATCAAAATCTTTCTTCTTGAACAATTTCAAATATATGATAACTTTGTTTTTTGTTTTATTTGATGTAAAGAAGCTAAATTCATTAAATTATGATAATTTGAAAAAGTATTGTATTGATCTTAAAGGATTTTTAAAATATGATAATTTTTTCAAATGGTAATGATTTATTTTTAGAATTAAAAGTATTACAAGATATTTTACCGAAAGCAAAAAGGACATGGACCGATTTACTTAATTTTATTAAAGATATAAATTGCTTTATAAATATATCTATTGCATATCATAATTTTATCTGCTAAAAGAAGTTTTTCAAAGTTAAAATTATTAAAATATTACTTGTTTCAACTATGTCACAAAAATTATTAATATTAATTATATTGTGTATTAAACAAGATTTGTTAGAAAATATTGAATATACAAGTTTAATTAGTAATTTTACAACATAGAGATATTTTTTAATATAAGAAAGTCTCATTGTTTAGACTTTCCCTGCCTCATAATTCCTTGGGTGTGTATAGTATATATTCATTTTTGAAAGTCTAGATGTTCACTCTTAATTAAAAGTTAAAATTTTAATATTTTGAGTGACAATGTGGAATTTATAGTGAGAAATAATATTTTCAAGGAAGTAATATTTTTTCCTTTTTACAAATATAATAGAGAGTAAAATAAAAAAAATCGATAAAATGTTTGTAACTTAGAGACAAATTTAGAGTTAACAACTCTAAATTTATTTCTTTAATATTGTGAAATTAATTTCAAAGTTCAACTCTAATTACAAGTAAAATAATTTCTCACCCAATTTCCTTTCCTGTCTATATGGAGCTTGTATACAAATGCGTGAATTACACTTACATTTATTTATTTTAAATCAAAAACTGAGCTAAATCATATATGCGCAATAATACTTAGGGATGACAATAGGACAGGTTTAAAACGGGTCACCCCTATTCTAAACCTGACTCGTTTAAGAAAATCATATTTCAAACTCATCTTGAACTCGATTTTACTTATCCAAAACTCGTTCCAAATAAGGGTGAGTCGGGACAGGTACCTGATATAACTCGTGATATTGCCTATATATATATATATATATAACAGGACAGGCCAGACAAACCCGTTCCAAACCCACCCCAGATCCGTTTATGTCGATCACAAATCCGTCTCAATAGGGTCAGGGCAAGACGAGTATCCAATATAACTTATCCCATTATCATCCCTACCAATACTCATCCTAAAAATAATTTGATGTGATAATAAATAACTTTATCTCTCCCTAGTGTTTTTTTTTGCCCCAATGGCCACTTCATGTGTGTTTTGGTCTCTATATTATTGAAGTTCAAGTTGAATTCTAAATTTTTAAAATAATTTACGTTTGATAGGAAAAGAAATGTGTTTTTAAAAATATTTTTAAAAAGAAAAATAATATTTGCAACCGGCGTTGCATTCCTGTTGCGTCCTCGGTTGATGTGGCAATTGTCATATCAGCAAAAATACTTAAAACTTAACGCGCAACACACCACATCTGAAATAGAGAGAAAGAGAGCAGGGGAGGGAGGGAGGGGCCTCGAGCCGTAGATCTGGATAGGATGAGGTAGAAACATGGCATAAAATCAATTTTTGGATGCAAATGTTACCGCATGCTATTTCAGGAAAAGAAAAGGAAATGACGGCTATAATCAAAAATAGATATTGACCTCTCTTTTTAAAGGAAATAAATGTGTGGAAGAGAGAGAATCTTGAAACCTATAAAAAGGGCACGACTTAAACATTAAAATAATCTCATGCATTGTTGTAGAGAGAAATTGAGAGATTAAGAGAATTCGGTGTGAGAATTCTTGGATGTGGGTTGTAAGTTTGTAATTTTTCTTTCCTAGTAAAAGATCTGCAACAGCCCGGAGACGTAGGCAAAATTAGCCGAACTCCGTTATCAATTTTGTGTGTCATTTTCTTTGCATTTCCGATATTTACAAATCTAGCAATACGGAAATTTTGTATAATTTCCTAACAACTGGTATCAGAGCCAAGTCGGTGGAAGCTAGATTCGTATGAGAGCAATGGCCACAGACGAAGGAAAGGTGAAAATTGAAAAGTTCGATGGTGCGGACTTTGGATTCTGGAAGATGCAGATCGAAGATTATCTGTACCAGAAAAAGCTTTATCAACCTCTCTCAAAAACGAAGCCAGAGCGCATGAAGGATGAAGACTGGGCTCTTCTCGACAGACAAGCCCTCGGAGTTATTCAATTGACGTTGTCTCGCAATATTGCCTTCAACATAGCAAAGGAAAAGACCATGGCGGGTCTTATGGCGGCCCTTTCCAATATGTATGAGAAGCCATTGGCCTCCAATAAAGTTCATCTAATGAGGCGATTATTCAATTTGCGAATGACGGAAAGCGCATCAGTAGCTCAACATCTCAATGAACTCAATATAGTCACAACGCAATTGAGTTCAGTTGAGATCGAATTTGATGATGAGGTACAAGCATTAATACTTTTGTCTTCCCTACCAGAAAGTTGGAATGCTACCGTCACGGCTGTGAGTAGCTCATCGGGAAACAACAAGTTAAAATTCAATGATGTTCGGGATCTGGTTCTTAGTGAAGAGATCCGACGAAGAGACTCTGGTGAATCTTCAACCTCTACTGTATTGCATACAGAGTCAAGAGGAAGAAATTCAACCAAAGGAAATGGACGTGCCAAATTCAACTATCGAGGCAGATCAAAAGATGGGAGGTCCAAATCGAGGAATCCCAACAATTCCCATAGCTCAAAGAACATTGACTGTTGGAATTGTGGAAAGATTGGTCACTACAAAAATCAGTGCAAGAGTACACCGAAAGACCAGGAGACAAAGGTACAAGCTAATGTCACTACTATTTCAGGAAACGATGACGCATTAATATGCTCCTTGGAGACCAAGAAGGAGTCTTGGGTGTTAGACTCCGGAGCATCATTTCATGCTACCTCGCAGAAAGAATTTTTCGAGAGGTATATCCCTGGAAACCTTGGAAAGGTATATCTTGGTGATGATCAACCTTGTGATATTATCGGTAAAGGTGTAGTGAAGATTAAGTTAAATGGGTCTGTTTGGAAGCTAAATGATGTTAGACATATTCCCGACCTGAGAAAGAACTTAATCTCAGTAGGACAATTGGCTAGCGAAGGCTACAATACGATCTTTCACGGTGATGATTGGAAGATCTCAAAAGGGGCAATGACAGTTGCTCGTGGCAAAAAGAGTGGTACTCTTTACATGACAGCAGGCACTTGCTGTTCCATCACAGTTGTTGAAGGAAACGATAATCCCAATCTGTGGCACCAAAGACTTAGCCACATGAGTGAGAAAGGGATGAAGATTATGCACTCAAAGGGAAAACTTCCAGACTTACAGTCAGTTGAGATTGACATGTGCGAAGATTGCATACTTGGAAAGCATAAAAGAGTCAGCTTTCAAACAATAAGAAGAATCCCAAAGAAGGAAAGATTGGAGCTTGTTCACTCTGATGTTTGGGGTCCAACAACTACCTCATCCATTGGTGGGAAACACTACTTTGTGACTTTCATTAATGATCACTCACGGAAGGTATGGGTTTACTTTCTAAAACATAAGTCTGAAGTGTTTGATGCTTTCAGGAGATGGAAAGCTATGGTTGAAAATGAGACAAATCTCAAAATCAAAAAGTTTAGATCTGACAATGGTGGAGAATACGAAGACACCAAATTCAAGAAGTTCTGCTATGAGCATGGGATCAGAATGGAGAGAACCGTACCAGGTACACCTCAACATAATGGTATAGCTGAGCGTATGAATCGGACATTGATTGAAAGAGCTAGAAGCCTACGTATTCAATCAGGATTGCCAAAGTAGTTCTGGGCAGAAGCAGTCAATACAGCAGCTTTACTTGATTAACCGAGATCCATCGGTACCATTGGAGCATAGCATACCAGAAGAGGTATGGAGCGAAAAAGAGGTAAAACTCTTACATCTTAAAGTTTTCGGTTATGTAGCATATGTGCATATTAATGATCAAGGCAGGAATAAGCTTGATCCAAAATCTAAGAAATGTACTCTCATCGGCTATGGCGAGGATGAGTTTGGCTACCGTATTTGGGATGATGAAAATAATAAGGTGATCCATAGCAGAGATGTGATTTTCAATGAAAGGGCAATGTATAAAGACAGACATAAAATAGTTGTTAACAACTCAGAGTAGGATGGGCCAGTACATGTAGAGGTGGACGATGTTCCAGACAATCCTCTTATTGAAAGTCCTCAATTGGAGGAATTAACTGAACAAAATAATGAGCAACATCTTGACAGACCAAATCCTCTTACTCCAGTTCCTATATTAAGAAGGTCTTCTCGACCTCATATGCCTAACAGGAAATATATAAACTATTTGTTGCTAACTGATGGAGGAGAACCTGAATGTTATGATGAAGCGTGTCAAACCGAAAATGCTAGTAAATGGGAGCTTGCTATGAAAGACGAGATGAAGTCTTTAATCTCTAACCATACATGGGAACTAGATGAGTTACCCGTAGGGAAGAAAGCACTGCACAACAAATGGGTGTATCGGATAAAAGAGGAGCATGATGGTTCCAAAAGATACAAAGCTCGACTAGTTGTCAAAGGATTCCAGCAAAAGGAAGGAGTTGACTACACTGACATTTTTTCTCCTGTTGTAAAGCTTAATACTATCAGATCAGTATTGAGTATTGTTGCCATTGAAGATCTTCATCTTGAACAATTGGACGTGAAAACTGCATTTCTTCATGGAGACTTGGAGGAGGAAATATACATGTACCAACCTGAAGGTTTTTTGGAAAAAGGGAAGAAGAACATGGTGTGTAGACTTAAGAAGAGTTTGTATGGCCTGAAACAAGCCCCAAGACAGTGGTATAAAAAGTTTGACGGTTTCATGCACAAGGAAGATTTCCAGAAGTGTAACGCTGACCACTGTTGCTTCTTCAAGAAATATAAGCCCAACTATATTATTTTATTACTTTATGTTGATGATATGTTAATAGCAGGATCAGACATGGATGATATTAGATCATTGAAGCAGCAATTGTCAAAAGAGTTTGACATGAAAGACTTGGGTCCAGCAAAGAAGATTCTTGGAATGCAAATCACGAGAGATAAGCAAAGAGGTTTCTTGCAGTTATCTCAAGCAGATTACATTAACCGTGTTTTGCAGAGATTCAATATGGGTGATGCCAAGCCAGTTAGCACACCCTTGGCTAGTCACTTTCGCCTATCCAAGGATCAGTCCCCTCAGACGGAGGAAGAGAAAGATCTAATGGCTAAGGTCCCTTATGCCTCATCTATTGGAAGTTTGATGTACGCAATGGTTTGTACTAGGCCAGACATTGCCCATGCAGTGGGAGTTGTAAGTAGATTTATGTCAAATCCAGGAAAAGCTCATTGGGAAGCAGTTAAGTGGATTTTGAGGTATCTACGAGGCACTGTAGAAAGGTGTTTGTACTTTGGTAAAGGAGAAGTTAAACTACAAGGCTATGTAGATGCAGACTTTGCGGTGAAGTTGATCACCGAAGAAGCACCACCGTTACATATTCACTGTTGGAACAACAGCTATTAGTTGGATATCGCAAATACAAAAGATTGTTGCCTTATCCACCACAGAAGCCGAATATGTAGCAATAACAGAAGCCAGTAAAGAATTAATATGGCTTCAAGGATTATTAATAGAGTTGGGATTTATCCAAGAAAAGAGTCTTCTATATAGTGACAGTCAGAGTGCGATCCATCTGGCAAAGAATTCTGCATTTCACTCCAGAACAAAACATATTGATCTTCGATATTACTTTATTAGGACTCTACTTGAAGATGAGATGTTAACACTGAAGAAAATTCAAGGAAGCAGGAACCCAGCAGATATGTTCACAAAAGTGGTGACTATTGATAAATTGAAGTTGTGCTCAACTTCAGTTGGTCTACTCGAGTAACAAACTATGAAAGGTTGCTGCATTGATCGAGATGTGAAGACAAATTAAAATCAGTCTTCAAGTGGGAGATTGTTACCGCATGCTATTTCAGGAAAAGAAAAGGAAATGACGGCTATAATCAAAAATAGATATTGACCTCTCTTTTTAAAGGAAATAAATGTGTGGAAGAGAGAGAATCTTGAAACCTATAAAAAGGGCATGACTTAAACATTAAAATAATCTCATGCATTGTTGTAGAGAGAAATTGAGAGATTAAGAGAATTCGGTGTGAGAATTCTTGGATGTGGGTTGTAAGTTTGTAATTTTTCTTTCCTAGTAAAAGATCTGCAGCAGCCCGGAGACGTAGGCAAAATTAGCCGAACTCCGTTATCAATTTTGTGTGTCATTTTCTTTGCATTTTCGATATTTACAAATCTAGCAATACGGAAATTTTGTGTAATTTCCTAACAGCAAAAGAGTGCGCTTTTTAGAAATCTGGGAGCGGCAAACCCCCTATGAAAGTATGAGAGCCATTCGTCTCATCGATACCTACAAATCAAAAAATAGGCCTAAATTGAACCACTGCGCGTAAAGTTATGGCCGTTTAAAGTTTTCATCAAAAATTACAGTTGACAGAACCTAAAAGCACATAGATCTGGCCGTATGAGAGATGATCAAGCCCCTACTCGAGGCTTGCTCAATACCTGCTCGAGCCTCAAGTTCGAGCACGCCTGGAACAAAGGCTCGAGCCCTTGCTCGAGGCGTGCTCGAGCTTGAGGCTCGAGCAGGTCTCGAGCATATATTGATGCAATGGAGATAGCAAAAAAGATATGAACCACGTTAATATCTTGATAATCCTAGAGGTTCGTCAGGCATGGAAGAAAAGAATGAATTTTAAAATAAAATTAATGTATATTATTCATGATCTCCCGCACCCTTTTGCCTTTAAAGGCTTACAACCAAGTCAAAGAAATAAAATAATGAAAAGAAATCAATTAGATAACAACGATAATTATTGCAGCATAAATAATGAAAAGAAAATCAATAATTATTGCAGCTGATCACAGATATCCTGAATATTGCATCAATGATGCTTGAATTTGGGGTGCTCTCTCCTAGCCATAAATGCATCCACCAACTGTTCTACGTCAGTCTCCCCTTCTTGGAAAGGACTCGACCTCGAGTCTAAATCTAGATAGAGAGCCTCCTCGGCATGATATGGGAATAAATCTGGGACATTAAAAGTCCGAGAGATCCCCATGGTAGCTAGTAGATCAATCACATAAACAGTATCATTTAATTTTTGCAAAATTTGATATGGGTCATATTTCTTGGGTTGTAATTTGTTGTAAGTGCCCACGAGTTTTCCTTAGTTTTCCTTAACTGGAGCAAAGGTAGGCCAAGGGGTAAACCAGAGGCGTCAAGAGGGAGCTCTCTTCACCTGACACTTACAGCCAAGGCTGCGCGCCCACAGAGGTGCAAGCACCGGTGTGCTAGGTACCGACAGGTGCAAGGACACCCATACTCCGGGGAATTCTCCCGGTGAAAAGCATAGTTGTGGGGGTGAAAGGTCCAGTGCCTTATTGGGGCGCCGAGAACCAGGCCCCGCCGGAATCCGCAAGGGAAAGAGCCGGCGTCCACCAACACTACCGAGGCTCCAGAGGCGTGTCCCTTATGAGGACAGGCCCTACCCGACTACGAGGAACCGCTCTTTACGTAAGAAGACCATGACTAAATCTCCTTCTTGGAAGACCTTGCTACACTTGTGCTTGTCTGTAGCTGCCTTATACTTTGCGTTAGTTTTCTCCAATTGCTGTCGCACCTCTTCGTGAACTGATTGGGCTTGCACGGCCATGTGCTCTGCAGCGGGACTAAAGCTACGCCCCTTTGGTAGATGTAGCAAATCAACAATATGCTTTAGTGGTGAAGTGTAAACCACCGAAAAAGGATTTTCCCCTGTCGCACTATGGACTGCACTGTTGTAGGCGAATTCATCTTATCTGCACTGCTTGAATGTGGCTTATTCCACGTTAGTTGGGAACGCAAAGATGCCACACCAGTTATACCTAGCATTGCTCTTTTAAAAAATATAAAAATCAAAATGGTAATCTAATTAAAACGGTAAAATAAAAAATAAAAATATATTTAAATCTTCTAAAGAATTAAATTTAAATTTAAAAATTAAAAACAGTTAGGAAATTGAAATAAATTTAAACGTAATTATATTAAAAGACCCGTGATTTTAAAATTTTAAAAAGAAAGGTTTTTTCAAAATACTGTACTAAACAGTGCCTAGAACGTGCGTACGGTGCATATTACAATCTCCAGTCGACCCGTGAACTGACTGCTCAGACAAACTTCCAAGGCGCATGCTTTTTATCCAGAAGAAGACACCCGACGCTGTTACGCCCATGTGATCCATCTCACAATCAAAAACCAAGTTTTGTCCCTCAGCCAACACGCCCAACTGTATCCTCACTCCCCGCACCAACCCACCCACTAATCCTTGCTCTTCAACCTTCACAATCCCCATTCTAGGCTGCCTCCTCCTTCCACTGTCCTATTTCAATCCATCTCTCTCTCTCTCTCTCTCTCTCTCTCTCTCTCTCTCTCTCTGTTTGTGCGCGTGTCTCTGTTGGTACATTGACTGCACTTGTAAGGGAGACACTGATTTCAGTTCAAGCATCACATTAACCTATGGCTTCCTTTTGGGCACTCTCAGTCCTGGTCCTGTCGTCATTCCTGGCCTGCTCTTCTTCGTCGCTGTCCTTCCCAAGTTCTCATGGCTTGACTTCAGGTATTTCAGCTGCGCCAACTCTTTTGCCCACTCCTCTCCAATCTTCCCCAACAACATCTCCAGACACATCTCCCCTGTTTCCCTCCCCTGCTACTCCTTCTCCTGCAGACTCATCCTCTTTGCCCACAATTCCTGCCAGCCCCAGCCCTCCCAACGTGGACCCCACACCAGCTGCTGCTCTTGCTCCGGGACCCGGATCAGGTAATTCACTCACCAGGCCTTTGCCGGCTTCCTCAGCTGTTTCTTTACCTCTTTCTAGGCTTCTGAGTATAGCTGTTTCCGTGGCCTTTCTAGCGCTCTTGTTTATGCAGTTCCCTGGTATTTGAGAAAAATAAGTCGTGGCGCATCAATTGTGTTACGCTCCATTTTGGAGCTCTTTGTTTGCAGACTTTCATTTGGGTATCATGCCTAGTGGGATACTAAGTTAATTGGCTTCTATGGTTGTGGCATCGCTGAAGTTAGATAAAGGATGACCCGGTGATGTTTGCATAGAATAATAAATTGGCCTTTTGTATGTTTTTCATTAGCAGATTTGTTCATATCAGAATTATCAAAAAAATAAAAAGATTATTTCATATCAGTTCACGTAGCAGGGCATGAGGGCTCTTTGTATATCAGGATGTAGACCGCCTAGCAAAAGTTCACATGGCCACGGTATCTTTTAAATATAACAAACTGTCTTTCTCAAATCGCCTTTCTCGGGCAATAATATAGCTTGAAACGGGTAAAGCATGTGGCGATGGTAACAGGAGAAAGAAGCTTACCAGAAAAAGGGAGGAAAGCGTTTAAAACTTATATCATGAAATTGAATGTATTGGTCGATTTGATCACATGTAAAACTGAAGACAGCGGAAAATGAAATTCATTTGAGAAATAAAATATTTAAAAAAAACATATAATTTAGGAAAAAGCTTTTAAAAAAATGATTGCTCGAGTCATTTTACAAACTATCAAGTAAGAAAATGCCGGAGATTTTTAAATTTTCAATCTAATCAATTGAGACGGGTCCAACGAACGATTACGCACATCAACATAGTCTAACTTGCCGCACACAGATATAACACAGCCACTAAACAGACAGATATAACACAGCCACTGAACAGACAAATAAGGAATTTACGCAAAGCAGATACAATGCCGTAGACATACTACAATGATAGCCAAGATTGTACAACATACATACATACATAACCTAAGCAAGCGCAGTGTCTTTGGGTACCCATCAAATAACTTCAAAAACCCCCATTTCAGTATGTTGAACTCAAGGGTTCTTGCTTCTTGTGAGAGTTTTGTATGCGTGTCCAGCGCTCTAATTTGCCCTCGTTTAGACGTTCCCACAAACAGAATGAGCTGTCTTATTTTTTTCCCTCTTGACTCGCAGCCGCGCAGCCACAAAGATTACACAGCCACTAAACTGACAAAGAAGAAATTTTACGCAAAGCAGACACAATACTGTAGACCTTGTCCTCCGTATTACACTGGTGGCAAAGATTGATTGGATAGCATACCTGAGCAACTGCCTAAGTCTTCGAGTACCCATTAAACAACTTCTTGAAAAATCCCCACTTCAAGTTGTCGTACTCAAGGGAGCACTGTTTCTTGGTAGATTTCGCTATACGTTTCCTGAGATCCAAATTATCCTCTTTTAGAAGTTCCATAAACTGACTGAGCTGTCTGATCACTTCCCTCTTCTCTTCATCTTTCTGCACTAGTTGTTCCTTCTGAACATTGTGCTCTTCTCTGAGTCTCTGTACTTCTTCCCTCAATTTCTTCAGTTCCTCATTCTCAACCCTGTGGGTAACTTCCTTGTCTCCCACTTCAGCGTCACTGACTTGCGTTTCAGGATCTTGCTCTGGATCATCGACTTCAGACTCGGCAGATTCCTCAAGGTCATAAATCTCAGGGTAGCAATCAGAATGTAGATCACTATGAATGGACTTCTCAGATGGGCATCTACTGAGGAAGGATGGAGTTGTTATGCGCCAACTTCTAGGAACATGCCTGACCTGATCATATTGCTCAGCTAACGAGTGATGGGCCCTATAAAAATCCTCAACCATGTTAATTAGCTCTGGCCTCTTCTTGCAATACGTCTCTGCACATTTGGTGAAAGAATTTTCGTCTTCTTCTATCAATTCAAGCATTGCCTTCGTCTTCTCATTTAGTACTGTCATATTTGGAAAGAGGGTATGAAAATCAGAAAGGAACCATGAAGAAGAAAACGTTAAATTGGCTTCGAAACATTTTTACTGAGAAGTTATAGAAATTGATTACTACTATTCTCTACTGTAAATCTCTGCTATGCTCCTTGCCCACCCTCTAAAAATAGATACGAACATATTTCATGTATAAATTTTCAAAAAAATTGCATCTTTTTTTATTCAACTAAACATTCATGTGCTTTCAAAATAAAATAATATGTTTTTCCCAACGCAATCTCAAATGGGCCAGGGGAATCATAGCAATCTTTTGTTAATTGTCCGCAGAAGTCAGAATGAGTAATGCTTAGAATGAATCATTATACAAGGCTCAATCAATGCTGGCCATTCAAAAATTATGTACATTTTGAATTTTGAAATGTTTCTCGGATGCTATCTATCACCTTAACTACTTTCACTGCATTATTAGGGTAAGGGGGGGCAACCTTAGGGACCACTCCGACAACTAAAAGTAAGATGCAAACTGGACGGTCCCCAGTGGACCTCAAACCCTCAACCCTCACAGGCATCATCGTCTGCCATGCCAATAACCAAACACACACTGACACACACACACACAAAACGTTACCAAAATTTAAGCTTGAGTGTAAACTTGATCTGGTGAAACAAACGCTCAAAGTCAATGACAACTAACATCTAAACCACCACCACCCCCTATCGTCCCGTTTTTATTCATCGTGAAGCAAGATACATGCTAATGCGCTCATATGCTAAAAGGCTACAGGATCAGAAGTCAAAATTTCATTCTTCATTTCAATCTAAACTTTCTCCGGGAATTTGTAAGCAAATCCCGACTCTAAACGCGTATCGATGGATCCCCAGAAAATAAACTTTAAACATATAGCTTAAAGCATTAAGTTTATTAATCCTAAAAACATAGTAGCCACGCACATACACACAAGAGATGTACCTGAAAGAGTGGATTGAAGCCAGGGAGATTGTCTTCCGCCGGATCGATTGTCGAGCCACCACCAGTGAGACTGTTTCTTCATATCCTCCATTTCTTTGCCACCCAAATCGGATTAGCAAAACAACGGTGGCCCCAAAAATTCAAAATTTAAAATTCCAAGAAAAAAAAAAGGAAAACAAAAATTGAAATAATCAGACAACTGGGTCTACGTTGAAATATCCCTAGAATTACAGACCATGAAAGCGTCTATCCATGTGGCGGTCCTTATCAGCGATATGGGAAGAGGCTAACCTCTGGAGTATGGAGTTCGAATTCAACTGTGCCTGACTGGTTAGAAAGAAAGTAGGAGAGAATTGGGAAAGCGCATCTCAGTTCTGAGAGATCTATGTTGCTTTTTGAACAGTGACCTGAAAATCAAACCTTCGTTTCGCACATTGTGGAAGATGAAGGTGAGGGGACTTAGCGTCGCGAGTATTGAAAATGGGTCATCAAGAGAGTAGTGGGACAGTACTAACGGCTTGTTTGGGGGCTGAAAAACGTGTTTTGGAGATTTATGAGGATTTTAATGCTGTTTTTTTTTTTTCTCTCTCTCTCTCTTTTTGTAGCCGTTGGGGAAATACTGGGCATCAGGGGGCGATGGAGCGGCCGCGTCCAAATTTAGAAATTGGTTTAATTTAAATCTACAATTCTCACTTCACTTACTCGGTAAAAGCTGGAATATTATTTAAACGCATTGATCATGCCTGCTTGGCATTGATTGAATAATAGCTGATTCATAATTTTTTTGCTCAATCTTCAGAAAACGATGAATAACTTATAATATTTATTTGCTCAATATTTGAAAACAATGAATAATTTATAATATTCATATCAAATAATATATTCAAAGTAATAATAATACATAAAGTTCAAGCTGGAACCAAAAATTTTATTATAAAAAATTACGATATCTACATGCATTAGAATAAAGCATTGGAATGCCTATACTCATACCCATTATCGCCTGCCCGTATTTGTTAAAATCAAACGGACGAATCACGAAGGTTAATTAATTATGGGTATTTATTTATTTATTTCTTAGCTAACATAGCCGTTTGACGAGTGGTCAAGCCGAGCGTCATACTTTAGTATTAGGTATGTACCAAATCAAGCTCATCTAGTATGTTGGGATCCCTCTTGTATGTAGTCATACCGCATACGTCTCACACACTATCCATTAATGTAATAGCATATAGTTGAAGCTTGTAGTACATCAACGGCATGTCATTCAATCACATACAAGTTCCTACAAGCTACTTTTGTGTGAACCTCTCATGCACTAACACAGCACACTCCTAATGTGATAACATTTTACTGGCCCAATAATTTGATCAAGTATGCCTAAATAAGATATTATCACATCAAAATAGTTACATAAAATGACTGGTAGCATAACATGTACTCAATTTATTTAAAAAATGTTCTTACAATCTTACCGCGCAAACATTACTCACTACTTATTGATATAATGACATGTGATTAAATAACATACCATTAAGCTCTAAGTATATGATAATGCACGTAACTTTTGCGAAGGACAGCATATAACAATACTCACAAATTTATTACAACTAATTAGAACATGAGAGGGGTGGAGAGGATGCGTGATCACCCTATGCATGCATGTTATGTCATTTAATAATATTATTATTTATTATATAAAAAAATAAAAGAAGAAAGAAGATAAACCATTCCACTAGACGCTTTGGAGTGAGAGACGGCACTTGGCTTCAAACTTACATTACATAGACGTAAATCATACAAACAAACGGTTCAGAAGAGGCATACACTATTCACTCTAGATAGTATTAATACATATGTACAGATTTCACATTAACAATTTGTCTACACGGTCCATTGTTCCTCCTGGTGAAGCTGCCATGGTATGACCTCAGGATACAGAAGGCGTGTCTGCCCAAGTTTATTGGCCTATCCATAATTTTGCATATGTTTATATCCCCCCCTTTGTTCCCATCAATAAAGTTGGGTCTCTGTTGGGGATACAGGGAGGTGTCGCGTAAATCCCCTCCCTCCAAACACAGGCCGCATGAATGCATCGTCCAATTTTCTCCAGTAATAATGGACAGTGTTAGTAGGGGAAGTCAGGAGCATGTGCAGACGGCTAGGTGGCCTGGTAGTGCCGTGGCCATTAGCGGTGGCTTCTGAATCTATCCCATTGCCCAGCAGTGGCAGGCTGATGGATTTTGGGGAAGATAGCTCAGAGGACATTGAAAGTGAGTGGCCAAGATGTTTCGAAGGCAGCAACAGCCTTATAAGTGGCTTTGTCAAAAGCCCGAAAACCTACATAATAATCAGGATGTTAGTTGATTGCTAAGAATTGCACCCCAAACCAGGTGAGATAGCTTAGCATCACATGTTGGATTCACAAGCCGCCACGCTCATGGTGTCAAATGATCGAATATATACATTGCCTAACAAGCATTGGTGATTTCTTTAATCTAATTAAGTGGTCACCTGACTATTAGCAATAGGATTCATGTCTCCCAATAAAAAGAGGACTCTTACCACAGTGCTAAAAAGAACCACCGTGATTGTGCTTGTGATCATTATCGCATTCCCCCTCAGTTGAGTATGCCCAGCACTTGTAAACTGCATATCAATAAAAACGTAAACATTATTAAATAGAAGTTGTATGCCTGATAGCGGCCTAGGCCTTCTTTAAAAAAAATGGCTGATCAGTGTGACATTTCCAAAAAAAGAAACAGGAAACCTTGTCCTAAAGGGTATTAAGAGAGCAGTGCTGAGAGTCCCAGAGTTTAATGAGAAATCACGTCCAGGAATTAAAAGATTCTAAGACCCACAAAATGGAGTTGCATTAATTAACTCTGGACATCACAACCCTGCAGTCCTATCAATGCCTCCCTAGAATTTCAAGCGTCATAAGCCATGATATTGAGTACAGCATTTACCTTGTTGTAAGCAAGTGCCATAGACACAGCACCTCGCAAGAGACCAGCCCACCAAACTATAACCTGTGAAACATGAGCTTTTCCAAGTGAATTGGTATTCGAGGGGCTCATCAGGATGTAGAGATCAGAGGAAGGGCTAAAGACTTACCTGCTGCCTGTAGCTGATTTTGTCACTCTCAGATTTCCTGGTTAAGTTTGATAAAAAGGAAAGGGGGAACACAAAAGCTGCCCTTCCAACCAATACAAGACCAAGCAGTATTGAACTAACCTTAAGTGAAGTTCCAGGACTGCAACAAGCAAATTAACAATGAAATTAAAAATATAATCCATGCCGTTTCAGAATATATTATAAAGTAAATTTTCTTAAAACAAAGGACCAGTATAAATAGTCTATTTAGCGACTTCGGAAGCTCATTTTCTGCTCAACTAGTCAGTTTTGCATTTTGCCTTTACCTATTGCTTACAGATCTCCACTTTTCTATGTCCAAAGCATCCATACCAACATAAAGGAAGATAAAAGTTTCCGCAATGAATGACAACGTTGCAAAAGAATGCCTGCAGTGCACAAATTACATCTTACATGTTTTCTGATTGTCTGTGTAAGCTAATTCAAATGAACAAAGGTGTACAGAAAAAGTGTGAGAAGGAAAAAAAACTATTTACGTACATAGTAGTCACTCTTGAGCTTTCAGTCACATTATGCCAGGTGTAGTGTGACATGACAATTCCACAAAAGAATACAGTAAGAATGCCACTTAAATAGAACAGCTGTGAGACAAAGAAAATTGATAATAATGCCGTTGAGTATAAGATGATGCCATTCAAAATCATAAAGTAAATGCAATAATCATTATTAAATGCAAGCGTATACATAGCCACCTAACAAAAGGAAAAAAAAACACTTACTTCAGCCATCATGTAGGAAAGGTAAGCCATGAGAATCATGAGAGCAATTTCCCGATCAGTGGAATGCCTGAAATTATCAGTCAGTTATTGATTGCTAGCTACAAGATTATCAATTTTAAAAAAAAGTATAATAATTAGCATTTTAATACCTTCCAAAGCACAATTTTTTGATGATGTATGCACTGAGCAATCCAAACTAAAATTAAATAGAGCAAATGCCAAACATCAATATGTCACTAAAAGTTAACGCGAATGAGCATATCAAAGAGACAATAATTCAATCTTATCCTACATAATTATCTCTATTTCTACAACAAATTCACATCACGATAACAGCCACTAATTACAGGTAACACCAAAATCATAACACTGAACCACACTGTTGGTTAGAATAATTACAAAACTGACCAACAACACGATTGATGGTGTAATAGAATGACACATATGGGACAGGCAGCTGCTCATGTTATCACTAGACAGAGCGTCAACAGGCCACTGCCCATTTTGAAGCACTCATTGACTCCAACATGGACAGGCAACTGCTGTTGCATTAAAGTGTTTTTGTTTTTATTTTTTCCCATTGTAATCTATATAATAATGTCCCAAGCACTCATTTAGGGGCAATAAATTTATCTCTCTACTGTCATTCTCTCTCATATTCTTACATGATATCAACTTGTTGATCCCTAACCTAGTTTGATAAGAGGTTCTCTTTCTCTTTCTCTTGCTCCTCCTTTTCCTTCTCACTTCTTTCTCATGGGTGCACATCATCATGGCCTTTAGGCGCTTATTTTGGGTTAGCCTTAAGGGTTTCATTCCCTCTTCATTAGCCTACCTAAAATGCAGGGCTTCTTTTGCTACCAGTTCACAGGTGCCATCTCAGAGACCTAATAGTGGCTCAATTATCTTTGCTTAAACAACAATGGCAAGAGATGAAGTCTAGAAGGGGGAGAATGTTCTTTTTCACAAAGGCTTTCCAATAAGAAATTGAAAGAATCCCCAACTTTTCAAAAATAGTGAAAAACTATCCTAGTTCACTTTGAAAGGTATCGAAAAACTATTATTTAACATATTCAACTCCTCAATTCACTGACCCCAAATATTTTAATTGGAAGAAAATTGAATCTTTGGATTTCTTCTGAATCCTATGGATTGTAACGTTAAGGTTATGGCTGTACAAGATATACAACACCATTTTACTACACGACATTAAAATATTAATAATAAATCTCATTTTATGCTGTTTTTTTTTTTTTGATAGATTTTGTGGGGGGGGGGGGGGGTGGGGGGCGTCTTAGAAATTGTTTACATAAATTCAGCCTCCTTTGATGAAGTGGATGTGCACTCGGTCCAAAATCATATTTCATCAAAATGGATCCCAATTACTCTTTCAGAGGTGTATAATTGGCAGAGTAGAGTCACGAGTGGGACCCCATCCTTCAGCTAATGTTGATTTAATTGAGAAGCCAGCATTTTTCTCCATCTCATGGTGGTTTTGGAGGCAGTAGAGGAAGAGACCAACATACTTTTCATCATTGTAGTCTCACTGGTCATCTTATAAGCAATTGCTAATTTGCTATAAATTACATGGACTATCAAGTGGTAGAGGTATGAGGTACAAGATTCCTTTTCTGCTTCTAGAAAAAAAAATGAGACGACTGATAGGGAATTTGCCTGATAAACTCCTTATCAGGTGGATGGACACTTCTACTGGTTTTTTTCTGTTCCTCTATATTTATCTTTACTCTCTCGACTTTATTTTTGAAGCATAGCACTATAGCAGGTAAAGTACATTCTGCCTAAAACCAAACTTGAAACGTGCATGTTTTGGTGTGTGCACAGGTAGGTTAATGCAAGGGAGATAGACTTACCAACACTCCGAGAAGGGTACTAGTGATAAATAGTGACAAAAAGCTGCCTGCAAGCTTAAAGGCAATGCCAGTGCTGATGTGAGAGGTACCGAATCTCTGGATTGCATTGAAAAGTACTACAGATGTAGCATCATTTACCACACCTTCCCCAAAGACTAGACTATAGAGGAGGGGTGTCTCATCCTGATTAAGAACCTGTTCCATCGGACTTAAAAGTTCAGTTGTAGTTTTCTTTTTTCAGTTCCCTTCAGATAAAATACAACCAAGACGAATTCAATACCTGTAAGGTGCAAACAGAATCTGTCGCTGAAAAGATTGCTCCAAGTGCTATAAAAATCATAAAGTTAGACATCAGCAGAAAGCTAAATGGGCAGAGTAACTATATTTAGCATGCACATCACTGAAACATAGCAATAAAAAATAACAGAATGATGATGCCTATGATACTAATATTTGAAATAATAATAATAATAACAGCATTGAAGATAGGGATATCAATTCGTGATTGAAGGTTCAATAGTATTAAATGTTAAAAGAAAATAATCAAGATAACATAAAGGAAATGAGATTGAGGATACCAAGATAATCGCTTATCTCAAGGATGCCAATATCCAAATTTTTGAAAAACTGAAGAGCACCTGTGACAATGTTTAAAAGTAATAAATTAAAAGATTAAAAAATGAGAACTTTCCACTTTCAAGAATTTACCCAATCATTACTTAAATTTGCAGCAACTAGAGCAGGTAATCCACAACAAAACTAATTTAAAAGAAATGAATGTATACTAACATTTTGATTGAAACATAGAACTGAAAAACCAAAAAACAATTCAAGATTAAGGAATTGATTGATAAAAATATGAAAAAGATGATGATGTTCCATTCATTATAAGTTTTGTCGCATTTTACTCATAACTCAACACTGCACCCAAGGAAATTTAAATGTGATAATGAATTAATATTGGTATCGCAGCCATTTATTTAGATCTACTGAAGCAATAATCCCTCATCCATTCGCATTTCATAATCTCTAAAATTCAGACCATAATGAATTTCAAAAAACAGCATGCATTGATAGCAAAATATGACCCAATTGAAACAATAAAAACCAGAAAATAAAATAAAAATGAAGTGTTAGATATGACATTCAGAAATATCACCAGTTTAAAGACCGTTAATGCTAGTACACAAAATATAAACAGATGCTCAACATCAATAAATCCAAAACAGACATGAAAGGGCCTCACAAACAGATTTCTTAGAAACTGTTAAATGGCAGAATGAGACATACCAAATGATACAATGGCAAAGGATACCAATGTGCCAATAGCACCAAAAAACATGATGGTCATAAAGTTTCGAAAAAATTGCTTCTTCTTGACCTGGAACCTGAAAGAAATAGACTAGGACATCAAGTTTGCATAATGAAACATGTATAGAATTAAACAATATAAAGTTTTAAGCAACAAATAGTGTGCCACTATGCTATATCAAATTTATTAAAAATACACCGCCCGCACCATACAGGGCATAAAATATAATGCAACATTACAGGGTATTAAGCAATAAATAGGGAGGCACTCGCTATCTAAATCTAATTTGAAAAAATATGACTTGTACAAGTAGCTAAGGACGTAAATACTAATTAGCACGCAGTAGCTAAGTAATGCTATGACATTTTAAGCTTGTTAAATACTTAATGAGGATACAAATCACTTTAAGGGGTAATAGAAAAGCACAAATAACCCAACTTACCCGGCATTGAATATGATAGGAGGAAGGACGTAAATAAAGAAAAGATCTTCACTGAACTCCAAAATGCGTGAGCTCTTCCCTCTAGTAGTTAAAAGAATTACAATTCCAGTGCACAAACCCTGCCATTAATTCCCAAAAACCCACGCATTACTCATACCGAAAACAACAATATACGATTATACGGAATAAAAAGAAATACAAATACAACTAACTAATTTCTGCGATGTCCGTCTGAGTTACAACTGTTTATCGGTGAGGACATATACTTACGATGGCAAGGGCAGTGATTGACTCGTTGATCCATTTGTTCTTCTCCAGAAGATGACCAATCACAATGCAAGCACAAAGCAGCAATACAAATAAGTTCACAGACTCTATGTCTCCGTGATCTGAGGTGGAATTTTTACCCAGTCCCAACAAGGCTGAGCCCAAACCAAAAGCCATACAGCCACCTCAAATTTCAAATCTACCAGAAGTTCACACCGTTCGAGCACAAGGGTTCAGTTCAGTTCATTTCATTAGGCCTCAATTGAACGGCTAAGATTCAAACCCTGCATCAGAATAGCCAACAGAAATATGAGAAAATCGTGGATATAGCAAGAAAACAGATCATTGACTCTTATATTTCCTCGGCCTTTTGTCGCCACTACTTCCACTACTAATTACCCAAAACAAAAACACAAACAATCAATGTTCAAAGAATCATAACGTCAATCATTTGCCCACCCACCCATTTGGGCAAATGAACTGTAACATGCGGTTACGGTTGAATTGAACTTGTCGGAACGGGAGAGAAGAGAAGGTAAGCAGAACAACAGCAGCTACAAGAGGAAGAAAAGAAGACGAAACCCGCGAGACGAAGCAAAGGACGTGCGCGTGTGGGTGCCTGGGTGGGGCCTGCGGGGGAGTGATCAGGTGTTGTCCAGTGATCGATATAGACCATGATTGAACGGTCGTCTGGTCATCAATCGACCTCCATGGAACAACTGGTCAAAAATGGTGCGAACGTGGACGGGGAATAAGGAATCGGCTTGGGTGGTGGTGGTGCTGCGTTGGTGTGGAGTCTACGCCACGATCTGTCAGTGTCACACGGGAACCAAACCCCGGAACGGATGGTCAACTCTACCCTCACAAACAATATGCAGACAAAAGAAACCCAAGAGAAAAAAAAGTTGTTTTTCAGGTTGCTTGTACCTTTCCGGGGGAACCGTTTGGTCCAAAAATCAGAGGTCGACGACGGGCGGTAAAAACGGGCCGGCCCGCCCCGACAGAGTGGGGCTAAGCGGGTCATTTCATTCAAGCTTGCGTTTTAAATAGATTGGACACAAATTAGTCCGACTTTCTAATTTTTTTAAAAATTTAAAATTAATTAATATAATAAAATTAAATTAATTTTAATTTTATTTTATAGTTATTCATATATTAAACAACAAGTAAGTTAATATTTTGATATTCCCTCATATAATATTAAATAATTTTAATATATTATACATAATCAAATATATATTAATAAGTTTTCTCATATTTTTAAAAACTATATTATTTATATAAAATATAAAATCTAATTACTAAATTAGAACATGTTTGGTACTGCATTTTTTTTTTTGCGTTTTCTGTATTTAAATGCAGAAAACCCGTTGTTGATATTGTTTGGCGAGCATTTTTTTTTCGTCTTTGAAAACACGCTGTACCGAGTATCGAAAATTAGAAACAGTTGCTGGCTTGTTTTCACGTGTTTTTGTCTGTTTTCTTTCCTCCCTATCGCGACTTCTCTCCCCTGCGACGACGGCTCCCCGCCCGGCACAACCTCCCCCCTGGCGATCTCTCCACCCGGTGCAATCCGACCGGCCCGACCTCTCCGACCGGCGCCGCCCCCTCCCCCTACGCTTCGCGACCCCCTCCCCCCGTGCGTCGCGGCCCCCCTCCCCTTGCGCGGCGCGTGCAACCCCTCCCCGCACGGCGCGCCGACCCCCTCCCCTACACGGCGCGATCCACCACCCCCCCCCCCCCCGCGACGGCGCGGCATGACCAACGTGAAAATGTAAAACGAAATTTTACATAAAACACTTGCCAAACAAAAATACAGTTTTAAATTTTGCAAAAAACAATTTCTAAATGCAATTTCCAAATTAGTGTTTTCAAAACAGAAAACAAAAATAGGCACCAAACATAGCCTTAAAGTTTCATAATATAATATATGCATTAAATTTTAAGACATTTGAGGATAAAAAATAAAAATAAAAACAAAAAACCTACGGGCCAGCCTGCACCCGCACGGACCCAACCTAAACAAGCCTGAGTCTTGACCGTCCCAATCCGCTCCAAGCCCGCAAGCCCCTGTAGGCTTAGACCCATTTTGCATCCCTAGTCAACGTGTTATTGTTGGTGGATTTGTAATTTAGAAATGATTTTTATATTTTTAAAATATGTGTTTTTTAAAGTTGAATTAAAAAATTAAAAATAAATTAGCACTTTTAACAAAATTATAATTGAAAAAAATTGACTAGACTACTTCATCTATAAAAATTAAGTTTAAATAGGCTAGCTCATTTAGATCCACTCCGTAATGGGCCGGACTGACTCGTTTTACACTCCTAAATATGATCTTGCTTAATTAATCACAACACAACACCATTTTAATCTTATTATATATATATATATATATATATATATATTAAAATCTCCTAATAAAAAATTAATAATTTAAATCATTTTTCATAAAAAGCAATTTAATCATTTTAAACTTATTTAAGAACATCTCCAATAAAGCTTAACTAAATTGATTAGTTAAATCCAAATATAACTTGCTACAATTTCAATTTAGCTAATACTACTCTAACAATGCTTTATTTATTTTTTTGCTAAAATAATTTTTTTTCAAATTTACCCTCTTTCATCTTCAATCAAAATCTCTAATTCTCTAGAAAGAATTTTTTTCCTTTAGTTGTTGAGAATGGCTCTTTGTTAAGATGGTGTGCGGCCACCATTGGCATCAAAAGTGACGCAGAGGGACAAGTGATGCAGGGAGGGAGGGGGGACGATACTAGGTGACGAGGACAAGGTGAGGGATAGGAGCGACAAGGAGAGGAGCAATGCTGGCAGGGGGACGCAGAGCGGGGCAACGCGAGGGGACACAAGGGCAACAATGCAGAGGGAGGGAGGGGTGACGCAACGAGGAAGGGTATTTAAGTAATTAAAAAGTGAATAATGATGTGCATCTTAGCTAAAAGTTAAAATTTTAAGTAAATTTACCTAAATTTATTGCTATAGCTGGTGATATACCTAACTATTAGAGACACACTTTAACTTATATTTGATTATAGCTAATAGTATAGCTAACCTGTTAGAGATACTCACACTCATATCTTGCTAATTAAAGCTAAAAATATATAAAAGGTTTATAATGGACTAAATATTATTATAAGACATTTGACTTTTAGCCGAATGCCTCACTAAATTTAGCTAACAAATTTTTGATGGCTCTTTATTATTTTTGATTAAAATACTACTCTACCTGTCGAAGTATGCCAACATTGTCTGCATCTAGAATGTCATCTTCGTCCACCTTGTCATGGAGCTCTGCACCAATGACAAGGTCTTTGATAAGATTTTTAGAATGGTCACTACAACAAGTTACAGGCCACCAACCTCATCAAGACCATCGTTGGCATTCTGATGTGTAGTAAAAATGCAATAAATGCTTCCCAGAGCAATAAATGTGGTAAAATCTTTCATAAAGGTAGGGGAGAAGAACAATTTAAGTATTCTGATGTGCAAGACAAGTTGCGCATCAACTCTGGCAACCCATCTAATAATGCCACTAGTTTCACTCATTCCACCTCCAATAGATAAATATGTGTTCCAATATATAATCAAACCCTAACCCCAATATATTAAAATCAAATAACAAGATAACACATCAGAAAAGACAACAATACAAGTAAAACAGTGATGGAGGATAAATTAGCAAGCAAACCTCTGGTTCTTTTTTATGTTCTTTGAACTTAAACAACCTATTAGGCTGCTGTGATCATGAGTGCTTGGTCTTCACCATTGTTGTCTTGTGTCTCTGACTGTGTTTCTTGTCTTGTCTGCCGAATCCACCAATTTAAACCAGAGATATCGAAGCCCTAATTTTTTAGGGAGATGGAGACGACCTTATAAGGATAAACATGGATAAGGTTCTCTCCATGTTTGAGAGAGAGAAGGATCAAGAAAGAGATCTAGGTTTCATGCAAAAAAGGCACAAAGTTAACAACATGGCAGAAAAAATGGTGCAAATTTAGAAGGCGGTGAAATAATTAAGTTTTATGTGACAACACTTTTGAATCAGCATCGTTATTATATATAATAAAACCTCTAGAAAAGTGTCCTTTGAAATTTATTATATGATGACATTTATTTCAAAAATGTTGTCTTATATTCTTAGTGGTGTTGTGTCAATATAAGATGACATTTTTGTACAAGCGTCGTCTTATGTAAATGTTTAATGACACTTTTCAAAAATATTGTTAAAAATAAAAATACCGTTATAAACACTTTTTATAGTAGTTACTTATGGTGGTGCATACACTTATATACCTAACATGTATGTTATAACGTGTAGGGGCTTCATTCGTAGTATAGGTATATTGTCACGCCCCCGAATTCCAGGGAACCCAGAACTAGGAACATGACTTCCCCTTGCCCGCACCCGAAAGGTCAAGGGGTTGGTGACTAGCACCAATGGAGACTACACCACGGGTGCTGTCTCAAATATGCAACCCTGTACAGTCATACATCAAGGCTAATCTTGTACTTTCCCATATATCATCATGTATACAATGAGTCAAATAGTCATACAGACATCACATCACAAACAGTATACAAATACAACTGTCCACGGACCCATGTCCGGGATACCACACAAAATAATACAGAATGTAATACTGTATCATACATCAGAGTAGTGGGCGTCCTCCTGGAAGAAAGTCCTCTACTAGTCTCGGGTCACACCTGAAAAGGGTAAACAACAAGTAGGGGTGAGCGACAAGCTCAGTAGGTGACCCCAAAACTCCACATCATGCAGACATACAAGTCTATACTACATGCTCTGTGTACTCGTGCATTGTGTAGTGTGCACAATCATCAGGACTCAGCCTGCAAACAAACATCAGGACCTAGCCTGCTCACACAGGACAACTCGTCCACGATCCTCCATGGGATCCCAGCTCCGGGCACTCAGCCCTAGCTCCACGAGCTCAACGGCTCAACTCAGGCCCTAGCCTGTCCACAGCGCAATATGCCCGGCCACAGTCGCCACACAGGCCTACCATCGGTGCATATGCCTGCCACGTCAACCATATAACACCATCGGTGCATCACGGCGAGAACCCAAACAAGTCACGGAGTCCATGTCCCAATACCTCACACCCACATACTAACATTAGTATGGCATGTCATTCTCAACATTTCCTTTGGAACTATAGCCAGTCTTCACAAGTAAATCCTCAATCTTTGATTTATGAAGAAAGTACCCATAACAGCTATTTTCTTGAAATCAAAAGTCCCGGCATTGGGTTCCCATATCATAAAGGAGATAATCTGATTTTTGGGGATTTTTCTGAGATGTCTAACCCCACTTTCCAAAAATTCACCACTATGAACTTTTGGGTTTTTCCGAGATTTTACACTAAATCCCAATTTTCACATTTTGAAAGAGTGGGAATTAATTTTTCTATTATTTTTCTTTGAATCCAAATGGGAGGTATTTCGTTATTTACATTGTAGCTTAAGTAATACTTAAATGTGGGAGAGGCATAATGGTTTACAATGTAAATGTTCGGTGCGGTGCGGTTACGTTGGATTGTTCTTTGCGGAACATCATGGTGAATCATCGCTTGCGGAGCGAAGCTACGGATCATCACTTCGATCCGGACTAACTACTCCTGATAATGATCCGGACTATCGCTTTGCTCGGACTAACTACTCCGGATTACTGATCCGGACTAATCGCCTCGGACTCCATGCTCGGATTAATCAGCTCGGACTACTGATCCGGACTAATCGCTCCGGACTAACTCCTCCGGACTACTGTTCCGGACTAACTCCTCCAGCTCTATCCGGACTAACGATCCGGGCTAAGCGACTCCATTCTGACTTTAACTACGACTTAGTTGTCTCGCCAAGTTCTTGTTCATCATCGTTTTTGACCAGATTTTCATCTGGAATCAACCCAGCAACCCATAGGCACTCATAAACACGCATTTTACTAAACAGAGTACAAAATTATGTACCCAAACTGATATAAATCAGTTCTTAACCACAGATTTTATGCTAAATCATCATATTTAACCCCAAAATTGGGTTTTTCCCCAAAACCTAGGGTTCATACTCAAAATCTTAAATCATGATAAATTTACGCATATTCCAAGACAGAATCGAGATAAGAGGTTCAAGGACACCTACCTGGAACGATTATTTGCGATCCACGAGCTCCAATCGCCCCAAAATCACCAGAAGGAGTTCTTCACTTTCTCTCTTTCTCTCTCTTGCTCAAACATGCATGCACCAAGCAAAAATAAAGGGATAATGCAGTTTCTTAATTATTTATACTGCTGCCAATAATTGGCCTCCCAGCAATAATTGATATCTTGAACGCAATAATTGACCTCCCGAGGTCACGAACTCCAAATTGAGTCAAATTACTGTCAAAACGCTCGAAATGACGAGCACAACACTAAACAGATATTATTACACCCAAAAGATTGCCCAAACTCAAAGTCAACCAATAAACCCCGAAAAGTCAATAATCGGGTCAAACGGGGCCCCGACTCGGAATCGGGCCCAAGTACAGTCAAAATGCTCACATCAACGGCTACACTACCGTCCAGATAGTTACATTCCCATAAAATGACTATCTCTCAAAACTACCCAAATACGAGTCTTTACATATATGACATTCATGGTCTAGCTATAGTATAGTGTTAGTGTCTAGTTATTGATCTTGTATGAGATAGACTTACCATTTGTTTGGTTGGTATAGGAAACAAGGTGAAAAATGAAAAAGATGGGAAAAAGATATGAGAAATCAGTTTTCCCATGTTTCTTGTGTTTGGGAAGCTGAGAAAACATACGAGCGCAAGGTAAAAAATGTGATACATAGTAATATTTAACATATAGTTTTTTTATATCCAACACAGTGTAGTTTGGTATAGAAAACTGGCGTCAAAAATTGATTTTCAAAAATGTCATTTCCTTCTAAACCCTATGCCCACACACCAGTGTTGGCTATTTAATTTGACACACCTTGCAACTCCTTTTCTCTTACTTTAACATCACGCACACACCAGTGATGATTATTTATTTTAACACACCCTACAACTCCTCTCTTTTTGCTTTAACATCACGTTGTTTCTCAGATAAGAATCAATTTCAATGATTCTCCCTTTTCCTCATTCATTATTATTGCATTTCTATTAATTATCGGGATGACTCAATCATTTGGCTAAAAGAATTACTTTCATTTCTTCTTCGACATGAACCCATACTGTTTAGCTACTTTCACCTATCCCATATCCCATATCAATCCCAGACCGTTAACAACCTTCTCCGATCCCCTAAATTGAACCCAGACTCCATCATCGATCCCCCCCATAGCCGAACCCAAACCCATCATTGATCCCAAACCTCTAGCCAAACCTAGCCCCCATCGAACTCCAAATCGCTTTCCCTGTGCCTACTCTTTGGCTTCTAGAATGAAGGTCCTATGTATATTGATTGCTGAAAATAATTGCATATACATTAATTTTTTCTAGACTAGATTGGTTAGATTACATTCATTCTATTATTACTAGCCCAGGTGATGGTGATCGCCGTCCTCATCATCCAACATATAATTGTTCATATTTATTTTTTCTTATAACACATTCATAGTAAAAATGTTAATTTATATGTTATAAAAAAATTTCAAAATCTTTTTCTATTTTTATCAAATAAAAAAACTTTTCTATCTCTTTTCTATTTCAACCAAACAATCATATAGAAAACTATTTTTTTTATTTTTCTTTACATATCTTTTATTTCTACTCCTTTTTCACCTAAAATGTTTTCACCCATTTTCATGTCTTACCAAACAAGGGCTAGTGACACGATACTTGTATGGATATATATACTATTGTATATATATACCTCAGGTATGGGTCATATACAATAAACTTTTGTGATATCAGTTTCCTACTAAGTTCATCCTTTATCTTATCTATCTTTTTAGGTGTTTCCATCAAAGGTTAGGTGGTACTGAAGCTAGAAGTTAGATGAAAACTATTAATGCATAACCTCATTTATCATTTTGACTTTATACTTATTACCAGGCAATATCCCTTGTTTTGAGACTGATGTATTCTAATGTTATGATGTTTGCATTGACTTTATATTTGAGATTTTTAGAATTATTTAGTTTATACTAGTTTTGTGTGGTGTTATTTCATGTGGAAATGTAAAACAATTATACTTGTGTATTAATGTATAGGTATCATATTAAAATAATATTTGTTAGGTAGTCCTTCTATTGGTGATAGTTATCAACCCATATACCTTTTAGATGTAGGTATGTGAAGTCAATTACTTAACTTCACATGGTTTTGGATTTTGAGATATGACATGTAACAGTCAAAGCCACCCGTAGTCTGATATTGTTTCGCTTTGGGTCACTGCCCGCAAGACTTTTGTTCTTAGTAGTGCCCACTAACACTCAAAAACGCATTGTGCTAGAAAGGTATATATGCCATCCTTATGAGGCACGCTCAATCCGATGTGAGACTTGGGTGGCATGAACTAACGCTCCCCCCCCTCCCTCCCTCAGTCTGATATGAAACTTATGAAATCCATGGACTCCACATAACAAATACAAATAATATTATATTTTTCATATATGAATTTGCCCATATTTCTTTACACCTCCGATGTAAATTTCCATTTTAGCAATGACACTCTTTATCATTTGTGAAAAACTGAAAAGAAAGCCTATCGGTGAGACTTCCAAATAGAGGTGGAACAGGCCGTGGGGGCATGAACTACCCCCCCCCCCAAACAAAAAAAAAAAAAAAAAAAAAAACAACTATTCCTTAATACAATTTTTAAGACTACTTGCTTTTAGCATCCTGAAAATTTAAGAGTCCAAGGTAACATTCAAATCAAGATCCTTATCTCATACATATTTTAAGATAATAAAATTATTTGTATGCACATATTCAGCTATCAAATTTTATTATTATTATTTTACCTGAATTTTAAAAATACCATAAAATTTTAAAATATATATCACAAAATTTTAAATTAAAAAAATACAATAATAAAAAAATAATCTAATATAACTATAGAGATAATAAACCGATTAGATGGAAGTTATTATTTTAGGTTAAATTTTGAGAGCTTAATACATAAGACTCGCTTATCTATCTTGCTCCTTCTCTTTTCTAACCCTCCCCCTAGAGCAAATCCTTTTTTTCCCGCTTTCAAAGAAGAATTGAGATTAAATGACATCACATTTTTTCCAACCGAAAGCTCTTACCAAGAGGGACCCTTACACAATCCTTGCCGGACACCAAAATAGGAACACTAACCTAACCCCAAAAACGATGTGAGCAAAAGTTTTGAACCTATTTTAAGATAATAAAATTATTTGTATGCACATATTCAGCTATCAAATTTTATTATTATTATTTTACCTGAATTTTAAAAATACCATAAAATTTTAAAATATATATCACAAAATTTTAAATTAAAAAAATACAATAATAAAAAAATAATCTAATATAACTATAGAGATAATAAACCGATTAGATGGAAGTTATTATTTTAGGTTAAATTTTGAGAGCTTAATACATAAGACTCGCTTGCCTATCTATCTTGCTCCTTCTCTTTTCTAACCTATCCCCCTAGGAGCAAATCCTGTTTCGCCCTGCTTTCAAAGAAGTGAATTAGAGATTTAAATGACATCACATTTTTTCCAACCGAGGCTCTTACACGAGTGACCCTTACACAATCCTTGCTAGACACCAAAATAGTGAACACTAACCTAACCCCAAAAACGATGTGAGCAAAAGTTTTGAACCTATCATCTCTTTCTAACCTTAAACCATGGGACCAAAATCCATGGTGTTATCACAATGTCAACTAAAGAGATATTGTGCCAATATTTTATGTGACTAATGGATGTGATTTATAACTAATATATTTTTAAATATTGGCTGGTTAGTCATTTTTTCCAACCGAGGCTCTTGCACGAGTGACCCTTACACAATCCTTGCCAGACACCAAAATAGTGAACACTAACCCAACCCCAAAAACGATGTGAGCAAAAGTTTTGAACCTATCATCTCTTTCTAACCTTATACCATGGGACCAAAATCCATAGTGTTATCACATTGTCAACTAAAGAGATATTGTGCCAATATTTTATGTGACTAATGGATGTGATTTATAACTAATATATTTTAAATATTGGCTGGTTAGTGGTTAACTGGTCAAGCTTGCATTATATCACCCTTATGCGTAGGGGTGTAAAATGGAATGTCAGTCCACGGACCAGCTCACGATTCGTGTGGACTGAAGTGGACTTAACCAGAATTTTTCTGGTCTATTTCACTCACGGGCCTAAATGGATCGGTCCGTACGGATCAAATTCATGTGTACGTAAACTAGTGTGCAAATCGGCTTTTTTTTTTTTAAATTATTACATATCATACCTAGTATATTAATATATAGAGTCTAAACCTATTAATTTTTAACTTAAATTTTAGAAATATAAACTTTAAAATATGATTTTAAAATTAAAAATTTTAAAAATATTTAATAAAATTAACTTATACTATTTTTTAAAATAAATAAATAAATATGAATAAGCCCGCCGAGCGATCCGTGTCCGCATGTGAATTAGACCAAATCATTAAATTTTCAATCTATTAAAAATACAGGCCTAAATGGATTGACATTCTTTATTGTGTTAGATTTCCTAACAATAGATAAAAACTATATCGATGGCGTCGAAATTTTTTTAAACATATAAATATAATTTTGATTTACAGCATTCATACTCAGCGGCATAGGATCCTGTCTCATGTTCTCATGCTGGCCGATCCACTTTTATTTTATAATACTTATTTACAATTTCATCTTTCCGTTTTTTTTTTTCATTTTTAAAATTCTTTCGGGTCAATGCCACGGCCGATGCCCAGCAAATCTGATTTTCAGCTGGACTTAATTAGACTGGATATCACCATGCTAACGATTCCATTTTATTTATTGGCTTTAAATGATTGTTAGCTCATTTAGTAAATTACGCCCCTAACATTTCCAAGGAGCTTGTTTTCTCCCTCGTGGTGTTTAATGTGCTCCGGAGTCATCCACAAAAATATATCAATCTTTATATATAGTTGAATCCCAACTTTTTTTTCCTTTCTGGAAAATAGTTGTGATCATAACAACATTTTAAAACAGTAAAAGTTTTTTACGCCCAAATATTTAAGTGGTATTACGTATTTAAAGTTAGAATTTCTATTTTATTTTTATAAAATAAACTTTATTTAATAAAAAAATGTATTAATAAATGTATATTTTTTTTAAAAAATAAATTTCATAAAAATAAAAAATCTAAAATAAGAAAAATAAAAAATAATTAAGTATCAAATAAAATTTATTTTAAATTTGAAAATAAATTGAAATATATGTTTAACAATAATTATATTTTTTTATATTAGAATTTGAATAAAATATAAATTTATTTAGAAAATATTACACTGGAAATCAAATGTGACCCGCGCGTTACCTTAGCAGCGCCCTGAAAAACAGTACGAGATTGCACACTCAGATCGGACCAAAACAGGAGTCCCGAGTCTCATAAAAAAAACGCTCAGATCCGCCACCATCAACAACAAACGCTCGTCGATTTTAATTTGTAATTTATAATTTATAATTTTTAGATTTTTTTTTTTGTATCCTCCTATCCTTTTTATATGAGAGATTGTGATCTCCAACCTTCCGCTCCCATGATGATGTTATATTTGAATTCGCATGGTCGAGATTTATAGGTGGTCGGATCGATCGTTGTTTTGTGTAGTTTAGTTTAGTTCAGTTTTTTTTTTTTTTTTGTTGTTTGTGTATGCGTCGTTGTCGGTGTTGAAAATCGAATTGGGGACCGACTCTGATGTCTATCAAGAGCATAATTCATGGCGATTTCGGGAGCGTTTCGAGGAGAGGGTTTGAGGGGAAGTTCAACATCAGATCGAAATCATCGCGTAGAGGGGTTGTGGATGGCTCGGCGATGGCCAGCCCGGATGCTCCGGGTCAGAGTTGCTGGGCCAACATGCCTTCGGAGCTTCTCAGGGACGTGCTTGCGAGGATTGAGGAGTCCGAGGGCGCTTGGCCTCCCAGAAAAAACGTGGTGGCCTGTGCCGGTGTTTGCAAGAATTGGAGAGAGATCATGAAGGAAATCGTCCAGACCCTCCAAGTCTCCGGGAAATTGACGTTTCCCATTTCCCTCAAGCAGGTTTTTATTATTATTAATTTTCATTTCATTATGATGATCTGCTGTCTGATGTTCCCTTTTATATTATGTTCATTCGGAATGTGTCATGGTTTATGTTATCCTATATGTACTTTACTGAAATGGGTTAGGATTTGATTGTCTGAATTTGAGTTTTTCTCTATTTTCTATTATCTAATTTGTTTGTTTGTGTGTGTGTGTGTGTGTGTGTGTGTGTGTGTGTGTGTTTAATATGGTCAATCAAACTGCAGTTGAGAAAACAACTGGGTCATGCAGCACACCCAGTTTTTGGAATTGGAATAGCCTTTTTAATCACTAGGGTAAAATGTATCAGCATTTTCAATTTTACATAGCGCATTTCTGATGCTTTTCATTACTGATGACGGATGGTATATGTGTTGTACATTCTACATTAGCAGACAAGTTGGGGGAACTGGAACTGTATTTTTTTAAATTAGCATTGTAATTCATGTTCCACGATTCTAGCTTATCATGAGATGATCCTCCTCAGCTTATTGCCTTGTTTTATTGTTTGATAACTGCTGATTCTTAGCATGATGGGATTACATATATTCTTTCAATTTGATATTTTTGGGAGCTTTCTTGATGGCTCAACCCCTGTGTGTGTTTTTTTTACGGGAATGGCTCTTTCTAAGGGGCCCTCACCTCTTCAATGGAGCTATCTTATCTGTCTCTATGCTATTTTAAAGTCACTTTTTTTTGGGCAGCCTGGTCCAAGAAACTCTCTCCTCCAATGCTATATAAAACGAAACCTCAGTAGCCAGACATACCATCTTTACCTGAGCTTAAATCAAGGTGAAAATTAAAATCATTTGTTTTGAGCATGCAATTTCCAGGCATTCTTAACTTTCTTGCAACCCCAAGGCTTTTATTTCATATGATGGTCTTTCTTTGAAGTTGAAACTCAGAACATTTACAATTTTTACTTACATTAATTCAACTGTTGTCTGCTGCAGCTTTGAATGATGATGGTAAGTTTCTTCTAGCTGCTCGGAGATGTCGTCGCCCCACATGCACAGACTACATCATCTCTTTAAATGCTGATGATGTTTCAAAGGGAAGCAGCACCTATATCGGAAAGTTAAGGTGTGTTTATTAGGTAGAGGTCTTGTATTATTCCATATCATTAGGGAGGTCTGTACTTCATTATCTGATGTTTCTTTTTGGCAGGTCAAACTTTTTGGGGACCAAGTTTACAATATATGATGCACAGCCTCCAACTGCTGATGCCAAATTTACGAAATCCCGATCTACTAGGTTGGTTGGTTTGAAGCAAGTCTCCCCCAGAGTTCCTTCTGGGAATTATCCTGTGGCACACATTGCATATGAGTTGAATGTTTTGGGTTCTAGGTAAGTCATGCGTTTTCTCGTGCTATATTTGGAGTATGGTGGGAGAGGGAGGAATGGAATTTGGGATAAAGGAATATTTGGAACTTCCCTTGCACCTGTTTGAGTGCCTAAGAAGATGAGTGATGAAGGGGTAGATGTTTGGGAGATGAGCAAAAATAATATCCAGCAGTTTAAGAAAATGGCATAACTAGCAATTCACGTAATTCATTTAATCTCTTTCAAAAACTTTCAAATTGGAAGAAATATATAAATAAATAGGTGGGACTTCCTCTTCTCTCTTTTGCTGATCAAAATTTACATATTGTGGAAACTAGGGGTCCAAGAAGAATGCAATGTACTATGGATGCCATCCCTGCCTCTGCAATGGAGCCTGGTGGCGTGGCCCCTACCCAGATGGAATTGATGAGTGGGAATTTGGATTCCTACCCACCTCTCTCGTTTTTTAGGACCAAGTCTTGTCGTGTGGATAATTCCCACTCCGGTTCCTTGCCCAGACAAGGAGATGGATCCCTTGTGCTGAAGAACAAGGCTCCTAGGTGGCATGAGCAACTCCAGTGCTGGTGTCTAAACTTCAACGGCCGGGTCACTGTGGCATCTGTGAAAAATTTTCAGCTCATTGCTTCTGCAGTGAAGGGGTATTCTGGCCCAGAGCTTGAGAATGCGATTCTCCAGTTTGGGAAAATAGGAAAGGATGTGTTCACCATGGATTATCAGTATCCCATATCGGCTTTTCAGGCTTTTGCCATCTGCCTCAGCAGCTTTGACACTAAGATTGCTTGTGAATGACTGACAAACCGGTATGGGTCTAATACGGGACCCTGAACAGCTAATGTTCTTTAATTGATTTGCTGTTTTTTTCATTATTTATGTTGATTTGTTAACACTCCCGGCCCCTGCAAATTTGCCGGAGAAATCCAAAAGCTCTTTGTGAGGGCAACATAATGATGCGGACTGTTATATTCATTATTCCCCCCTTAGTTTCCTGGCATTACAAATTTACAATACACCTGTTAATGTAAATTTTTTGCGGGTGAGTTAGTGCCCCTTCGGTAGTGTTTGCGCTAGTCTAATTGCCTTGTAACTGCTATTAAGTTACTGTTTTTATATGGATGCCGATTGCTATTAAGTTATTCCTTGAGTTCTTTTTGAGATTTTCTGTTTTACTACTTGCCAACCAATTTTATCATTAAAAAAAATTACATCTCTTGCAAAGTTTGGATTAACAATCTCATGTCGTAATTCCGAAGTGGATGAGTTTTAACTTTTGGCAACATAATGCAACGCGCAAAATGAGACTCTGATTTTCAAGGCTTGAGGAAGTTGACAAGAGTTTTAGCCGACAACAACTATCTTTCTTTTGTACCAGAAAAGCTACTATCTGGTATTTGCGGCAAGATCGTATCCTTCTTAGAAGCACAAAATGTACTTACAGGAAGTAATTGGCCTGTATTAATAATCTTGTAATGTTTGGGGTCCAAAAAAAGGGACGAGGGCTTAATGCTTCAGATAGAATTAGGTGATAATTTGAAAGTTTAATTCATTAGGAAGTCTATTTTCAATAATATTTATTTTAGTTAATAGGAAATGACTTCACAAATTCATCCTAAGGACATAGGACATCGCTCGTAGCAGCAAAAGATCTATACTTTCATAGCAAGTAAAAAAAAAATCTAATAGCAAATCATGTCATCCAATTAACTACTTTTTTGGAATAAACTTTTTGTCGAATACACCCTCATGGTCAGGCTTAGTCGTCCCATTCATGAACTCCCTAGCTAGATGCTTGTAATTTGTCCTTTGGTAGTGACAACTCTAATTCTATAGTTTCCTTTTAGATTTGATCTTTGATTTTATATCATATGACAATATGCTTTCTCCTTAAATGTTGAAATGGATTTCCATGACACTCTGATTGTCACAAAGTATGCTGACAAGCAATCCTATTGCAATACCTAAGTTTTTTAGTTGTCTTTACATTTATCACTTGGATATATGCTAAGTAATCAGGTTCAGGCAAACCAGACCTTGTTGATGTATGAGACTATATCCATTTTGATTATTTATACTTTTTTTGTATATTTTGTTCTCGGACATAGGTATGATTTTTGTATTAATTAACTCATGATGTGTATGCTATGTTGAAATTACATGCTAAGCAACCATGTACTCAACTTCAATACTTAAAATTACATTATTATGCTTTTTTACTCTCTTGTACCACACACTTGAAACTCAAGTAGGAAAATCTTTTGGATTTCATTTCATCTGTATTGTGTATATAATTTATTGTAACAATGAAAAACACAAAATTAGGGATCTCTCATATAAAATTTTAAAATAATTGAGGATGATATTTGTAAATTGACATTCGTGACTACATTATATTTCATAAAGAAATAGTAAAATTATGATCAAAATAATTTCAACCCATGAAAGTCAAATTTGGTCAAATGACAAATAACACCTCTGATTAATGCTTCACATATGCATGCACTCATATAAGTTTTTTCTAGAATACTTAAAAATAACTTCTAATTTGAATATGTTTGATTGAAATAATTTTTATTTTTATTTTTAAAATATAATAGCTCTTCATACAATAAAAATAATAAAAATTTATTTTTACTTTTTAATTCAAAATAAAAAAACTATTTCATTACTTTTAATTTTATATTTTATATACAACTACGTTCTTTAGCAAGTGAGTGCGGGAGAGATCAGCCGCCACGGCTACAGGGGGCTCTGCCCCAATTCGTTCATCTCCTCGCAATAACATGGGTTAATCCCCCTTTGATCCTAACGCTAAATCGGCCATTTTTCCACTTTCCATGCAAAATATAGCTTTAATTAAACTAATTTGTTCAACTTTTATGTTTTCAAGAAAAATTTGGAATCGATTTTAACCCTTATGTTCCCCATGCCCCATGGTCATCATCAACTATTTCTTGGAAAGGGGAGGAGCGTTAAACCTTAATTGCGACCTGGAGAGAGCCATCTATGGCTTCTTGGAACAACATTCATATCCAGCAAATCATCTCATATTTTACTTTTCACTCCCTCATCTCCAAAAACCACGTACCATCTCCATCCTCCTGTAGCCCCCAAAGCTCCTACCCCATCTCACTAAAAAGGAGACTTGCCTCGCTTGTATTTCTCAAATATTATCCATCTTTCAAAATTAAATCACATCGGCATACATCTTTGATGGTTGGAATTGTGTGTTCCAAAAATGTGATGGTGGTGTGATTTTTGTCTCTGTAAGTTTGACTTTGAATTTGAAAGAGTAAGTTGATGAAGGCCCAAAAAAAAAAGTAGAAGAATACAAATTAATTCAAAAACATTACTCAAGAGCTCAGATTAACAGGTCAAAGAAAAATATGAACGCGAGGGGAGGTAATTGAATCGTACAGGGAGACATGAAACCTCAGATTAGCATATTGGCACATTACTCAACGCCGGCAACAACCCCGAGTGCAGATAGATAGATATCCATCTCCACTGGGTGCGCATAGTATGTTGTTGCGGCTCATGCCCATATGGCTTTCATCATCGGCCGTCCCCGTGATTCAACAACCGAACCGATTAGGGTTTAATCTAGGGTTTTGGGATATCCAGACGGACATAGACATACATTAAGGTCAAGAGCGCCGATCAATTGACCCATCAAGGACATAAGCATAAACACACAGCTCAACCCATCCGTTCACCGCAAACTGATTCTAGGGAGAAGAAGGAGACGATCGCTGAGGCGGATTAGGGTTCGCTCTGAATGTGGGAACCAGGAGTAGACTTTATAGTAAATGTCTGTTGTTTAGAACTTAGAAAGCAGTAATTAAAATGGGCCTTTAAGCCCAAATAAATAAGGCCCGATTTTGGACGGCAGCAAGCGATCGGGTTTAAAATATAAAACCCACCTTGACCTCACCTTATCGGATTATATGTTAATCCTCGCCTAAATTGTAAATAGGCCTTGCCGATAGATAAATTTATTATTATTATTATATATGCAAACAAACGTTTTTATTAGTAAATCACTTGATATATCCTCGCTGTCAAAATCAGATCGGGATTTTAATGGGAAGTTTTTTTTTTTCCAATATTTGTATTGAATAATTAAAATACTATGCACCTAAAAACACGAGTTTATTTTTTATTTCCAAATTAATACTTTTTTTCTTGTTATCTTTAAATTTTCTTTGTTTTTTTAAGATAAAATTTTTATATAATAAATGTTAGAAATGATCAGTTAATTTATTTATTTTATATCATTTTAATCTAAAATAAGTTAAAACATGATATCATATAATTATTTATATATTAATCAAAACTAAAAATTAATAAATATTATATTTATATCTTATATATATGTGTGTGTGTGTGCGCGTGCACACGCAAGAGAGAATGGATCATTTGATTTGCAATCAACAGACCATATCAACAGTGAAATTTAACTATATTGATAACAATAATGTGTAATTGTAATGAGTAAATAGTAAAATAAATTTGTAATCTTGACTGTTAATCACATATTATATGACTTATATTGAAAATTCGTATGTTACCATAGTAGACCATAAGTCCTCATTATATCATGATTGAAGTGTGTGCGCGCATGTAAAATGTCATCTTCATTATAGTAAAATGTTAAAAAGAAAATGAATATAATGAACATAAGTGCGATCATAGCCATTCGTTCATTATCGAACGATCTAAAATCATACTTTCATTAAATGTAGTAAGGTACTATATCATATGAACAATTAAATAAAAGTATAATTTGAACCACTCAATCATACTCAAAAGACTGTGATCACACTTGCATTCATTGCACACCTTTTTCCTATTACACACACTCTTTTCCTCCCTCTCAATATGTGTGTGTGTGTGTGTGCGCGCACGCGCACGCTGTGTTTTGTCATGATATACACCTGCATATATATTGATTTTAATAAATTTTAACTAACTATATATGGGTCTAATATATGACATAACACTATTATTTGCAAAGATATTAAAAATCACCATGGAAAAAAAATAATGATTCTAAAGCCAATTTAAAATTTGCTTTTTTTTTTGTTTTCAGCTCATTTTGTTAGATTAGACTGAATATACATATCCACACTTTAACTTTTTTTTTATCTTTCATTTATATGCTTATATATATATATATCAACTCGTAAATAGTGTAATCAATGGTAAATGAGGTGAATATTATTATACATCAACCTTTATCCACATATAGAAAATTAAAGCGACATCATTTTATAATTAATATTTGTATTTAATTTGAAAATTAAAACTTCAAATGTGAAACATAACACATCAATAATTGCATCCAACAAAGAGCTATAACTTCTCATACAAGTTTATTGGTACCAAACAACGAAACCACAAAATGTTTCTTCCCAAAATCCACCATCAACCGTCAATTTCCAATCACAACCAAAGACAAAGAAAAGTACAGTTTTTTCAGCCACTATCACTATCAAAATCCAGCATCAACATTTACCTCGCCCCCTCGTAGATACAACATCATTTAAACACTAGAGGTCAATGTCCATATCCTTTGCCTTTCTTGTTATCGGTCTTGGGATTTATTCAAACCAGTCGATCTATAATAGAGCATAACTGAAGAGTAGTAGTATTGACCGAGTTAATATCAAAAATAGATGTAGTTATAAGTATTATCAAATTCTGTTTCATATTCTATTTTGTATTCTGTTTTCTATTTGACAGTTTAACATTTTCCATTAATAAAAGGGGCTCATCATACGTCCCTAGTGAGATATACAACATTTTTCATATTTTTTTTGTAAAATAACATTTGGTATCAGAGCATTGATCCCTGTCGATTGTTTATCATGAGTGAAAACAAAACGCTTAGGACAATTCCTCACTTCAATAGTCATTACGATCATTGGAGTGAATTAAAGGAGAATCTATTGCAAACAAAAGGATTATGGAGAGTGGTGGAACAGGGTGTTACAAAGCCTTGAGAAGGAGTGATCTTGTTTGATAAATAACAAATACACTTGGAAGATGCAAGAATTAAAGATTATTAGGTGAAATATTATCTTTTCCAAGCCCTCGATAGATCTGTGTTTGAACAAATTTTAGATCAAAACACTTCAGAGGTTATGAGAAAAGGAGAGAAAATTGCAAATTATTTTGCACGAGTTATGGTGGTTTCCAATAAATTGAGAAGTAATGGAGAAGAAATGCAAGATTCCGAGATTGTTGAGAAAATTTTGAGAACTTTGATTGACAAATTCACTTTTGTGGTTGTGTCTATTGGAGAATCAAAGAATACAGATGAGTTGTTAATGATAAATTATAAAGTTCACTTATGATGCATGAACAGAACTTTTCATTAGAAAGTAGAGATGAGGATAATCAGGTTCTAAGAGTGGAAGAACGATCTGGTTCATCTTATTTCAGAGAACATGGAAGATGATCACTAAAAGACCGTGGACACGGAGGAGGGAGGAATAATTTCAACAAAGCAATGATAGTGTTATAAATGTCATGACCTTGGAAATTTTCAGTATGAGTGTCTAAAAGGATCCAAAGAAGTTAATTACACTAAAGATGTTGAATCATATGAGGAGGATGCTTTATTGATGATGGCTTATGACTCTTATGATGATAGCAAAGGTGAGTCTTTCTTTCTTGACTCTGGATGTTTCAACCGTATGTGCAATAATAAAGCAATGTTCACGAGTTTTGACAAATCTTTTTCTCATTCTGTTAAATTGTTGGTGACTCAATAACTAAAATAATTATTTTTCATTAATAAGTTTAAGTAAAGAGTTCATCACAAGGAAAACTCTTTATTTTTAATCAATTTTAAAATTAACATTGAAGTCAGGACAACATACTATCCTATTAATAAGCTTTTGATGTTTGTCTAGTTCATGTAATTACAATAATAAAAAACAAAACAAAGTATTTCTATCTGAGATGAGACATAAATAACAAACAAAGCTTAAAAATCAATAGAAATTAAAACAATAAAAAAACTCAATAATAGCAAATGGACAATTTATAACCCATCAAAAGTAACAAACAACAAAATAGGGAGGGTAGGAGATGTTTTATGGTGGTATTACGCTAGACACTTATAATGACATAAAAACTAGCAGAAATTGATAATAGTTTTATTTAATATCAACGAACAAACAAATCTTAAAAAGTCAACCGCGAATGAAACAACAAATGGAATCAATATTTTTGGGTCACAAACATGGCTAATTCTGTAAGGATCTGTATATGTGTTAACATAACTTATAATCTATATTTGATGTTAAGAATGTTATTTTGAGAATGTAGCCATTAATACGATCGTTTTGATAATATTTGGGCCCAATTTGAGGTCCAGAAGCCTCCAGGGGTTATTTAATAAATTTTGCGAGTTAAATTGAGAGTTAATAAGTGAAAATTAGAATTTTGAAGGGCTTTTTGGAAATTATTAAGGAATAGGACGAATTTTAATTAAAAATAAGGTTTTGAGGTTTTATTATTTATTATAACTTTATTTTAAGAAACCCTAGCTGTTGGAGGAGAGTTCTTAGTATTCTTCGCGTTTTTCATCATTCTTCACCGATTCTAGACCGTTCTTGCGAGTTTAATCCCTTCGGAAGGCAAAAGGTAGGTGATTCTTGATTCCTCGTTATTCTATCACAAGTTAGATATATATATATACATAAACGTTTGGATATGTATGTATTTATATAAATATATTCATTTACGTGTATATACATACGGCTGGGCAATTGTTGCAGTGCGGCGTGATTCAACTGGTTCCGAATCCTTGGACGAGCTACTGCACCCGTTATCCCTTTTATCATATTCTAATTAGTTATTATTAATTTCTACCCGTACCAGGCCAGTTAGCTTGGTTTCTTCCGCGTGGTAACGACAGACGACACAAATAATAACCTGGTTAGCGTCTCTATGACCGGGGGGGGGGGGGCAGCCTATACGTTCCTGCCTCCACAATCCGTTCGATCCAATGCGGCACAAGGGTTTTGTTTTATTTTATTTACTTTTCTCTTAATCAAAAAAAAGGGGCATCTTTACATGCGTGTTTTTGTGGCAGTGAAAGAAAAGAGGCATCTTTTTTTAGTGTCAGATTTTTTTTAAAAAAGGGGGGCTTAGTTGATTATGGGAATTAAGTCATGTGTGTCAATAGTTAATATATGTGGGTAATAAATTCGTGCATTAAATCGTGCATTATTATGAAGTCGTGCATGGTATTATATATGTGTATTTTGATAATTATCAAGATATATAGATAAATTTAATTTAATTTGATTTAGTAGTAAAAATAACATATTTATTGATACCATTCCAATAGCAAGGTCAAACAAGAATTATGATATTGTTAGTTTAATAATGAAAATAGTGCTTAGGTTTGATATTATAGTTTAATAATATGAAGTATTACTTGAAGCTTGATATTATTAATTTATCATCTAAAATATTGTCGGAGGCTTGACATTAATAGTTTGATATTAGAAACATTATTTGTGGCTTGATATTTATAGTCTGACACTAGAAATATTGTTTGTAGTTCAATGTTAGAAATTTGGCATTTAAATGTTACTTGTACGTAGCTTAATATTACTTAATTGATATTTAAGATGTTGGATGTTTGATGAATATTTATATATGTATGTGTATCTATATATATTATTTGTGGTTAGCGCCGGATTGATAAATTAAATATTTTGTAAGGCTATTGTATTAAATTTTGACTGTTGGAATATTCTATTTATTGATTATATGTGGAATTGGTGGTGGAGTTGGTTGGGTTAACTGCAGGTCCCACATAGGGCTGGCAAGAGGCCGCAGGTCCCCTATGTGGTTGGTTAACCGAGGTCCCATATGTGACAGGTTGTCGTTAGGGACACCACAGGTCCCACATATGGCTATCCGGTAATAACTGAGATCTTTGGAGCTGGATGTGGGAATCTCCTGGATGGTTGGATTGTTTGGTGTGTACCCTTAATGAATGAAATATAATATGTGTGATATTATATTTTGTGATTGAATGTAAGCTTATTGTGATAAAGTAGGACTACTATTTTACCGATCACGTAGACTTAGGAATTCATGTTATAGGATGGTGAGGAGATGGAGATCACCGTAGGTGTGCTGGAAGCGTGCCGTCGGTCCTAAACGGCGTATAAAATATGAAATTTTATACACGGCATCCTAAGAGGTGGAACCTTCATCTAGAGGGTTTAATTGAAATTTTAAGCAAGCAAAAAGGAAAATTACATACCGAATTCGGTAGTATCTGTGTCGTCGGTGCGAAACTCCAAACCAGGAGCTCTCTGAGCCCCGTGCACCGGCGGTCCACGGACGTCCCGTCCCACGTTCAGGTGCTAGCACAGGTAGAGACTCCTGGATTCGTCCGTTTGATCAACCTATTGCTCCACGCGGGCGCGCGGGCGCGGGGCGCCCCGGGCTTTTTTAAGTTTCAACTTAGAAGCAAGGGAGAGGAGAGAAAGTGGGAGAATGAGTTCTTGTTCTCCAAAGACCCAAAAATCATCCCCACGTTTTCTCTCACTCCCCTTAATAATGTATGCCAAAAACCCATTATTAATAAAATAACACTTTTATTTTATTTATTTGTTTTATTAGCCACCCATTTTCAAACCTAGGATGTAACCCTTTGAAAATAGGCCCTAAAAACCAAAAACATGGGCCACTCATGTTTCACATGGTGTGTCCCCTCTCGTCTCATCTCGTGTGGGCCCCATCTTCTGTGTGGGCCCCCTGAACCCGGCGCCGAAAAATCCGAACGGGACACGTTCGACGTGGCAATCTCCTGAACTCGATATGCCCTCGAATTCCAAACGATGATCCGAATCACTTATTCGCTCGAATAGGATTTTAGTCGATCTAGCTGCTCTTATGATTCGAATGATCAATCTGGACCGTGCTTTGTGTATTTCAGAACTCTGGACCTACCAAAACACTTGTGTGACCCTCTAGGTTCCTTCCTTAATGGCTATGGTCCCACCTGGTGAACGTGTTACAAACACGACACGGGGGGGGGGGGATGAGATTCGTAAGCGCACCTCCTCCTCACCCCGGATTTTAACCTTGTAGGACATGCAACAAGGGATGCATACCTAGCCACCCTATTGCTGTTATATTTTTTTCTTCGATGGACTTGTCTTGGAACACCATGGGGGTGGATTTCAAAGATTCAAGTTATTTTCAAGGGCAATGATGTCATCTTCCATAACTTAGAAGGGACAAACCTCTCGACCCATTTTATTGCATACCTCATGACATACCTAACACAGCTACCTCGCCAGAACATCTATGTCATGGTTTTCATCATGTATCAAAGTAGGACTCGTGGTATACATAACAATGGTCTCAAGTCAAAGGACCAAACACACGTCTGGAGAAGTCATGGCATCTGAGTGCCCTCTCTTAACTGGTCATCCTCATGATCTCCCAAACTTGGAGATCACCAAGTGCGGGGGTGGGGGGGGTTGTTTTTCAAGCTTATGAGCCCCCAACACGACAAACATCTTGTGTCATCGAAAGATGTCTGACCATATGACATATAGTTAAGATATTGTCATAATATCCAATAGGTTCTCATTTAGGGGGGGGGGAGGGCTGGCTTATAACCGATTGATGGCTGGATGTATACTATGGACATATCGTGATGTGAACGCAAGTATAAGAACATTCATCGATATATATAAACACTAATGTATAATACAACGAAATCCCAAGATATACATGACAGGTGGGTCTAGGGCCTGGGGGGGGGGGGGGGGGGGGGGGGGGGGGGGGGGGGGGGGGGGGGGGGGGGGGGGGGGGGGGGGGGGGGGGGGGGGGGGGGGGGGGGGGGGGGGGGGGGGGGGGGGGGGGGGGGGGGGGGGGGGGGGGGGGGGGGGGGGGGGGGGGGGGGGGGGGGGGGGGGGGGGGGGGGGGGGGGGGGGGGGGGGGGGGGGGGGGGGGGGGGGGGGGGGGGGGGGGGGGGGGGGGGGGGGGGGGGGGGGGGGGGGGGGGGGGGGGGGGGGGGGGGGGGGGGGGGGGGGGGGGGGGGTTTTTTTTTTTTTTTTTTTTGGGGGGGGGGGGGGGGGGGGGGGAGTGGGGGGGGGGGGGGGGGGGGGGGGGGGGGGGGGGGGGGGGGGGGGGGGGGGGGGGGGGGGGGGGGGGGGGGGGGGGGGGGGGGGGGGGGGGGGGGGGGGGGGGGGGGGGGGGGGGGGGGGGGGGGGGGGGGGGATTTTGGGGGGATGTGTTGGGGGGGGGATGGGGGGGGGGGGGGGGGGGGGGGGGGGGGGGGGGGGGGGGGGGGGGGGGGGGGGGGGGGGGGGGGGGGGGGGGGGGGGGGGGGGGGGGGGGGGGGGGGGGGGGGGGGGGGGTGTTGTGTGTTGGGTTTTGGGGGGGGGGGGGGAGGGTGAGGGGTGTGTTGTTTAACCAAGAGGTGGCCTTCATCTGGTGTTTGATTTTGCAAGAAACGGAATACACCGTCTGCTGGGTGGAAACCCAAACCAGAGCTCTCTAGAGGCCGTGCACCGGCCACGAACGCCGCCCAGCAGGGTGCACACGGAGACTCCTGGATCGCCGTTGACAACCTATGCCCACTGGACAACAAACGGGCTTTCTGCTAACGCAACTTAAGCAAGGGGAAGAGAAGAAGGGGAGAAGAGTTTTGCTCCAAAGCACCCAAAAACACTCCCGTTTTCCCCCTTAAAGCAAAACCCATTATAAAAAAAACACTTTTATTTTATTTTTTTGTTTTATTAGCCACCCATTTTCAAACCAGGAGACCCTTAAAATAGGCCTAAAAACCAAAAACATGGCCACTCATGTTCCATGGTGTGTCCCCTCTCGCTCATTCGTGGGGCCCCATGTGGACGGGGGCCCGAGCGCCGAAAAATCCGAAACGGACACGTCATGGCAATCTCCGAACTCGATATGCCCTACCTAAGATGTCCGAATCACTTTTGTGCGGGAATAGTGATTTGAGTCGATCTAATCCGGTCTTACTTGATTCCAACTTGAATCAATCGACCGATTGCTTTGGAGCCACGAACCTGGACCACCAAAACCTATGTGGACCCTCTGGTTCCTTCCTAATGGCATGGTCCCACCATAGCGTGAACGTTTCACACGACAGCGACCAAAAAGGATGAGATATATGATAAGTCGACACTCCTCAAACGCCCTTGTATTTAACCTTTTGTCACGACATGAAAGGAAGCTCCAGCCATCCCATTGCTTGTTATATTTTTTGACTTTGATGGACTTGTCGAACACCATGGCCAGGATTTCGAAAGGGGGGGGGGGGGGGGGGGGGGGGGGGGGGATGGGGGGGGTTGGGGGGGTTTCCATAACTTAGACAGGGGGGGGACAACTTTTGTATTGTCATATATGACAGACCTAAAAAGCTCCTCGCCACGAACATCATGTCATGTTCATCATGATCAAAGATGGACTCGTGGTATACAATAACAATGGTCTCAAGTCAAAGGACCAAACACGCGATCAAGGCACAGAGTGCCGTCTCATTACTGGTCACCTCATGACTCCCAACTGAGACACCAGTGCGAACACTATGAAAAGGCTCAAGCTATGAGCCCCCAACACCGATAAAACATCTTGCTCGAAGAGTATCTAGACCATAGGACTTAGTTAAGATATGTCAAAACCAAAGGTCTCATTATAGGCGCTAAACGATTGATGGAAATATACTAGGACATTATCGGAGTGACGCGAAGATAAGAACATACACCGATAAAATAAAACACAAATGTATAAACAACGAAACCCAAGATATACATGACGTGTCTAGGCACCCCCAACAATCACTTACTGGGCATTTGTGCTCACCCCTACTTTGTTGACATGTTCCAGGTATCGACTCATTCGCTAGAGGCTGGTCCGAAGCTAATTTTTGTTTGTTTTAAATTTTGTAATAACTTGGTTTATGAATTTTGTAAAACATGATTGATTTTATTATTTGAATATCTGGACAAAGGTCCGTGAAAGTTGTATTGGAATTATAGCATGACTCTGTTATTAATAAATTATTTTCCTTAACTTCATAGCATGTGAGAATGTACAGGAATACCCCTGATGTATGAATATACAGGTTTATCTCGGATAACACCCGATGTGTAGTCCATATCGGTGCTAGTCACCAACCCCTTGACCCTTCGTGTGCGGGCATGGGGAAATCACACTCTTAGTTCCGGTCCTTCCGGGATTTGGGGGCGTAACAAATTCAAATTACAAATGAAATAGACGACATTATGACAAAATATAATTCTAATTAGTTAATTTTTAATAAATTATAGAAAAATAAATTTATTTTTATTTTTTTCCTAAAGGATGGATAAAACAAGACAAACACATGATATAATTCATGAGTTATTATCTATAGTAAATAGAATATATATATACACACACACACACACACACACACACACACACAAACTTGCTTTAGTGTTGGTTTCGCACACAATTACCGTAGCAACATTTTATTTATTGATTTAATGATTTAGTTTTAATTTAATTAAAACTAATGAGTTATTATCAAGTGAATAAGAAACTTACATGAAACAAGCATGTATAGCATATCTCTGTGAAATAAATATTATTATTATTGTGGTCGTGCATTTACCCTTTGCTTGTTTAATATGGAAAAAGTATAGAAAATTTTTTTGGGTATGGAAAAACTACCGAAATTTGCTTTTCCCTTGCTTGGCTAGCATGGAATCGGAATAGGAGGTAGAGAAAATGCCAACGGAAAGCATAATATCTTTTCCTTAGTAAATAATGGTGAAAGTCTATGGAAAATAAACAGTACATAATAATTTCAATTTTACCCTTTAAAATGATACTAATCAATCACACATGTAAAATATCTAATTAATTATTTTTCCTTAGACAAAATGATAAATTTATAATAAACATAAAATATAAAAAAATTATTTTTATATATTTTCCATCTTTTTTCAACCTTAACCAACCATCTTATAGAAAATAATTTTTCTATTTTTTTTCTTTCCACCTCTTTTCTACTTATTTTTTTCCGCTATAACTCCATATATAGCCAAGTAGTGGGTTAGAGCCTGAGAGAGAAAGGAGTGGGGTATACACATATATATACATACATACATACAATATATATATATATAATTAAATTGTTATACCAAATTTGGCATTTAAACAAATATCAATGAAACTCAAACTGTCTTGACCTTTAAAAGTGGGCCAAGGCTTAAGGTTTCTGGGCCCAGACACGGTAGAAGGCTGAGGTGAAGCGGCTCAAGGGCTCAGGATGTTGGAACCTCAGATCTGATTATAGAGGAACCTAACTGGGTCTCAAATATGTCAACCTTGGATCCGTTGCTTGTTTGAGGAGTTTTTTTTTTTTTAAACGACAATAACAACCACAACAACAATAATTTTCATTCATGTCTAAGATAGGCTTTCCGCTTGATAACTTCTACTTAAAGCTGCCAGAGCATTCGCTCACACACACAATACCCGGCCACACGTTTCTTCTATTTACTTTTTTATTTCCTTTGGGCCAACCTGAGGCCTTGCCTTATTTGGATCGAGTTTTGTTTGACTTTCGTATTTTTATAATTAGCCCCGGCCCATGCACAATATAGCCGTGTCTACATCAGCGTTAAAGCACTCCAATATTATTTCTCTATAGAACATTTTCTTATATGTCGAAATTCATTTTACAGTTTCAAATTAACACTATTTTTTTTATTAAATAAAAAATTTTATTTTATCTTAATTTTGCGTGATCCATTCATTATCATATGTGAGGGAAAAAATGCAAAAAAAAATCTATAATATAAAAATTAAATAGTAACCCTTCACGTATCAATAATGTCTATGACATTATTCAAATATAAAGAGAATAAATAGTATATTAAAGTAATATTTTAAAATTTAATTATTTATTTATAAAAAGTAGAGTCTTTTCAAAATCGTGCCTATCATATCAACATTACAAAAATATTCGTCCATGTCCGTTCGTTCATACTAACTAACCTGATTTTTTCTACCAGAAAGTAACCTAATTTTGATTTGCCGAGTTTAAACCCACATGATATGACCAACTAGTTTAACAACTTCATACATAATACACGCACACATATCATATCACAAGGCAACTACCGGAGTCCGTACACAGTCGACTCCTTGCGGTGGAACTTTATTAATTTGGTAGCTGTCCTTTATATATAGATTTACGCTGCAAGACGCCCAACACATGTGGATCCGTGGGATCTTGGAAAACGTTTCAATCACCAAACCCAATTTTCAAACTTAATGAAACACACCCTTCACTAATTAACACCTAAAAACTTTATATCAACCTTGACGGTAAAAAAATAAATAATAAAATACACACACTAAACGTTACCGATATAATAAAATTGAAATGATTGATGGGGATCGAAGTATTGGGTTTGTCTGTCTTATTAGGCGGGGGAATAGCACTTTTAAAAATAATCACAATAATTAAACATTTATGTCTTTTTTAATTAAATATAAAAGTGGGATCTTTGAATTTTACAATGCATCAGATTTGCTCACAGATGACACGGATATGCGAGTAGTGCAGTACCCTATGGGTATTAAAAAAAATAGTGAATCTTGGGCGTAAATCGAAGTCCCAACAACTGACCGTGCTGAGCAGCTGATGCAGCAGCTAGCTAGGCAGTTGCAGCAGTGAACGGTTCTCAAGTGTTTGTTTTGACAGTGTCGTCCCATGTGTGTCCCACGACTGTGATGCATGTGCACGTATCTTCTACGTACTTCAATTATTGGAGCTCACCAGCCCCAGCATGCACCGTCCTCCATCCTAACTTGTGTGCGGTGGGCCTTGTTGCTCCCACTTTCAGCCTCTTGTGCATGTCTGGTCCCCGCGGGACATGCATTTTGGACTCCATCGCGACTTGCTTCTGGTCCATCCCCCAGCCAGCAACGAGGCTCACGGACACAGCGGTTTACCTCCGGATGGTGGACCACCTTGTGCGCAAGCACAACATATCAAGCTGCGTAGATGGTGTGCTTTGATTCAATCAGACAACACCACCACTAGACTAAATATCAAGAACTATGAACTTTGCCATGCATGCATCTTTTATTTATTTATTCTTTAAAAATAAATGGCCTATAATGCATAGACATAGTAATATTTTCTATATATATATATATATATAAATATTTGAGATCAAGGAATCCAAAAAGAGTGAGACTAAATATATGGTATACGTTCTTTTGGGCTGCCCTGATAATTGGAAAGTTAAACCATATATATATATATGATTTAAAGTTTGGAAGATTAACTTTTTCTAACAATGAATTTATTATTATTATTATTATTATTATTATATTGTTAAGAAAGGAAGTATTTGATTTCGTGTCAATTTATGATGGGTCAAAATTATAACCCTGCTTGTACATGTATTCGAGTATTCATTATAAACTCTTTAAAATTGGCTTTTTAAAATAACAAAAAATATTTTTTTTATTTTAATAATTTAAATATATTTTTTAATTTTTATATTTTAATCATTTATTAATTAAAATATTATTATTTAAATATTTAATTTTTTTTCAAATGAAAAAAATCTTAGTTGTGACTTAAACATAAGACATTCCATCAGCTATTTATGAAATGACTTAAACATAAGACATGCATTTATCTAAAAACTAAGTTTTTTGGTTTTTCACAACTCACAAAATTAATTTATATATTAAAATTTAAGTGTGTGTGTAATATATATATATACATATATATTTATCAAAAAATCATTTGATCTGGACCGTTAAATCTGCATTAAACGATTTAGAATGAGTTTCATGTAATTGTGGCTCCTTTAAAATAAATTTATCATGTTTAAGCTAAAATTAAAATAAAAGCATGATATAAACTTTTGAATATATATATATATATATATATATATATACCAACATTTCAAATTTAAAGATCTCAAGATAAAATTGAGACTAATGAGATCGTATGGTCTCATTTCAACTCTTCGATTTAGCTCAACCAACTTAATACTTTGTGTCGAGCCTTCGTGTTAATCATTTCACATGACAACTTCTATTGCATTGAGGTATCTTTGTCCCTTCGAATCTTCTTATTTGTATACTTGTAAGTGTGCAGTGACTATTCTTCTATTTTACGACTTTGACTCTTCGATCCTTCAACTTTTTGGGTCTTCAAGTCTCCATACTTAAAAAGATTTGTGGTGGCTTCAACAAAGCAATCTGACTAACCCAAAATATTAAGCAGTGCTAATGCTATCCCAAGTGTAAGATTATGTCAAGTAATAATTAAGAACACAACCTTAGATCGTCTCCCAAAAGAAAGCTTAAATTCATTCTTGTTAAAATACAATAAAATAACTTGGTGCTTTATGCAATGAATGTGAAATTACTAGCCACAGGCTAGATTCAAAAAATTTAAGTTTTGATTTGAAAATTGTTCTACAATTTAATTGACTGCATGAATTAAATTAAAACTAAATTATAAATTGCAAAGAAAATTATAGATTGATGGAGATTGAATGTAAACTAATTAACTAAAAGCAAGAAATTGAATCTACGTTGAAATAAAACAATCAAAGGAAAATTATAATTGAATTAAAATAACTATTATAAAGATAAACAAACCATGATTACAAAAAATAAATAAATATTGTATAAATTCAAAATCCAATAACAAAATTCAAGTAACCGGACAAAATAGGATAAAGAATAGGAAACAAACCCAATTGAAAAAACATAGCAAAAAGAATAAATAAACTGTATCTAAATCACCAAATAAATTCTAAAAATTATCATAAAAAACAATCGTAAAGTCGCCTATCACTATAGCGCACAACTGCCTCTAAAAGCAACCTCACAAATTATGTTTGCCAGTTCTACTTGTTTTTATTGGTCCGTGATGTGTTTTTTTTACACCAATTGATAATCAAAACTATTATTCCATATTACTAACTCTACTAGAAAAGAGTCTTTCGCTTGTAGGGCTATAAACAAACTTAGCCGAGTCGAGCAGAGTAATAAGGTGTTTAAATGTGTTCATTACTATTCATTACAAACCGAACCGAACATGAGTCTTAAACTATGATGTTCATGAACTATTCACGAACGTTACTCTTTTGTTCACAAACAATTCACGAATGTTCACGAACATTTGTTCATAAACTTATTCATGAATATTTACGAACACAATTACAAAATTATAAAAATTTACAAAAAGAGTTCACACCGCAAACTTATCCAAAAAAGTATAATTAATTAACTCTTTGACTATGTTATCTTTGTTTAATATATATGAATAATTACTATATGTAATTCACGAAAATAATATAGTAATAGTAAAAAAAATATAATATATATATTTTATTTAATAATAATATAAAAGTATATGCTTATTAAATTATATTTAATAAAATAACTTTTATACATATTAATTGATTTATTAATTTTTTATTTATAAATAATTTTCATAAGCATGAACGATATTTATAAATTGTTCATAAACACTTATTCGTGAAAGTTTACGAATATAATAATGGCGTTCGCGAATGACACTATTTCTTAATGAATGAACATAAACGATATTTTACCGAGTCAAATGCCAGCTTATTCATGAACGTTTGGTTCATTTATAATTATATTCGTTTGTTACATGCAAAATCCCATCAAGAAAAGAAAAACACACTTATTTTTTTATACTAGTTTTCCTTTTTTTTATTGATTCTCTACCTTCATTATTCTAATCATGGCCCACCTCATTGAACTACAACCCTCTTTTTTTCTCCCTATCTCTCTCCTATACTACCTTCTTTTTTAATTATTCTCTCTCTTTCATTTTTTACACCAAATCACCAATATCTCTTATTTTCTACTTTTCAAATCCCCAAATCACGCCATGCACTAACATGAACATTAATTTTTTTTCCTCAATTCACACACTACTCATTTTAGTTTCATAAGAGCACTCATAGGCGAATAGTCAAATATTTCAATAAATTTGGTTACATAGAGAAATATTGATCACAAATTCGACTTGAGATATTTGCTTCACTATAAATTTTGTTAGAATTTCAAACTTCGAGACACCGGCTAGTTAAATTTAGTAGTCGTTTCCTCAAAGTTTGATATTTAATCAAATTTTTAGTTAAGACATAAATTTCGAGTTAAATTTGTGGCTAATATTTTTTCATATAAATAAATTTATTAAAACATTTAGCTATTCCACTGTAAGTGCTCTAAGTACACGCCAATTAATTATCACATCTTTTTTTATAGTGAACTCTAACCAATACAAATTAATCATATCTCCACATGACAAAACCTCTTCTTCCCAAAATTTTCTTAGTCCAAAAATTAATATTAAAAATGGTTAAATAAATAAACATTGAAAATTCACCAAATTAATATTAATTCTATAAAATAATTAAAAACATCGTAAAATAAGAAACTTGGAAGAGAATAAAAAGAATACATTAAATTAATTATTACATGCAATCGACATGCAATCCACAATACTCAAAGTTTATTTTAGATTTCTCTAAAATTACATTTTAAAAAGAAATTACGCTAAAAGCTCAAAATACCGATAACTAAGATTAACGTAATTAAAAATAATCAATTAAGTTCAATTTAATGCACAAATATTTATCATTAAGCACAACTAAAATGCAATTATCACTCTCAATCACAATCCCTTAACCAACACTTTCCAACTGACAACTAAATTATCAAAAGTAAAATCATAACTAGTTATAAATCTTCTATGGTTAACGTCTTTAGCATAATTAACGTCTGAAAATCATATCACCAAATACTGTATTACATCCATAAATGAGATCAATATCAGATATACTTTTTGAGTACCAAAAAAATCCTTTTCATAGCTTGTGAATGCTCCTTGCCAAGGTTACCTATGGCTTCACTTTTATGCTTCATAATGAATACCCAAGTCGTTATATTGAAAAATCATCAATCAATGACATAAAATATTTGACTCCTTAAGACTCCTCACATGAAGGATCTCAACAATCAGAATGGATGTAATCAAGTGTGCCTTTTGTTCTATATATTGCTACGGGAAACTTGTTGTGATGTAACTTCTCAAAGATACAATGTTCACAAAATTCAAGATATTTGGCCTTGTGACCACAAAGAAAATCCCCTTTTGATAGAATTTGTAATATTCCGCACTTAAAACTAGCTAAGAGATAGCTTATATTCAGTTTGGAATATTATTTTAGCCGGAAATATGGTTATTTTGGACTTGATTTGGGGTCCGAATAGCACATGTGTATTAGGTAATATCTAGTGGTGATTAAGGGGTAAATTAGTCTATTCTGTGGCTTGAGCATTTAATTACATTTATCTTAAATTAGAATTCAAGATTTTAATTAATTAATGGTGTTTAGGTCTTGTAAAGGCGTAAAATCGGAGTTCTAAATAGAAAAGGAAACTAGATTAAAGGAGCTACTTGCTAGGCAAGAAATCGATATTTTGACGTGATTAGAACTCCTGTGACTGTGGAGAAACGACTCTATAAATAGGGGGCACGACATAAGGAGCTGGTTGTTGTTCCTTCGTGTTTTTGGAGAGCCTTAACCGTCCTGACAGATGAGGCAGGAGTTAGTTTGATTTTAAAAACATTTAAGTAGGTATTTTTATCTCTTATATATCTCTCTTAGTGTTCTATGATGTCTAGCGTTAGTTCGTAGTAGGGAAAGAACTTAGAACGAATACGTTTGTATGCAACTGAGATAGGATCGACGAAACTTAATTGAATAGTGTTTGAGGATTAGGGGTGTAAAATGGACTGATTTAGTTCGGCCCGTGATAGAGCAACCCCACTCTTAATGGACTAGAATTTTTGTGGTTCGGTTTGGTCCACATGCGGATGCGGACCGGTTTATATTTATTTATTTATTTAAAAATTATTATAAGTTAATTTTGTTAAGTATGTTTTAAAATTTTAATTTTAAAATCATATTTAATAGTTTATATTTCTAGATATTAATTTTAAAATTAATATGTTTAGGTTCTAGGTATTAATATACTAAGTAGAATATATAATAGTTTTAAAAAATTACTTAAAAAAATCGGTTTGCAGACCGGTTCGCATCCGCACGGATTTGGTCCGCACAGACCAGACCTAAGCGAACCGGTTCGTTTAGGCCCGCAATTGAAATAGACCAAAATTTTCCTGGCCTAGTCCGCTTCGATTCACATGGACCACAGATGTCCACGGACTGGCAGTCCATTTTACACCTCTATTGAGGATTAAAGACCTTACTTTTGGGCAAAAGGGGATCAATTTTTTTTTTGTGGGAAAACCATAGCCTAGTGGCTTGAGCATAAAAAAGGGGTATTGGGGCCCATTATGACCCTCGTTGCGGTGCCTGTGTCGTCCCCAATATAGGCATTGATACAGGTATTGATACGGGCAAGCCAATACAGGCATTGATACAGGAAAACTGATATGGGCAAGCCGATACGGGCATTGATACAGGAAAACTGATATGGGCAAGCTAATATGGGCATTTGATATGAGCAAAGCAGAACTCTACAATTTGGTTTGCTTTGCTAGTTTAAATGAATTGGTGATTCTTAAGAGGTCCAGGGGACTTTGGGGTGAGCTTATTAGGATACAAAAAATCATATTGAAGGATGGCTTATAGGATTGAATGTGGATTGAGCGTAGTCGAGGTTTAAGTTAACATGATGTAAGTAATTGTGCTATTTACATATTTGTATATATGTTGTAATGTTTGTGAATGATGATGTTGTGCTTGATATTATGTTTGTAATCCTATGCATATAGTGTATGGGTGCCGATGCGGCATGATCGCCTAGGCTGGCGATGGCTATGATCTCGGATGAGGGGTATGCCTGGTGATGTTATTTTTCCTAAGGTGGCAATTGGCCTTGAACCCGGATGAGGGAAGCCTTATTTGTGATTTTAAATAATGGTTGTGATTTAAATACTTGTGATGTGAACTATTATTGTAAATTTATGTTATATTGTCGTATAGTTATTGATGTAGATTAATGTGGTATTTGTTATAGCATAGCACTACACATGTATATTAGTACACAAAGCATATAATATTAGGGGTTTCTTGTTGAGTGTCGGTGAGATGTGGTAGTCTACCTACTGAGCTTTGTGCTCACTCCCACTTGTTGATTTATTTTCCCCCAGGTACCGATAGAAGCTAGTATTGGACTATGTTGTTGTGAATATATTTATTTGGAGTATGGACTTATTGTTTGACATTATTCCTTATTAAATTTTATTTCCCTAGACAAAGGTCCGTGGACAGTTGTAATAAATTGATTGGCTTGTGTGACGACTTTAATAGTATACTTATTATTTGTTTAACATTTGAAAAAGTACTTCAATACCCTTGATGTATGTTTGTACTAGGAATTTGGATAGCACCCACTTATATGTCCCCTTTAGGTGTTAGTCACAAATCCTGTGACCTTTCGGGTGTAGGCATGAGATAGTTATGTATCCGATTTTGGTTCTCTAGAATCGGGGACATGACAAAATTGACATCCCTCTTGCACTCATGTGACTAAGCCTCATATGCCATAACTTGGTCATTTTTCTTACTCAATATATGAGGATGCAATAATAATAGACCTTGATAACATGAAACCTTGAAGGAAAAACAAAGTACCACATTTGACACCCTTTAGAATCACATTCAAACCTTTATTGACATAGAAAACTTCATCTTCACCTTGAAAGTTGAAACCCTAATTGTCTAACATACTCAAGGATATTAGATTTTTTTGTCATAAATGGAACATGCATAATATCATCAAATGTGCAAAATTTACCATCATGTGTTTGAATTTTAATTGAGCTTACTCTATTTACCTTATAAACAAAATTGTTAACTATAGAAATATATTGCCACTAACTACTTGCTCATAGGTTGTAAACCATTCCCTACGCAGACATATATGGTAAGACACTCCAAAATCGAGAATCCACACATCATTGTGATGTGTGTGCTCATCAACAGCTAGAGCAATATCTTCTTCAAAATTGGTATTTGATATAACAGTAGTATCTGCTGATTTATCATGTTGTCTCTTCTTGTTGGGATAATCAGATTTCCAATGTCCGTTCTCTTTATAGTAGTTACAGATATCATTGGGTTTTGGACTTAGCTTGGAAACTGGTTTCTTCAATTTCTTCTTCTTCCCTAAATTTCCATGTCTATAACTTTTATTGGCTACTAACACAGTAGTCCGATCATCTGCACCCATGTTAGATGCCTTATGGTGCAACTTTCTAGTATAGAGGGATGATCTAACCTCTTATAGAGACAATATCTTTCCTAACAATGAATGATTGCACAAAATTCTCATATGATAATAGTAAAGATACTATTAAAATTTGGGGTGTGATAGTTCACCATTTTGATACTCCTACACGGGGAAATGAACCGAAATGTGACATTAAATAACATTGTTAGAATCAGGCATAGGTAAAAGCCCGATTAAGTGTCATGATATTGTCCGTTTTGGGCTCGCCACATCGGCCCGCATGGCTTTAAAATGTGTCATGACATTTAAAGTATTCTTTCTTTTTATATATGCTTTAACTTTCTTGTCCTCGAGCGATGTGGGACAAATATTCCAACAATCTCCCCCTTTGTCATACATCGACCGTACACCATAGGCTGGAGACACACTTATGAAACTGAGGATTTTCTTCCAACTCCCCCTCAATCAACACTTTTGTGGAGAGATCAAACCGGTTCGATATTAAGGTGACATCATAACCCGGATACTGCCGCACTAATGGGACACGCCGCTCGATCACACCACGCCGAGAAGACTTTCAACATCACGGAACACTTAACGGTAATAACAACAGGATAACTGGGCTCTGATATCAGTTTGTTAGAATTAGGCATAGGTAAAGGCCCGATTAAGTGTCACGATACTGTCCGCTTTAGGCTCGCTACATTGGCCCGCACGGCTTTAAAATGCGTCGTGACATTTAAAGTATTCTTTCTTCTTATATACGCCTTAACTTTCTTGTCCTTGAGCAATGTGAGACAAACATCCCAACAATCTCCACCTTCTTGTCCTTAAAGGATGTAGGACAAACATCTCAACAAACATCAATAATCCAAATTGGGTAAGCGAACCTAAAAACCACATTAAATGTTTAGCAACTGAGGAGTAAGGGGGATTAAATTTTGGAAAACTGTAATACCGTTACATATATATATATACGTATATATAAAAATTATTTTACTATCAAAGTTAACTTGTCCAAGGATAAGAGAGAAGGAAGGTTGAAATTTGAGATTTCAAAAATTAGAATGAAGATGAGGATACTCATTCGACGCATTAAATATGAGCCATAACTTTCTATTATACCGTTAAGTCATTTTTAGTATGCGAGAAACGAAAGAAATCAAATTCCATTCTTTTCCTGCATTTGGTGTGTTAACAAGGAGAGAATCAATCATTTTTGTGGAAATATTATACCCCCATATAGGAGTAAATCGATTCTCCACATATACCAAGTTTACAAAAGTTCCCTTGCATAAGATAATTTTCTTATCTATTCTCCCTACACACCATCGTCAACGGGCATGTCTTGTTCGAAGTGCTTTCTCCTGTCGGCCTCTTCGTTGAAAGCGATGTGGGTCTGCTAGTATGTGACATCAGCCTCATAAAACTTGAACGCTACCGCTAAAGAGTTGCCATCGGAGTGGGAATGGTGTGCATCACAGGCGGCAACCATGGAGGGGTGTGAGCACGGAAGGGGTGGTGGGGTTGGTATGGGGATAAAGAAGATCTGAACCGAACCGAGAGAGATGAAGAAGAGATTGTCTCAAGCACAGTTCCTATTCTTCATCGCCGCCCTCCCCATTCTTAATTGGTGTTGTTCAATCTCAAAAATGGATTTTGTTGCTTTCAAATCAATGTGCTTGGTGGTAAATTAACATGTTTGTTAACTCTTTTGATTACACAGGACTAAGGGTTGGGGTCGTTTGTGTCGTTGTGGTATGAATATGAGTTAGAGTATTTTTAATATCTACTATGTTTTTTTTTGGATCTGATTGCCATGGTTGTGAAAATTATGGATGACAAAATCAATCCGACCTGGGTTGCCTTGACTCGATTTGACCCGCCCAATAAATTATTGGGTTGGATCCAAGTTTTGTCCAACCTGCCCCACCCCGACCTCTCCGAACAGCTAAAATCACCGGGTTAGGTAAGATTCGAATGAGACTATATATTTTTGGGCCAAGTAGTATTCGGGGCTAATCCGACCTGTTGCTATCCCTAGTAAAAATTCATGTTCATTTTTTTCGTTTTCACGGGTTTTTTTTCACTTTAAAGTTTAAAGTGATTACTTTTTTTGGTCCAATATGTTAATTTGATGTTGGATTATAATTGAATCTGTGTTTTGATTTTAACGGGACTTAATTTTCCTTCTAGTGATGAGATCTTTGCTTTCTATTTTAGAGCCAGGGTGGTTGCATTTATTTTGTCTTGGTTTTTTATTTATTGCGTATTATTTTTTTAATATATTTTAATATATTTTAATAATTACATAAATTTATTACTTTCTATTAAAAAAATTATTTCTATTCTCATATTACTTTTATTTTCTTACTCATCTTATTCCCTTCAAATTTATTCCAGCATACCAAATAAGTTATTAATGTTATATTTTTTGTTGTAACTTTAAATAAATTTGTTTGTGTTTCAAATTAATTTTTTTTTAAAAAAGAATAAGTTAGCTTGTTAAAACTTATGTACCCATAAAACTTGAAGGAATTATAAAATCTATAAAACTACCATTTGAAAAGTTAAAAAACACTTAGTCAAATAACACATTGTCAATTGTGTTATTTTTAAAAAAATTCAAAATTTATGTTACATGAATTTTGACCTACTCTTTGAACCTATATTTTATATTAAAATTTTTGAATATAGAAAAAATTATTTAAAGTCGTGGTATAACCAGAAATCATGACTCACTAAATATAGATTAAGAATAAATTGATTAATCATCGATTTGGTTCACATGCAATGTGGAAAATAAGATTGTTTTTGTGGTGTGAACTTGTGGTCCTGTGGCGGTTGTGGGGTACGCCATAAATGTTGGACATCATGATAAAGTTTATTGGGCGTTCGAATACTTTGATCTTAGACATATTTCCATCAAGTTTTTGCTCCTTTTTTTAATTATGTTCCTGTACAGATGGAATTAATTAAAAATTCTGCAAAACTTTTAAATTCATCCAAACCCAGAAATATGAGAACATGATAATCTGAACCTCCTCAATCAACCTTGAGTAAATTAAATTAATCGTTAGTTGTTAAATCATCAATTTATACTATAGTAATTTTTGGTATGGTTCATGAAGCATTCATAGACTTTTACATAAATATTGTCAAATAAATATTCTTTCAAAATATATGAAACATAGGGATTTGTAGGGAGATCAAGGGACAATGCAACCCCTTTAAGAGATTAGTGAGGTAAAATAATTTTATAAGCATGCTTTGTCAAACGCAAAGCAAAAGGAATTTGACGACTGATTGCAACGTGTCCTCTTTCTTCCAGACACACCAACCAAGACAAAATCTGTGGACAATTTTGGGATTGGATACTAGGTGCTATAGCTTAATATCCAAATTTAAAAAAGAAGAAGATTAGCTATTTGCCTTTTGCCCGGCAAAATATGGAAACGGACGGGGAAAAAAAGTGGAATAGAGGTAAGAAAAAAAATAGAAATAAAGGACGGTTCGATTAGGCATTGAAAAGGGATGAAAAGTAAATTTTATTAGATTTGATTTTATTTTCATGTGTAAATATTATTAAGAATGAAGAATGAGATTGTGAAGGATAATTTTAAAAATAATATTATTGTGCATTTTTCACTAACTTTTTCAACAAAATTACATGTGAAATTTGTTCACATAACTCAAGATTCATTTCTACGTTTTTTAATATCTTTTCAGCACCAATCAAAGAGAATTCCGGTATGTTTTTCACCGATTTTCCATATGCCTCTCACTTTGTCATACATACCAAACAAGGAGTATGAGACTCCAGTTAGGAAAAAGCTAATGGCAACACCCACCGTAATCGCCAACACACATCGAACTATAGAAATTAACCCATTCATAAGGGCTGGTAAATTTTTAACTACGTACTCATTTCATACTCATTCCTTTCCTTCAATAAAACTAATATACAGGGGCCAAAGTTAGGTTTTAGAAAGTATATACTTAGTTGCACACCTTGTCAACTTTACTACCTTCGGTTTGTTTCTGCTTAATAAATGAGTCTGGGTTCGATAATCAATATGTGATAAAAGTCTATATAGTACGTGCATTATTAGGATAATATTAATAATAGCAACTCCGCATTATTAATACCATTGAAAAAAATATTAATTTACTGCACACATTATTAATGACACAATCTAAATAATATATTATTTTTAATTTGTTGTATTATTAATTTTTTCCTTGAGTTATGTTAAAACCAAACTCACTCAATGTTGATAACTAAGTGCTACGTAAATTTTGTAGAATATTAGTTGTTAAATGATTTTTATTGTTTCATTTTTTTGCTTTTAGGAAATTTTCGCGATAGTTTTTTGAAAAATGTTAATAAATATTTCCAATTAAATGCACAAATAATAATTAAAAATATAATAAATTATTATTATTTAAAATATTTTACAATTAGTATAAAATTTAAATTTATATTTCCAAACTCATTCAAAAAAATTCTCATTATTTAGTATAAGTTTTTAGTGATAAAAATAAATTATATGACAATATACACACACACACTTAAATTACTATAAAAAAATCAACACACACAAATCTCTTTTAAACAAAAAAAAAGAGTTATACATTCATAAATAAAAAAATATCGAGTCTACGAAATGGGAGTGTTCAAACATCGATTGTACAATTACACTTAAAAATTCAATCAAATAGTCTAAATGAATCAAATTTCTTTGTCCCACTACAAGAAATAGGAGTTAAGGTCATTACCTAAAATGGAAATGAGATCATATAACCATCTATTTTATTATTAGTGTTTTTCGTTTTAAAGGCAATGATTGATGAAATTCGCTAATTTCCTTCCAATTCGAGAAACTTATCTAGTTTGATCTTTGGAACAACAATATATTGATATTGTAGTTTATTTATGTAGTGTTCCATCTTATATCATTTCAAGACCGTGATGCTCGGTTCATATTTTAGTTTTGGAAACAGTTGCAGTAGACTTTAAATACCAGAGTGAACCTGAGTATAGCTTATTATTTGCAGACCGACGGGCAACTAAGGTGTACTATCTAAACCCTGGAGTATATGTTGCATGTTTGTGTCCTTGGTTTTGGTGGTTGTTGGGATTTGGGAAGATTCCATTAATGGAGTTTTCATAGAACAATAAACAATGATCAAAATAACTGTCATGCCTCGGATTTTCAATTTGAGGAAATTGGTTAGTGAATTCTTATGCCCGCACCTAAAGGGATACAAAGTTAGTTGGAACACCTAAAAGGGGGCTTTAACATGTATACCGTTCCCACCTGCTCATCATACAAATCATGCATACTCACATATGGCATATAGAAATATCATTTCAGTTAAAATGAACCAAATACATAAATCACTTCCTCTTGGGGTACAACATATTTATCATTATTACAACAATGAAATCAAAACAATATAAAAATACAAATGAGGTCTCCACCTCAGGTGAACTTCTTAGCTCCTGTAGGCACCTGGAATAAACAAAGATAAACATAATAGATGGGATGAGCAACTACAACTATTGTTCTCATAGTCTTTTTGGTTGTCATTGTTGTTAACAGTATGCAGAAGCAGGTAGCCACGGGATCGAAGATCCGTACTTGGTTGGATAACTTCGTAGAGTGAACTCGTAGAGGGAGTCTACCTATGTACATTCTTAATCTGCTTAGGGTCGAAGATCCATAGACTTGAAGATATGTAGAGTCGAAGATCCTCATACTCAGAGCACCAGTGACTCAAAGGTACGCAGGGTCGAAGACTCATAGATCCACAAGGTCAAAGATTCGAAGACCCAAAGTGTAGTCAGGTGAAGAGCAATGTCTCAGAGACTCGAAGACTTGCAAACTCGAAGACCCATCAGGTGTAGAGTGGCAGTGTCGTAGAGTCGAAGCTCGTAGGGTCAAAGATTGGAAGACCCATTAATGTAAACAGATGATTAGTCAAGTTAGGATGTGACTGTCACTGGCTAAAAATTGGAGACTCATAGACTTGTAGAATAATAAGTCAGTTGGTCGCTGATTCTAACCTAGATTCGAAGACTCAAAGCTTTCTATGCTGGAGTTGCTCTGACTCATAGGCTCGAAGGCTCTGACTCGAAGAGTCAAAGGTACAGACTCGAAGATCGTAGCACATACACTACATGGAGAATCAATGAAGCTACGAAGCAATCATCTTCGAGGCTGTGGCTAATCGAAGAAGTGAAATGCAAACAAGGTCACCATTTAAGTAAATTATTTGGGCAATGTATCTGAGCACGCTAAGTACCAGAATATACATGTGGACATTATCCGAGACTGGATTAACATGTTTCAACGATAGAGATCAGAAGGTGGAACATATTTAACCTTAGTAGAACGGTTTCATTCAACGAACGTCTTATAAAAGCAAGGAAGATGCTATACTTCAAATGAACGTCAAAATATTACAGAATACAAAAAACGTATCAGAAGAGATACAAGAGACGTAGTGGAGGTCGTATTGCTTACACAAAGAGAGGAAGATTGAGAGCAAGATAATAGTGAGTTAATATGTCTTCGTTCTTCATACATTCAATGAACAGATAATGAGTTTGGCAAAGGTGTGGGTGAAAGTCAAGAAGTATAAACAGTTAAATACGCAGGAACAGATTGCGCTTAGACAGTTTATTATAGTGAGTGAGTACTGAAGTAATACTACTTTTGTATTTGCATTTAAAAGAAAATAGAGTTGATCCTATTGTAACAAGGGCAAAACCCTATTGTATTAAAAGCGTATAGTGGATTGGACTCAGTGTAGGTACACCCTCACCACCGTAGAGTAGATCACATTGATTGAACTACGTAAATTGTGTGTCTTTATCTTTTACTTTCATACATATATGCTATTAACTTGATCTTGCACAAGACACTAAAATACCACTCAAACAATAACTACATTTGCAAGAATACCTCTGGGAAGTAAACTACTCTTAAAACTAAAGGAATTAGTTTTAAGTATACAGATTCACTCCCCTCTCTATATACACACACAAATACCCACCTGATATTGCTTGGATCTTGGGAATATCAACAACTCAATAAAAATCATGTATCCTCAACTCATCCCACTCAAATACTCAAAATTAGCTTTTCAAGGCTCCGACCCCAAATCTAGCCCGCTCACAGTCAAAAGTCTCTATTCAACATATATCTCGTTATACTGATATTCTTATTCCAAAATATGCATTTCATCATATGGGTAACTCCAAAAACTTCAAACATGGGTTATTCAATGACCCTATATGAGGCACATTATAGAAAACCTTTTAGATCTCCGTTATGTTAGGTGCAAGTGGAGAGATTGTAATACTTGGTCTTGATATGGTCTGGAAGACCACAAAGTTGATTAAATTTATACAATAAAGGATTTTGGCATCGCAGATGTATGTCTCAAGCCAAAGGTCTGAGGGGGGGGGGGGGGGGTGAATTGACCTACGACACTAAACTATGGCTTAAACCCACTCAAATTCAAATATTGCTTGCAGTAAAGCAGAAGACAAACAAAATGAACAACATAAAAACTAAATTGTTATTACTTAGAAAAAATGATTGATGTATTACAATGATAACTTAGCAAACTATCACAGCAAACCACAAAGAATAAGAACAATTGGAGATAATGATGATTATTTCAACAAATCTTACACGCTTTTTAAAATTTACAAGTCCTATTTATAATAAAATATAGAGTAAAAAATAAAAATCCTAGTAACCTCTAAAAAACATAAGTGAATCTCTACATGTAATTCAAAGTCGATAACACAAATACTCATGAAATCTTTAGGCCAACTTTTTGAATATAATGCAACAGATCAGCTAACCACGTCAACAAGTAAATCCATGAACGTTGACATAGTATTTGTTTCCTTCATTGTGCCAAAGATGCCTTGAATGACACGACTTTCCAAAAGTATAACCTTCATAACTGATAACTGAAACTCTTTTCATGCATGTGTAACAAAACGTTACTTCGGTTTCAGTTACTTCAGAAGATAACAACTTTGAGATATCAACTCACAATTCGAACGTCAACTTTTCTACAAACGAGATAATGACTTTGGTTCCAAAGCACTTCGAGATGATAGCTTAAATATTGATCTTGAATTCATTAACTTATGAAGCATATAACAAACTTAATTTGAATTAATATCTTTTTCTTGAAGTGAACTTGCACAATTCTCCAACAAACACATGAAATAACTTCGTTACAAAATACTTCTAGATAACTCAAATGTTAAGCCGAACCAATTTGTCTCTGAACACTCCACAAGTTAAATAACTTTGTTATGAGAAACTTTGAGACGACAAACATCATTTATCTTGAAACAAACTATATCGACAAATTTCATCCTTCAAGCGTTTTCGAGAAATAAGCTTACCACGAACAACTTCATGATACTGAAGTACAACAAATCTCGAATCCAACTCTTGTTTAATATTAAAATCATCTAAGCAAAATCCTCAGTGCTTGCAATATGTCAACTACTTTGAGACATAAACTCTTATCTCAAATCGAAATTTTGTGCCCAACGAGCGAACTCTAATATTCACAACACAGTTACTTCGAGATATACCTGTTCAACTTGAAATGAAGTAAACTATTCTACAAACAAGTTCTTGCTAACTAAACTTTGATAATAAGTTTTCATATTGAAACAAAGTTTTTTCGGTATAGTGTATTAAACAAATGTCAAACCAAACTTCCAACATTTAATGATTTCTTTAGACTAAATGAACTTTTTGAATAAGTTCTCTGATACTCCATATTTTGCTTGGTTTAATCAAATCCAAAGATCAAACATCAGAGTTGGTAGAAATCTTATGCTGATAAGAGATGTCGACCATTATAGTTTAATATAGGAGATCATATGTTTTTGTAAGTCTTGCCATGTTGAGGACATAAGAGGTTTGGCTAGGGGTCCAAACTCTTACCTCAATTTGTTGGGTCATTTGAGATCTTGATTATGGTAGGACCGATTATCTATCAATTATTTTTGCCACCAGAGTTAGCAAGGGTTCATTTGAGATCATGATATTGGCTTTGGTTTAGTTAGTTATTAGCTAAAGTGGTAGCACTTTGGTTGTGCTTTTCTCTAGCTTTGTAGCATATTTGGTTATGCACTAGCTATGAATTTATTGTCAAATTGGTTGTCAATTATTTGATTAATTACATTACATTGCTTGTAATCATATTGTTGTTATAACGATTGATAGCCTGTTCCTTACTACCAAGGATGTTACTTGGTTGGTTGATATTTCTTTTTAAATATGAAAAGTTCATTAGATAGTCTTATATTGGTTTAAGAACATTTTAGTTACATACCTATATTTAGAGTATATCTTTATATTTGTGTGGTATATATGGTGTATTTTTACAATTTATTAGGGTCTTTGGGGTACATTTTAAGTTTACCAGGTATATATTGAAGAGAAAAGAAATATTATAGAAGAAAATAGGCTTATTGTATCACTTTTTTGAGGTGTACGATCACCTAATCGTAGTGCAATCACTAATTGTAAGAGTGAACCTTCTAATGTTGATGATGTGGTGACTATCCTTAATGACTTGGCAATTTCATATGATGATTTTGTGACAAATTGGTAATGTAGAGAGCTGATTTTGACATATAGAAGCCTTGATTTGATCGAACTACTTAGAAAGGGGAAAAAGTGTACTTTCACGTTGGATATTTTAATACTAAGGTTTTGGGTGATGGCTCACACATGTCCAAAAGGGAGAAAAAAGAGAAGGAAACATACATACATACATACATACATACATACATACATACATACATACATACATACATACATACATAGAGAGAGAGAGAGAGAGAGAGAGAGAGAAAGAGAGAGAGAGAGAGAGAGGGAGAGAAGAGTGTCTTGAAGATATATATATGATCAAATGATTTTTGGTATATTCTAGGTAGGTGTTTTATTTCTCTGTATCTCTTCTAATATTCCCAATATCTGAACAAGAACCTATAGGTATATGTGATTGTATACAGAGAGGGGGTGAATATATATACTTATAACTATTTCCATTAATTTTAGAGATATTCTTATAGATGTGGTTATTGTTTAGGTAGTGTTTTAGTGTCTTGTGCAAAATCAAGTTCGCAGCAAGTATGTATAAGAATGAAAAAAAGGAAGACACACGATCTATGTGGTTTAATCAATATGATATACTTCACGGTGGTGAGGATGTACCTACACCGAGTCCAATCCATTATATCCTTTTAATACAGTAGGGTTTTGCCCTTATAACAACAGGATTGACTCTCTTTTCTTTTTTAAATGCAAATACAAAAATAATATTACTTCAGAACTTACTCATTGTGATAAGCTGTCTAACATAATTTGTTCTTGCATACTCAATTGTTTGCACTTCTTGACCTTCAAACACTCCTATGCCAAAATCACTATCTGTTCGTTGAATGTGTGAATAATGAAGCTAGATGAACTCATTGTTATCTTGCTCTTAATATTCTTATCTCTCCATATATGTAATACGAACTACTCAACGTCTCTTGTATGTCTCTTGATACTTTGAGTGTATTCTGATAGTGTTTTGACGCCTACCTGAAGTATGGCATATGATTTTCTTTTATAGGACGGTCATTGAGGGAAAACCATTCGCTATGGTTAGACATTCCAGCTTTAGATCTCCAGTGTTGAAACACATTAAGCAACCCTTGGATAACATCCACGTATTTATTTTGATAATTACCGAGTTTAAAAACGTTGTCCGAGTAACTTACTTAAACAATGACCTTAGATGTGCTTTGATCCTTCCATTAGCTATAGCCTCGAAGATGACTGCCTCATAGCTTTATTGATGTTTCGCATAATACATAAGCTACGATCTTCGAGTTTGAACCTTAAAACCTTCGGATCTTCGAGTCATATTAACTCATGTTTAAGGCCAATGATATCTCTTATCTTCGGGTCAAGTCTTCAAGTCTTCAAATCCAGGTTAGAGCCTGCAACCAACTAACTTATGACTCTTCGAGTCTTCAAGTTTCTGGATCTCCAGGTTAAAGCCAGTGACCACATAACTTAGCTAATCATTTATTTACATCAATGGGTCTCTGTTCATATCAACAGGTCTCCAAATCTTCGATCCTTCGAGCTTCGACTTTATGACAACATCACTCTTCACCTTATGGGTCTTCAAGTTTGCGAGTCTGCGAGTCTTCAAATCTACGATATGTTGCTCTTTACTCGAGTGTACTTTGGGTCTTCGAATCTTCGATCCTACAGATTTTCGAGTTTGCGACCCTATGGACCTTTGAGTCTGTAGAGCTTCAAGCTTGAGAATCTTCGACCCTGTAAATCTTTGAGTCTGCTGATCGGCAATTTACAAGTGTACAAATCGTGACAAGTAATTAAGTGGATTTTTAAGTCCGGATTATCGTACCCAAGGGATGGATGTAGAATTTGGAAATTTAAACTAGCTTATAAAGAGATTTTTTGGTCGAAAATAAATAAAAACAGAATTGAATTTAAATACTTTGATCTTTGAAAATATGTGAGAGATGGAAATGTTGTTTGAGTAGAGATAAGTTCAATTGATAAAGGTGACTGAAGTTAAGATTTCATTTGATGTATTTTTCCCAAGATTATGCCTTATTTCAATCTAATTCTTTCCTTGTGACAATATCTAATACCCAACCTCTAATGCATGAATTAGCCTTTTTCAAATGTCATAATTCGTGTGTACACCCTAGCATGGGGGATGGGTGACCCTTTAAGATTTGGGTTGTTTAGTCTAGAGCTAGCACCACACCCACTCTTAACTTGGTATCCTAGGTTTTACTCTGGCTTTCGCAAATTATGCAACCCCTAGTTTAATTATCTTGCTTTTTCCAGTAATTATGCTTCATTTTTCAATCCTTCAGATAAGTACCTATAATGATAAAATGAAATGGCCAGAGTCCATTTTATATTTCAACCCAAGATATTCAATAAACACTCACAAAGTAAAGAAGATTAAACTAAAACATTGTAATTTATTTTATTACATCAAACTCCATCCTAACCCCAATCAAGGGTTTTTAAGTTTCCATAATATAATTGAAAACAAAAGAATTACAGAACATGGAATAAGAAAACCAAAAGGATAGCTTGCCTATTTAGACCAAGAATTCCAAGGTTGATCTTCTTTTCCCAGCAGATTGTATTCAAACTCCAAGAGATACCCCAAGCCTTCTTCTCTCTCCCTTTTTCTACTCTAGGTGAGGAATGGGAATGTAGAATGAAAGAGAACTGTATGAATATTGAATGATTACAAATGAAGGATCCACTCCCCTTTTATAGCCTCCCAAGGCAATATTTGAATTTTTGAATTTTAATTCCCCATTATTTTTTATAATTCCTCCAAATAATTAGCCCATAATAACTCTCATGTAACTTCCTATTTTTGAATTTGAAAATAATATAAATCCCCCTCTTAATCCCCATAAAAAACCTTAATCCAAATACAAAGCACCCATTTGAATTCAAATTTCTTCAATTAATTCTTCTTTGACCTGAGTGTTTGGTGCCTGTCTTCTGCTCAAATGACTTCAATCCAGAAGGGAAAAAGTGATCTGCAAAAATAAGAAGTCTATCGCCAGAATTTGAGCTTGGTTGGGTGAAGAATTCTTCACCCGACCAATTCTTCACCCGACCACACTGTAGCGTCTTCAAACTTCATCCAACTAGAAGAGAGTTATGTTCCATGAATATCTGCGAGTCCACCGGTGCAAACTAAGCTTCACCCGACCTGGTCGGGTGAACGGTGCTTCACTCGACCGCCTACAGACGTTCTCGAATTTCACCCGACCAGAAGGAGAAAATCATCAATGTGTCTTTGCGAAGCCATACATGAAGTACGACCTTCACCCGACCAACTTGAAAATTGGGCGTCGTGATCTTTAGGTCCTTGGGATTCTTTCTTCCTTTTGTGGATTAGGTAAATTCTTCTTTGATTGTTGGATTCTTGCTAGAAATATAGCCAAAAATACACAAAAACTACAAGAAATCCTTCTTTTCGGGTTAGGCCATGAAAATAAGAAAATATAACACAAATGGGCAATAAATGAATCAAAAGAGTATGGAAATGTACCCAAAACGGCCCTAAAAAGGGGGTATAAATCCCCCCGATCATCTGCGTATCTTCGACTCTTCGGATGGGTCTTCAAGTCTTCGGATCTTTGAGCCTAAACGGACTAACATAGTACATAGTTAGACTCCCTCTATGAGCTCACTCTAAGAAATCACTCTACGAAGTTATCCAACCAAGTACAACATACTGTTGCCCGCTTCAAAACACAAACTGTTGTTGACAACAATGACAACCAAAAAGGACTATGAGATCAACATCTTCTACGTTGTTGCCATGTTTAGGCTAGGTAGAATGTTGTTTTGATGCAAAACTCTAGATATTAGTGCTTTGACAAAAAAAAAAACCTAGCATTATTCGATTTTGATTGGAAACTTGAGTTAGTTTGATTAGAAATGGTTGATTTGGATGTTGTGATTGGTTGATATTTAATACATTTTGCGAAAATAGTGTTTGGATTTTAAAATTAGGGTTTTATTGACACATAAAGTGACTAGCGTGAATTTGTTTTTTTAATATGTAATAATGTTCACTCTTCTCATTGTAAATCAACTTTTGTTGCTCCCTGCTAAACATATGTACATGCATAATTCTATTTAATTTAAGTGTAGTGAACAATGCAATTGAATTAGTTATGATATAGAAGACAATAATGAAAATGGAAAGTGGTGGTGGGAAGAAAATAATGAAAATGATATAGAAAATTGAGGCTATTTTTATGTTAAATAAAATGATAGAAAAATGTATAAAAATTACATCAAATTTATATAATTATATACATAAGGGCAAAAAAACATTTAATTCTGCTTTTTTATTTTATTTTTTTTAATCTCAATTAAATTATAAAAAATATTTTTTTCAATATATATATATATATGTGTATATATATATATATAAGTGTAGACCGCATTAATTATAAAAGCTGCATTAAATCTAGGCCATTGAATTCATGTTATTGAAGATCTCGATTTATCATTATAAAAACTTATTATAATTATTATGTGGGTATCTTTTTAAACTTTGTATTACACCATTCAATGAAATACTTTTCAACTTGCAACTTAAAATACCAACTATGCCAAAATTTACGAGGGTCTAGATAAAATTTAAATCACCATGTTTACTTTTATAAATATAACATATAACTATCAATATTAAAACTTTTGGCCAACAATAGAGTTTTTGATGGTAATCTTAATCTTATGTATTTGATTTTAAAAAATCAAGCACATATACAACAAAAAAACTTCTGATTCTACACGATAAATTTAGAAAAACTAAAAACAATCACATCACGCATTATGTTTCAGGGTTTTTGATAATTGAAGACTAACTTACCTAGAATGACTAAATGAATTAACATATAAATGGAAAATTGAACTACATGGTTATAGTATTTTGATAAGGATAATTTTAGATAGGAAGGAGGGAGACCAAGAATAAGCATAGAGATAGCTGCATAGTTATTTTCATGCCTTTACTTCATTATGTTGTTGCCTAAATAGGTCAACTTACAACTAATTGATAAAAAGAAATAAATGAGCCCGTTACAACAAATAGCAAAGAAGTAGCAGTCTGTTGCAACAAGGATTATTTCAAACATCTAAATTAAATATTAGATGATAATGATAAATGATAGATTCAAACAACAAGGACCACGACTGCAGCATGGACACACAATCCTTATCCTTCCAAACCGATACGCAAGCCACTTCAAATGCTCAAGGGGTGGTACTCGTAACATTCCCCCCTGCTTGGGAAGCCTTGTCCGCAAGGGTGAAGTGAGGATAGGCCCTGGGAAATCGTCGTTCATTTTCCCACGTGGCATTGGCAACCTCTATCCACTTGACCATGATTTCAGACTTGGGGCGTTACTGCCCTTGCTGAACCACGTGACGATTAAGGATGGCCTTTGGCTAGGAAGGAGCAGGGGATGAGTCCGTGAGAGCTGGCAACTAGGAGGGTTGAAAAGTTTCAGGGGGCAAGTGACCCAAGTGCTTGCGGAGTAAGCTCACGTGGAAGACATCGTGAATTTGGGAGCCATGGGGCAAATCTAACCTGTAAGCTACCATCCAAGAAGGGAAGAATGCCGATAAGGCCCGTGAAAATGAGGGGCCAATTTAGGCGACCTCCAAGAAGATATCAAAAGCTATCGATATGGTTGCCACTTAAGATACACATGGTCACCCACACTGAAGGAAACCTCCCGGCAGTGTTGGTCAGCATGACTTTTCATTCGATTTCAAGACAGCTACAGGTTACAACGCCGGACACATAAAATTTCATCACGGTCACGAAGGTATGTGTCCACCATGGGGTCACAAACAGTACCCGGTACATAAGAGAGAAGATAGGTGGGAGGAATGCCATAAACAACTTCAAAAGGCGTCAACTTGGTAGAGGAGTGGAGGGACTTATTGTAGCTGTATTCAGCCCAAGGTAACCACTCGAGCCACCCTCGGGGTCGAGGACCGGCAAAGCAACGCAAGTACTATTCTAGCGTACGGTTGACAACCTCTGTTTGCCCATTAAATTAGGGATGGTAGCTAGAACTCATACATAATTGGGTGCCGTACAATTTAAATAATGTTTTCCAAAAAGAACTGATAAATACCTTGTCTCGGTCACTGACGATCGATTGTGGAATGGCATGGAGGTAAACCACATTTAAGACAAAGGCCTTTGCTACTGTGACAGCGGTATACAGATGCTTGAGAGGCACAACGTATTTGGACAGGCGATCAACCATGACCATGACAATAGTATGCCCATTTGAAAAAGGCAACCTGTCGATGAACTCCATTGGAACCTCTGTCCATATACGTGAAGGGATTGCAAGAGGCTGTAATAATCTTGTGGGTTTCATGCAGTCGGCCTTGCATTTTTGACAAGTGACACACTTCTAAAAAATTCTTCACCACCTGATGCATTTGCGGCCAAAGGAAACTCTATTTAATGCGGGAAAGAGTTTTAAGGAACCCAAAGTGGCCACCAACCAGAGATGAATGACAATCCCCAATGATCTTGGCAATTAGCGAGGAGGCGGGACTCAAATATATCCTAGCCCCCTTGAACCAAACCCCATCACGCTGGAGCAAGTGTAGACTATGAGACTGTGTGGAGCTGGGTGAATGTAAGTTTTAGTAGTAGGAGTTCTATCGAACTTCCTCTTGAAGGGTGGGCCACCAAGTAGCTTGTGGTGTGGAGATGGCTGAGAATTGGAATTCCACCACACGTGACAAAGAATTTGCGCCCTGGTTATCCCTGCCTTTTGTATACTCAATTGCATAATCATAGCCAAAGATCTTTGGCAGCCATCGTGCCTGGGTCGGGCGTTGTGATACGTTGCTCCAATAGATATTTGAGGGTTTTATGATCAGTGCGCACTATAAAAGGTCGACCTAACAAGTAAGGACGCCATTTCATAATTGATTTAACTATTGCCAGCATCTCCTTCCCGTACGTGGACAAGGCCAACACTGACCCCTTCAAAGCTTCACTATGATAAGCGACAGGTTGATTCCCTTGGGATAAGATAGCACCAATCCCAATCCCGCCTGCGTCACTTTCAATCACAAATCGTTGTGAAAAATCGGGCAAGCGCAAGATTGGGGGAGAGGTGAGCGCCACCTTCAGCTGCTGGAAAGCCGCTTGGGCGCCTTCATTCCAGTGGAAATCCCCCTTGGACAAAAGTCGATGCAAGGGAGCTGCTATTCCCCCAAAGTGGCAAATAAACTTTCGGTAATAACCAGCGAGGCCTAGAAACCCCCGAACTCCTTTGACTATAGTAGGAGTTGGCCAATCAACGACAGCTTGGATCTTGGCTAGGTCGACAGCCACACCTTGCTCTGAAATGACGTGCCCCAAATAGTCGACTCGTGTGACTCCAAAACAACACTTTGAGTCCTTAGCAAACAACTGGTTATCTAAAAGAATTTATAAGACGATTTGCAGATGGGATAAGTGACCTGTCCAGGATTTGGAGTAAACAAGAATATCATCAAAGAAGACTAAAATGAATTTCCGCAGGTGGGGACGGAAGATGTCATTCATCAAAATCTGGAATATTGCTGGGGCATTAATGAGGCCAAATGGCGTTACAAGAAATTAATAATGCCCTTCATGAGTTTGAAATGTTGTTTTTGGGATATCATACGCCTTGACCCGGATTTGATGATAAACCAGCCCTTAAATCCAATTTAGAATAAAATCTGGCATTGTGGAGTTCATCTAACAATTCATCAATCACAGGAATTGGAAATTTATCCTTGATTTTCACATTATTCAAAGCCTGATAATCCACGCAGAAACGCCAAGTGTCATCCGTCTTTTTCACAAGAAGGATGGGCGAAGAGAAGGGGCTGTTGCTAGGCCTTATTAGGCTAGATTGCAGGAGCTCGTACACCAGCTTCTCGATCTCAACTTTTTGATAATATGGATAACGATAAGGCCTCACACTGACCAGCGACGTGTTTGGGGTCAATGGAAGTTGATGATCTTGTGACCGCGAAGGTGGTAAGCCAGAGGGTTATTTAAAAACACCTGAAAATCTTTCAAGAAGGTGGGCAAGATCCGGGGGGTCTTTGCACGGACTTTTGCTTTCAATAGCGGGTCTGATTTGGAAGAAAAAACCTGTCCCTTTCAAAACATTGAATTCCTTCTCAGCCAATACTTCCATGCTGCCTTGTTTTATTCCTTAAAAATGTGAGTTTTTCCCCCATCCTTGAAAGTCATGCTCAATTGTATGTAATCCATCTCAATTGGTCCCAAGGTTTCCAGCCATTGAACCCCCAGCACTAGCTGACATACTGCAACGGGAAGGACATAGAAATCTGCTATGATTTGGCACCCTTGAATGGTGAGACTCAAAGCCTGGCATTGGCCAACACAGTCGACGTGCTCCCGATTTGTTACCATGACTTTAAATTTCTTTTCTTTATTCAGGGGCATCCCGAATTGAGAAACAACCGTCTGATCAATGAAGTTGTGTGTGTTGCTGCCATCAATTAATATTACAACGTTCTTATTCTTCACTTTCCCAAAAATGTGGATGGTTTAGGGATGGTCCGCTCCCACAATTGTATGGAACGAGATTTCCAGAATTGCCTCTTGGTCCCCCTATTCGCTTGGATCATCTCCTGTGTCATCTCGGATGTTTTGTGGAAGATCCTCGATTATGAACAATTGTGGTCGCTCACACCGATGGCCCGGTATAAACTTCTCATTGCAATAATAACACAGCCCCTTCTCTTGGCGTTCCCGCACCTCTTGTGTAGAAAGTCAACGAGCTGCAGACTTATTTACGGAAGGAGTGGGAGGTGGCCTAAGCACTCCGACCATGGAATTAGACAATGGTTTTGGGGATACTATAGTTGTGGAAGATCGAGATGGAGGGACTGCTTTCTTGTGTATTTGGTTCCGCTCTTCAATCAACCAAGCCACGCCTATGGCATTTGCTAAGGTTCGAGGTTGTGTGATTTTGACATCTAGGCGAACATCATCCCGAAGGCCGGCTATAAAATAGCCTATCAAGAATCCTTCAGGCAGGTTGTCAACATGATGGGAGAGCTTTTCAAAAGCTTCTTGGTATGTGGCTATTGTGGAAGTATGTTTCAGGCGTGTCAAGGCCTCGGATGGATTTTCATAATCGGTTGGCCCAAACGGAGAAGGACATCCTTTGTGAATTGCGTCCATGTGAGTGGTCCTCGGAATTTCGACATCTATCGGTGCCATTGTAGGGCGATCCCTTCCAGATGAAAGGAGGCCAGTTGCGCCTACTGGTCGGATTCAATCTTCTGGAAGTCAAAATATTGCTTCGCCTTGTAAATCCATCCATTTGGGTTATCGCGCTGAATTTGGGAAAGGACAGCTTGAGCTGATGGTGTCCTTGGTTGCTGCTGGACTGCCCGTTGACTGTTGGCGAGTGTGAGGTTTCACCTCGAGAGAAAGTATTAACTTCTGCATACGCCTCCCGGACAGCTCACTGGGCCTGAAGCTCCGTTAGTACTGCTTGTACTATCGCATGAAGTTGATCGAAAGTGGATTCATGTCACGCCAAAATCTCATGTACCTCATTGCGGAATTCTGCATTGGATTTATTGCGGGTGTCCATAAACAACCGGATCTGATACCAAATGATAAGGATAATTTTAGAGAGGAAGGAGGGATGTCACGCCCCCAAATTCCAGGGAACCCGGAACTAGGAACATGACTTCTCCTTGCCCGCACCCGAAAGGTCAAGGGGTTGGTGACTAGCACCAATAGAGACTACACCGCGGGTGCTGTCTCAAATATGCAACCCTGTACAGTCATACATCAAGGGTAATCCTATACTTTCCCATACATCATCATGCATACAAACAGTATGCAAATATAACTGTCCACGGACTCATGTCCGGGATACAAACATAAGACAATACACAATACAGAATACAGTACTATATCATACATCAGAGTAGTGGGCACGTCCTCCTGGAAGAAAGTCCTCCACTAGTCTCGGGTCACACCTGAAAAAGGTAAACAACAAGTAGGGGTGAGCGACAAGCTCGATAGGTGACCCCAACACTCCACATCATGCAGACATACAAGTCTATACTACATGCTCTGTGTACTCGTGCACTATGTAGTGTGCACAATCATCAGGACTCAGCCTGCAAACAAACATCAAGACCCAGCCTGCCTATACAGGACAACTTGTCCACGATCCTCCATGGGATCCCAGCTCAGGGCACTTAGCCCTAGCTCCACGAGCTCAACGGCTCAACTCAGGCCTTAGCCTGTCCACGGTGCAATATGCCCGGCCACGGTCGCCACACGGCCTGCCATCGGTGCATATGCCGCCACGTCAACCACATAGCACCATTGGTGCATCACGGTAAGAACCCAAATAAGTCACGGAGTCCATGCCCCAATACCTCACACCAACATACTAACATTAGTATGGCATGTCATTCTCAACATTTCCTTTGGAACTGTAGCCAGTCTTCACAAGTAAAACCTCAATCCTTGATTTATGAAGGAAGTACCCATAGCAGCTATTTTCTTGAAATCAAAAGTCCCGGCATTGGGTTCCCATATCATAAATAAGATAATCTGATTTTTGGGGATTTTTCTGAGATGTCTAACCCCACTTTCCAAAAATTCACCACTATGAACTTTTGGGTTTTTCCGAGATTTTACACTAAATCCCAATTTTCACATTTTGAAAGAGTGGGAATTAATTTTTCTAGTATTTTTCTTTGAATCCAAATGGGGGGGTATTTCGTTATTTACATTGTAACTTAAGTATAATACTTTAGTGGTTTACAATGTAAATGTCCAGTGCAGTGCAGTTGTACTGTTGCGGAACACTGTTGCGGATTGAAGCTGCGGATCACTGCTGCGGATTTGATGCTACGGATTTGATGCTGCGGAGCGATGCTACGGACTAATGCTACGGATTTGATGCTGCGGAGCGATGCTACGGACTGATGCTACTGATCCGGACTACTCCTCCGGACTACTGATCCGGACTAACTACTCCGGACTACTGATCCGGACCAACTGTTCATCGTCGTTTTTTGGCCTGCAGTTCGCCCAGGGTACTATTCATCGTCGTTTTTGGCCTGTTCTTCGTCTGGAAGCAACCCAGTGACCCCCAGACGCTCATAAACACATGTTTTACGCAATAAACCGCAATATTTACCTAAAAACGCGTCCTAAACGCCTCTAATTCGCACGATAACAGCAGAAATACACACAAATCATATATTCATCTAGATCTAAATCTAGACCTCCATGGTTGACTTCTCAACCCTCATAAAATACACACTCATACAACCACAGATCACATATTCAAAGATAGGATCGAGATAAGACAATTAAGGACACCTACCTGGAAAGGTTTATTGCGATCCACGAGCTCCAATCGCCCCAAAATCGCCAAGAAAGCTCTTCACGCTCTTCACCTTCTCTCTCTCTCTCTCTCTCTCTTGCTCAAACACGCACGCACCAATAATTGGCAATTAAAGAGATAAGGCAGTTCTTAATTATATATATACCGTTGCCAATAATTGGCCTCCCAGCAATAATTGACCCGAACGCAATAATTGACCTCCCGAGGTCACGAACTCCAAATTGAGTCAAATTAATGTCAAAACGCTCGAAATGACGAGCACAACACTGTTCAGATATTATCACACTCAAATGACTGCTCAAACGCAAAGTCAACTAATAAACCCCGAAAAGTCAACAATCGGATCAAACGGGGCCCCGACTCGAAATCGGGCCCAAGTACAGTCAAAATGCTCACATCAACGGCTACACTACCGTCCAGATAGTTACATTCCCATAGAATGACTATCTCTCAAAACTACTCAAATATGAGTCTTTACAAGGGAGACCGAGAATAAGCAGAGAGATAGCTGGATAATCATTTTCATGCTTTTACTTCATTACGTTGCTGCCTGAATACGCCAGCTTACAACTAATTGATAAAAAGAAATAAATGAGCCCATTACAACAAACAACAAAGAAGTAGCAATCTGTTACAACAAGGATTATTTCAAACATGTAAATTAAATATTAGATGATAATGATAAATGATAAATTCAAACAGCAAGGACTACGACTGTAGCATGGACACGCATTCCTTATCCTTTCAAACCGATACGCAAGCCACTGCAGACACTTAAGGGGTGGTACTCATAACATATTCGTCATCATCTTCAAACACTTCAGCATTACTGTATTCCCAATAAAATAGTCATACTTTGAATGATACGCTAGGTGTTGAAATGCATGCATATATATGCAAGGCAGTTAGAGCATTCTCATCCGGCTCAATAAATCTTAGATTTAGCTAAAGAATAAATATTTGTGCAACCGGCTCGCGGCATCTTCGCGTAACCGTGAGGGATTGGACGGCTATGATCTTTTCCTTTTTTTTCTCTCCCCCCTCCAATGAATTGGTAGGCTGCCACGTCGTCACGATTACCCAAAGATTACCCAACCCCAGTTGTACCAAGAATTGCCCTTAGCTAAATATTGCTTAAAAAGAAATAAAAACCTTCCACATCAGCCTCAATAAAATAGTTATAAATTTGAAGAGCCTTGTTTCACTCGCTAGATCTGGCGAGCCATTATGTGTTCGCTACTTTTTTTAAAAGTAAAATAATATTTTTCCCTCCTCTCTTTCAATAATAGTTGGAACAGACAATAATATTTCTCTCTCCTCTCTCTCGATAAAGTTTTAAATAAAGTAATATTTTAATTAAAATAGTGAAAGTTTGAAGAGCCTATTATTTTATGTTGTAAAATTAAGCTAGTTATAATTTATAAAAGGTAATATTTAGCTAAATTAAAATTTATTTTTGGTGAGACCAATGCTCTTATAGATCAATATGGATTTTTCATTAACAAAGTAAGATTGTGCAAGCCACGTGAAACATCAAGTCTGAAATTGTATAATTTTAAATGTTGGGCTATTAACTCACTAATAACATAATAATAATCTAGGAGATTTAAAACATAAATTAGGCAATTAATTTCAAATATCTAGATTGAAAAAACGAACAGATTAAGGTCTACTAAATTTAAAAAAAAATTAAAATCTCATAGGATTATCAATTTGCGCGGTCAAATTACATTTAGGTAATTTTTTATTATAAATTAATATTTTAGCTGACAATATAAATAGAAACTTCTATTCATTTTTTAAATTTTGTGAGATTTGACAAAATTTCATAGTTTTTGTTGATCTTCTAATATTTTATACATTCTAAATGGTTTAATTCATAATCTATTGGGCTATATTATAATATGATTATATATGAATACTCACTAATGACAATATTAATTAATGTTTGACAATTTTGCGTTCAGACTCTGTTGTTGGACACAATATAACATATTTCATGCATGCACTTGTATACTTTTAACATTTTTAAGAAGAAAAATATATATTCAAGTATTAAACGTCACGTATATTGCAATAAACACACTATCAATTAATATATATCCATCCACAAGTGCACATACATGTGACATATGTATCATTTAAAAGTGTTATTACTCATTTCGTCATTATACATGGAGATGTCTATTGTACGTGCATTTTAAGAGTACGTACACATGAATCTCAACAACCAGTAGTTTACCCGTGATTCGATGAAAACTCGAGGTATAAACTGAGAGCTAAGACATACTTTTTATGTTATCTTTTGCTTTTAGACCTTAACCCTTTTGGTAGAGTATAGAAAATGGGTGGAAGAATTTAATATGGAAAAAGGGTGGAAAGAAAATAAGTGGAAAGAAAAGATGTGGAAGAAAAATATTGTTTGGTTAAGATAGAAAAGATATGGAAAAGTTAGTGGATGGAATTATTTAAAATAAAAATTTAAAAATTAAAAATAATAAAAAGGTATGAATTACCCATATTATCCTTTGACTGCACCATTTCGTCCGTGCATTCAATACACAATATACTCTACTCGATTTTTAATTTAATAGTCATGATAGCTGGCACACGACAGCCTGGCGGAAATATATTCGATTTTTCAGCTTTAATTGCATTCAAATATTCTTGATTTTTCAAATACACAAGTCGACGGCCTGGCGCGTCTGGCGCATGACGACTACGACGACGGCTTGGTGCACGACGACGCCGACGCCGACGGCCTCGTGCAAGACGACGATGCTGACGGCCTGGCGCACGACGACGACGCTTACGGCCTGGCGCACGACGACGACGCTGACGGCCTGGCGCACGACGACGACGCTAATAGCTGGGCGCGCACGACGGCAAGAGCAAGTCGTTCTTCTTCGCTGCGTTTTCAGATCTGGTGGTGGTGAGACGGACGTTGGTGGATGGTGGTGAGACAGGTGTGGAAAAAGTGAGGGTAGTTTTGTCTAAGTATCGATTACTGTTTCTTTTTCACAGCAAATCCCGCAGTTTTGAACGTCACAAAAAACTATCCGATAAGGTCTCATTTTCCATCTTTCCCTGTAGTATTTCTCTGCCAACCAAACACGGGAAAACTGATATTACACCTCTTTTCTCTACCTATTTAGTTTTCTATCGCTTTTCCATACCAACCAAACACAGGGTAAAGCAAGAAATCTCCAACATGGTGAAAGTTCATTTTTTCACTTGATATCACTATATAATATTTATCACATAATTTTAAAAATTATTCATTTAAACTTAAACCTTACTTATTCCACCTAATTTACACAAAAAAGATTAAGTACCGCATTAATTAACAACGTATAAGTTTAACTCACGTAATACTATGCATGAATATGCATAGTTTACTTACTGAATAACATGAGTATGCATGATTCACTATTTACTTGTAATTGCAGCGTGTAGCACCTAAAAAAAAACAAACATATGGAAATGGCTGCACGTTCGAGGGGATGCCTGATGAGAGAGAGATTCCAGGGCTCACCACGCGTGGGCTTCATGATCAACCCCTTTTACTTTTCTTTTCTTTTTTTTACTTTCTAAATTTTAAGTGTTCTTTAATGTACGTGCATGACAACTCATATTACTGTGTCTTCATATTCAAATTAATAATAAAAAATGATTCCTAATCTTAATTTCTGTGCGAATGTTTGTTTTTAAAGCACTCTTTTTTCTGGATTCTCTCCTTTTATTTTTTTTTTTAGAAAACTTTTTATGACTCAAACGAGAAAAGGGTTTGGCCTTGTGGTTGCTAATCGTAACGTACGAATGTACGAAGACAAAACTGGATAGAGCAACACTTTTCAAGGAAAAAAAACTTGATAGAGCAACGAGCAATCAATTGACTTATTGCTTTGTAGTTTGGCCCAACAAATAATAATAAATCGACGGTACTGATATGATATTGCGAATTTTAATTCTCCCTTTTTCCCATTCTATTCCTCTTATCTCTATTTTATTAAATTTAATTATATGTATTTTTATTAAATAAAGCCTATCGAATAAATATATTATTATGATACAAAATCAAATACTAAAAAATATTTTTTAAATTATTCAATAAAATTATAAAATTTATAAAACTAATACAATGCATTTTTTATATAATCATGCAACACAAATAAGAGTAATATAAATGCTTTTGCACAGCCTTACGAGAATTCGTTGTTTCTGTCTTTGATTGTATATTTGTATCACGAACCCTTTGAGACAAAGTAAATATTAACACAAATAATAATTTCCAAATAGGTTAAACACAATAAAATCGAGCTTTGTAATATCGGTCATTGAATAACTACACAATAATAATAAAAATGCAGTGTGTTTTGAAATAGTATTAATATTAGTTACGGGTTTTTCTTTGAGAAATAAACACTAATTACATATATTTCTTTCAAATATCAGTGCAGGCCTTAACGCCAGGCAACTAAGGTGGATGTCTTAGGCCTCAAAAATTATGTCACCTCATTTCATGACTTCGTCTCATGACAAGTATTATTTTAACATTCAAAAACAGAAAAATATATTTATCTTGTGTCTAACTTGAGGGCTGCCCACATTATTATTTTTAAATTTTTTATTTTATTAAATATGTTTATTCATATTTTATAAATATATAAGTATGCTGAATAACCTAATGTTATGCTAATATGCACGCTACCTATGCCTCCATTACCATCGTCATCAGATCGGACACCATCAATCCACTGTCGCTTGCCTTGATGCCGGTACTCAATAGCCCAGCCGGTCAGCCACCAACTCAGAGGTTGACTTAATGTTATACTAATATGCACGCTACCTACACTTCAACACCATTGCCATTAGATCAGACAACTTCAGTCCATTGTCGCCTACCTTGATGCCGGTACTCAATAGCCCAGCCGGTCGGCCACCAATTCAAGGGTTGACGGTCGATATCCATGCAATGTCAGCCCATGGCCCCGCATCTCCTCACTTCATCTCCAAACTCCACACCTGACACCCCGCCAGTAGCCGCTACCTAGTCCTGACACCCCTTTGGCTCACTGTTGCTGGTAATTGATGGACATTTCTCCTTTGGCTCATTTTATTAGGGCCCCATTTTAATCATCGCCTTGAGCCCTATAGATCTCGGGGCCGGCCCTGCAAATATGTATAACTTATGCGACACACACACACACACACACACACACATATATATATATATATATTCATTATTACAGCATTGACAAAGCTAATTTAAATGTTAAAATTTAATAAAATATAATAAATTATATCACATCAGTCTCGTCAAGTATTAAAATGGATAACTTTGGCTTGTAATATTTTTTTATATGTTCGATAAATTTGAAGAGTTCTTGTAATATCGTCAAAATAAAACGGAATTATTCCAAATCTTACACGATGAGTTTTCCATCACACTACAATTCCATGAGTCCATTTCAACCATTACTTCTTCCCTATAAGAGCTCTTCCATTGTTTATATTCATTTTGATTGCCCTATACCCTATAAAGCACTAGGATTCTGGAGCACGCAAAGGAAGGAAATCAACCTTTTAGTGAAATTTTCTCCAAATAAATTTGTTATAATTTGAACTGTGTTTTGGCAACCAAGTATACCATGAAAATAGGAAACCTTGGTTCTCCATATTTGATTACTCCCAAATCCACTTCAATTATTATCTTAGTAGTAAAAGAAGAAGAACTAGCCCTAAGACACAACTGAATACCATTCCAACAACAAGAGGAAGAAGAAAAAAGAAAAAGACATAGATAGTAAAAGATCCAAATATCTCTGTCTCAATAACTAACCTTGAATACAACTAAAGATAACACCAACAAAAAAAGGAAGAAAAAAAAAAGACAAAGAAGGTAAAAGAGACAAACCCAACTATGGTTGTGGATCCGGAGTCCATAGACGATGATGAAGTCCAATGTATCACCCTTACCATCTCCTTCAAAGCTGAAACCACAAAAAAGGATCTCAATTTTAGTTAAATCCTATGCCAATAATAGGAACCTCTATTGTACCCTTCTTGCTTCCTATTGTCAGTTCATCACCGAGCCCTCAACTTCTCACCCTACCTAACACCCACCTTGACAACGATCCTTGAGTCATAGAGGCTCCTCCTACTCCAAGAAAGACCAATGACAACAAAGAGATGTCACAACATTATTTTCAAAAGAGGCAGCCCATTGAATCCCAAACACAAGGAGGGGGGTGCTGATGATCGTGACTTATGAGATACTTGTCCGGGTTCAACCTTCAATTGTAACATCTATGTCAAATTAAAGCCTGTGAGCAACTTGTTTCTCATCTAGGTTTGCAAGCACTGCTAATGTTCTAATTGCATCTGTCAGTACATAGTGGCCAAGCTAGAAGACAACATTACCCATGTAAAACAAAGTAAAAGGAGGAGGGATAGCAATAGGAGATCAAAAGGAAGCTGTCATTAAAATAATAATAATATATTATTATGAATGAATGAATTAGCCAATTTAATTTGAGTGCATAGCTAGGAAGATCATAAAGTCATGAATTTTTTTTTTGTTTTCAACAAAAAAATTTAAATAGCTTTAAAGAAAACAACAACCATCTTCTTAGTATTTTAAGAGTAATATATACTATCTTTTAGAATATTGAGAGTTAGAATTTATCATTCATTTGAGCAAAAATTAATAAATAATATTATTTAAGAATATTAATTTATAATCTTCTTTTTATTTATGCTATTAGTGACCGAATAATATTTTATTTAACAAATATAATCTATAACATATTGTGCTAGTTTATGATTAAATAAAATTCTGATAGATATAACAACGTATAATAATATTATCAACCAGTTTTAAAAAAATTACTATTCAACATATATATGGGAATAAAAGATGATATTTTTTTAACTGTTCTTTTTTATTTATACTTTCTTTCTATGTTTCATTTCTGTCTTGTTATAATATCATGAGAAGGCATCTAAGTTCTTAACATCTCATGATGTCATCAAATCACTTTCTGCGTATGTTAATTAACTAATTATGTTGCTAATTATTGGCCTAGGTTTATCCTTCTCTAAAGGCATCACCTATATAATTGTTACTTTTTGTTTTGACATTATATTTTTGAATTTTTAATTATTGTGTATATTTTTTTGCATTTATTTAATGTAACCTGAGCTTCACATTTAAGTTTTATCATTGATTGTATCTCAATAATTATGCCCCCTCCCCCTTGGGTTTTTTACTTCCTTCTTTTCTAAGCTCCACTATAATCTATTGTTTGTATGTTTTACTTGTATTCCCATGCTTGCCAATAGCTTCTAATTAACGTTTTCCTCAATGATGTGTACATGGTTTCAATCCCATCTTACTATCTCTGGTTTTATTTCTTTTATAAAGGGGTATTGTAGTCTGGACTAGCTTTTGCGCATCACAATCGTGTAAGCAAGTAGTGGAGTGTCGCACTACTACTAATTTTTAGAGCGCTCCACTACCTTATGTGGGAGCCCATGTAAATTTAGGAAAAATTCTTTGGCACTAGCAACGGAAAATGAGCTTAAAACCTCTTATAGGATATGAGACACTCCTTATTAACTGATTACAACCTTGTGGCCATTATCCCTAATTTCATTGGTTAGCTATAAAGATTTACACAACAAACAAACTAGATATACCAAAAAGCCAGCCAAATCTATGCTTGAAATTGGGCCAAAAATTGATTAAAATATCACTTGTCATTTCTCCCCTAATTGTTAGCAAGCGAAGTTTTTTCATAGTTTAGGTTTTACTTTCACTCATATTTTAGAACATTTTCAATAGGTTCTCTATTTTTTACAAATAGAGATGCCAAAATTGTACTATAATGTTTCATATTACTCTCTCTATAAAAATTGCTATAGTGACTTTTCACAAATGAAAAATTACTATTTACTCTTTACATAATATTATATTATTTTTTTAGTTTTTCTCTCCCTTCTCTTCATGTTAGATTCCTATCACCACCAATGTCCTCCCTCCACCTGCCGGATGTCGCCGCCTCCTCCCTAGGCATCCACCGTAGTAGTCACAAGAAGAACATGAAAAGGTTGATCGCCTAATCGAATCAACTAGAGATAAAGGAGTAGAGAGGGTAAGCAAATCTATGCTATTGTCACCTCTTCTCATTACTATTGGTGTTGTTGGCTCCCGCTATTCTTGTTGTTGCCTCCTCCCTAGGCGCCATTACCTCCTCCTCCCTAGTTTTCATTTGGCGGGATCAGCAGAAGATGTAAAAGGAAAAGAGAGAGATAGAAAATAAAAAAAATAAAAATTATTTTTTTAATAAAAAATAAAGGTAATAAAAGTTTTTTAAAAAATAACTTTTAATAATAATTCCTATATATGAAAATAATAATTTAAAGAGTAGTATTTTACACAAAATAAATTCATATTTTGTGAATAATATTTGTAATTTATATATCAATTCGCCTTTTGTAACATTTGAGTTTGTGTTGTTATTATTATTATTTTATTAGTAAATGACAGGACTATTTTTTGTCGGACAAAGTTATGAAATTGACTAAAACATGAGTGAGGGTGGAAGAGATTCTCATTGGATTGTGGAGGTGGAGCCCTAATAAAATGAAATTATTGAATAAATATTTAATCAGATGTTTGCTAGCTATATGTCATTCCTCTAATTATTTTTATTTTCTATGCCTCACATAAAAATCTCGAGAAAAGTCGGGTATATAAAAAATACATATATGGAAGCTAAATTTAAACTCGTGTAAAGTACCATACACAAATTTCTCGCGAGACTACGATATAAGCCATCGATTTATCGCCACTGCTCTCGATCGCACGCCCTATGCGGTTCCGGTTCGTCGCGACCGGATAAGACAACAATCAGTCTCTAGGCGCGCGCAGATGCAGAATCCATCAAACGGTCCGTGTCTACCACCGACACGCGTCGGGTAATTAACCGTTGATTAGTTAACTCACACCAACCGGTGCACGGACCGTGGTTAAAACTGTAACCTCTTCCCTGGCCTAAATAAAACCTCTGCCGCCCTCTGCAGTCTGCACCCACCCACACTCTCACTCTGACCTGCTTCTGCTTCGTCGCCTGCAACTGACGAGCTATGTCCGAGCTCATCAATAAAATCTCAGATCTGAGGTCGAACCTGAATCCTAGAAGACGACAGTGATTCTGGAGTCTCGATCTGCGAACTCAAAGGTCCTCCAATGGCTTGCTCGTTCCCGGAGGAGGTGCTGGGGCACGTTTTTTCCTTCCTGCACGCAGACGAGGCCAGGAACGCGATTTCCTCGGTCTGCAAAGCATGGTACGAGGTGGAACGGTGGAGCCGTCGCGAGATCTTTGTCGGGAACTGCTACGCGGTTAGGCCGGAGGCGGTGATCAAGCGGTTCCCGGAGCTCCGGTCGGTGAAGCTGAAGGGGAAGCCGCACTTCGCGGATTACAATTTGGTGCCGGAAGAATGGGGAGGGGACGTGTACCCGTGGATCGCGGCCATGGCCGGAGCCTACCCGTTGCTTGAGGAGCTGAGGCTCAAGCGCATGGTTGTCACGGACGAAGCCTTGGAGCTCATCGCGCGATCGTTCAAGAATTTTAAGGTTTTGGTGCTCTCTTCGTGCCAGGGCGTGTCTACCGATGGACTCGCCACCATTGCCTCCAATTGCAGGTTTTTTTTTTTTTTTTCATACATGTTAAAAAAGAAACCCAGTTTCGAAATTTGAAAATTTGGGCATGGAAGCACTTCGCCAGTTTCAATTTAAGCTTAGTTGTTTTTAGCTCTACATTTCCAGATTTTGTTTTTGTTAATATTGATGAAAATCTGTTGTAAAGATTACCTTTTTTATATAAAAATAATCGTCTCTTTTGTTTCCCTATGTTTTTTTTAATTTAAATTCCTGTGCTGCAGAGTGGGAAATGGTTCTGGGTAATGTATTTGTCTTGATTTGGTTTTCGTGTGCTCTAGCGTTCTGTTTTCGTTGTTGTTTATGGCAGATTGGTAGATCTCTGTATGGATAACGATTTGAATGGCCTCTGGGGGAAATCAATAGTAGTTTTCTCTATTGTTCTTGTCGCAGCTCTGAAGAATTGTGTTGTTGCTTTTAGACAACACTTTTTTTCCGATGGGCCATTTCATTTTTGTCAAGTATGTTTTATTTACTAGGTGACTTTTGTCGATTTGAAATTTGGTGGTCATTTGAGGTTCTCAATAACTAATTAGGATTGATTTTTTAAGGAAGCTGTTTATGATATATATATAAAATGCTGGTCAAACAATTGGTTGTAAATAAAATAAATTAATGATTTATTTTGAAGTGTTTCCTCAATTGCCAGTGTCGATCTCATGGCCGGTTCCTTATATGCATCATCCAATTTATGCTTTTATTGACGCAGAAATCTCAGAGAGCTGGACCTAAGGGATAGCGAGATGGATGAAGAGACCAGCATAAGTGAACAATGGCTCAACAATTTTCCTGATTCTTGCACATCACTGATGTCCCTTGACATTTCTTCCTTAAACTATGAGGTGAGCTTGCTTTCCTTGGAGCGCCTGGTGAGTAGGTGTCCTAACCTGAGGGCGCTCAAGCTCAACCGTTTCGTGCCCCTTGACAGGCTGCCTAGCCTACTTAAACGGGCACCTCAGTTGGTTGAATTGGGCACCGGATCTTTCTCAGCTGATTTCCGACCAGAAACCTTTTCAAACATAGAAGCAGCTTTTTCGAGCTGCAAGGAAATTAGGAGCCTATCTGGGTTTTGGGATATAGTGCCAGCTTACCTGCCTGGTCTGTATGCTGTAGGCTCTAGGATTACACATCTGAACTTAAGTTATGCTAACAATGTTGAAAACCCGGATCTAATCAAGCTTATTACTCTCTGTCGGAAATTGCAGAGTTTTTGGGTAAGTCCATTAATTTTCTCCTGTTCTAGTTAGTATCTATAATCTTTGTATGTGAAGTGAAAGCTTATATCCATTGATTTTTTGATGGGGCGGTGTCTTCTTGCTTGGGCTTTATTTTTTGATAAATTTGGAAACTTATTTTTAATGTAAAGCCAAAATGATAATGTTGATTGATAATTTCACATTTCAAATCCTGTGGCATTTGTCTGCAGCAGTAAGATACGTCTTCCTCCTAGTTGAACATTGTCTGCTTAGATATCATTTTTCTCAAATTGTCAACCGGCCAAATTACAGGTTCTGGATTACATTGAAGACAGTGGCCTTGAGGCTCTTGCTGCATCTTGCGAAGACTTGCAGGAACTGAGAGTGTTTCCTTCCGAGCCGTATGGAGTGGAACCAAATGTATTTCTCACGGAACAAGGCCTTGTCTCTGTTTCTGTAGGATGTCCTAGGCTCCAGTCTGTTCTATACTTCTGTCGTCAGATGACTAATGCAGCACTAGTTACCATTGCTATGAACCGCCCAAACTTGACTCGATTCCGTCTTTGCATTATGGAGCCACGAACTCCTGATTACTTAACCCAGCAGCCACTTGATGTGGGTTTTGGGGCCATTGTTGAGCACTGCAAGGAGCTCCGACGCCTTTCGCTCTCTGGTCTTCTCACAGACCGTGTGTTTGAGTACATTGGGACCCATGCTAAAAAGCTGAAGATGCTCTCTGTGGCGTTTGCTGGAGAGAGTGATTTGGGACTTCATTACGTGCTCTCTGGGTGTGAAAGCCTCCTGAAGCTTGAGATCAGGGACTGCCCCTTTGGGGATAAAGCTCTGTTGGCCAATGCTGCGAAGCTGGAGACAATGCGATCCCTTTGGATGTCTACTTGTTTGGTGAGTTTTGGAGCATGTAAGCTTCTAGGGCAGAAGCTGCCTAGGCTCAATGTCGAAGTCATTGAAGAGAGGAGGCGGCCCTCAGATGCAGACCTTGATACCTGCCCCGTTGAGAAGCTTTACATATATAGGACACTTGCCGGGCGAAGGTTTGATATGCCTGGGTTCGTATGGGCGATGGGTTAAGACTCCACATTAGACCTTGCTTGCTTGCTTTGCTCGATGGATCTCTCTGCAGATCAAACTCCCTTGAATCTGTGATCTCATAGGTAGTAGCACTGACATGGTACACGCATGCTGTGTTTAGCTCACAGTTGTACATTGAATCTGATGATCACAAACCCCCTGCCGTCATGTATACCAGTTACTACTCAGTTTCACACTTTTTGCTTTCTGATTTTCCCTTGTATTAGTAACCTGAGCACTAATTATTTTCGGAACTCAATTTTTATGTCAATTGTCGGTCCCTTGGAGAGGTTTGAATTACTTAATAAATTACCATGCCACATTGCCGCCTCTTTCGTTTTTATTTTTTTATTTTTTATTATTACTATTGTGATTATTTTTGTTATTCTTGGCAGCCAATTATTTTGTATAACCGGGAAAGAAAGAAAATAAGGATCTTGTGTGTTGCAGGTACAAAGTTGCGAGTAAATGCATCATTCGAAGCTTTGGGTTTCTGGTCGTCACCAGCAAACCCCCTTGTATGCATGTATGAACTGATTTAAGAGTAACCGGTCAATCAATATTCATATTCATATATACATACGGCGCGCGCGCACCAAAAAAAAAAGCAATGAGGAACTGCACGGCACGAGGGTTGAGAATCTCCGCTTTACGGTCCTACTTTGATATGATCAATTGAAGGCTATGATTTATGACACTGATGTCCGAATTGGTGGTTTACATATTGGCATAATGGATTGAATTTATTCACCCACATTTTTTTTTCTCAACCCACATGCAACCACGTGGTATTCGGTGAGTTTACATTGCACTTTGGACTAGATTGGCTAAGTTTAAAATTTAAATTAGAATTATCTTTTTTTTTTTTTTTTTTGTTTTGTTTTTAGTGTAAAAACTTACAAGAAAGACAAAAAAAAAAGTTATAGAAGTTTTCTGATGTGACTTTAGGAAATGGCTGCTTCTCAAAGCCTTTTTCTAATTATTGTTTAGCTGCTTAACAGAGGCCTCTTTTTTCATAGAGAGAACTTTTGCAAAGCTCTTTGAAAAAGGCTCCCTCAAACAGGACTTTAATTAAAAAGGATTAGGCTAACAACTACATGTCATAACCCGATGATTGATTGTTGGTTATGTAACAGTGTTTTGTCCTTCATGGGTTTTATATAGCCACGTCACAAACAGACTGAAACAGTTAAGAGGGAAACAACACCAATATACCATAACCCTTTGTTTGGTTGGGTATAGAAAAGGGGTGGAAAAATTTTAAGTGGAAAAAAAATAGATGGAAAGAAAAAATATGGAAAAGGGGTGGAAATTGTTGTTGTTTGGTTGGTGTTGAAAAGAGGATAGAAAATTATTATTTTTATAATTTAAATAATATAAAACAAAAAATAAAAAGAAATAAAATACCATAATTAACCCTTACCTCTCTCCTAAAAAACCCGCCTCCTATCCCTCAACGCTGCAACGCTGCCTCCCATCCCTTTGCAGCGACACCCCACCTCTAAGCCGCCTCCTGTCCCTCCGCCGCGCTGCCTCCCATCCACACCACCCAACCTCTGCCGCGCTGCCTCCCATCCACGCCACCCCACCTACGATGCACGCTCTACCATGTCGCCGTTGCCGCTGCCAATCCTCCCATCTGTGTGATGCCGATCTATTCGATGCCGATCTGTTCTATACCACCCCGCAGCGAAGATCTTACCAGCCACGCTGACGGCGAGGAAGCGCAGGGACGTGCACACGGTAGATGTGAAGAAGGCCGAGGGTAATTTCAATAAATATTGATTATTGTATATTTTCCATAGAAAATTATAACGTTTTCAACGTCATAAAAAAGTAACCGTTAAGGTATTCATTTTCCACGATTCTTGTTGGTTTTTTAGCCTTTTCAAACGCTGGAAAATTAAAATTCTATCCATTTTCTATACCCGTTTAGTTTTCTATGGTTTTTCTATAGTAACCAAACAGAGGGTAAAAGTACGGATAATAATAAAACTTTTAAACTAATGTGGTGAGTAGCACGTGCCTCTTTTTCATAGCATCAACCCATAAAGAATAATTGAAGGAACAGATGAGAAAAGAAATTTAGAACAAGCAAAAGAGTGGTGACGTGTAAACCTCATGTAGAGAGATGCACGTATGTTTGAGAAGACTCTTTTATGTTTGTATTCTTAAATGAATAGACTACTAGTTGTTTTAGGTTAAAACAATGGAATAAAAATAAAAAAATCCATTTTAGGTGTATTGAAAATAAAAATCATGTTTTATTATTTTTAGTTTTAGAGTTTTTTTAATTTAAAAATAGTTATTATATCTTGAAAATGAGAAAACAGCCAAAACAAAACTTTTCTTACTTTTTCTTGCAAATAGGTCTATAAATGAGTCGAGCAAAGCAAGTTTAATTGAGTTCTCACCAAGTTTGTACAATAATCAAGTCGAATTGAATCGAGCTTGTATAATATCAAGTTTAGATGAGTGGGCATCGAACAAGTTATTGAGTATATCGCTTATTTAAAAATATATATTCGATAGATTTGTAAACGAGCCGAGCTAAACTGAGCATGTACATTAACTAAAGAAAATCGAGTCGAGCTTATACAATAACCGAGCAGAGCAGAGTCGAGCTTGCAATTATAGGCCTATAAATGAGTCGAACAAGCTTAGCTAGGTTTAAGCCAAGCTTGTAAAGTAATTGAGTCATGTCAAGTCAAGCTTGTAAGGCAATTGAGTCATGTCAAGCCAAGCTTGTAAAGTAACTGAGTCAAACTTTTATAGTATCAAGCTCAAGCTCGAGTCGAGTCTCGTCGAGTAGATATTGAGCGAGTTATTGAGTATGTCACTTATTTAGAGACATATTGGATATATTTGTAAATGGCTGAGTCGAGCTTGTACAGTAATCGAATTGAATAGACTCGAGCTTGTATAATAACTAAACCAAGCTTGAACAGTAATAAGTCAAACTTATATAGTGTTGAGCTTGAATTTAAATCAAACTTAATTGAGCGAGCTATTAAGTATTTTGACTCATTTACTGCATATAAATAGTATTACATACGTGCCTTACTTGCATATAGGAGAACCGGCTATCCGAGATAAATAAAAAAACCCACCACATGCATAGTTATTAGAATTGGATTAGCTCGGCCAGTTGAATCGGGGACCTGGACACTTAACCGGTTTGTTTTCTAATTAGACTGTTTCTGAATTTTTTTTTGGAGAAACCCAAATTACTCGGCCAATTTTTTGTGACTCGAACAATCCTATCAGGTTTTATAAAACTAGGCGAATTTTGTAAAATTAATAAAATAACATCTAATTTTTATTATAATATAATTTTAATCTAAAATTAATAATTAATATTAATATTTACTTCAATATACTTTTAAAATTTTATTTGATTTTATATTATTATAAATTTATGTCATTTAAATTTATTAAAAATTTATATCACTAAAATATTTAAAAATAAATAATATTATATTAAAAAATATTTGTAATGTGTTAGTTCAAAAATATATTATATATATAATTATTAAATATATAATCGGTTATTGGTTATTGTAGTGTTTGAATCAGTAACCCTATGACCCGACGTCTATATCTGGATTAATATCGATTTGGTTCTAACTATGACCACATGTTTGAACCGTTTTACTTAATGTTTTTAAAAAACATTCTGAATGGTATAAACACGTAGACCGGTGTTGTAGCCACGTAAAAATAGAAGTGTGATGGGCTCTAAGTCTTGTCATTATGGATCAGAGCGAAGCCCAAATGCTTGTGCTGGGCCGATAGGTCTTGGTCCAACTAAAAGACTACTCATGCTTGCGGAGCTCCACGAAAAATAACTAACTTTATGTTTTATTGGGCGGCCAAGTCAAAAAAGATTTATGTTCAAGGAATAATATAATTACAACTTAAAAAATTGTGGTATATATTATATACATCTTGCACGACGCTATGGACAATTAGATATACATTGGGAAAAAATATATTAATCGATCTAAATAATAATCATAGAATACGGAAAAAGCATTTAAAAAAAAATACAACAATCCGACATAAACAATATTTATATTTAAATTCGCTTGCAAGCTATGTAATTAAGAGTCCGATTTTGTTGGAAAGCAATCTTAGCTTACTATCATGAAAATCTAGATAATTTTGATATTAAATTGATATTTGTTTTACAAATTAACCGTTAGTTTGAATATTCATATAGTATGTATCATGGCTGTAAAATTTTATGGTGATTTAACAATTAATTTTTGCACAAATTGAATTAGAAAAAAATAAATTAAAATAAGTTAAATTTAATTTATTTTAATTTAAATTTTTTCTAATTTAATTTGCCACAAATTAACTATTAGATCACTATAAACTTTTCCAGGTATAATACACGTTTTATAGGTATAATACATGTTATATGAATATTCAATCTAACGGTTAATTTCTAAAACAAATATAAACTTAATACCGAAATTACTCAGATTTTTACGGTGGTAAGCTAAGTTTGCTTTCCAACAAATTTGGACTTTATGTATTAAGGGATTGGATTCGTTGGTTAACAAGGAGAGATTATTATAGTGGTAATATTTTCTATTTATGTACTTTATGATATTTGTTTTAAAAAGTAATCATTATATTAAATATTCATGTAATATGTATCGTGTTGTTAAAATTTTATCGTGATCTAACGATTATTTTTTTGTGCAAATTTGATTAGAAGAAATTAGTAAATAAATAAATTAAAATTAATTTATTCATCTTCTTATTTTCTCTAATTGAATTTGCATAAAAATTAACTGTTAGGTCGCCATGAAATTTGACAAGTTCAATACATACTATATGAATATTCAATTTAATGGTTAATTTTTAAAACAAACATTATAAAATATCGAAATAGGGGAGATTACCACGGTGGTGATCTCCCCAGGATCACCAGTGAATCTAAGCCCTTAAAAAATAAGAAAAAAATCGACATTAATAAAGAAAAGGGAAGGGTGTGGGTAATAGTACTACAGTTCACATGAGAGCTTATTGTCGCAATTTGGTGCAGCATAATACAATTTTATATTATTTTTATACTTGTACAACTCATAGTGTAAGATAGGGATAAGTAGAGTCAACATGTAAAGAGAAGCCACTTGTATTTTACATGGTAGGGGTGCTACCTGTCCTAGAGGGAGCGGGCTTTATCTATAACTATATCCCATTCTCATTTAAGTAGGTAGTGAAATTTTGAAAACGTAGCCCGCCCCATGTGTAGGCGGGTGTGGGATTGCCAGGGAAAGGCTTTATTCGCCCACTCCCCGCTATCGGCCTCTATTGATCTCTCTTAAGACAAGTTTGCCCGTTAGAGATTATATGAAATAGGTGATAGGGGTGATTTTAGCCCAACTGGGGGTAGAGTCCTATTATTGCCTCCTGCTCTCACAAAGGTTTGGGGGGGGGGGGGGGGTGGTTAAAAGTTAAAATCACATCTTATTCCATGTATAAGCGGGACAGGATACCCCATTCTCTAGCGGGTCTACGAATGGGCTTTTATCCGCCTACATCCCGCTATCACTTTTTATTAGATTTTTTCATATGAACAATTTTGGTTCAAATCAAATTTCTATATCATTTTTTATCCAAAAATTACCAAAAATGATTTAATTTTATAATAACAAACACCATTCAAAAACATAAAAAATCATAGATAATGATATTTGAAATATTATAAAATTATAAACAAAAAATTAAAATTAGGCGGAGCAGGACGGGATGAGATAACCTGCAACCTATTAATGCTCTCCATCCCTGCCTAAGTGGGATATTAAGTTTAAAAATCGCATTCTACTCTTGCCTAAGTGGGATGAACCGACCCGCATAACAAAGAGTCAGGGATGGGACGGATAGCGGGCAGGGTAGTGGGTGCGGGTTTCCATTGCTCACTCCTATATCATGGTAGCGGAGTTGAAATAGACATTAAATTTATGTGTAGAGCAATGTTCTAGTGTTAAATTTTGTACTTGGTGACGTCTCCTCGTAGTGTGATCCAAATTGACATTTGTGCTATTTGTAGGAAGGGCAATATGGAAAGTGTAATTGGTGCATAGTGAAAGACCCCGAAATGGTTGGTGTGAAAGATACGATGAAACCCCTTCGGAGTTAAGATATATTGACTCGTTTAAGTGTGAGAAGCACATTGCTAGTTGTGGACTTTATGGTGAAAATGAAATTTAATCATCCTTACACAAATTGGTCGATAACTAAAGTCGTTCTCCTGGTAAGTTCAAAGTAGGATGAAACCAGATTATGTGTGTCCCAAGCCATAAGGCTTACTTAAATCAATCTTCTCTCGCAAGGTAATTAAGTGTTGTACGAGCTGAAATTTTGACCCTGTGACATTATGTCCCGATTTTATTTTAGGTTTAAATGCATGGTCTTTTTGTTTTAAAAATGTTTTGAAAATACACATAAAAAATTATAGAATGTATTTTGAAAAATTCCAACAAGTAAATGTTTGTATATACATATTTATTTTTTAAAATAAAAAACTATAAAAATGGTAGAAGTTCCAGTATTTATCAACAATTAAATTATATAATAGTTCGTGTACAAATTCAAAAAAATTGATTTTTTAAATTAAATAAATAAATACAACAAAAAAAAGAGGAAAAAAAAGGCCCCTCAGCCCATGGCTGTTAAGAATAACAGTCTAGCACAAACACGCAGCCCATCAATATGAGTGTTTTAGACGTGGTTAGACACAATTGAAGTTTAGTGTTCTAGGATTATATTTTGATAATTTCTAAATTTAGTTAAACAAATATGGAATGAAAATAAAATAAGATAAAAAATAAATAAATTGATTTTGGCTTCCTTTAGGTTATAGATCCATGTAGAGAAAGGGAGGAGGGAGAAGAGAAGAAGGAGGGGAGGAAAGAACTTGTAAGAGGTGTTAGATTATTATTGCATTTTTAATAATATAATATGTGACCCATGTGATTAAAGGGCTCACATGTTGTTAATGAACCACATGTAAGTAAAAGACTATTTCTAAATTAATGAAGGCTCGCTATGATGGTTGTTAGACTTAATAGAAATTGAAAACAATAGAGTTATATATATATATCCCTTCTTTTTTTCTTCACGTAGGGTTTAACGCAACACAGAACGTGGGCGTGGCGATAGTTCTTCTCCATCAAAGAATGTCATTAAAGAGAAGCTGAAAGGTGATAAAATCAATTTCTTTAATTCACTCATGGATCCAGGTACGCTTTCGATTAAACTCATAGTTTGTATTAAATAATTCTAGGCATGAATTGATCATGTAGTAAATTTTTACAATTCGTATTAGAGTAGGTTTGCCCTAGAATGATTGTTTTGTCTTTTAATTGATTTTCTAGAATTATCAAAGTAATTGATAGTTATTAATATTGTTCGTGGTTCACCTTAGAAACAAGCAAAGAACATTTTTGCTGTTTGCATTTACCGAATTGTTATAATAGTATGACGGTTATTAATATTGTCCCAATATTAATGTTTGGGAATTGTTATCGAACATAATTGTTGTTTGCGTTTTTGCCGTTCATGGTTCAAATTGTTATAATTATTTACTTGTTCCAATTGCATATGAATTCCCTTTATTTAATCTGTACGTAAAGTGGAATAGCAATAAATGATAGATTATAGGTATGGTGTTGGTAATAAAGGGAATTCATGCCTATTCATTAAAGGTTGCTCATTTGTTGTTATGATATGATTGTTTGCTTTTATGTTATAATTTAACATATTTAGGTAAATTAAGGATTGTAATTGTCTAAAATTAAATTGCGTTATGTTTTTGTGAATTTAATTTGCTAAAAGACCAAGCATGACATAAAAGAAAATTTTAATATATTGTCTATTTGGTCTGAGATTGTAAAGTATATCTTATATAATGTTATGTATAATTAAATGTCTATAACATAAAAGCTTTAGTCACCAAAGTGGCCTAGTTTATTAAGATATTTAATTATATATTTATATTTGATTGAGATTTTAGGTATATCTCATTAAAGATTTATAAGTTAAATGTTCATTGTATAGAAAGCTTGTAGGTCACTAAAGTGGCCTGGCTTATCAAGATATTAAACATTTAACTATATATTTTAATTATTCATGTTTATGTGATGCAATTAAATTACCGAATAATTAAGTTCATTAATTATTTTGCTAGGAGGTGACTCAAAGGTAGGCCATTGCTTATAATTAATGACATTATAGTGATTTATCAATATATTAAATTAATATAATTGTATATCTAAAGATGACATGAGTATTGACTTTAGTATAATTAATAGTTTATTAAAGTGTTTATTATTTGCATCATTATTGGTTAATGTTATGTATTTAGGGATCACCCAAAGGTGAACTTGAATATGCAATTAAGGTTTATTGTTTGTCTGAATCTGATTAAGGTTTTCTCAAAGTATTAATGTGTGTGCATATATAATAATTTGCAGTTTCTACTAATATGTTTGCTATGGGCAATGGGATGATAAAGTTTAATGGATTAAACTATGCAGATTGGTCTAAGAAAATTCAGTTTCAATTGGGTGTTCTAGATTTAGATTCTGGAATAGTTTCTGACAAATCTAAAGCCATTAATGAGACCAGTACGAGAGTTGAAAGATCTAAATATGAGAACTAGGAGCGATCGAATAGAATGAGTTTGAAATTGATGAGAATGTCAATGGTTGAAAATGTGAAGCTATCAATGCCTAAAACTGACAATGCAAAGGAGTTCATGTTAAAAATTAAAGAATACTCCCAATCAGACATAACTGACAAGTTTGTTATGGGAACTATAATGAGTGAGCTGACGACTAAAAGGTTTGATTGGTCACAACCTATTTATGATCATGTGACTCGCGTGGTAAATCTGGCAGCAAAGTTGAATCAAATGGGATGAATATGAATGAATCTTTCTTATTCTAATTTATCATTAACTCACTTCCTCATGAGTTTGGCTAGTTCTAGGTGAATTATAACACCATTAAGGAAAAATGGAACCTTCAAGAAATTAAAGCCATGTTGGTTCAAGAGGAAGAGAGATTAAAGTTAATGAAGGGTTATTCTGTTTATATCATATTTTATAATGGAGGTAGTAGCAGCAAGGAAAAGAAAGATAAAAGGAATGATACACTAAAGGTTAAAGAGGGTCAAACTCATAAGTAGGTGAAGTGTTACTTCTATAAGAAGGATAATCATATCAAGAAAGACTGCTCAAAAAGGATAATTTGGTTAAATTCTGATAAGTTCTATATTTTAGTATGTTTTGAATATTGAGATGCCTAATAATACTTGGTGGTTAAATTCTGATGCAAGTACTTATGTATCACATGTTACACAGGGATTCATTACGATTTAAGCCATAAACAAAATTGAAAAGTTTTTATATATGGGTAACAGAATGAAGGCACGAATAGAGGGAATTGGAACATACAGATTGATCTTGGATATTGGACACCACCTAAATTTAGAAAAGTGTCTTTATGTTCTTGATTGTGCTAAAAATTTGGTTTCTGTTGGAAAGTTGGATCATGAGAGTTTTAATTTTAAGATTAGAAATAATTCTTTTTCTTTGTATAAACAAAAGTACTATTATGGTTTTAGTACTTTAATTGATGGTTTATATTGTTTTAATGTTGATGTTAATTTTGTTGAATCCTTATTTCATGTTGATCATAGTATAAGAAATAAATGTAGTACACATAATGAAAATTCAACCTTTCTATGACATCAAAGGTTAAGTCACATATCAAGGAAAGAGTATTGAGGTTAGTAAAAAGTGAAATATTACCTTAATTGGATTTTGTTGATTGGGATGTATGTATAGATTGCATTAAAGGTAAACAAACTAGATATATATCAAAGCATCCAACCACAAGAAGTAGTACACTTTTAGAGTTAATACACACCGATATTTATGGTCCTTTCAAAATTTCATCTTGGGGCGGTGAAAAGTATTTTATTATTTTTATTGATGACTACTCAAGGTATTGTTATTTGTATTTGTTGCATGAAAAGTCTGAGTCAGTGGACATCATAGAGGTGTTCATTAACGAAGTTAAAAGACAGCTAGACAAAAAAGTAAAAAGTTATGAGGTCTGATAGAGGTAGTGAATATTATGATAAGTTTAATGAAAAAGGACAATGTCCTGGTCCGTTTGTAAAGTTCCTTGAAAGTCGAGGCATATGTGCATAGTATATAATGATTGGTACATCTTAACAAAATGGTGTAACAGAAAGGCGAAATCGTACTTTTAGGACATGGTTAGAAGTATGTTAAATTATAATATTGTACCTTTATCTTTGTGGATGCATGTATTAAAGACTATTGCATATATGCTTAATAGGGTTTCTAGTCAAGTAATTCCTAAAACACCTTATAAATTTTGGACAGGAAGGAAACCCAGTTTAAGGCACCTATATATTTAGGGATGCCCGACAGAAGTAAGGATGTATAATCCACATGAAAAAAGCATGATACAAGAACCATTAGTGGCTATTTCATCGGCTAACCTGAAAAGTCAAAAAGTTACAAATTTTATTGTCCTAACCATAGTATGAGAATAGTTGAGTTTGGTAATGCTAGGTTTATTGAGTATGGTTAATTTAGTGGGACTGGTGAACCACGTAAGGTGGATATTTAAGAAACTAGGGTGGAAAGTTCTATACCTACTATTTCTTCGTCAGTTATTGTTCTTTTTATTGTATTACGGTCTCACAACATATTGGAGCAACAAAATAATATCCTAAATCACTAAATGAACAAATTAATAATGAACTAGTTAACAATGACCATGTTGTAAATGAGCAAATGATATCATAAGAAATAGATTTAAGAAGGTTTATAAGGCAAAGAAGACCAGCTATTTCGAATGATTATGTGGTTTATTCACTAGAGCATGAATGTGACTTGAGTCTTGATAAGGATTTAATCTCATTTATCTAATCCATGGAATGTAACAATTCTAAAAAATAGCGTAATGCTATGAAAGAAGAGTTCACATCAAGGTATGATAATAAGGTCTAGATTTAGTTGAGTTTCCTAAAGGTTCAAAACAAGTGGGTTGTGAGTGGGTCTTTAAGACCAAGTGTGACTCAAAGGGTAACATTGAAAGGTATAAGGCTAGACTTGTTGCTAAAGGTTATACTCAAAAAGATGACATTGAATATAAAGAAACCTTCTTTCTAGTTTTAAAGAAGAATTCTTTGAGGATTGTTATGACTTTGTTGCCTCATTATAATTTAAAGCTTCACCAAATGGATGTTAAAACTGCTTTTTTTAATGGTGACTTAAAGGAAGAAGTTTATATGGATCAACTAGAAGGTTTCACAACCACATGAAAGGAAAAAATTGATGTGTAAATTAAAGAAATCAATATATGAACTAAAATAAGGTTCCCGACAATGGTACCTTAAGTTTAATGATACCATTATGTCATATGGTTTTATAAAAAATACTATTGATCGGTGTATCTATATGAATGTGAGTGGAGTAAGTTTATTATATTAGTCCTATATGTTGATGATATCTTTCTTGCAGTAAATGATATTGGTTTGTTACATGATATGAAAAGGTATCTCGCTAATAACTTTGCAATAAAAGATATAAGTGAGACATCTTATGTGATACGAATATAAATATTTCATGATAGATTACAAGGATTATTAAGATTGTCTCAAAAGACTTACGTTGACAAAGTATTTGAGAGATTTAAAATAGAAAAGTACTCTACAGGGATAGTTCCAATTCAGAAATGGTACATATTTAGTGAGATACAATATCTCAAAAATGATTTGGAATGAAAAGTAATGAAGTTTATTCCATATTTGTCAGTTGTTGGGAGCCTATTATATGTCCAAACATGTACTCAACTAGACATCAATTTTGCTATTGGGATGTTAGGCTGATATCAAAGTAACCCTAAAATAGATCATTAGAAGGTTGCAAAGAAAGTGTTTAGATATTTACGAGGCACTAAGGATCACATGCTCATATACAGGAAATCCAACCATTTTGAGGTGATTATGTATTTAAATTTAGACTATGTAGGTTGTGTAGATTCAAGGAAATTTACATTTGGTTATATGTTTTTATTAGCTGGAGGAGCAGTTTCATAGAAAAATGAAAAACAATTCACCTTTGCTACTTCCACTATGGATATTGAATTCGTGACATGCTTTGAGGCCACTATTCATGCATTGTGATTGCGGAAGTTTGTCTCAGGTCTAAACATTATTGATAGTATAGCTAGACCGTTGAGACTTATTGTGATAATTCTACAACTGTTTTCTTTTCAAAGAATGATAAGTATTCTAAAGGTGCAAAATACATGAATTTGAAATGCTTGTCAGTTAAAGAAGAAGTGCAAAAACATAGTGTCAATTGAGCATATTGACATTGATCTGATGATAATAGATCCGTTGACTAAAGGATTACCACCTAAAATATTCATTGACCATATTGAAAGTATAAGTGTAATGGATAAATCATTGTTGACATAATATTCAGATGTGTACATTTGGTTATTAGCTTTTGACATTTAATTATGAATTCAATTATAGTTATGCTTTTGGTTATTTATTTGTTACTCACATTATGTTGTATACATTATTGTTTTAGTGAGATAACAATAAATATAATAATTAAAGTATATCCCAATTAAAAGTTTTAAATTGAATTGGTTTTATGATACATAGAAGGAATCATGTCGTTTGAAGACTTGTGACCGCTATGGTCTAATCATTTCAATTTAATTATAAATATCTTGATTGATTCAATGAACAGTGCGCACTTAAAGTTGTTGAATCACCAAGTCTTCACATGGTCTAAGTGGAAGATTGTTAGATTATTATTGTATTTTTAATAATTTAATATGTGACTCATGTAATTAAAGGGCTTACATGTTATTAATGAATCGCATGTAATCAAAAGACTGTTTCTAAATTAATGAAGACTCAATATGATGGTTGTTAGACTTAATAGAAAGTGAAAACAACAGTAGGGTTATATATATATATATATATATATATATATATATATATATATATATATATATATATATTCTTTCGCTTCACGTAGGATTTAACACAACACAGAACGAGAGTGTGGCGGCAGTTCTTCTTCATCAAAGAACACCATTAAAGAGAAGTTGAAAGGTGATAAAATTGATTCCTTTAATTCACTCATGGATTCAGGTACGCTTCCGATTAAGACTCATAGTTTGTATTAAATAATTTTAGGCATGAATCGATCCTATAGTAAATTCTTATAAGGGGTTATCGGACCGGCCGCCATCATCATTATTCAAGAACACTGGCCACTACTACCATATTCTTCCTCCAAAGTTTTGAAGAAAAGAGGTAGGGGAATAATTTCTATTAGGCTTTTTGTCTCCCTTTGTGTCGTTGAAAATTCGTACAAATTATGATTGTGATTTATTATTTTTAATATTATTTTCAAAATAACAATGACTAATCTAATGCTAATGCTCATGAAATGGTGATTAATTTTTTAAGAGTAAAGTTGGAAGTTGATTCTCATAAGGTGATTGGTTATTACTGTCTTTGGCAAATCAAACAAATAAAAATAAATTTGATTCTGTTTCATTACATCTGCACTTACCAAACATATGTTACTATTATCATATTTATTAATTAATGGGAAAATGAGTGAACCATTTCCAATAATTATTAATTAATGGTCATGTTATACTGCTAATTATAAGATTGCTCTGCTACTTACCAAAGACTTTAAGTCGAACCAATATCAAACAAAATGACTATCGGACTAGACTTTATATTTATTTATCATAATCTTAATTGATATAAGTTTAAAGTAATTATAAAATGATTATATGACTTACAGTTTGAGCTAAACTGTATTATATTATTGAAAACAAAAAATAAAACACCAGTTTGGAATGTTATTTTAATTATAATATATATAAATTATGAGAGAGGTGGACACTCAAAAACTATGATAATGCAAAAACTATCATCCAAGCAAACAAAAATCACATAAAGTTTGAGAATTTGTGTTTTTTATTAGAAGAACAGACTGCCTCGCTGCTCGATTCCAGTCCCAGAGAGGAAAGTCACATGATAATGCAGACATCGGATGCATCATAGAGAATTTATTCCCTTCTACAAGTCCTAATTAGTCACTTCCTAAAAGTAAAAATCCTACTACGGGGGACAATTTGGTCTGAGTATTTTTTTATTGTATTATTTTGTGTTTATCATTACTTGATTTATTAGGACATCTAGAAAACGATTCGCCGACACGTTGACAGTCTCAAGTCTCTCCAATGGCTCTCGACAAAGAACCGAAAATGAATGCGAGTGTTTCACACGTTGAGTTCACTATGTCTCTTGATGTCATTGCCGGTGGAATTGCCTTCACCCGTCGCAAGTTCTTGAAGCTTATGCTCAGGCACAGGAGGAAGATCAAGTTGCTTTGCATTCTTATAGAATAGGTAGAGTATCATTTGAGCCAGTCCAAACAAGAAGCCCAAAGCGTTCGGAACCTTCAAGTATTAATTAAGAACCAAGAATAATGGAACTTACATTAGCCAAATTACACTTATAATTGGGAGAATCAAAACTATTGGGTAAAAATATGATCAAGAGTACTTAAAGGGACTTGTTTAATTACCGCAATGAAGAAATCGTGTAGTAGAAGTCCATAGAAGAACCATATAATACCATTTAGTGTCAAGCAAAATGAAAGTGTGAATGGCATGTACTCTACACTTTTTGTTTGTATCACCCGTCTCTGTCGATAATTTTTTTATTCAAGATAAGAAAAACAGGGAGAACAAGTAGGTTGTAATAATAAAAATTAATAGAGTAGAGACATTTCAAGTTTTGCAAGATATTTTATAACATTACCATGATACTTAGAGGAGAAGCATAAACGCAGAAAGCAAATATAGCACAAGTCCATCCTGCAATTGTGGTTCTGAGCTGTCCCTTGCTAAATAGAAATGTCAAAATTATGGCTAGTCCACACATGATGGTGTTGAAGAAGACAATCAACTTCACCGTGTACATCTACAAGTTAAAAAAATTGTTAGTAATTTCTACGTAACTTTATGACTTGAAATAAAATTAGTTAAAGAACTTACTTTTGCTTTTTTTGGTGCGAAAATCAAGAACATTAATAGGTATATAGTTTCAGCGGTGCAGCCAATGGTGTTGATTGTTACGAGCATGAACCCATCAGGCTTGAGGGTTCCATAGTAAAGCGATAATGTGGCACCAACTAGAGAAACTGAATATGGTATTGATTGAAATCCCTCTGTGGACTTCTTCTTACAGATCTGGAAGAATGTTGGTCTGAAAATAATATATATGCATGGGTTACTCAGATTAATACACACAATTCAAGGGAGGGAGAGAAAGAGAGAGAGAGAGGGAGCTTACACTGGGGCCAAGAACACCACAGTAGATAAAATGTTGCCTGCACACACGCACATATATATAAGAAGAGGACACAGCATAGAAACAAGTGATCGGTGAAAAGCTTGAAGGAAGCAATAAACCATTATTGATTTTGGCAGAAAAAATGAATGGCGCGTACCAAGAAGGCCAAAGATAAAAACCGTGGAGACAGCCATAATCTAATTGGTGCGAGTCTTGGTGCTGATGGAATGGTAGCAAATGGTATTTATATTGCAATGAGAAGTGGAGGGTCGAGTGTGGGATTCTGTATCTGATTATTTTAAGAACACTACTGTCTCCAAGCTGTTCTTTCCTTTTTAAAAAATCTTTTAAGCTGGTTTCACCGGATTAGAATATGAGTTTAATTATGATTATTATAATAATCCGCTTAACCATTTAACGCTGTCGTGGTCAGTGTCTGCTATGAGTTTCCAGTTCCACTCATGGTAATTACCAATTGTACCAATCAATTTAGAGAAATGGTATCCATAGATAACGCTGGATAACATAAGGAAGAAGTTACATGGCAAAATGAAAAAAAGTCTCTAAAAATTGCTTTGGCTCTAAAATTATGTTAAAGTTTTTAATTGACTTATATGATCCAGTGAAAGCATTAATATCTCTAGCTTGGATTTTAATTTAGAGTGTGACGTATTCTGGGGAAAGTACGTCACGTCATATATTGCTCGAGCACATTATTATTATTATTATTTGAATTAATAATATTATTGTCCAATTTCAGACATTACGTAGTTCCATTAATAGCATTGTTGGGTTTCGCACATCCGACGGAAATGAAATGAACGGCGGAAGTGAAATTTCATTTCATTTCCGTCGGAAAATGAAAATACCGGTTGAATTTTGAATGAATAGTGGCCAGGAGGAAGTTAAAACGTACGAGTTACGTGCATCGTATACCAAAAGGCACACGGAAATAAACAAATTCGAAGTTGACTCAAATTTCCTTGCTTTTTTTAAAATATCTATTATTTTATGTATCATTTAAAAAGATAAAGGAAATATTTAAAAACTAATGTAATACCTTATTTAAAATAATGTCATTAGGGTAGAGCCATAAGCCATATAAATAATTTCATACTCTCCATCGAACTTTTATAAAATGGTAAAAAAAAAAATCTCTCCCCCTTTTTTTTTCGTTTTAGTTTTTCTATATAAATCTTGATATTTTTTCTCTGCTTTAATTTCTGTTAAGAAATATTTTTACTTGATTTTGCTATTATGTTTCATATAATTTATAATAAACTGGTATTGAAGTTCCATGATTTTTGTTTTTTTTTTATATTCACCACTCTAGGATTATTAGTTTTTGGGATTTCTCATAGATTTCTTGATAATGACAACAATGAAATATGATATTTTGTTGTTGGATCGCAACACCAAATTTTCTCTATAGCAGCTTAAAATGCGAGCTATTCGTACACAAATGGATCTTAATGATGCACTTTAAGATGCTCTCTTTAAGGATATATGAAGAGAAACAACATAAGGATTGTAAGGTTTTATTTCAAATACATATACATTTATTTAATCAAATTTTACATCATGTTGTGTGCGTGAGAAAACTGTTGTTGCCCTATGGTTGAAGTTAAAGCATCTTTGTATAACGAAGAGTTTGACCAGTAAGTTGCAATTTAAGAAATGATTATCTTGTCATCGTTTAACAGAAGGTATATCTCTTGAAATTATTTATTTGTATTTAAAAAAATTATTTTTGATTTAGCATCGAGGAAAGTTAAATACAATGAAGAGTAGGATTTTGTGTTAATATTGTTATCTTTATATTCATATTTTAGAGATACTATTATGTATAATCGTGATACACTCTTAATGAGGTATAAGACTTTATTTTCGCATGAGAAGATAAAACAGATTGTTCATGGTTCAAGCTCCGAGTCACAAACAAAAAGTCTCGTTGTTCGTGATAAGTTACAAGAATGTATTCCTAATTTTGGTGGTAATGTAAATGCAGGATTGAGGTTTGCAAATATAAATAATAAATTTTGTAGGTATTACAAGAAAAAAGGTTATGCTTATCTGACTATTAGAAGTTGCAAAATAAGGATAAAAGAGTTAAAAAACAACTAAAGAAATTTGATGAGGCTGATGTGGTGGATACTTACAATGATAGAGAGATCCTTGTAGTTTTTGATTTTAACGACAAGGCACATGCAGAGTGAATCCTCGATTCCAGTTGCATGTTTCATATGTGTCCCAATTGAGACTGGTTTTTAACATACGAAATCGTGTCCTTAAGTACTGTTATTATAAGAAATAATGACTTTTGCAAAGTTATTATCATTGATACAGTCAAAATCGAAATACATTATGGTGTGGTCAGAACGCTTGGAATTGTGAGATATATTCCAGAGTTGAAGAGAAATCTAATTTTGTTGAGTACTCTTGATTTTAAAGGGTGTAGGTTTATTGATGAAGGTGAAGTGATAAGTAAAGACTTGTGTTTTGGAGTATTATAAGTTAGCCATTTTATTATGAGTATACAAATATCTAGACATTAATGTGGCCATTGATACGAGTGTATTGATAGTACTTGGTGCTTATAACTAATCTTTTGACCTTTCAAGTGTGGACATGGGAAAGTCACATCCCTAGTTCTAGGTATCTTGGAATTTTTTTAAAGAAGGGGGGGGGGGGGGGAGTGACATGATCAGGATTACCAAGGGTTCTCTTATGGTGATGAAAAGTCACAGGAGAGTTGGATAATTATATGTTTTATAAGGTACTATAGTTTAAGGAGCTACTGCTATTTTAAACTTTTCTTCCATATCTGATTATGATATTTCTATATTATGTCATATGCGTCTAGGGCATATGAGTGAACATAGAATGGTTGAGTTGAGTAAAAGAGAACTTTTTAAAAGGAAAAAAAATCAGTAATCTTAAGTTTCATGAACATTGTGTTTATGGTAAACAAAAGATAGCTTGATTTACCAAAGACACCTACAAAACTAAAGAAACTTTGTATTATATTCAATTTGATTTTTGGGGGTTGACTATAGTGGCTTCTAAAAGTGGTGTCATTTATATGCTAATTATTATTGATGATTTCTCTCGGATGGTCTAGCATTATTTTTAACGTAGAAAAGTAAAACATTCTCTACTTTCAAGAACTGAAAGATTATGATTGAAACGCAAACATGAAGTAGGTAAAGAAGCTTCACATGAAAAATGATTTGGATGAATTTAATACTTTTTGCATGTATGAAGGAATTGTGGCATGATTTGATAATTCCTCATACTTTGTAGCAAAATAAAGTTGCAGAGCGTATGAACATAACCATCATGGAAAGAGTATGGTGTATGTTGTCCCATGCAAAGTTACCATAGTTTTTTTGGGCTAAAGTAACTTCTATAACTTGTTTTCTCATTAATCAATATTCTTCTACTACTATTAAGAAGAAGATACCGCATAAGGTTTAAAGTGGTACCCCTATGGATTATTCTAATTTAAAAATATTGGTTATCCTACATATGCTTATCTAGATAATGGTAAATTAGAGCTTAGATTTGTTAAATGCATTTATATAGACTATAAAACTGATGTTAAGGGGTATAATTTATGGTGTTCAGAAACTAAGAAAGTTATTATTAGCAGGAATGTTGTCTTTGATAAAACTACTATGTTACATAATTTATCCTCTCATAATTTTTCTAAGACAGATCGCTAGAGTACTACCAGACATGTGGAGTACCAGACAGGTATAGTTTGATATTGATTTAAGACAACCTTCATTAACTTTTCAATCTAGTCAATCATTTTCATTTAGTCCAACTCAATCCAATCCAACAACTCAAGAGAGAGTTGTTTCTTCATCTTCTACACCAACTCTAGCTCAATATTCTTTTGCCAAGAATAGATCAAGGCAAGAAATTAAGTCTTTACAAAGATACGATGATGAAGCAGATTTGGTTTCATAAGCCTTGAATGTGGCTAAAAATATTGATGCTAATGAGGAGCCAACCACTTATATATCATTATGCAGTCACTTGTAATCATTCAGGCAAGTGGATGATAGCTATGCAAAATGAGATGGAATAATTTCATAAAAATAAAACATGAAATCTTGTGAGGTTACCTAACAATAAAAAAGTTGTTCGTTGCAAGTGAGTGTTTTGCAAGAAAGAGGAAACTCTTACAATTCAAGATTTCAGGTTTAAAGCAAGACTTGTTACGAAAATGTTACAGTCAAGTTTTGAGTATGGATTATACTAGTTATTTTCTCTAGTTGCTAAGCATAGTTCAATTTGAGCCTCGCTTAGTATTGTTGCTCAACATGATCTTGAGTTAGAGCAGTTAGATGTAAAAATAACTTTTTTTCATTAATAACTTGAGAAAGACATCTATATAAAACAACCTAAAGATTTTATAGCATTTGAAAAAAAAAAGATCATGTTTGCTTGCTAGAAAAGTCATTCTATGGTTTGAAACAGTCACAAAAGCATTGATATAAGAGGTTTGACTCTTTTATGATTTCTTATGATTTTAACAGAAATAGTTATGATAGTTGTGTTTATTTGAAAAAGAGTGACGAATTTTTCATATATCTACTCCTATATTTTGATGATATGTTGATAGTTTTTAAGGATAAAAATGAGATCAGAAAAGTTAAAGTTCAGCTTAATAAAGAGCTTAAGATGAAAATTTTGGGAGCTGCAAAAAAGATACCTGGCATGGAGATTATTATAAATAGAAAGATAGGTAAATTATGCCTAAGTCAGAAATGGTACATTGCAAAATTATATATAGGTTTAATATACAAAATGCTAAACTTGTTAGTATTCCATTAGTAGCTCATTTTAAACTTTCATATATTTTATATCTAAAAACATATAATGAGATTGATTATATGTTTCGAGTTTCATGTTCTAGTGCAATAAGATCTCTCATGTATGTCATGGTTTAAACAAGACCTGATTTAGCTTATTTCATGAGTATGGTGAGTAGATACATGGTAAATTCGGATAAGGAATATTATATTGGAAGCAATTTAATGAATTTTTAGATACTTGCATGGTATCATTGATTTTTGCTTATAGTTTGACAGAACTAGAGATGGGGTCATTAGGTATGTTGATTCTAATTGTATAGTACCACTGATGTTTGCTCACAAATGGATAAAGATGTAATTAGAGAGGTAAGACAAAATCTATTGATAACTGTATCTAATTATAAATATCATAGTGCGTGGAGGATTATATCGTATGACAATCAGTTATATTATTGAACAAATTCTTTGTTGTGGATTCTTGTAATTATATTTGCTTAATTTTAGAATGCAGTTTTAGTCCTAGATAGTGGCTCAGACTAAAACTAATGAATAATAATTTAATTGATTAATAAGATTAATTAATTAATTATTATTTATTGGAGTTTCGATTAAATAGGTTTATTTGGTCTCTCTAGCTAATATTGTTTATTCTTATGTAGAGTACTGGATCATTATGAGCTAATTATTTAACGTGTTCATATATATGTAAATGTTAAATATATATTACATGATTATTTATTTAATTTGATTAAATACATAATAATAAATATTTTTATTCATTTAGTGTGATTAAATAAATAATTATATTATATTATTTATTTGATAAATAAATAATTTTAGATATTTATTTAATTTGCTTTATTATACAATAATTATATTATTTAAAGAGCTTAAATAATGTGTATTATTATTATTATTTCATTAAAGGAGCATATGTGTAATAGCACAAGACTAACTTTATGCCTATAAATAGATGCATAGCTTCTTTAAGTTAAAGAGTATGTGAAATCGTAGATAGTTAAAAGAGAGAGAAACAAGTGAGAGCTAGAGGTGATGTTTATATTCTATAATTCAATGGTGTTACAACTTGTACTCCTTGATAAATTGAATAACAGAAAAGATTAAGTGGTAATTAAATTTAGGAGCATGAGGATGATATTGTGAGTTTATTTTTTAAGAAAAAAAATTATCATTTACTAGAAAAGCAATCTATCATCATCATCGTATTGCTTTATTACTGTTTGAATATATATCTTGTATCTTCGTCGTCCGGCATGCATCCCGCGCTCGCCCGATCAACACGAAAAAGGAAAAGAGGTCTGTTAATCCCGTTCGATATGAAGGCTGAAGGCAACAGGTCTGTCAATCCCATTAATGAAGCCGGTCCCACCCAGTCTTCGTGGAGCAGAAAAAGGGGTCGGTGCCCTCTTGCTATTACGACTCGGTCGAAGCTGACGAAAAAAAAAGGGGGCTGCAATCAAGACACGGGTTGCAATCTCGTTCGGCCCACCTGATTTTTAATGCAGCAAGATGTTCAAGCCGAACTGGTTGGTGGACGGGCTGAAGTTGATTCAGAAGTCTTCTCGCCTGGTTTCGACGTTTTAGCAAGTCATCACATTGTATTGCTGCAGTCCGGTCGGATAATTTGTGACAGTTTTTAACTTTTATTTTGTAAATTTTACGATAAAATAATTTTTGAAAATTTTAAAAAATGAATATTAATTTCGAAAGATTGAATTTTTCTATAAATTATTTATATTAATTTTAAATAAAAATAATTTTATAATTAGATAACTATTATTTATAAATAAATTATTTAAAACTGAGGTAATTTTAATGGATAATTATTATTTATTAAAATTATTTACGGCACATGTAAAATGACAACAATAGATACCAACTAAAATGATAAAGATGAAGACCCTAAAAGAGTAATTTATGTTTGTTTTTTCCTTCTTAGGATGGATCATACTCTCCATCCTTTATGCTCTTACAAAATAATAAAATTTTTCCTTGCTAGTGTTTTTTTTCTCGTATTGGTTTTCCATCCATGTAAATTTTAATATTCTTTCTCTACTTTGATTTCTCTTGAGGTCGGTTTCTACTCAATTTTGCTATTTTTTTTATTTAATTTATAATATTAACTAACTAACTTCGCGTTTGATATTGTGACCAAAGTCACTTTCTTTCCTTTATTAGAAGTCATATAAAATAACAAATTGAACTTAGTATTTGATATTTGCATTAGAATTTTTTGAATGGTGTCTTGAATTTAGGCAAGACATTTATGTAATAGATTCTAATATGGAATTTAGACAAGGTTACTCTTGAATGGATTCTAGTGTTGCACTTGGGCAGCTTTACTCTTAGACAAATTTGACTATAGGACTTGGACGGGTCTACTTGACTCTAGTGTCAAACTCAGACAATAGGTCACTTAGTGATAAGGAAATCTAAAGTCAAATTAATGAGTATCCTAATGCAGTGTTCAATGGCAAGAAATCTGGAGGTAGTGTTCAAAGACCAAGAGTGCAAAAGTAGTTTTATAAGACAATATTAGAGGACAGAGTCTCCAAAGGTTGAGAGTCCGAAGGAAATGTTTGAAGTTTGAGAGTATCTAAGGGCAAGGTGTCCATAGGCTAGGTGTTCAAGAGTAGGGTTCTCATATCCGACCCGATCTTATCCTTTATGCATATATATAAAGGCTTATTAGGGTTTTTGTAAGGCATATCTCAAATAAACCTTTTGTAATGTTCTCTCTCTCTCTCTCTCTCTCTCTCTCTCTCTCTCTCTCTCTCTCTCTCTCTCTCTCTCTCTCTCTCTCTCTCTCTGAAGTAGTCAAAGGTAAATCACATAAATTCATATGCGTTGATTCCTTTCCCTTTTCTACTTATTTTTTTTATTGTGTATGTGAATGATCTTGAGGCCAAAGTGAGGCTTATTCACAACAAACTAGTATCATAGCTTAAGGTTTTGCACAAAGAACACAATCTAGCTAGAATTTCATGGGTGGTGGCTTCAACATCAACAAGGTATAAAGTAAAAATGTTTTTTTTTAGGATTGAGCTTCAGCTTATGGAAGATCAAGATGAAGTCATCCTAAATCTACAAGGATTGTGCAAAGCCATTACAAAGGAGATTCCATAGGAGATAAAAGATTTAGGGAGAACAGGTTAAGCATAAAGCTTTGAGTGCAATTTTCATGAGCATTATCGACAATGTTTTATGTGACATTGCTAATGTAGGATCACTAATGAAGGCATGTAGAAAATTAGAGGAGCTTTATTCTATAAAGTTGCTCATGAATAGTCTCTACTTGAAGAATAGGTTGTATACACATATAATGGAGGAAGGTACACCTATCAAATCCCATATTATTGAGCTTAAATTTGTTAATATGGATTTAAAGAATATAGACATTGAGTTTAGAGTGAGAATCAAGTGTTGATTGTGTTATGTTTGTTATCATCATCATATCATTTTTTTAAAAATGTTCACCACAACAAAAACTAGATACAAAGACACTTTTAACGTGTTGTTGTAGGTAAAGGACGATACTTTTGAAAGTGTCACCTATCGCCATGTCACTAAAAGATTGACGACACTTTTAAAAGTGACGTTAAAACTTAGAAACGGCAACACTTAAAAGTGTCATTGTATGTCAATAACTACACTTTATGAAAATGTCGTAAAAATTGTCAACGATAATGCTTCTTAAAGTTTCTCGACATATATCAACCACAACACTCAATATGTGTTATTGTTTCTAGTTTGTAAGAGTTAATTTCAATATATTTTAAAATTTTTATTTACACCTAATACTTGAATACATATACACAATCACATAGAGAAACCAACTAATAATAATATATCAAAGTAATTACAATAGATTCATATCCTTAAATAAAGAAGGCATAATTCAAACTTTTCAATGTATATAACCAAATTAAAAAAGTATTAGAGAGAAATAAAGATAATAAGACCAGGTTAGATATCCCACTCGTGAACAGCTCAAGTTGTAATTTCTCATTCATGATCAGTCCCAAAAATTTATGATTGAAATAGACAATCTAGGTTGGTTAATCACTTCCACTAGTATATTTGGATATTGATGGTCTTTCCCAAGGTTAGTGTAGCCAACATGTATTGAAATACCCTTATCTCAATTTATCTTTACCTAGTAAATGAGATGTGTAAATAGCCTAAACATATTGTAGAGTGAGTATTTTGTATCAAACCTGCAATCGACAGTAAAGTAGATAAGAAAATTATTATTACTTTACAACTAGCATCACAACTATACTAATTTAAACCCACCATTGCAACTTTACTAAACTAATTTACACTTGGGAATGTTGACCCCACAACCATCGTGGTGGGTAATTCCCATAGTTTTTGGTTGAGTTATTACTTATTCACTATTTTGCAAGTAGTGCATATATGTAAGTAATATACTATTTTCTTTTTATTTTGTTGAAGTTGAAACTTGAATTCTAATTTAAATTCAAGATATAAAAAAATCAATTAGTACATAGTTTTGGTTTCATAACTGAAATCACATTTTTTAAAAGTTTGATACATAGTTTTGGTTTTAGAACCTAATTACACCTTTATCGTGGGAAGGTGAAATAATGAGAAAAAAAATGATAAAGTGAGCTCAACAATATTAATAAAGTAGGACCCATGAAAATTGAATTTGAATTTGAATTTATTTTGGATTGAAAAAGACTTAAAGAGACAAACTCAAATTTGTGATGGAACTCACTTAAAATTTAAGTTGGATTTCAATCCTCATTTAAATCATGTGTAGTAAATAAGGGGATGATTTGTATGTATTTTTTTTTTTTTTGTGTTTTTGGCTTTATAATTTGATTTTTTTTATTTTGAAATAGAGTTTGAATTCTGAATTTTAAAAACAAATTTTATTTGGTAGGGAAAAAATATATTTTAAAAAGAACGCATTTTTAAAAAATCAAGTCTCACAAAAATTAATAAAAATAGAATATGGTAGACTCAAGTAATAAAATAGGTGAAAAGGGGTTTTTTAAAAATAAATAAAATGTATCCCATAAAAAATTAAATTTGAATTTTAAAATAGAAAAAAACTTAAATATGTTTTCAAAAATCAGTTACTTTATTTAGAAAACACGTCTAACATACTTTATCAACCAAATTTTATTTTTAAAAATAAAATCACGTTTTGAGTCTTCCATACGAAAGCCTGTAGGTTTTATTGAATTCAATGATTGAGTTGTGTGTATGAAATAGGTACTTATAATGGTAAGGATTTTCTTATTTTCTAATATATCTTAAACACTTTTGAAAGATTACCACTGATGTAATGGGCCTAGCCCCTCTGTTCGGTTCAATATAGATCCTACCAAACTCGAGGGATAACACAGCCACTGGCTCAATTTCGTGCTTGAAATATTACTGTATTATGGAGAGTCAAGAGCATCCTTAGCACAACGTCATTAGAGAACCATTAGTGATGGACCAAGTTGACGTGACATAACTAATTGCACATGATTGCACATTTGATAAGATAGATTAGAATAGTGCACCTGTGGCGACTGAGAAATCAAGCAAATAGAAATAGTCAAAAAATCACAAAAAAATGCATTCGACCCACAAATAAAATGAAATACCTCACTACAACATGGTATCACACCTTTACCAACCAAACTGCCCTAGAGGTGTATTTTAATTGCCTTTCAATTCCAACGGGGCAAGTTTGTTTCATGGGTAAGAACAAATATAGTGTATTTTATAAAACGACCACAATCATCTCATGGCTAAGAGCACTAATAGTAATATCGCAATCATCTTTCCTAATTTTACATATTTAAACTACTTTTTGATTTTCTATACAAATATATATCAAAATAAATTCGCTAAGTCACTCACTATATCATTAAAATAATATTTATAATATTTTTTATTTAATAATAATTTTTATAATTTAATATGAAACAAAAAAGAATATTATGGGAAACACGAAGTAGAGAGGTGAAAGAAAATTTTTATACGTAATTTAATAATTTAAGGAGTGAATAGTACTTTTTAATACATTAAGAAATATTGTACAAATCCTATAAAGAAAGTTAAATATAAGGTATCTATTGTGGGGATGATTTTATGACTTTTTAAATTTTTTCCTAAATATAAAGAAACAGACTTATATAGAGAATCTACTACTAGTACTCTAATATGACATGCTTTATGCTCATAATATCGCTGGGAGAGAAAATAGTTACAAATAGTAAACATGGGAGATTTTGATGGTGACTACAACATAACTTTAAACTTTCACATTAATATACACTCCAAATACATATAAATAAAACCGATTACGAGAAATTAATGAAAGTAATATTTTTATGTATTAGTTAAATTAAGTTGGTTTGAATTGACAAGATACACAAATCATTGTATTTTTTCTTAGAAAATTATCAATAGTTTGTTAATGTCAAGAATGAGTGACTTATGAAGTACGGAGTATTAGATGATGACATCCTAAATTACTTTTTATCTTAGCTCAAAATTAATTTTGTTTGATTGAAAGCTAGCAATTAAAAGAAATAATATAATTTGTGTAAAATAATTAATTACATGGAAGATGTTTGTAGTTTTTAATACTAGTGAGTTAAAATAAAATTTTAAAAAATAACTACTTATTGGGTTGGTAGATTTGCTTCTTAATTATTAGGCTAAAATATATATAATCCTATGATTTAAAACCGTTAATAATCTCTAAACATAATGAAAAAACTTCAATCAATGGAAAAGTAAGTTAATGGCTTAGAGCATCTCCAATAATAATAAATATTTTTATCTCTACATGTAAAGAATTCTTTATTTGTAATGAGTATTTTTTTGCTTCTCACTCCAACAATACTTTTCATTTCAACTTTATCTTTATTAAAATAATAATTTTTATTATATTTTCTACCCACTGGATTGTGAAGCCGCCACAGCCACCGAATTGTGGACGTGACAAGTCCTCTACTATGCCGAACCTCACCCAACAGTCCACATAGATAACCGACCAAGTCCTCTGACCCGACCAAGTCCTTTGCTCGCGGCTCCTCCATCTCCCTTATCCCATAAAATTTGGAAGAAGAACAGAAACCGGCCTAATTTGCCAACCTCGATGGAGGAGGTGAAGGTGGAGGATGTCAACGTTCGCCAAATCAATAGCAAGAAGAGCCACGAACATGAGGAGAAGGCCAACTGTTGGTCCCTGAGAGCCTAGAGGGGGGTGAATAGGCTCTAATCGAAAACTCTTTCTTTGTCTCTGGCACAACACTTATCTGGTTAAATAATGAAAATAGTACGGAAGATAACCAGATAGTTGAAGTATTTTATTTTATTATCAAAAGATAAATACAACAAAACAGTAGCAGATTAAAGCTAATGAAGCTTTTCGATCTACTGTAAACTCTCTTACACTCTGTTTACAATAACTCACACACTAGCCAATGTGATCTCTACAAGCTCTTGTACATGTACGCGCATATATGAAAATATACAAGTGTTAATATATATAGCCATCCGTTAGAAACATTCTTGGAACTTGTTCTCCGAGCAACGTATAACATTGACTGTTCCTCGAAAATCTCTCTGCCTTAATTGCTCCGGATGTGGAGCTCAAGATCTTAGGTCTGTAAAACTTTGAATTACTTTGCATGATTCCAAGTGCAATTAAAGTTATGTCCACATATCCATGTGATCCACATGTAAGATGATTTAGGTTTTCAATGAGTTTGTCTTACATCGGGACACAACGAGTTGACGACTTTGAATGTGAAGTTGATAAGTTGAAGTAGCATCTTCTTAATCCCTTGTAAAGTTTCTTACTCCTTGTTAATGAAGCTCGGATCTTTACTTCGTGTCAGTAGTGGCTTATTCCATGTCAGTTTGATACTGGAATCCTTATTCCATGTCAGTGTTTCCTTACTCCATATGAATGAGAAGTTCGAAGAGCTTACTCCGTATCACTGCTTCCTTACTCCGCATGAGTTCCTTATTTCACATGAGTTAAAAGGTCCGGATGGCTTACTCCATATATCAGCGTATCCTTACTCCGTTTGAGTAAAAGGTTTGGATTCCTTACTCCGCATCTCTTTTTCTTACTTCGTGCAAATAAAGGACTTGGGTCCTTATTCCACACAAGTCGTTTCTTACTCCGCATGAATGAAAGACTTGGATTCCTTACTCTGTGTTTTCTTGTCCTTAGTCCGCTTGAGTAGAAGACTTAGCTTTTTATTCCGCGATAACTTTCTCTTACTTCGTGCTAGATGTAGACTAGGATTCTTATTCCGCATCTATTTAACTTAGTCCATTTTAAAGTGTAAATGCGGAATCTTTAGTTCGTAGCTTTAAGCATTTGGTCCGCACGAGTGATCCTTATTCCGTATGAAGACTTGGTTATTTACCAAGTGTTTGATGACACTCACGATGATCCGGATCAGGATTATATTTTCTATCCTTAGCTTTTCTCTCATGAGTGAAGGTCCGGATAAGATCATATCTTCTGCAATAACTTAAGAATAAACATGCAATGTCTCAAATCAAATTATACAGGGTTTTATCCGCATCATCCAAATTCTGCGCTTAATCCAACACCAATAAGTGGCATCGTGTTGAGAGGAGCTCCGACAAGTTCCTTTGCCACTTTCATGTACCAGAGAATGCAATGAACGATGAGGTGAAGACATCGTTGATGTACATAGTATGGAGAGAGGAGAGAGGAGAGAGAGAAAAAATAATATGTGAAAAATAAATAATAACTCTTTATTTGTGAAGAGTTATTGTATCATTTTTATACATGTGGAGAGTTAAATAAAGAGTCTATTAAAATTTACTTTTTGACATTTGACTTTCTATTTGTAGATAATAGAAAATCTATTAAAGTTGCTTTCATGGATAATGGGCATCAACTACATTCTAGCTTAAGACAAGACTCCATTTGAACCAAATTTTAAATTATAGATTCATTTTAAATTAACGGAATTAAAGCCCAAGCATTTTTTTAAAGGATGCATCTAGCCAGCTCATTAAATGTTTGCTAAAATCAATATGATAAAATTATATAACTAATATTTTCATCATTTACTCATTCAATCAAATATTAGTTCATTAATATAATAATTTATTATTATTATTTTAAATTGACTTACGTAAGCAAAAATAATATTTTATCAAATTAACTTGCATATTCGCATGCATACACATATTAGGCTCGAACTCACTATGTTTACATGTTTAAAATTCAATTCAAATTTATCTAAAAAAGCTTTAATAGCTCAAGTGTTTACCACTGCTGCAATGAATTGACGTCAAGCAAATACCGGTATGGTCTCTCTCTCTCTCTCTTTTTTTTTTCTCTCTCTCTCTCTCTCTCTCTCTCTCTCTCTCTCTCTCTCTCTCTCTCTCTCTCTCTCTATATATATATATATATATATAGAGAGAGAGAGAGAGAGAGAGAGAGAGAGAGAGAGAGGTGTGTGTGTTTGGGTGTCCCAATATCATAGGGGACACTAACTTGCCCCTATCACTGAAAACAAAGATTCATTACGTGAACAGAAAAGAAGTAATCATAAGCACATTAGCATTACACGTTTTCGAATTTGGGAAAACTCTCGTCCCAACAGATAAGCACGGATCCAAAAAGTATTCGGTGGTTTAATTAAATATTTATATAGTATGGTGTTCGTAAATATTTATAAATATAATTATAAAAATTTAAAAAAAAAAAAAAAATTACACGGATTTGGCTCCAAGTCTCTAAAAAGTAGTTTATTTTTTTTTTTTTTTTTTTTTTTTTTTTTTTTTTCAAAAAGGGGGGGGGGGGGGGGGGGGGGGGGGGGGGGGGGGGGGGTTGTTTTTAATTTTTTTTTTTTTTTTTTTTTTTTTTTTTTTTTTTTTTTTTTTTTTTTGTGGGGTTTAAATATTTATAAAAATATAGGAGGATTATAAAAAGGGCTGGGGGGGGGGGGGGGGGGGGGGGGTTAAAAATTTATAAAAAAATTTACACGGATTTATTTAATATGCTTAAATAACTATTATATATATATATATATATAGTTCATAAAAAAATTAATAATAATAATAAATAAATAAATAAAATATATATTTTTATTTAATAAAATAATTTATATTTATAAATAATTTTTACAATATTCTTGTTCATATATACTTGCTCACAAACTTTAAGTTAAATGTAAAAAAAATTCTTGTATGATGTTAGGTGCGGGCCTTATTGATTGAATCACGTAAAATTTGTGTTATCTCTTAGTTCTCTTCCTATCTTGTAATTGTCTGTGTGTTTATTATTTGCGATCCTAACCTATCTTGTAATTGTCTGTGTGTTTATTATTTGCGATCCTAACCAAAATAATTTTTTTAACACCACCATATATATGTCCATGTCCATTGTTATTGTAGTTGTTAGCAAATAGTGTTGGTCTATGATGACAGCGTATGTAGGTACTACATATTTTATGAGGGTTTCTAGTGCCCCCTTCGTCTATGTCTTATAAACAAAATTCGTTTTATCTGCTTCTGGTCTATACGACTATCCCGTAACTTCCGCCAGCACAACCTTGTCAGCTTCTTGTACCATTGAATCTAGCTTCTTCGCATATAAAGATATACGAAACACTGCATGACGTACGTGAACTTAAACACATGCACACACATCACACGTAGGCATATATAATATAGTGATGTAAAATGATTGACACAACGCATATACGTACAAGTGTGCTTTATATATATATATATATATATACACACACAAACGAAGAGTATTTTATTTGGGCATGTTCTCACGGTAATGGAAAATGTTATCAACCTTAAAACTCGCCACATAAACAGTGGACTTTCGAAAATAAAAATTGCTACCGCTGCGTCTCCCACGGGTTAATGCATGTGGCAATACCACCGGAAAGCTGCGCGCAGGAGAAAGCAAACGTGCTAATATTTATGATCCAAAACATCTCATTAGCGCCACATTAAAAAAACGATTGACAAAATGAGCCAGATGACTTAGGAATCTTTATATTCCTTATTATACTTTTAAACATAATTTACTTAATTAATATTAGTTTAATTTTTTACATAGTTTTATGATAATATTGTTGTTGTTAAATTTGAAATTTGAAATATATACATTTATGATTTTTTTAATTTTTATCCAATTAATATTATTATGTACGATCTCACACTAGTAAAAGAAAACAAAATCAAATTTTCTAACTTCTTAACTATATAACAACTAATTCATCTCATATATTTTACTTTATATTTTATGGCTATGACTTGTGAGTCTCTTCACCTCATCGTTTAATGATTAACGAATAACTTCGACTCAATATTTACTAATTAGGAGTCTTAATAGCCAATGTTTTATTACACAAAAGGCCAAATTTACAACCAAAATTAAACAACTCCTAAAAGTCCCAAATTTCACACAAGCTCATATCTAAGAGATGAAGAAAAAGAAGAACATAACGAAAAAGATTATATTTTAAGAAAGCCAAATAACTTTAAGTTTGGTTCCTCCTTTTAATGATTTTGTACCAAGGTTATCTTGTAACAAAAAAAAAGGTTAGAAAAATACAACTGGCTTTCTTTTCAAACTCTTTGAGTAAGACTTTCCATTGCAAACAACAACACCGGTTTTGGTTGTTGAAGCGACATGGTGGTCGATATGCCAATGGATATGGAGGTTGGGGAAATGGCATTCTTCTTATTCCACGGTGCTTCTTGGTGTGCAAAGATGGAGCAGCTATGAAGAGGTAACAAATGACTATGAGGACATATAGGATTCTTCTTTCAATTATTTCTTTCTAGTTTTTTTTTAGAAAATTTATCTATAATTCTAACTTTTCTCCCTAAAAAATTGTGGTGTAGATCTCCTATTGTGTTGCTTTTGGATGTAAAAGTCTTGTGAAAAACCTCCCCCCCTTTCGCAAGAACAAAAATGGCCTTTTGTAGGCAAAGAAGTGGAGACAACCATAATTAATGATTGTAGGAGGTGGATGGTGCATTGAGACTGCCTTAATGTTGTCTCTTTTAGTGTTAGAGGTAAGTAGTGCTGCAAACGAATCGAACTGAGCCAAGTCAAGTAGTAAGGTATTCAAACATGTTCATTACTATAATATTATTCATTAATGAATCGAATCAAACATGAATCTTAAACAATAATGTTAACAAATTTTTCATGAACATATATTCACAAACTTTTTCATGAATGTTTACAAACACAACTATAAAATCGTAAAAATTTGTAAAAGAAATCCAAACCGTAAACTTATTGATATTCACAAGATCCAAACAAGATCGTATAGGTATATGTGTGTGTATACGAGGGAGAGGTGAATCTGTATACTTAAAACTAATTCCTTAGTTTTAAGGAGTAGTTTACTTATCAGAGATATTCTTACAGATGTGGCTATTGTTTGGGTGGATTTTAGTCTTGTGCAAGATCAAATTAACAGCAGGTATGTATGAAAAATAAAAGACAAAGACACACGTTCTACATGATTCAATCAATGTGATCTACTCCAAGGTGGTGAAGGTATACCTATACCGAGTCCAATCTACTATATGTTTTTAATATAGTAGGGTTTTACCCTTGTTACAATAGGATTAACTCTCTTATCTTTTGAATGTAAATACAGAAACATTATTACTTCAGTACTCACTCACTATGATGAACTGTCTAGCGTAACCTGCTCCTGCATGTTCAATTGTTTGCACTTCTTGACCTTCAACTACTCTTTTGCCAAACTCACTATCTGTTCGTTGAATATTCCAGGAATGAAGCCAGATGAACTCACTTCTATCTTGCTCTCAATCTTCTTCTCTCTGTTTATGCAGTATGAATTAGTTTGCGTCTCTTGTATCTCTCTAGATACTTTATGTGTATTCGAAAAGTATTCTAACACTCCTTTGAAGTATAGTATATTCTTTTCTTTTATAAGACGGTCGTTGCATGAAATACTTATGCTAGGGTTGGACATGTTCTACTTTTTGATCTCCATCGTTGAAACATATTACTCCAGCCTCAGATAACATCCACGTATTTAGTCTGATACTTAGTGCGTTCATTACGTTGTCCGAATAACTTACTTAAACGGCAACCTTAACTGTGTTTTAATCCTTCGATTAGCCATAGCCTCGAAGATGACTACTTCATAGCTTTGCTGATGCTTCGCATAGTACACATGTTACTATCTTCGAGTTTGCACCTTCAAACCTTTGCAATTTAGAACTAGTGCCAATCTGATCTTCGAATTAAGCCTTCGAGTCTCCGGGTGATAATTGCAAAATTTGTCATTAAATGTGCATTTAATTTATGAACTTTAATTTAATATTTTGTTGAATTAATGTATTTTTATAATAGTTTTTTCCAATTTTAATTATTTACTATTTTATTCACTTTTATAGATTTAATATTGATTTTAATGGTTTTTAATGTTTAATTGATTATTTTAATTTTAATATTAATTCTTTGGACTTAATTGATTATTTTAATTTTAATCTTAGTAGAATTTTTCTATATATATTTAGGTTAATTGAATTATGTTATTATTATTATTATTATTTTTTCCAATTACGTTTTGATAGTTTTAATGAATTATATGTGTGTTTGTTTCACTTTTATTATGGCTTGTTTTTGTATGTGTATTTGATAGTCACTTGGAGGGCAATTAGAGACCATTAAGTGTGGGCCCATAAAAAAGCCAAAGAAGGAAAGAAAGAATGATTTTGGGCATCACATGTGTAAGAAATTGGCAAATATTAATTGTGCATGGGGCTAGCGTGAAAAGAAAGAAAGGAAACAATGTTATATTTAAAAGGTGACCTAGCGCCGACTGAAAGGAGTAACCGAGCATCCGGTGCTACTCTATTTTCGTCCAAGCTTCAACCTGACGTTGCCTCTCCATCTCGTGCCTTCCATCCATCACGATCTTTAGCGTCATTTTCACCAGTTGCGCCTCCAATCTCCAAGGAAGACCTGATCGACCCAGCCTTTGCCATCACACCCAACCATTCACGCAACAATATTCCAGGCAGCATAAAAGAAATTGTGCAGCAGTCATTGAAGATTTGGATCGAGTTCAAGACCGAATAATTAATTCTCTGCAGCCTATTTTTCTTAATTCTATTCTATTTTTGCTGTTTAATTTTTCCGAACAGATTTGTGATTTTCTAACTCATAGAGGGTTAAGTGTTTTGTAATCGGTTTAGCGTAGCACTTTGGATGCTTGTTTTGAATCCATGTTTTAATATTTAATTCAGTATTTTATGTGCTATGAATTAATTCTCTACCTCTTTAATTTGTTAATTTAATATCTCGGTTGAGTGTTGATTTAGCAATTCATCGTGTATTAATATTTTAATTGAGTGGAAAGATTTGTTTCATAGGGAACGAGATAGTCTTTTGAGAATTAATTCGTAATTATTCTGGTTAGAATAAGTTCATAATTTAATTGTATTCATGGTGTCTTAGTGCAGTTAAATTATGAGGTCATAATTTATCTAATTTATCTCTTGGGATAGTGATAAATAGCATTCAGGTGTAAAGTTAAACCGGTTACATTCTTTGATTAATTGAATTTCATAGTTTAAAATCTTTGCTTTAATTAGTTTTAATTCAATAAAAAAATCCCCCAATTTCATATTTGTTCTTTTTCGTTAGTTTTTGTTAAATAGGTAATTAAATAAATTTAATTAAGTTTTATAAGTCCTCCGGTAGAGAACGATCTTGATTAAGCCACTAGCTATATTTAGTTTTAAGTTTATTTCGAGTGCGTGTGCAACAAGCACCCTTTTCACCGAGTCTCCAGTTTCATGCCAGTGACAATCGCTTTCTAACTTGTATAATCATAGGTTCACATCAATGGGTCTCTGTTCACAAAAATGGGTTTCTAAATCTTCGCCTCATTCGAGCTTCGACTCTGTGACACTGCCACTCTATACCTAATGAGTCTCCGAGATGTTGCTCTTCACCTAACTGCACTTTGGGTCTTTGAATCTTCGACCCGGTGAATCTTCGAGTCTACAGATGATCTTCGAACTTGTGAGTGTTCGAGTCTGTGCGCCCCTTTGAGTCAGTGGTTCTTCGAGTTTGAGGATCTTCGACTCTACAGATCTTTGAGTCTACGGATGATCTTTGACCCAGGTCAGATTAAGGAAGTACATAGTTAAACTCCCTAACTCACTCTAAGATATCGCTCTACGAAGTTATACAATCAAGTACGACATGCTATTGCCCACTTCCATAGACTGTTGACAACAATAACAATGCAAAAGAATTGTGGAAACAACAATTATTCAAAAAAGTATAATTAATTAACTGTTAGGTTGTGTTATTTTTGTTTAGCATGTTTAAATAATTACTATATGTAATTCACGAAAATATAATAATAATAATAATAATAATAAACAAATAAATCAAAACACATATATTTTATTTAATAATAATATAAAAGTATATTTTTATTAAATTATATTTAGTAAAAATACATATATATTTAATAAAACAACTTATATATATATATTAATTAAGTTATTAATTTCTTGTTCACAAATAATTTTCACAAACATAAATGATATTAACGAATAATTCGTGAATACTTGTTTGTAAACGTTCGCGAACAAATTCACGAATATAACAATGGTGTTCTCGAACTATTCGTTAATGATACTATTTTTTAACGAAAAAATATAAATAATTTTTTACCAAACAGAATGCGAGCTTGTTTATGAACGTTTGATTCATTTACAACCTTAGGGGTAAGTAATGCGATGTCAGTCATCTTTTGTAGCACTCCACACATGGTTGGCCGACAAAAATGTGAGATATAATTTAATTCAAAACTAACATAAATTCCTCATGAAATCACATGAATCGACTTTAATTTGATGTTATATAGCTTAATTTAATTTGAAACATATTGAATTGAGATGAATTTGTGGCTTGGTTGAAGGGAGATAAAAACTCTAAGGTTATGTTTGGTATACGAAAAAGGAAAGAAAAGGAATTAAATTTTGTTTTTTTCCCATGTTTGGTATGCTAATAAGGAGGGAATAAATCATTCCCATTGGAATGTTTTACCCTCACATAAGGGTCAATTAATTGTCTCAACATACCAGGTTTACAAAGTTTCTCTTACAAAAGAGAACTTTTTTTTTAATCTATTTTGTCCTTATTTTATTTTATTTTTCCTAAATACCATCTTTTTCATCACCATTCACATCTTGCCTGAACTCCAGGGACGAGGCTTGATAGCGGGGATGGCAGTGTTAACGCGAGATGACAAGGGGAGGACACCATTTGCGTGGGATGGTGGGGTTGGAAGCGAGAATGACATGGATAACGAGGGATGATGGGGGGTGATCGGGATAGCGGGGACAACACGATTGGTAGCAAGAACGGCATCGACAGTGGGGGATGATAGAGGACAAACAGGACAACAGAGATGACATGATTGGTAGTGAGAACGGCATGGACAGCGGGGTTGAAGCAGGGGATGATGAGGGACGACCAGGATAGTGGTGACGGCATGAATAACGAGGTTAGCAGCGGGGATAACGTAGGCAGCACGAGCGACAGAGACGGCACAGATAACATGGGTATCAAAGACTGCACGGGCGGTGGGCTGGGGATTAGATCTGAAAGAGAAAGGAGAGACAGACATTGGGGATTCGGTTTGAACGAGGAAGAAAGGATAATAAGATTTTATTTATTAAATTTTAATAATCACGAAGATATTTTAGTAATTGTCTTAATTTATTAGCTTACTTGCTCTTATATACTAAACATGAGGAAGGTAATGAAAATTTTCATTCTGATTCACATGTCAATCTCATTCCCTTGTTTATTCCATTCTCCTCAAATTTATCCTCACGTAACTAATGAGTTATAAGTTTGTGACGCCTTGGGCGTAGGAGAACTGGAGAAGATACCATTGATGGAAATTTACATCTACTCCGGCCACAGCCAGCTCTAGCTAATTGCAACCAATATTTTTTTTTTTTGTAAATTTGTTTGCGTTGGCCATGACTAGCAAGAAGCTAACCGTGGCTTGCACTTTTTGTTTTTTTAGAAATGAGGGTTCACACACAAATAATCATGGAAAATCATCTTCTTTTTTTTTCGTAGTGTTTGGCCGACAGATTCTTAACTCTATCCTTATTGCTAATGAGTGGCTAATTGTAGACTAAAAGCTAATCTCTATGGTATTCTTTGCAAATTGGATGTGGAGAAAGCTTATGATCATGTTAACTGGGACTTTCTCCTATATTATCTTGGGAGGTGTGACTTCTTGGAAAAATGGTGAAAGTGGATTTCTTTTTGTATCTTTTCTGCTCGTTTCTCTGTATTAGTTAGTAATAGTTCATATCGCTTCTTCCAAAGCTCTGGAGGTCTTCATCAAAGGGATCCTTTGTCTTTTTACTGTTCGTCATTATTATAGAGGTTTTTAGTTGCCTGCTTGATCGGGTTCTTTCTATTATTCTGTTCTCTAGTTTCTTTGTTAGCAGTGTGGATGGAGCTTCGTTGTTTGTTTTTCATTTATTATTCGTTGATGATACTTGATAGAGCTTGATTTTGTAGTATTTTTATGCTTTATTTTCATGATATTATGTGTACTTTAATTCTATTACTAGTTTTGTTAGATTTTATTTATTTTAACATGTATTTTCCATGATTTATGAATATTTATAAGTATTTTGGTGTTTTCATGGAAAACAGGAATATGCCGGAAGTTTCAGAGCGATTATAGATCATTTATTGGAAAAACATACGAAATCGACCATAATAGGTGAGTTAGCCCTAGTTAGCTGCATCCTGAGTTTGTCGTTTTGCTTTTTCTTTTCAATTTTTTTCCCGTAGTCTCTAGAAGTTTCCTGATTATTGCTACAAGGGTGTATATGACTTTTAGCCTTATTTTAGGGTCTAAAAGGTCTTTTTAGAGCTTTATATGAAGAATGAAAACTCTTGTCTATAAATACCACTGCTAAGACCCTTATTTGAAAAGGGATGCTTTGGAGGAAAGCTCACAATCCTTCACAAAGGAGTAGTGACCTTGGGGGTAGAAGAAGAGATGTTCATAGAGGAAGAGACGACTGCTGCTATGCAGGTTATTTTTTTATTCATAGTTTTATTTTATTCTTCACGAAGTAGTGTTTTATAATCAATTAAACCTTTTACTTTATAGAAGTGACATTCCTCTAAAAGATCTTTTTAAAGCCTTATATGAAGAAAGAAAACTCTTGTCCATAAATGCTACTGCTTAAAGCTATTATTTGAAAAGGAAAGTTTTGGGGACAAAGCTCACAAGCCCTCCAAAACGAGAACGACCTTGGGGTAGGAGAAGGGACATTCCTAGAGGAGGAAACGACTGCTGCTACCCCACTTATTTTATTTTTATTTATAATTTTATGTTATTCTTCATGGAGTAGTATTTGTAATCGATTAAGCCTTCTACTTTTTCTTTATTTATTTTAAATGTATGTTTTCACTTGGATGATTTATACATAAGTCATGATATGTGTTTTTTTCCCTATATTATGTTTAATTATTTTATGCTTAATGCACAATTGTAATTAAGTATTCATTATTTGAAAGCATGGTTTTTATGATTGACTCATAGTTGCAGTTAATTGATATTATGGATTTTGAATTCATAGTAAACAGATCATTCTTCCAAAATGCTTAACATGATTATTTTGGTTGGAGGAAGTTCATAGTTTAATTGAAATCATGATGTCTTGGTTCAATTAAATTATGAGGCCATGGATGTTTGGTTTATTTTATGAGATAACGAAATGGTCAAATCGATTACGTCTTACTTACTTGTGTCTTAGTTAATTGTATGTTAAATAGTTAATCTAGTTTATTTTTATTCTACAAACAAAACCCCTTAAATCTCTAACTTAGTTTTTCTTTGTTTTTCTTGAAAAATAAGTTAAATTAAATTCAATAAGTCCTTTCATTAGTGAGCAGCCTAGATTAGTCTTATGGTATATTAGTTTAATTTTATTTAAAAGAGGTTTATGACAAGCCTCTATTTCAATACTCCCATTTATTATGACATGGATCTGGATTCTATTTTCCAATTGTGTTCTATCCTTATTTGGTTTGAAGATGCTTTTAGGTTGATGATCAATTTGGTAAGTCAGATTTGGTTCCATTGGGTAAAGTTACTTAGTGGAGCTTGCTGATATCTTATGATACAAAATTGTGGCGTTGCCTTTAAAGTATTTAGGTTTACATTCGGGGGCAACTTTTAGAACTATATCTATTTGTAATCCAATTATTAAAAAGATGGAGGGTCGATTAGTAGGGTGGCAGCAACTTCATCTCCTTAAGGGGGGGAGAGGGAGGGGGGAGGGGGGGGGCATAAGCGACCTTTATTAAGTGTACTCTCTAATATTTCCATTTACTTTTTATCTATCTTTCCTTTTCCTGCAAATGTGGCTTCCCAAATTTACCAAAATTTCCTTCAAAGGTCTACTGTGGAGGTGGCCAAGTTTCGCTTAGTCAAGTGAGATTTGGTGTGTTGTTCTCTTATTCATAGTGGCTTGGCTATTAAGAATCTATGGTGATTGAATGAAGCATTTTTGAGTAATTGGTTATAGCAGTTTGGTGTGGAAAGGGATTCTTTTTTGATAAAGGTCATTGTTAAGGGTAACACTTTAAACTGCCGAAATCGATCCAAACCGACCTGCCGAAACTTCTAATTTATCAAACTGTTGAAATCGAACAAAAATCAGTTTGGTTGTACTTGAAATCGAATAATATATCAGTTTAGTTTGGTTTGAGATTTTAAAACCGCAGTTTAAATCGAACCGAACTGAATAATATTATTGTTTACTTATTTTTTATTTTTATTTTATGTTTTGAGACTTATTTATTTAAAATTGTTTGCTCATATTTGATGTGTTGTGTTTGTGAATTATATTATCTAATTTTAGAACTTATAATTATAAATTTGATATATATTAGTGTTAATATGGTTACACATTATTATTTTTTTTGTTTTACATCATTTTAACTTTCAAGAACACAAAAATTGATTAACCAAACTAACTCAAACCAATCTAAATTGATAATCTTTCAAATTGTCGATTCAAACCAAGCCGAACCAAATTGAATCAGTTTGGTCTGGTTTGGTTTGATTCAAGCAACAGGTTTGGTTTGGTTTGATTTTGTCCAAATTGAAAAATATCAATTTGGTTTGATAAATAGTTTAAGCCGATCCAAACTGAACTCATTTCATCTCTAGTCGTTGTGGTGAAATATGGTACGCTTCTAAGAGGGTGGATTTCCGAAGTCCCTAGTGGGTCTCATGATGTTGGCTTATGGAAGTTAATCCACTCCAGATGACTCACGTTTTGCAAATTTTTGATGTTTAAGGTGGGGGTTGGGTCTTTTATCTGTTTTTGGCATAATGTTTGGTGTGTTGTTGAGCCGTTGAAGTTTGTTTGTCTTGAGTTGTATCGCATTGCTTACTTTAATGATGCTTATGTGGATGATTTTACTTGTTTACTAGGCTTTGGTGTGCATTAGGAGGTGAGTTTTACTTGGTTAACTTAGGATTGGGAGTTAGAGGCTTTCTCGTCTTTCTCTTGATCTATTATACTCTATCACACCTTGTAGTTCTGAGAAAAATAAAATGTGTTGAGGTCCTAATCAATTTAAAGGCTTTTAGGTACAGTCTTTCTATTTCGTTTTTCACCCTGTTGGGTCTGGTTGCTTTACTTGGAGAGGCATATGGAGGGCAAAGGTTCTTCCTAAGGTGGCTTTCTTTGTTTGTACTGTTGCCTTAGGAAAAATCTTAACTGTTGACGATTTATAGCAATGTGGTATGTGTCTTTTGAGTTGGTGCTGCATGTGCATGATGGATGGGGAATTCATGGATCATTTTTTCTCCACCGCCATATTACTAGGATGATGCTTCAGAGTGTTTGTGAGCTCTTTTCTTGTTGCTATAGGAGTGTCGGCTAGTGACATGTGATTTGGTAGGCTATTTCTCATTGCATTTTATGGTGTCTTTGGCATAAGAGAAATATAACTATTCAAGCACTATGAACTCAGTGTTAAGGCCTTTAAGTCTCATTTTCTTGGTTCTCTTCTTGATTGGATGTCCTTTACAGGGGTTTTTAGATTGTATGTGGTGCCTAAGCTCCTTGGTTTTCGTTCCTTTCAAACTAGTTATTTTTTGTTGTTTCTTCATTGTTTATGTGAGTTGGTTGTAATCTTGTACTAGTACACTTCTTATGTGCTTAGCTTGTTTAATAAAATTTTTTATTTATCAAGTTTTTTAGTTGTACAATTGTATTTTTATTAATATGTTTTAATATTTTTGTTGGATTTTTTTTGCAATATAATGCTATTAATTTTAATTATATTTCTATTTTATTGTCTTATAAATTAGTTTTTCTTTGTTATGGTATTTCATAAAAAATTTATTTTATAAAAGCTTATACTAAGCTATTAAATAAAAAAATAATTATATTGATTATATAACTAATTTTATAAACATACTTTTTGTATGTGAACATCTATTCTAATTATATATACTATCTTACGATTCTTTTTTAAATCTCTTTTTAGTCTATATAAAATAAATAAATATGATATTTAATATATATATTGAAGGAAATAAAAAAATAATTTATTATTTTAAAATTTTAAAAATGTGTGCATGCGTGTGTAATGCTACATACAATCGGAGTTGCATAACCACCGGATAATCGTAATAACGTGATAGCATACTAGATCATCGGGCGAGGGGAAAGAGAGAAAAAACAGTCGTCCAATTAGCTACGATTTTATGGCGACGCCACAAGCAAATCACACAAAATATTGTGTGTGTGTGTGTGTGTTTTTTTTTTCAGATTTATGCTTATTCATCAAACACGTCAAAAACGGTAACAATAAACAGTAAAAGATAGGTTGGGTTTTGGACCATTCTGAAGGTAAGAGTATGATATAACACCCTTAGCTAAATATAGTATTATATTAATGCTATAGATTTTGCTATACTAATGTGTTGAAAATACTCATATATATATATATATGACTAATGCTACATCCAGAGTTATATAACCAGGTTGATAATCATAACAATGTGATAGCATATTAGATCAACAGTGATGGGATTACAACCATCAAATTAGCTATGATTTTATAATGATACCGCGAACCGATTATACACAATATTTTTGTATATATAGATGGGGTGTTGCCCTGTAAGGTTTTGTTCCTTTCTTCATGTATTTATGTTCTCTTATTTGCATTGTATTTTATTTTTAATTATGTTATCTGCCGTCCAACTTAACCCAATAGCTCTTGTGGGCTAGATGTACTGTAGTCACCATATTCTAATTTTATTCGGTACGCAAAGTATATATTTTCGTAAAAATATTTAGAGGAGAAGTACCTCTTCAATCTTCATGAGAGTTCTTTGATATATACCTTAGCTTTTATAGTTTTTTTAGTTTTTATTACATAAATTTAAAGGAAAGTAAGGGAGATAATGAAGGAAATAAATGTTATGAGAGTTAAAAAGGTGGTTTCACTTCTGAAAAACATAACAATTGTAATTAGTTAGCACTATCGTTGGTATAGATGTCTATTAAAACTTCAAAAAAAAAAAAAGAGTAAATTTCATATACACCTATATTAATTATGAGCTACTTTTCCAAACTCACTGCGGGAAAAGAAGAATTTCAATTTTAAAGGGACTCAAAAGGGTGTTGTCTGGAACTTGAAGAGTTGTTTGAAAAAGACTAGGGTAATTATTTAGAGTTTAAAATAAAATAAAACCAGCATGGAAAGGGGAGCTACATATGATGGTAATTTCCCAAGCCCCAGAGGCGATTACCAAAGCACATTTCTGAATGCTCAAAGCCAGATGAACTACTCTATGGATATAGCCGGTATCAAAATGCAGGATCGCCCTCCCTTTTCTTAGATTCCGTGCACCCTTTTCTTAGATTACGACTCAACATCAAACCCGCAATCATATACGTGGCTAACTTTGGTGTGGGCACGAACTTTGAGAGCCTTGAACCTGAACACAGATTGGGACTCCATGTCCAGGACTGGTGATGGGCACGAACATAGTTTTTAGGAGCAGGCAAGATGATGTCCACATCGAAAATGTTTAGATTATTGGTTATAGTAAGGTGTTATTTTATTTAAATAATAATTTAAATTATTTATTTTAATATTTTTTTAAAACAAATTAAGTCTAAACTAAATTTGTAAATAAGATGTAATTTATTTATTTATTTATTTCATTTATTTGGTTCATTATATTTTCTTTTTTTAAAATTTTTATGAAATTTTCTTTTTAAAATACATTTTATTCATTATATGTCTTGGCCACTAAATTTTGACCTAAAATAAACGTTCCATCGAACCCGTCTATGCTTTCATAGTCTTGAGGTTGAGCAATGATATATGTTTTTAGAATTCTAATAAAATAATAATAAAATTAATAATTTAATATGTATATACTAATATTTATGTTATCTTATAATACATAAGAGAAAAAAATAATAATTTTAATTTTGCATTGGGTCTCATGAATCTAGTCAAGCCTATCCATATCAAATATATATATTTTCATAAAATTAGAACTCAAATTCTAAATTTAATAAATCAAAAAACCCAAAACACCACAAACATCCCTTATATGAGCAATTGTTGTCAATTGGTTATAATTAAAATATAGCCAGGCATTTGTTTAAATGTCATACAAATAGTTCACAGCAAACTCTTTAAATGCTATAGGTAAATCGCTCAACAAATTTAGCGAGACAAGTCAAATTTTGATGAGCCTTAGATTTTTTTTTTTAACTTTATCACCTGATCTAATCTAGGCAACCATACAAAGTTGCCTCACAAAGATGGAAAACATCATCACTGGATCTCGATCTAGGCAGCTGGACGAAGCTGGCTCACAAATATGATTACTTTTTTGATTGGGAATAGGTTGGGTTTGGTAGCTGTGTCTTGCCATGAACAACCGTAAGCACCCCCCCTTTTTGTTTGTTACTGTGTTTTTTTTCCCAATTGTGTTAGGAAAAACATGATTTGTTGAAGTTATCACGAATTTTTCTAAGTCTAACGATTCAAAGACCCAAAGGTTCGAGGGTCGAAAAGTCGAAGTCTGAAGAATAAAAAACTATCAATGTGTTGTTATGTTAGCCGACTTGAAGGCTCAAAGGCTCATAAAGTCAAAGTTAGTTAATCAGAGAAACTGATAGTACAATAAATGAATTTGGAGGTTATATAGTTGAAGGGTTGAAGAAAATGAAACAAAGGAAATTAGCAGAACATAACATAAAAATGAGACTTGAAGTGTTGAAGACACTTGATCAGCAAAATTGTCAAAGACAATGAAATAATAGAAACTGACAAACATAAAATGAAATTGAGACTTGAAGACTTGAAGACTCGAAAACACGAAGAGTCGTAAATTCAAAGAGTCGGAGAGTCGAAGATAGTTAATCAGGAGAAGCTGTCAGCATATAAAAATAAAGCCGAGATTCATAAACTCGAAAGTCAAAGAGTTGAAGACTCGGAGAGTCAAAGACTCGAAGAGTCGAAGACTTAGCTTGCAATATACTGTAATTGGCTAAACAAAACACGCAAAGAGTCGAAGACTCATCTTATGTTCGTAGACCCAAAAAACCGAAGGATAATAGAATGACAGTCTTAGCCACACAAAGTGAACTGAGTGACTCGAAGACTCGAAGGCTCGAAGGAATAGAGTCGAAGACTCATAATATGAAAGACCGAGTAAAGGTTAAGTAAACTTTTCACGACAACTCAAAAAGTCAAAGACTCAAATAATAAAGAGTGTATTATATGACTTAACACCCAAATAAAAACATGCTACAATCTAGACTCGAAGAATTGAAGAGTCGAAGACTCATAGGATCAAATGTTATCGAAGCTAGAATCATCTCTACATCATTCTGTAGGGTTTGACCCAAAGCTTCGAGTCATCGACCTTCAAGGCAACTATCTTTCGAGTCAAATTACATCTTCAAGATAGACCCACTACACATAAAATAGGGGTGTAAAACGGACCGGTCCGGTCCGATCCATCATGGAGCGTGTAATTTATACGGACCAAAAATATATTGGTCCAGTCTGGTCCGCGGACCAGCCCGTTTTTTAATACCGCCCTTATCGTGTACATCCGCCACACCACTGCCTGCTTGCCATCAAGAAACTATGACGGTGCAGGTTTGGGTTTCCTCACCGTTGCGCCCATCGTCGCGACTTCGTCGAACTCCGGCAACAAGTTCGCCACCGGCCAATTTTCTGTGCCCTTCATACGAATCCGCCGCCTTTTTGTGGTAAGCTCCTCCTCCGACGGTGCCGCCCGGCAAGCCGCAGGACGGAGGAACCGCCATGCGCTTCCAGGCAGACCCTTCCTCCGGGAAGCGATGGTCCACCTTAACCGATAGGGTGGCCGGCATGGCAGGTCTGCGTAAGGTAGTAGATGAGGCAGGGGTGCACACAACGCATTCCTCAATCCAGATCTGTGACAGTGCTTGGCGCAGGGCCTCGTCCAACTCGTTGGATGACGAGTCTGCATCACGGGAGGACTGCAATTAGGCTGCTTTTCTTCTCGTGGAACACGTCGTTCCAGTCCAAATCCATGAACCCACCACCGGCATTGATCACATCGTGGTCCATGAAATAGCAGCTACACGTTGGTCAGATGATCCAAGTGTGTCGGCAGGCATTGTATGTAATAAATAATGTAAATGTAATATAATTTTATAAATCATAAATGTTAAAAATGTCATTGTCAACTTTATAATTTTATAAATCATAAATGATCCAACGACGGGCCGGGGGAGACAGACGGGTGGCACGACACGGGCTGACAGGGTCGGAACTCGGGTGGAGGCTGGGGACCTAGAGTTTGTCATGCCCCGGATTTCCAACCCGAGGAAACCGGTACGTGACTCCCCTTGTACCCACATGGAGGGCAAAGGGGTTAGGGTGTAAACCCCGTATATAACATTTTAAACATCCACAACACATTCAAGAAAGTAATGTTCATAAAAGCAATCCACAATCCAAACTAGCCTTTATTACAACAAAATCCTCTTTCCAATCCATCCCCACTGGGGTTACATCAATTCCCATAAAAATAACATAAATGGAAGACAGTAAAATCAATAAGGTCTTCCACCTTGGGGTCCCACCTAACGCTTGTATGTTCCTGAAAGAAAACACAACATAGAGGGAGGAGTGAGCAACCACAGCTCAGTAGGGATCATGTTTCCCCAATCCATCCCATGCCCCTAGCGTCTACATGAGTGTGTACAGGTGCAGTATAGTGACAATAAAATATAAACAAATTGTATTCCACATTCACATGGCACACACATATCCACAAACAGCCATATGGCAACATATCCAGACCACTAAGGTTTAGCCACATGGCTAACATATCCACGGCCACTAAGGCTTAGCCACACGGCTAACATATCCACGGCCACTAAGGCTTAGCCACACGGCTAACATATCCACGGCCACTCAGGCTTAGCCACACGGGCTAACATATCCACAATATAGGCTTAGCCACACGAGCTAACAGTTCCAGTCCCGGGCTTCCACACCCACTTGGGTTCCACAAACACAAGATACAAGGTCACACAAGCATTAAACCAAACACGTAGCATACACACTTTCACAGGCATAATACCAAACACTTAGTTCGCACGGCCCCATCAGCATAAAATCAAACACTTAACATGCAGAATCTCATAGGTATTTTACCAAACGCTTAACATGCATACATTCACAAACCCACAAACTCAGCCACACAGGCATATTATCAAACACATACTAGGCATATTCACACAGACATATTCACATAGGCATTTTATCGAACACTTAATATGTACTCACCATCCAACACCAGAATACATCAAAAACCGCCATTGAAGGCCAACATCCATATAGGAGATCACACCTATATGGATTACATATATATATATATATATAAAACTCATAACTCATACCTAGAACCCTAGGACAGAGGAGGATTTAGGAAGAACAGAACCCCTACCTTGTATGGTCTCCTGCTCCCGCTTCCACGCAAGACTCCGACAACCCACGCAAGACGCTCCGGCAGCCACCAGAAGCTCTCCTTCCCTCTCTTTCTCTCTCTCTCTTTCTCTCTCTGCGACGGCTGGTGGAGCAACAAATCCTAAACCTAAAACAAAGGGGCTTCTCCTCCTTATATAGACAACACAATATCAAAACGACGTAGTTTTGATTAAGTGAATCCCAGCATCAAAATGACGTAGTTTTGATAGAACAAGCTATGACCTTCCCACATCCATATACACCAAAATATTCATAATTCCAACATGGTCCTTTGGGAAAAGATGATTAGAATAACAAAACTAAGGTAACCATGCAAAAACATGCCTGCACGCCAATTTGAACGCCAATTCCCCAATTGGCGTGCAGCTCCAAATGCACTCAAACTTCACCCCAAGCCTCCTTGCATCTTGTAGAGGTCTGAGAAGCAAAAATATGCTTGTGCGTGAAATGGGTGAATTCACGTGCAGCTCCAAATGCTCTGAAATTTCTGTGGTAGATAGAGGACCTCATGCTAAGCAACTTTTGTTCTTGCATGCCAATTGTTTGAGGCCATCTACCAAAAGTGAGCTCCAAAATCTGTCAAAACAGCTTAAAACCGCATGTATATGCATAGCATCTTCCTAGGGCATAAATGTACGTTATCACTTGTCACATGCACCTCCCAAAAGTCCCCTCTTGGGCTCATCTCTTACCTCAAACTTGTGCACCAACATCCAAGGTGTTTGTGGTTAACTTCTTACACACGGGTTATTACAGAGTTGGATCCGCGGACCGGTCCGGGTCTATCGAGCATTGGTCCGCACGAATCACGAGCCAAACGGACCAGCTCATTTAAGCCCATGATTCAAATGGACCAGGTTTAGAGTGGTCCAGTCCGGTCTGGTCCGCCTGGTCCACGGATCGGTCCGCGGACCAACGGTCCATTTTACACCCCTAACATAGAATAGACATTTAGCAAAATCATCAGCTAGGGTATATATGTATTGACCGCGTCTTTCTCAATAGTCAAGTGCATTTATTACTACAATAAATGTCTCATTGATTAAGTTTTTGAGAATCAATGAGACATTTTGAAGAATCATTTAACAAACCTTGTTCAAAGCTTAAATTTAATGGTGGGAAGTTTGTCTCGATAAAAGTTCATGTGTAAGTTAAACATTAAATTGATTATTTCACATGTACTTTAACATTAAATTAACATAGATCACACTTTGAAGAATCATTTAACAAACCTTGTTCAAAGATCTAACATAACCATCTTGTTAAAATCTTTCAAGTGATCATCCATAATCAAGGACAAGATCTCACTAAGAATCATTTAACAAACCTTGTTCAAAGATCTAACATAACCATCTTGTTAGTCTCTGCATTGATCATCCATAATCAACAGCATCTCATAAGAATATTCCCCAACCTGTGTTTGTCCTTCTGTATAACTTCGGTTGGAATATTTTTGTATGATTTAAAACCTTTCATGTCAAGATCATTAACTTATCTCAGATTCGTTCGTTAGCTCATTATTACTCATATACTTTTTTATCCGTTTATCATTTATTATCGAATCATAGTCATTCTTTGTAAAGTTCGTTCAGTAATCCTAAGCTTTCACAAAAAATGTCTATTCATCCTCTCTCTAGACTCACTTTGGGACCTACAGATTGGAATATGGGCAACTGAACAAAACTGCCTCACGAATATGAATGCTTTTTCAAGTGTTAGTTTGTGGATAGACTAGGTTTGACAACTGTGTGTTCTACCGGCGTGAATAAAGAGCAAGAAGAAATGGAGTGAAGACGATGAAAACTGTATAAAAATATTATTTTATTATGATAGCTAAAAAAAATATTGAGGTTATTATTTCATGTTACAAAAGATGGATAGTTAAATTTTATAAAAGTAATTTTTTAAGCTAAATTTTATCCAGAAATAGTTAGTCCACTGCGAGTGCTATAAGAGTATACACAGCAGACTCCTATATTTATTTTTTTATTAGTTTAGGGAACTAGTTTAAAAATATTTAAAAATTATACTTTTCAGACTCTTTTTATAATCAAAATTTTAATAAATAGTAATTTTCTATATGTAACTCATTACTATTAACTCTTTATATTTCTTTTTCTCTCACCATATTTAATTTTGATTTAAAAGAATAAATAACCATTTTAAAAAAATTATATTTTTATTAATAAATAATTAAAATAGATAGACCAAAATTTTTTTTTTGAAAAATAACTTTTAAAATAAAGAAGTAATATTTTAATTATTTAAAAGAGTTAATTATAAATAGAGCTCTAATATTGTATTAAAAGTTATGTAGTTTTTTATTTTATAAATAAGATGTTGGGCGGGCGTATTTTATTTATTCTCGGTTATTCTATTATACGAGTCTTCCGACAATATTTTAACATTGGTATCATTACAGATAATATTTGTGCAGCTCAAATGATGTATCACATGTTACCATTGTCGCGCCCGTATATATCGGTCATGATAACAATTAAGGCAGCCTTCTTCCCCATTAATTATATGTCCATAGCTATAAGCATACAGTCGTAAATTCCAATGCCCCCCTTGATTGTATTTGAATGAAACAGTAAAAATCATACTAAAATCAACCGGTAAAAACCATACTAAAATCAACCGGTAAAAATCATTAAGCATTCAATATTTAGGTACATTTGGGTACGTAAGTCATCCACAAAGAGTAGTGGTGGAGGATTTTCAATAATACCTACCAAAACGAATTTTTTACTTCTTGAAATTCTTCTTTAAATTTGGTTATCAAACAAATGATCGCACACACATATATATATATATATATATATATATATATATATATATATATATATATATATAATGTTCACACAAATTATATATTCATAGACTTAAATATATAAATCAATACGTCGCGGGTGGCCTCCCTAGCAAGCATATATTTAAATAAAATATATGTTCATACATTAATAAAATATCGACTTATATATGTATAATTTTTAAAATAACATGCCCTTCTCAAGTTTTTTATATTATCAAATAAATTCGTAGTCGTAGCCTTGGCCCTCGTTGCATATATGCTCCAATAATTGATCAAATGGATCCAATTGATATATTGTTTAATAAATTTTAAAATACATTACCTAGAATTAGAATCAAGATTTACGCAAATTTGTGACGATCACAGCATATATAGGAAACCAAAATTGCATAGGGTTTTCAGGTTTTTATCGATATTTAATTTTTCTCTGATTATCTTTTGATTTAGTGTACCTCCAGCCCAGGTCCAGGGTAACATTTCAAAACTGAATTCTAATTTTATTGTTTTTATGTTAGACTAAATTTATGTTAAATATAAATTTAATTTTAATTTGTTATTTTATTCGAATACTTGAAGGGCATCATGGATTTTGTTTCATGAGTACAGCATTTAATTTTTAGCACCCAGATATTAAATTCCAGCTTTGCCTCCACCTCCATCGGTTAGTTTCCTTACCTGGCACTTACAGCCAAGGCTACGTGCGCACAAAGGTGCAAGTACCGGTGTGTTGGGTACCGACAGGTGCAAGGACACCCATACTCCGGGGAATTCTCCCGGTCAAAAGCCTAGTTGTGAGAGTGAAAGGCCCAGTGCCTTATTGTGATGCCGAGAACCAGGCTCCGCCGGAATCCACAAGGGATAGAGCCGGCATCACCAACACTTTCGAGGCTCCAAAGGCGTGTCCCGTGTAAGGACAGGCCCTACCTGAAATGGCGTCGGCACGTGACCAAGTAAACATGTCAATTGAGTGATTATCGATGTTAACAGTTAACATATATCGGTTTTCAAAATATTACACTCAAATAAGTCAATGTTCAATATTTTTAATGCTGACACGTACTCTTTTTTTTTGGGGTTGGTGAAAGATAGAAGAGTTCATGCAAAAATGCAAAAATGCAAAAACCCAAAAAAAAAAAAAAAACAGAACCACCCAATAACCCAGAGAAAAAAAAAGTTGGTCCAACATCCACAAAATTGCATAAGCAAGTCAGTCTGCACATGCATTCCACTCTTGTTACCCTCACCTCTCACTCCCGTTACGTCCAACTGCCAACGCGGTTACTCGGGCGGGCTTGTACGCTGAAGAGACTACAAGGATTCCATAATGTAACATTCTGGTAATAATTTGCTACCTGTCTGCTAGGATGCAATATTTTACATTCACCGTACAAATTTTAGCGAAAACAATAAATTCAATAAACATTGAAAATCTCCACACAATGGATTTTAAGATAATTAGAACAGGTTGGCTTTTAAAAAATAAAAATAAAAATAAAATAAAATTCCTTTCGGTGCTTACACCTATCTTCATAGTTTCCAAAGATCCAACCTGAAAATGATAAACACGACTGAGGGAAAACAACACAGCTCACAGAGTTACAGCAGACGAGTGCTTGTCCTGAAAATGATACAAACTGTTTACAATACCGAGTGAAAACAGGCGGCACATGAGACGATTTCGAAGTATGCGAGCAATACAATACAGGTGCGCTTCAACAGTTGGCGTGTTGATGAGTCGGTCAGTCTTCAAGCATCCCAGAGGTTTTTAGAAGTTATATCCAAACAGAGCTTGCCAGAAGGGTGTAAAACCTTTAGAAACAATTGTACACGCTAGCACGAATGTCTATACTTTAGAACCTTGAATGTTCTGCAAAAGATTCTCCAGCCTGTGCTTCATTACAGGCTGGCCTGATGCTGTCTTTCGTAACATCTTCGCTCTCATGGCTTTCCTCCGTGCCATGGATTTTTCTATTTCTTCCCTCTTTGCTTGAGCAATTGCCTCCCTCTCAATCCTAGCCCTTTCTTCCTCGGCATGCTTCCTCTCATAGATCTCCTTCAAACTGTAAGAAGACTTGCTCACCCTGTTCTTGTCCTTCCTCATCTGTCCCACATCCCCTGTATCATTCCCTTCCTGCAGTACCAATTACACTGCTGAGATTGAAATTTCATACTAACGAGACAATTATTTTATATTTCCATAAGCAACACTTTAGTTTGATGTGGGAAAAAGGTGAGGCTCTGTTCATAGCGTGCTGCCAGAATTCTATTTGTAAACATTCTCTGCGACAGTGAATCTTCCCCACCCTGCGTCACCTTCGCTTTTTTGCTGCTTGCTTTTCATTTGCAAATAAATTTACACCACAACAAATTTTATTCTAAGCCATCAAGGAAAAGTTTGTGATTAGGAAGATAGTGATTATTAGAGGGCTGACAACTTTATTTGGGAGTGGTTTAATAGTAAAAACACACTTTAGCAGCAATACACAATTTTCAGAAAATAAAAAAGAAACCCAAGCTTAAGATAAAGTCATTCAAACCTCCAATAGAGTTCTGGCAATGGGAATATCATTCTGCTGAGTCTCGTGCTTTAGCGTCTTCCTATATTTGTTTACAAACTTCGAATTCCTATAAAATTCTCTTTTCTTCTCTGATAAGAACACAAAACAAAGCAAAATAATACGAGTCAACATGTGGTAAAAAATTAGACAACATGGCACAGCAAGTAAATCCAACATCACTCCATTTCATCCACAAGTCTTTAGTATAATAGAAGGTAGATGTTTCTGCCGTCAGCATGTGCCAAGACTTTGAAAGCCCTATGTCCTAACATTCAATCAACAGTGCCTCCTAAGCAGTATCTTAAATAGATTTTCCAACATTTAGTACATAACAGGTTCCCCTTTCCTAATTCATAAACCATGATGAACACATTTTTCATGCAAATGCTGGCCATTCTCCCGTATTCAACTATTGGCCCAAATTCATAATCTGATCCAAAGTATTCAGATCATTGAAATTTCCAAACTTTTTACTGAAACTCATTAATCAGCGACGGTAGAGGTCTCTGCTGTCAGCACATACCAAATTATTAAAAGGCCCATGTTCTCCCTCAACAAAAAGACTCTCCCTAGTTCGACAGTGCCTCTTAGCAAATTGAAGCTTCATTAGTGCATAATATATTAATATTTAGTACAGAACAGCTTCCCCTACCATTCATTTCACAAACAAGGACCAATGCTTTTTACGAGAAAATGTCACCTGTTTCATTTAATCAGCCCTGGACATTGATTCACGACCAAATTCATTATATAATATGAAATTCTCAAATTACTGAAATACGAAGCCAGATATAATCAAACTCAAAGAAACCTAGTTTCAACGTGCATTACAATCAAGAGCCTCATTAACAAAATAAAACAATGCAAAACAAAAAAAATTGCAAATGTCTAAAACAATCACAAATTTGAACAAAAGAATACAATCTGTACACATTAAACAATCAAAGCCAAACTATATTAACAAAAAAGTGGTGTATTTTTATAATATATTAGGTGAATTAAAGCTTCACTTACAGTCAAACACCAAAACTTTATACAGACAAATTAAAAACCGCTTTGAACCCTAGCAACGAAAATAAGAAACATTCAAACATCAAGAAATTAAAAACAAATGGATTGTCAAAAAAGACATACTCCATAAGGCTGGATTGAACCTGTTATTCAGCTATTTGGAATTTGCGAAAGCTTGAAGAGTCAGGCCCTCTTCTTCTCCTTATTTTTTGTTGTTACCTTCACCAATTCAGAGACTCTGAAGAGCTCTGGTCTGTCTTGGCGATCATTGGCTTCTAATTCTTCATGGCTGCGAGGGAAATTGGGGCAAACATGACGGAAGAAGGAGATAATGGAAAAACCCTAGATTGCGGAAAAATGGATTAGGAGCAGAGGCGGGTAATGATTTGGTGTGCCATTGCTGCATTGATGGGAGCTCTATGGACCATCCTATTGGGGGACAGTTGTTTTGATCAGGACTGCTTAGCAGTTCAATTGTTTTTTTTCATTTTAAATTGGTATATCTTTTATTATTTTCTTTTTTCCCTTTCTCTTTTGCAAAAAAATAAAAATAAAAATAGAGGTATCAATGGAAAACTGAAAACCCAGAAACCACCAAAAATCTAGCCAAACTAAAACCAAAACCTAGAAATCAGTTCAAGTTGAACATTTCGGTTTAAGTTTGAATTCGAATTGAAAACCAAAAACCCCAAAACTGCCTAAAATCTTGTTGAACCAAAACCGAAAATCATTTTAAATCAAACATTTTGGTTTGAGTTTGAATTTAAGGGAAAGGAACCAAATAGGCTGAAACACCAGAATTTTATCAATCCTAATTAATTTTTATATTATAAATATTAAAATTTGAAAATATTATTTTAATTATTAAAAAATAATCCGATCAAGCTCCATGCCCCCCCCCCCCTTCCCTTATTAATTTTAAAATATCTAATTAATTATGGAGTGACTTTTTTTTGATAAGTATAGAATGACATATTATAATATGTAGCAATGTTATGTTAGTCTGTTTTTTTGTTAAAATTTGTTATTTTACCTAACAATATATATCTTTTAATATATAAAAGGTTGGTAACTAACTAATCCAAAATTGCCTAAAACCAAACTGTACCCGACCAAAACCTGAACACAAAACCTCAGCCAAACCAAATCTATTTGGATTGAGTTTGAATTTACCGCAACCAACCCAACCAACGTACACCCCTACTTATAATGTTTAAATAAATTTAAATTTAGAGTGTTAGAAATCATGCTTAGATCTTGTTTAGTAGTTTGGTCAAATTTAGTCCCTAAAACGTGGGACAACCCATTATAATGTAATTTTTGGTGTCATACTAGTCATGGACTCATTCTCATATATTAATCTATACCTTATGTTTACATCAATTTATAGTGATGGGACATGGGACACACTTAGATCTTATTTAGCATGGGGAAAATCTGATCACATGAAGAAAAAAAATTGTTGGATGTTAAACGAAAATGTCGAAGCCAAAGAAGATCAGTGAATCTAAGAAAGATAGAACTAAAGGAAAGAATATCAAAAGAAAGTTGAAACTTGAAGAAATTAAAAGGATACAAGCAAAAGGATTTAAGCTAAAATTTTAAGTTAACAACAAAATTAAATCGATTCAAATCAAAGGATGAAAGTGTAACTCTAAAAAAATAACTTTGCGGAGCGATCCTTTGGAGCGAACTCACAAAGCGAGCTTTAAGTAGATTATACTTAGTTCCAAAAATGAATTAGATTTGAAAAGAATTAGTTTTTGGAGCCAAAATAGAGGATCATGGGAAAATGGGAAATTGAAAAAATTCAAAGAGACTTGAGATAGACTATATAAGATGATGTTTCAACAACTCAAAAACATAGGAAAACATTTTGCGAAAAAAAACAAAAGGAAATATTTGTTTAGTGAACGATGTGGTTTGGAAGCAACAAAAGTCCTGGTGATGTGAGCATGACAAACTAGAACCAGTGGACCCTAGATGATCTCGTTTAAGTAAGTAACATGGTGATTGCTAAAAGTTAAACAACTTAAAAGGAGCTTTCATTTATTAGAGCAATAACATTCAAACACATCAGCAGGTCTGGGGAAGCATGACGTGCCAGTTATTCCAGACATACAAATTGCCAATGTTTTGCAGTTTCAAAGAGGAAAACGAATTTCTATTTAAAAGAATGAAAACGTTTGGACACATCAAAACTGCAATTGGAATGATGACACTAAGCATGACGCACTAGAAATTTTTGACATTGGAGCGACAACACTTAAGTTACAAAGAGTTAGACTACAAAGAAGCACTAAAATCATTAAGTTCAACAATGACATTTTAGTGATGCAAGTGCAACAGATCCTTTGGTATGCGTAAGACAGAAACTTTGGGGCCTTTTCTAGGCCGACAAAGCAGAAATTCAGATGACGTAAGACAGACTTTCTGGAGCATTATCTGAAGAAGAAACGGTTGACACATCAGGCAGCCTGAGTGGCATCACCCAGAAAACCTGTAGGTTCATCTGAAGCATGGATCAGACCACAAAGATATCAAAAGGCCAAACCAGTCTTTCTGGCATATGTCATTAGACCAGATAATGATGTTATTAGACCAGAAAAAAGATGGAACTACCCCAGATGATAGAACTTGAGCCAGAGAATCACAGGTCAACAATTCAACATCAGAAGTGTAAAACGACATCATTTAACATCAGAAGTGATAACCTGATTTTTCATAGCGGACAAATCAAACAAACTCCTAAATGGATTTAAAGTCCAGACATACTGATTCGCGACCAAATTCATTATCTAATATGACGTACGCAAATTACTGAAACATGAAGCCAGATATAATCAAACTCAGAGAAACTCATTTTCAACGTGCATTACAATCAAGAGCTTCATTGACAAAATAAAACAAAGAAAAACCAAAAAACACAAATTTCTAAAACAATCTCAAATTTGAACAAACGAATACAATCTGTACACATTAGGCAATCACAGCGAAACTAAATTAACAAAAGAAATAGTGTTTTTTTATAATATATTATCTGACTTAAGCTTCTCTTAAAATAAAACACCAAAACACCAAACAGAAAATTAAAAACCACTTAGAACCCTAGCAACGAAAATAAAAAAACATTCAAACATCAAGCAATTAAAAACAAGTGGATTGTCAAAGAAGACATACTCTTTAGGGCTGGATTGTAGCCGTTGTGCAGCGATTTGGAATTGGCGAACGCTTGAAGAGTCAGGCCCTCGCCTCCCAACCTCTTCATATTCCTCTTCTTCTTATTCTTTGACGTCATCTTCACTGATTCAGAGACGCTTACGAGCTCTGGTCTGCCACGGCGATCATTGGATGAAGATTGGTTGTGATTCTTCATGCCTGCGAGGGAATTGGGGCAAACGCGACGAATTGAGGAGGTAAAGGGAAAACCCTAGATTGCGGGAAAACGTTTTGGGGGTGGAGGCGGGTAATGATTATTTGGTGCGCCGTTGCTGCATCGATGGGCGCCCTATGGACCATCCTATTGGGGAATAGTTGTTTTGATCAGGCCCGCGTAATTTAAAAAGAACAAAGTAATCGAACGTCTCTTACACTTTTTTTTTTAAGTTGTTTTGATCCATGCCCATTGCCCATGCATTTTTAGATGAGATGGCATAAGTCACGTGAGCAAACTTATGTCACGGGAAAGAAAACGATGGTGTCTTCAAGGCTCGCTTGTGCTTCGTCTTCAAAAGGCTCTCTTGTGCTTCGTCTTCAAGGCTCTCTTGTCTTGTGTTGCGTCTTCGAGCTTTAAGTCTTTGCGACAAGTCTCTCTGTGTCACCAATTTAAGCCTCTTGTCTTTGACCCTCTTGACTCAGCTCTCTCTTGCTCTAGGCTCAGCTCTTTTCTGTGAATAATTAATTTCAACAGTAGCACAGCAAAGGAAGAAAAAATGTCCGATTACTTTCATCAAACCTTTGTATTACACAAAGATGTAACTTTGAAGAATATAAACCAGCAAATTCGCACTCCACCTCAAACTAAATCAAAAGAAAGTGATATTGATCCTTCAGCAATTTTTTGCTAAAGCTATTTTTGTATTTCATTGACCGCGTTGACATGTACGTGATTTTGTTTCCAAATTATATTTTAGCTTAGTTTAAGTATTTTAATTTATACTATACTAATTATCATGATCAATTTTTAATTTTATATACTATGTAGTCAATAAATGGATATGAATGGAACATTCGGGTTTTGTTTTAGTTATCATGGAAGTTCTACGAGATCTTTATAATTGTGGGTATCTTTTCAAATATTATTGTTGAGGAATAAAGTGTAATAGTATTTTGCACTAGTTAAGCCTCAAAGACACATGTAAGGCTACAAAACTACATGCATACGTGCAACCGACTTACAACATTTTTGTAAAACCGTGGCCGATGTGAAAAATTATTATTTATTTGGTTCCTCTACCTTAATGATCTGATATGATATCACATCATCACAATTATCCACTGGTAATGTAATTCCAGTAGTGCGTAGCATTATTTTATGAAAAATGACAAGCTGAAAAGGCAACACACTCCTATATAGTCCATCTAAATGACAACATTTTAGAGAATTTAAAGCTAACCACAAAGGATTTAAAGTAGGATATAATGATTTTGATGATAAGGATAATAATGTTGACAATTATGAATTGAATTGTCAAACCTCAAGCCTTGGTCATAATGAGTTTCCAAAAATCAAAAATTGTTCTGTATCCAAATAATAAATTCCAGAAACCATAATAATACATAAAATCCATAATTTTCTAAATTCTTGAAATAATATAATTATTATGTGTTAGTGCTAATTAAATAAATATCTAAAATTATTTACTTACCAAATAAATAAATAATATAACTATATTAAATGGATAAATATATTTATTATTATTTATTAAATAAATACTTATATAATGTATATATTTGACTCTTAAATATGTAAAAAGACGTGTTAATATATCAACTCGTAAACACAACCAAAAATTTATCTCACAATAATCTAGTATTTCATACAAGAATAAATAGTGTTAGTTAAAGACAACAAATAGACATACTTAATCGAAGCTTCGATAATTAATTAATTAATTAATATTATTATTTATTAGTTTTAGTATAAGCTATGATCAGAAACTAAAGGGACACTTTAAGATTAAATAGATATATTTATAAAAAACCACAACAAAGGATTTGTCCATCGATATAAGTAATTTCTATATGATATGATCTCTCACTATGATATTTATAATTAGAGACAAGTATCAATAGATTCTATTCAATCTTTCTAATTATACTTTTGTTTATTTATTACCATTAATTTTTTAATAGACGATCTATTCATGATCCAATCATGAATTAAGATTTATAATAAACTATATCTGATATATTTACAAGTGTTTGATTCACTCAAGAATCCCATATTAAAAATGAAAAACATTATTATTCTTTGCATAATGAAGTAGTAGATTCTATGCACCTCACTTGACGCTCCCACTTTTTATAATATTATGTCTCAAATATATTGAGGTATTTGAAGCCCAAAGTCTCTCACTTATTAATAAGTCAAAAGACAAATGATAAACAATAGTTAATGAAATGGTCTAGAATAAGATCAATCTATAAATCAATCATCAGTGAATGAATATAAAATTATTCATATAATGTAACAAAGATTAGTTGAATAACTTATTCCATTGTGATTCTATTCAGTATGTATAATTACATATTGGCGTTACTATTTGGAAACTCTTTACAATAATCCCAGATTAGATCACTCCCACTAGAAAATAGTCTATACCATAATCTTATCAGAATAGAGCATCTCAAACTCTATTTACTGATTAAGAATCAAATTTCTACTCAATTTAATTAGTAGATTTATTGTATATGTCACATCCCCAATTTCAGAGAACCAGAACCAAGCACGTGACTTCCCCATGTCCATACCCGATGGGTCAACAGGTTAGTGACAAGCACTGAAAGACACTCACCACGAGTGCTATCTCAAGTTACCCTGTATAATCATACCACATGTATATCTTGTACATCCCCAGTGGAAAACATACAAGAAAAACTCTCAAACCAAACATATCACAAATCAAACAAGTACAGTCTTTTATAAACTATAAAATAAACTAGGTCAAATACCAAATAAAACTACCCAACCCATAGATATCTGTAGAGAACCATGCTAGGTTTGGTCCATGAGATAGTCTTTATTAGTGGATGAAAATATCTAGATGATAACGTGCTCGGCGATACTAGCGTTTTGACAATAATTGGGTCAAATTTGGAGTTTGGGACCCCGAGAGGCCACTTACGTAATTTGAGTGTTTATTAATTAAAGAATTATGCAATAAATATAAATAGGGAAGAGAGTGAGAGGCACCCAAGGTATTGCCATTCATGTTTTGGTGAGAAAGAAAGCTTAGAGGAAGTGTGACTTAGAGCTTGGAGCTTGGAGCCTCTAATTTGGGGTACTGTGAACTTGTTAGATCCCCGAATCCTTTCCAAGTATGTGTTCTTAAACTATTTATCTTGTTTTTGTTATGGAATATGTACGTTTTGGGCATGATTTATGAAAATTGATATGAACTCTAGGTTTTGGGGAAACCCAGTTTTAGGGGTGAATATTGTGATTTAAGTGTATAACATGCGGTTAAGATCTGATACATAGTGTTGAATAAGTGTTTTTGTGATCTAGAGGTTTTATAATCATCTTATTACATGAGGGTTGAGAAGTCAACCATAAAAATATGTATCTAGATTTAAATGGTTGTAATCCGTAGAAATATATATTACTGTTGTTACCTTGCGATTTAGAGGCATTTATGATGCGTTTTGAGGAGTATTTGGTAGTTTATTGAGTAAAAGTGTCTTTATGAGGGTTTGGGGGTCATTGGGTTGATTATAGATGAAGAATAGGTTAAAATGATTATGAACAATAACCTTGGTAAACTGTTAAGTTGGTAATGCATCAAGGGTCAAGGGTCGCGGTTTAAAGGGTTGAAAGTTTGGGTCGAAGCTTCGAAGGGTTGAAGGGTTGAGAGCTTTGGTTTAGTGGCTTTGAGTCAGATCTTCGAGTCAACATCTTTAGCTCAAGATTTTCAAGGCAAAGATCTTTGAGTCAACATCTTCAGCTCAAGATTTTCAAGGCAAAGATCTTTAAGTCAACATATTCAAATCAGGATCTTTGAGGCAGATCTTCGAGTCAGTAGCTTCTGGCCAAAATCTTTGGGTAAGAGCTTTGAGGCTTCGAGCTTCAGGGCAGGGCTTTAAGCTTCGAGACAAGGTTTCTAGAAAGCTCTTCGAGTCTGGTCCTTTTAGTCTATTCCTATTATTTTTCCTAACCCAAGTTTTATGTATAAAATAAATCCTTATGCCATTTTCGAGGTATGAAATATTGTTGTTTGCTTGATATGAAATGTTATTTGGTATAGATATGGTTATGGGTTTAGAACCTCATGTCATTTGTAGACTTTGATTGTGGGATTTTGTTGGTTAGATTGACTAGTCAATCAAGGTCTCATATAAGGCTGGTTAAAAAGTTGAGGTCCCCTATATGGCTAGTTGATATTGTTCCCATATGTGGGTGGCTTTTGATGCCATATTCCCACATGTGGCTGATAGGTTGTGAGAGCATTTTATGAACTGATCAGTTGAGAAAGGGAGGTGATGGTATCTGTGTATTGAACTGCTTTGTGTTAAATTGATTGCCTGGATATTGTTGTGAGTTGTTATGCTTTCATTTGTATGCATAGTACAATACACTAACATATGCATGTATAAAACATGTAATCCTAAATTTTTGCGAGTTGTTAGGGTGGTGTGGGGACGTGGGTTACTTACTGGGTATTTTGTGCTCATCTTATATTTTTGTCATGTCTTTTCAAGTTTCAGTAGGAAGTAGTTATTAGGTTTGCAGTTGAGCTGACCAGACCCTTTTAGTGTAGGGGATTTTCTATGTTTATCTTTGATTGGTTATTTTGTATTCTTATTACTATCTTTCTTTCCAAACATGGGTCTATGGCTATTATACTGATTTTATATATGATATGTATGCTATTTGATAATAACTTTTATTCCATTGCATGTCTTTGGGAGTATATAGGAATAACCTTGTTATAGGATTGTACATGTGTATCTTGGACAACACCCGTTGTGTGTTCCTTTTTTGTGCTAGTCACCAACCTCTTGCCTTCGAGTGCAAGCATGAGGAAGTCACATTCCTTCTTCGGGGTCTCCTAGAGTTGGGGACGTGACAATATCAATGCAATAATTGAATATAAACATAAAATAGCTTAAAGGTATAATCAAACAGAAAATCCAATTATCGCAACCTTTAACACCCCGCACCAACTAGTGTCACTTGTAAGCAATGTTTGGCTCTGATTGTTGAGGTGCCCAGAACCAATAGTCATGGCTTATGACACCCAAAGCCTATAGCCAAAACATAAGATATAGCCTTAGCTAATGTTTTTTATGGCACCGGATGCCAAGATAAATCAACAAACCATAAAAAACATCAAATACAAGTAAATAAAGTTTGCAATTAATCAGTAGCAGTCCAAGCAAGTTTTACTTGACAATTCATACCAGTTTAACATATATCATCAAAAATGGCTCAAAGACCACTAAACTAGTCTATGGAAACCTCATAAAGGTCTCATAAACATCAAAAACCTAAGTATAATGCAAAATAAGCAAAATACACAAGAAAAGGTATTATTTTCCTGGCCAGCCATGGCAGGCCTGGATCAGTCGCAAATGGTCCTCAGATCGATAGTCGGCCACGGTGGCAAATATGCTGATTGCGGTGGATTTCACCAGAAGCCAAAAATAATTATTTATTGGCCACAACAAATTAGAAATTACCCACAACCGACCTACACTCCTTCACCAGTCCACCCCTCGTCATCCGCGGTGGAAGGGACACGGTCGTGGCCACCCATTGACTTCTTCTGTTCTTCACGTTTGCAAGTTGTTCCTTGATTTGTAACACAACCTTACAAGTTTTGGCTCTCAAGACTTAACCTTTAGATTATAAAAAATAGCTTTAAACCTCAAACATACATATTATACTTATATTTAAAATAAGAATAGCCATATATTAGACATTACATAGTTTATTGGATCCAGTATTAGTTTTCTTGATTCCTATATTAGTTCTATGCAATTAATGTTCAGATTCTAATTCTAATATCCCTTTAATGAAGATAAATCATAGAAAAGATGAGAAAAGATAAAATTACCTATCTATTGCCTTTAAAATGGACTAAACTAGCAAGAACAACCAAAAACCAACAAAAATGACAAAGAACGCAAAGAACACCAGGAACACACCTTCTCTGATGGTTAAGGCTCTATAAAAAGAGTTCTGAGCTAATAATGAAACCTTTAACACATATTTTCTAAATAAAATTCATCCTCTCCCTCCTAGGTTTTAAAAATTCATTATTTTATTCTATTTTTCATTAATTAGCTCTTAATTTAACTACTAAAAATTATTAAATAACCCCCAAAGACTTTTATACGCCAAATTAAGCTCAAATATAGTCAAAACGACCATATTAATAATCATATTTTCAAAATAATATTCTTAACATCAAATATACTATAATTTAAGCTAACACATGGATATTTACAGTATGTATCTCATACATACCCATTAATAGACTTTAATAAGTAATAAGACGTTATGATGTTCAGCCACAAAATAAAATATAAGAATGCAATCTAATACATACTTAAATAAAATATATTTTAGTTAATTAGAAATAGTTCTTATATTATGAGGATTGCACACTGATTTATATAGTACTATCCTAACATGAACTTCCTTAAATTTTGCATTTGCGTAATACTCCTGAAACCTCTTCTCAATTGATGATTTATATATGCACGGAATTATGATACTAAATGAACGAAATTTTGTGGCATTTTTTGCTCAATTTTTTTCAAAGCATGATCATACTACTTGATAATCTCTTTAAGGTTTGTCTTAGCATGAACATAACCATCAACAAATACATTCATGCTCTCACTCTCTTGGGTAGTACTTATTTTAGCCCAAAATAATTATTTCGAAAATGTTGGAACCCAATGCATGTAATCAATGTATATGCTTTTCAACCATGCATTCTTTTTAAAGTTATAAGTAATGATCAATTTATCCCAACACTTCTCAAACTCTTCAATACTTTTGTTGTCATACACACTTCATTAATTCAGTTTTCATCCAGGATTTGTATGAACCATATGAGCTATGTTTCTATAAAACTTCTTTAATATATGTTATAGACAATATTTGTGTTTAGTCTCTGGAAAAACAAGAGCAATTGTATTTTTTATCGCTCTATCTTGATCGATGATAATGACTTTCAAAGCTATACCATCCATACATTGCAACTGGTTTGAAATAACCACACAAAAGTCTCAGTATCCTCAATGGAAATAAAATTGGAGCCTAGCAAATTTGATATCCTGTGGTTGTTTACACCAACAAATGGTGTAAAGAGCATCACATATCTATTTTTCATCACTTTATCCTGATCGGTGATGCAGACCTAGGATTTCATTCCAGGAGGGGCCAAGACAGGCAAGGACGAGATAACTAATGCACGTTTCCTAATTTCCTACAATCATTCGATTGAACTAATTGATCAATAAATTAAAATTTTAAAATAATATTAATTATTAGAAACTTAGAGAATCAGAATTTAAGAATTTAAGGATTGAGATTTGGGATGCGTAAATAAACTTTTGGAAATTTGTTTACTCAACTTATTGAGGACTCTCTGACTTTGGACTTAGGAGCTAAGGAACAAATTAACTCTCTGACTGTCGAGGAAGACTTCCGAATCCCTAAACTGAATATCTGCTGAAGGAGTAATGATCGGATCACTGTGTCTGACGCCTCACTAGTTTAGCACTGGGAGTGGAAGGCCATTAGAGTTGCGGATGTGATATAAACTTTCAAATTTGTATTAAATTATGCTTTAAATATATTATTTTTAATATTATTTAAGCTACATAGCCAGCATAGGTTATACGGCCATATGTGGCAAGACAGACAGGACGAAGACCTAATTGGTAAAAGCATGACCTTATGTATCATTATATATATAATGACTATTTCAAAAGTGATTTCAAAGTTTAGTTTAATGGCTAGCAGATAAGTGCTATATGTATTTTGCATCAAATGGCCATTTTATTTGTTTGTTTGTTTTTGGATTTTTTTGAGGGCGACATTGAGATTTGAATTTTTTTAAGGGGGCTGCATTTAGTATAACTTAAAACATGCTTCACCATACATAATAAAACATTTAAGGCTCTATTTGGTGAAGCTGTTTGTTTTTTAAAATAGGATTATTTTAAAAAGTGTGATTCTTGATGAATTTCTACCACTCATAAATAGTTTTAAATCATCGGATCCACTATTTTTTAAAAATAATCATATTTTCAAAAGTAGTATCATCATACCAAAGAACCCCTAAAATGCTATAATTTTGGATTAATTATAGCGGGTAATTGAACATGAAATCAAATTTAGTCCATTTATTTTTCATCCACTAGTATCCCTAAAAATATGGTAAGAAGGATTTATATTTCCTTTTTTTGAATGGGAGGAAAAAAATTACTAATACCAACAAAACATGCATAAAAATCATAGTCATAATGAGTTAAATGGCTTGACACTTGGCTAAACAAAAAATCAATAAGATTCAACTAGTTACACACATAAGACATAATCACGCACTTCATTTTTTTTTAACTTGCTATTTAAATTTGAACAAACTCTATTTTAGTTAGTTAAACTCACACGTTAACTTGGCTTGTTTTTATTTATATCAACCTATATATTTATACTTACACATAAATTAGTTAAACATTTCCCTTCAAAGTATATATCATGGATACTTGGATTCAATTCTCAACAAAACTGTTGAACCCTATTTTGATTGGGTTAGATCATAACCATACTTAGTGAAGGTCCATAAGACTAAGGACCACTTTGGGAGACCTTAAAATGACCCAAGGAAAGCAATGAGTGATAGAGGATGAAATTTAAAGAATAACCCCACGGGGGGGGGACTAAAAAAATTTTTTTTTGGTGTTCAATAAATTATTTAAAATAGACAACACCCCTCTGTCAAATCTAAAAAAAATAACAAGCTACCAAACAAATGTGTCAAGATAGAAAGAGTACCATATGTGAAATTGGGGGGGGGGGGGGGGGGGGGGGGGGGGGGGGGGTAAGAGAAGGGGGGGGGGGGGGGGGGGGGGGGGGGGGGGGGGGGGGGGGGGGGTTGGGGGGGGGGGGGAACCCACGTGAGGGGGGGGGGGGGGGGGGGGGGGGGGGGGGGGGGGGGGGGGGGGCGTCACTGTACTCGATTTTGAGGAAAAAGGGGGGGGGGGTGAAGAGATTATGACAAAAGCAGCAAGTTTTGTATGAATTTGAATTGCGGTGTGCGGCGGGAGCGAGGCCTCAGACCGTTCCTTGTTGGCGCCCGGAATAAGTTCCTCGAGAGCGGCGCCTACTTAGGGTATGCTTTTGCGTTTTCTACTTTGGGATTAGGCCCTGCGTTAATGTATCTTTGTATTTGCAATTGTTATTTAGGTTTTAGTTTTTTTGGTGATGTAAATAATATATATATATATATATTATATATATAATATATTTTAAATGAAGTTAGTTGACACCCGAGGGCTATGCGCCGCCCAACCCCTTCTTAAAAAAGAGTACAAACAGTGTGAATTTGAATTGGACAGACTAGTGCATCGATTTTTGCCAATAACTTGCTCGATACTTGGGGGTTTTTTTTTTTTTTTATTGGGAGGTAAAAAAATTATATATAATTTAATTGGTGGGTTATTTTGATATCTATACATTTAGTTATGATTTTTTGAAGTTAGTAATCGAGTTTGGGTGCGGCAGCCGGTGCACAGCGCATTCTTTTGCCAATAACTTGCTTAATACTTGTTGGAATTAAGAAAAGTCAATTGAATTGGTTAGATAACATCTTTATCTATAATCTCCAACTAAGTTTAGGATATTCCAAGTTGTGTGCAATTAGTTATGATTTTTTCAATCAAGCAAGAAAAATGCTTACTTTGTCATGTACCCATGTGTGGTTTTTCAAGATTTTCTCCCTAACGGCCGATTCATTTTGAGTAATTCCAATTTCAAAAGATAGCTAACATAATTTTGAGCAAAAAAAAAAACCAATTTGACCTTAATTGGAGCTCTGTGAAGAAAGTTATGAATTTTTGAAGTTGATCCAAAAATCTACCTTATTTTCCATGAATTTTGGTTCTTCATATGCATGTTTGTCCCACATTGACAGTTTTGCTTCTCCTTCATCTAGTATACATATAAAGACACTCTCCTTACATAGCAAGTGAGAATAAGAGAGGCCCAGGGAAGCCCAAGAGGAGTCCCCAACTAGCGACTAGGCCCAAATTCAGAATTTTTTTAGAAACGCAAAATTTAGAGGTCAAACTTGGTCAAATTCGGAGTAAGCCCAAATCTGAATTAAGGATGATACGGAGTAAAAGACCCATTGATCTGGAATAAACCCAAATCCGGAGGTCAAACTTGGTCAAATCCGTAATAAGCCTAAGATTCAGATTAAGGATGATATAGAGTAAGTGATCTGGAGTAAGCCCAAGATCCAGATTAAGGATGATACGAAGTAAGGACCCATTGATCCGAAATAAGCCCAGATCCGGAGGTCAAACTTGGTTAAATCCAAAATAAGCCTAAGATCCAGATTAAGGATGATATAGAGTAGGGGCCCAATGATCCGGAATAAGCCCAGATCCGGAGGTCAAACTTGGTCAAATCCGGAGTAAGGATGATGTGGAATAAGGACCCAGTGATTCAGAATAAGCCCAAATCCAGAGTAAAGAGTATGCTAAATAAGCCTAATCCGGAGGTCAAACTTGGTCAAATTCGGAATACCCAATGATCTGGAATAAATCCAAATCTGAAAAGTCAAACTTGGTCAAATCCTGAATATCCAATAATCCGGAATAAGCACCCTGATACTGAATAATCCGGTCAAACACGGAATAAGGATCCCATGATGCAAAATAAGCTCCACATGGTCTGGAAATCATCCTCATGATCCATTTGGAATAAGCTCAATGGTCAGGAAGTCATCTCTATAGATATAAAAAATTCCAGAAATCCTTAATAACTCCTCCACGGGTCTGGAAATGATTCTAAAGCATCATGGCCCTATGAAAAATCTAGAAAAATCCTTTTCTAAAGTGCATTAAATGGGGGGCTAGTATAGTATTGGGACTTTGTAAAGGCAGCAATGTGAGTATCCGGAGATCCAATTGCAAAAAGTGTCCAGATGCAGTCTGATTAAAGTTGGCTCGGGCAAGGATTTAAAAATAAATCGGGTTTAATTATTATTTTCCATCCATTAGTATGGGAACTGGGAATCGTTGTAAAGTGCATCTAATTAATATCTGGGGACCGAGAATCCTATTTTTGATGCCATCGATTCCTTGGAACACCACAGTTGACTTTTAGGGACTGTAAGACATCTAATTAATGACTAGGCACTAACTCTCCCCTGGAACCCTATAAATAGGATAGCCTAAAGGCAAAGAAGGGAGGGATTAATTATCAAAGGAGGATTCCGAAGAGGAAAAATCAGAGAGATATACTTATTTTTTAAGGAGAAAGACATCCAGAATTGCTCTTTGTCTTTAAGCGGCTAAAGGGGACGTTCCAAACCAAGGAGGAAGCATTCTAGAATTATGGAAACTGAAGGCTTAACGCAGGGAAAGAAAGCTGCATTTTTCTTTTTAACCTTTTTGTTTTCAGGGAGATTTTTGGAGGAAGATCTCCAAGTTCAATCACAAAAAGACCACCTAGGTTCTTCTCTTTAACTTTTTCATATTTAAACTATTAAAACTTCTTTTCTGAAATGTTTTGAAGTAGAATGGTTTTCCTTTTAACTTTCATTCCTTTTTTCTTCAAAAATAAAAAAAGGGACAATCAAAAGATCACATTTTCTGGAAAAATTAAAACAAGATCTGGGTGGTCATGAAAGTTGAGCCCTAGATGCTCATATCCTAGTCTGCCTGGGCCAATATCAATTGTAGTAATATTTCTGTATTTGAATTCAAATTTTTTTATTTTTCTTTTCTAAAAAAGAAAATTACTTTTGTTTTCTTAAAAATGTAATACTATTACATGGGTCTAGATCCCACATTCTTTTTTTAAAATTAGAATGTCCCCTTTTATTTCTTTTAAAATCCCTTTTGGTTGACTTAAGGCCTAGATTCTAAAATTCCTTTTTCCTGAAATAAAAATATAAAAATTAATTTCTTTTTAATAATGCAAGCAAACACTTATAGATAAAGACTAGGTACCAATTATGGGTGTTGTAGAGGTGCAAGAATTTTTTTCCTTTCCCACACGTAATTAACTCCTGAACCTAATTCTCTGGAACCATTAAACTTTCTTTTTCTAGGTGCCTAATCACACCTCTATTGTTTGGTTGCGACTCTATTTTTTTTTCTTTCATGGTTTGTGCGAGCCTTGTGCAGGGATGACTCTAGGATCAATTGAATGGACCAGCATTGAAGTCCTTTCACAAAACCAATACGAGTCCGGTCAAAAACGGGTGATGACAAACACATCAGAAAGTATTTAATAATTCAGCAACTTGAACTCTTACGATATTGCAATTATTTGAATTAAGCTTGAGTAGAACGATGATGAATAAACAATGAAAATATGTATCAATACAGTTATTTAGTTATGCAATTATGGATACTAGAATATGCCTTGAATATATTGGGCTTAGTGTCACGGTTCGGAGCCTCACGACACAATTTTATAACATTATTGTATCATTTGTAATGTTGGTATAGTGTGTAAAATGAGTTAGCACATGTATAGGCGCTTTCTACTTTCGCACTAACAGGATATCTCCTGGTACCAATTGTAAAATTGTTCTAAATCTTATATGTAAAGCAAAGCTCTAGTGTTAAAACTTGTAATTGACGTTTGTTTTAATACAAGTTTTCTCACTTTCAAGCATTCTCTACAACTTCTGAAATCATTGCCAATTGTCTCAAATGACTTTAAAACATTCACTTGAACTTAAAAGGCTTACTTAGTTCATAAATTTTCAGCTAAGTGACTAAGTGCTGCGTGAGTTAGCTCGTCATAAGTCTAACTCCGTGACAGGTGGTATCAGAGCCAATTACGTCCAATCATAATTTGGTTGGTTAGTGGAAAGAGTCGAGGCGATGGTATATGGGGAAGGATTTGCTGTGACAAAGGAACCACTCCCGGAACAGCAATACGGCCATGGGCGTGAGGACCTGTGCACTCCGGCGCCACCGAAATGTGGGAAGTCCAAGACGATGCTTAAGGATCTAGGGGTGTTAAACGGGCCAATAGCTCGCAAACTGGTCCATAAAATGGGTTGGGCCAGGCTATCAAATTTGAGCCCGTTTTCAAAATGGGCCTAAATGGTTTACAGCCCATAGCTTGTGGTGTAAATGGACTTGGCCCGTACAGTTACAAGTTGGCCCATGAGCTATAGCCTGTATAGGCCCATCCGCTAAGCCCAGCCCATGCAGCCTAACCATGCCTTTACCCACCCCAACGGCCCAGCCTAGTGCCCACCTCCTCTAAAATTCTAAAAATCCTTTACAAATATGTTATTAGTGCAACTTGAACCTTAGACCTTTAAAATGTGAACAATGCCTAACCATTAGGCTATATGATACTTGTTAAATTTATTTGTGTAATTAATATATGTAGTAATAATAATAATAATAATAATAATAATATATTAAAAAATTATTAATAATAAATATTATTTATTATTATTATTATTATAAGGGCTTAACCTGTGGGTCAGCCCTATAATGAGCCATGTTTGGGATTTGAGGAGTTGGTCATTTGTGCATTTGGACAAGGACTTTTGTTTAGACGGTTAGCAGGAGTTCGAGGGAGCCTTGGTTGTGTAAAGCTAATTTGAATTGTCGTGTAAAGGTTTGGTCAATGCAGCCTTGGTTAATGTGGGAGTGGTCGACGTGGTTGACCTGACGTGGTGGTTGGTCGATGCCAACCAGAGGAAATTCCAAAGAGTTTAGTCAATGCAAGATGAATTTCGATGTGTGGTCGACGTATGGTTGACGTAGTTGAGGTCGACCAAAGCAGTTTCTTGAGAGCTTTCCCATGTGTGTTGGTCGACGCGGAAGATGGTCGACATGAGGTCGACCCAACTGTAGGTCAATCTTGTTTGATGTAGAAATTAGTCGATGTAGGTGTCTGGTCAACGCGAGAAAAGGTGGTCGATCCCGGGTGTTTTTGGTCGACACTGACCTTGTGAGAGCGTATTTTCGATATGTATTGCTGTTTCGCGATTTTAGGGTTTGGGTTATTATTTTGCAGCCATCAGAGAGAGAGAGAGAGAGAGAGAGAGAGAGAGAAAGAAAGAAAGAGAGAGAGAAAGAGAGAAAGAGAGAAAGAGATCGTCATCAGTTCAATCATTGTCATTGCATTCTTAGAAGAGGGAGACGTTATCAGAGTGGAGCAAGGAGCTAAGACGATCCTTCAAGTTGAAACCCTAACATAATCAGATTCGAAGTAGGGATTCTGTACCCCTCTTGAACCTATTCTAGGGTTAACTGTTAAGATAAATGATATGTGTATGGATATATGTAAATTCATATAGGTGTAATCTCCTATATGAATGTTGGCCTTCATTGGCATGTTATGCTTGTAGACGTTGATGAGGCTGGGGTTCATGGGGATTACCGGTTCATTCGTGGTAGTTTCACGGTAGAGTCTGGTGGAAAACCTTGGGAATTATAGGACAACGCTTATGATTGAGACCGTATTATGTGAACTTAGGGCATGTTTGTTTCACCTATTTTCTTTTTTCGTTTTCAAAATGTGATAGCTGTTTTTGTAAAGACTCGTATTTGGGAAGTCTTGAGAGATAGTCATTCTATGGGAATATAACTATCTGGATGGTAGTGTAGCCGTCGATGTAAGCATTTTGACTGTACTTGGGCCCAATTTCGAGTCGGGGCCCCATTTGACCCGATTATTGACTTTTCTCGGGGTTTATTGGTTGACTTTGCGTTTGAGCGGTCTTTTGCGTGTGATAATATCAGTCTAGTGTAGTGCTCGTCATTTCGAGCGTTTTGATTGTAGTTTGACTCAATTTGGAGTTCGGGGCCTTGGAGGTCAATTTTTGTGTTGGGAGGTCAATTATTGACTGGGTCAATGGTTGACTAGGTCAGTTGACTGGCAGAAATATAAATAGCAGGAAAAGAAAGAGATTTCATTTTTACGTTATCACGTTTGTGCGTTTGAGAGAGAGAGCTTGAGAGAGCTTGGAGGCCTTGGCGATTTGGGGCGATTTGGGTTCGTGGAGCTCAAAGATTCACTTCAAGTAAGTGTCCTTGAACTTCTTATCTCTCTCTTGTTTTGGATCTACACGAATTTATAATGATTTATGAAATTGAGCATTAACCCTAGAATTTGGGAAAATCCAATTTTGGGTTAGATCTAATGGTTTAGCATAAGATCTGTGGTTAAGAATTGTTTTATATCATTGTGGATATATGTTTATGTGATTTTGGGGTTGATTAACTATGTTTTTCATGAGGGTTAATAACTCAACCATGGAAATCTGGGTTTAGATCTAGATTTCTGGAAATCTAGAATTTCATACGTGTTTCTGTTGTTTCTGCGCGATTTAGAGGCGTTCTGGATGCGTTTTAAGGTAGATATCATAGTTTGTTGCGAAACAAGGGTGTTATTGAGCGTCTGGGAGTTTCTGGGCGCGTTTCAGATGAAGAACAGGTGAAAACGACAATGAACAATACCCTGAGCGCGTTCTTGGGTCGAAATGACGAAGACCCGAAGTTCTGGGTCGAAAGGTCGTAGCCTCGTAGTTCATAGTTCGTAGTTCATAGTTTGTAGTTCGTAGCCTCGTAGTTCGTAGCCGAAGGGTCGAAGTTCGTTGCCTTGTAGGTCGAAGGTCATAGTCTCGCTTCGAGTCTACGAGGCGCGCTACAGTTCCGCACTCCGCAGCTACGAGTCGCAAGTTATGAGCTACGAGTCGCAGCTCCTGCAGTGTAACTGGACACTGGACAGCACTGGACTGGACCTATTTACATTTATAGGTTACAATGTAAATAACGAAATACCCCCCATTTGGATTCAAAGAAAAATACTAGAAAAATTAATTCCCACTTTTTCAAAATGTGAAAATTGGGATTTAGTGTAAAATCTCAGAAAAACCCAAAAGTTCGTAGTGGTGACTTTTTGGAAAGTGGGGTTAGACATCTAAGAAAAATCCCCAAAAATCAGATTATCTTATTTATGATAGGGGAACCCAATGCGGGGACTTTTGATTTCAAGAAAATAGCTGCTATGGGTACTTCCTTCATAAATCAAGGATTGAGGATTTACTTGTGAAGACCAGGCTACGGTTTAAAGGAAATGTTGAGAATGACATGCCATACTAATGTTAGTATGTTGGTGTGAGGTATTGGGGCATGGACTCCGTGACTTGTTTGGGTTCTCACCGTGAGGCTAAGGCCTGTGTGGCCACTATGGCCGGGGCAAGCATATGTGCCGATGGCAGGCCTGTGTGGCGACTGTGGCCGGGAATATTGCGTTGTGGCTGGGGACAGGCTAAGGCTTGAGTTGAGCCATTGAGCTTGTGGAGCTAGGGTTGAGCGCCCTGAGCTGGGATCCCATGGAGGATCGTGGACAAGTTGTATTTGCATACTGTTGTGATGTAATGTCTATATGACTGTTTGACTTATCATATGCATGATGATGTATGGGATAGTATAGGATTACCCTTGATGTATGACTATATAGGGTTACATATTTGAGATAGCACCAGCGGTGTAGTCTCTATTGGTGCTAGTCACCAACCCCTTGACCTTTCGGGTGCGGGCAAGGGGAAGTCATGTTCCTGGTTCTGGGTTTTCTTGGAATTCGGTGGCGTGACAAGTTGGTATCAGAGCATGGTCTAGTGGAACTAGGTTAGTGAGGGGTGGTTAATTGATTCCATGTGACTTGGAAAACTGTAGGGAGGGCGCCTGATCAACGCAGTCCTTAAATGTATTCTAGGTTATTTTGGTGTTAGTTAGATCAATCCTAGGAGCATACATGGGGTGCATTTCTAATGGTATGATTGTGTACATATAGGGCACTAGATTGTGTTTGTTTGTGATATGATTGCATTTGGTGCCAGGATGGCACGTGGCCGTGAGAGTCAGGACTTGATTATGGTGTACCCTGAGGGGTGACACGATGCTAATATGCATGGTTATGGTGAGAACCTACGAGTCGAATGTGCCTTTGATGGCTGTTTGTGCTAGCAGTGCTAGTGTTGATCGTTTGTTGTTTGTTGTTGTGGCCAGTGTGATGGCACCATCGAGGAGAGCTGTCCGAGGCCAGGGCCCGGCAAAGGTGCCCACGATAGAGTCGGGGCACCAGGGGCAACAGAGCCCCAGCGAGATCGTCAGCTCCCGTTGTGGGACTTAATTTGGCTGAGGTGTTGATTCAGTTGCAGGAGGCCATGCAGGGTATGCAGGGCTCGATGAGGGATATGGCTAGAGAGCTGGATGAGCTGAAGAGGCAGCAGCGACCTCGGCCTCGGCGGCCCCGGCCTCGGCCCGCCACGGCCTCGGTAGCAGGAGGCGAGGGTGGTGCAGGATGTGCAGCAGCAGGAGGTCGTGATAGAGCCAGCACGACGAGGAGTGGATTGGGCTGCACAGTTTTTGAAACATGCACCCAGGACTTTTGAGGATGGTTCGCAGCTAGAGGTAGCCGAGGACTGGATTAGGTGGACAGAGGACATCTTTGAGATGATTGGGGTGCCAGATGAGGAGCGGGTGCGAGTGGTGATGCACTATTTGTTGGGTATCCCATGTAGGTGGTGGGAGTCCACTAGAGCTGTCCATGGCAGTCAGATGAGTTGGAGAGAGTTTGTTGAGCGCTTCTTTGGGGAGTATTTTCCCAGCTCGGTACAGTATGCTCGACGGAGAGAGTATTATGAGCTTCAGCAGGGTGGCCAGACGGTGAGTGAGTATGTGCAAGCCTTCACAGATTTAGGGTGGTTTGCTCTTGAGGCTTGGGAAAAGGAAGCTCGTAAGACGCAAGGATTTTATTCAGGGCTTAAGGCCATCTCTGAAAAGACAACCGAAACCAATGCAGTTGACCAGCTACCGGGAGGCGGTCGATAAGGCGCTCATTATTGAGCAAGGTCAGGATCAGGCGAGAGCCCAGAGGCCGGGTGGTTCGGCAAGTCCGGGCAAGAAGAGACAGAGTGGGGAGAGTAGTGCCGCACAGCCTGAGAGGAGGCAGGTGCAGAGGGTTTCCAACCAGGCGGTGGGACCCTGTGAGAGTTCATCCAGCAGGAAGCCAGGGGCCTGTTGGAGCTGTGGTTTGACTGGGCATGTATTGAGAGATTGCCCGAGGAAAAAGATGACTTGCTTCCGATGCAGGAAGGTGGGACATGGAGCTAGGGAATGTGTTACCCTTAGCTCGACCAGCAATGTAGGCCCTCGCCCAAGAGAGCAAAGACAGAGGAGTGGGGCTCCGTCTCAGAGGTCGGTGCCGCCGGCACAGAGCACGCAGATGCGACCTGTGGTGCAGCAGCCTCAGCGGGAGGCACAGGGTCATGTTGATCAGCGAGGCAAGGCCCCAATGGGCCAGGCTAGTGGCAGTGGGCCACGAGGGAGGACTTTTGCCCTTACCAACAGAGAGGCAGAGGTTCCACCAGTGGACGAGGCAGGAGCAGGGCCTTCAGTGGTGAGAGGTACCATCATCATTTCTCATACTATTTGTTCAGTTTTGATTGATACTGGTGCTACCCATTCTTTTATTTCGTATGCTACGGTGGTTGGCTTGGAGTTAGACCAGGAGATAGTTAGTTAGTCTCTGATGGTAGCTTCACCTTTGGGTGGAATTGTGATACTTGAGAGTATTTGTCGTGCTTGTCAGGTAATACTTGGGGGTGTTAATCTGTTGTGTGATTTGTATATCATGGACTTAGATGATTTTGATGTTATCCTGGGTATGGATTGGTTGGTCTCCATGGAGGCCAAGATTGATTGTTTTCGACGGCGTGTGACGTTTCTCACACCAGAGGGCACGCGGGGTGTTTTGTGGGTGAGTGGACCGAGGAGGCATGTAGGTTGGGACCTTTGAGGCATGGGTGGGATGATGTGACCCACCAGTTAGCTAGCTTGACGTTGGTTGGCAGGAGGAGAGAGGGGAAGGCTGTTTTGCCACCCATTGTAGATCAGTTTCCGGATGTGTTTCCCGAGGACTTGATCAGTTTGCCACCCGTGAGGGAGGTAGAGTTTTCGATCGAGTTGTTGCTAGGGACAACACCGATCAGGTTAGCAGCCTATAGGATGGCACCAACAGAGCTTAGAGAGCTCAAGAGGTAGGTAGATGATCTATTGGCACGAGGCTTTATTAGGCGGAGTAGCTCACCGTGGGGCGCTCCAGTGTTGTTCGCCAAGAAGGCGGATGGTTCACTTTGGCTGTGTATAGACTACCGGAAGCTGAACCAGGTGATTGTGAAGAACAGGTATCCATTGCCGAGGATCGATGACCTGTTTGATTAGTTTCACGGTGCGAGGTGGTTTTCCAAGATAGACTTGAGATCTGGATACCATCAGTTGAGGGTTAGGGAGGCAGATATCCCTAAGACCGCGTTCAGTTGTCGTTATGGGCATTATGAGTGGCTTGTGATGCCGTTCGGGCTCACGAATGCTCCAGCAGTGTTTATGGGATTGATGAACCATGTGTTTGCTCCATATTTAGATATGTTCGTTGTGGTGTTCATTGACGATATTTTGGTCTATTCAGCGACCAAGAGGGAGCATGAGGAGCATTTGAAGGTTGTATTGCAGACCTTGCGAGAGCATCGGTTGTACGCGAAGTTCACGAAATGTGACTTCTGGTTGCAACAGGTACACTTCTTAGGGCATGTGGTATCTTCGGAGGGTATCACAGTGGATCCTGAGAAGATCGAGGTGGTTATGTCGTGGAAGAGGCCCACGAATGTGTTTGAGATTCGTAGCTTCCTTGGTTTGGCAGGCTATTATCGGAGGTTCGTGGAGGATTTTTCCAGGTTGGCAGCTCCTATGACGAACCTGACCAGGAAGGGAGTTCCTTTTGTTTGGTCTGATGCTTATGAGAGTGCTTTCATGGAACTAAAGGCACGATTGACCTCAGCCCCTATCTTGATTCTTCCACAGGAGGGTGTGCCTTTCGAAGTGTATTGTGATGCTTCCAGGGTGGGATTGGGTTGTGTGTTGATGCAAGCTCGGCAAGTGATTGCTTATGGATCTAGGCAGTTGAGACCACATGAGTAGAACTATCCCACGCATGATTTGGAGTTGGCTGCAGTGATCTTTGCTTTAAAGAGCTGGCAGCATTATCTCCTTGGGGAGAAGTTTGTGGTGTATACGGACCACAAGAGCTTGCAGTATATCTTTTCTCAGCGAGACCTGAACCTTAGGCAGAGACGGTAGGTGGAGTACCTGCAACAGTTTCAGTTTGATATGATGTATACCCCTGGGAAGGGTAATGTGGTGGCAGATGCTTTGAGTAGGAAGAGCAGGGCCGTGGTGGCCCATTATGCCATTAAGGAATGGGAGATGATGGGTCAGTTGGCAGTGATGAGGTTGCAGATGGTGACCAGCGAGGGGTGAGGGACCCTCAGTGTTGTTGTCGTAGTCTCTGAGTTACACCGTAGGATCATAGAAGATCAGCTGGGGGACATTAATTGTGAGGTCATCAGGGACAAGATTCAGACTGGGTAGGCATCTTCTGATTGGATTGAGGATGCTGAGCATATATTGAGGTATAGGGGTCGCCTGATAGTTCCCACTTCTCTTCAGGAGGAGGTTCTTCGGGAATTTCACCAGCTCGAGGTTAGTTGTACATCCTGGTGGGACCAAGATGTACCATGCTGTGAGGAGGCAGTTTTGGTGGCCAGGCCTGAAGAAGGCTGTTGCTGATTTTGTGAGGAGGTGTTTGACCTCTCAGCAGGTCAAGGCAGAGCACCTGAGATCGGCTGGTGAGTTGCAGTCATTACCAGTGCCAAAGTGGAAATGGGACCACTTGACCATGGATTTTGTCACTGGACTTCCTCGTTCCAGGGGACACGACACGATATGGGTAGTTATCGACCGGTTGACCAAATCGGCGCATTTTATTCCGATTCGAGAGACAGACCTAGTGAGGACTTTGGGACAAAGGTATATTGATGTTATTGTGCGGTTGCATGGAGTCCAATTGTCTATTGTATCTAATCGGGATGCGAGGTTTACATCTCAGTTTTGCAGACAGTTGCAGCGAGCTTTGGGTACTAGGGTGAACCTGAGTATAGCTTTTCATCCGCAGACAGACAGTTAATCGGAGCGGACGATTCAGACACTCGATGATATGTTGCGTGCCTGTGTCCTAGATTTTGGAGGTTGTTGGAAGACTCACCTTCCTTTGGTGGAGTTCTCTTATAACAATTATCAAGCCACGATTGGGATGGCTCCGTATGGGGTGCTGTATGGGCGGCCTTGTAGATCACCCTTGTGTTGGGCACAAATGAGAGAGACAACAGTTCTCGGTCCCGATATGGTTTGAGAGACCACAGAGATAGTGCAGCTGATTCGACAGCGCATGTTGATAGCGCAGAGTAGGCAGAAGTCCTATGCGGACCAGAGGCGTCGACCTTTGCAATTTGAGGTGGGTGACCGGGTATTTTTTCGGGTTTCGCCGTGTCGAGGGCTTCGGAGGTTTGGACGTGGATCCAAACTCTCCCCTCATTTTGTGGGGCCGTTTGAGATTGTTGCCACCGTGGGCGCAGTAGCTTACCGATTAGCCTTGCCACCAGAGTTGGCACGAGTACATGATGTGTTCCATGTGTCTCAGTTGCGACGGTATCACCCAGATCCTTCTCATGTGTTGGACTATCGTGAGATAGACTTGGCTGATGATGGTACCGTTGTTGAGATGCCAGCACAGATTTTGGACAGGCGGGACCAGGTCTTGCGGGGCAAGACGATCCCACTAGTTCGGGTGTTATGGCAACACCGAGGCATGGAGGAGCAGACTTGGGAGAAAGAGAGCCAGATGCGGATTCTTCATCCTGAGCTGTTCAAGGACGATCAGGCCTGAGGTGGGGAGGATGTGAGGACCTTCACTGAGGTATGAGTTATGTTTTCTGTAGTTGTTTTATAGTTGTTTGTGGTGATGCTTGAGATATTGTGTAGCTTGTTGATTGTTGGATCTTGTGCCCAATGCGGGTTCTGTTTGGCTTGTTGTGCATTGCCTTGCACAAGTGTGGTTGATGATCATATTTTGTGTCTTGTTGTTGTACGGTGCTTGAGCTTGGATTTTGCTATGTCATTTAGGCATGTGTTTTATTTTCGAGGACGAATAGTCCTACGGTGGGGAGGATGTAAAGACACGTATTTGGGTAGTCTTGAGAGATAGTCATTCTATGGGAATGTAACTATCTGGACGGTAGTGTAGCCGTTGATGTGAGCATTTTGACTGTACTTGGGCCCGATTTCGAGTCGGGGCCCCGTTTGACCTGATTGTTGACTTTCTTAGGGTTTATTGGTTGACTTTGCGTTTGAGCGGTCATTTGCGTGTGATAATATCAGTCTGGTGTTGTGCTCATCATTTTGAGCGTTTTGACTGTAGTTTGACTCAATTTGGAGTTCGGGGCCTTGGAGGTCAATTTTTGTGTTGGGAGGTCAATTATTGACTGGGTCAATGGTTGACTAGGTCAGTTGACTGGCAGAAATATAAATAGCAGGAAAAGAAAGAGATTTTATTTTATGTTATCACGTTTGCTTGTTTGAGAGAGAGAGCTTGAGAGAGCTTGGAGGCCTTGGGGGGCGATTTGGGTTCGTAGAGCTCAAAGATTCACTTCAAGTAGGTGTCCTTGAACTTCTTATCTCTCTCTTGTTTTGGATCTGCACGAATTTATCATGATTTATGAAATTGAGCATGAACCCTAAAATTTGGGGAAATCCAACTTTGAGTTAGATCTAATGGTTTAGCATAAGATCTGTGGTTAAGAACTGTTTTATATCATTGTAGATATATGTTATTGTAATTTTGGGGTTGATTAACTATGTTTTTCATGAGGGTTGATAAGTCAACCATGGAAATCCGGGTTTAGATCTAGATTTATGGAAATTTGGAATTTTATACGTGTTTCTGTTGTTTCTGCGCGATTTAGAGGCGTTCTGGACGCGTTTTGATGTAGATATCGTAGTTTGTTGCGAAACAGGGGTGTTAGTGAGCGTCTGGGAGTTTCTGGGCGTGTTTTAGACGAAGAACAGGTGAAAACGACGATGAACAGTACCCTGGGCGCGTTCCTGGGTCGAAATGACGAAGACCCGAAGTTCTGGGTCGAAGGGTCGTAGCCTCGTAATTCGTAGTTCGTAGTTCATAGTTCATAGTTCATAGTTCGTAGTTCGTAGTTCGTAGTTCGTAGCCTCGTAGTTCGTAGTTCGTAGCCTCGTAGTTCGTAGCCGAAGGGTCGAAGTTCGTTGCCTTGTAGGTCGAAGGTCGTAGCCTCGCTTCGAGTCTTCGAGGTGTGCTACAGTTCCGCACTCCGCAGCTACGAGTCGCTATTCCGCAGCTACGAGTCGCAGCTCCTGCAGTGTAATTGGACACTGGACAGCACTGGACTGGACCTATTTACATTGTAACCCATACAAGTATTATACTTAAGTTACAATGTAAATAACGAAATACCCCCCATTTGGATTCAAAGAAAAATACTAGAAAAATTAATTTCCACTCTTTCAAAATGTGAAAATTGGGATTTAGTGTAAAATCTCAGAAAAACCCAAAAGTTCGTAATGGTGACTTTTTTGGAAAGTGGGGTTAGACATATGAGAAAAATCCCCAAAAATCAGATTATCTTATTTATGATAGGGGAACCCAATGCGGGGACTTTTGATTTCAAGAAAATAGCTGCTATGGGTACTTCCTTCATAAATCAAGGATTGAGGATTTACTTGTGAAGACTGGCTACAGTTATAAAGGAAATGTTGAGAATGACATGCCATACTAATGTTAGTATGTTGTGTGAGGTATTGGGGCATGGACTCCGTGACTTGTGTGGGTTCTCACCGTGAGGCTAAGGCCTGTGTGGCCACTATGGCCGGGTGTCACGACCCGAGCAGCGTGGTGCTGGCGGGACGTTTCTTAGTGGCACGATTCAGGAATGTATTCGTGCTACGTAAAGGAGAGGGGTTGGTTGAAGCGTAGATGGTGCGCAGCGAGAAGGTTCCAGGCAGTTCATGGAGGAAAACGGATGGAACCCCTTCGGAGTTCAGACGTGCCGACCCGGTTGAATGTGGGGAGCACGCCGCTAGTCGAGGACTTGACGTTGAAGAAGGGATTTGGCCATCCTTACACAAACTGGTCGGGAACTGGAGCTGTTCTCCTGATGAGCCCAGTGGCAGGGCGAAACCAGTCTACGTGCGCTTCAACCCTTAAAGGATAAACTTAGCGGACCGTGGATAGAGAAGCTAAGTGTCGCAATGGGTTGAGAGGCGCAGGAAACCTGACCCCGTGACAAGTGGTATCAGAGCCGAACCGACCCGTATCCTGAAGACTCGCCGAGCACTCTCGCGAGTAGCGTGATCCCAAGGTGGGAGCTCACAGAGGTGAGTCGACCGATAGTGTCTTGCACACCTTGCGTCCATAGAGTTGGAGTATCCTAGAGTGTGATACAGAGTTAGGCAAGGGAGTACGAAGGAGTGCGTCGGAGCGATCTTGGAAGCCTCCTATCCTTTGGACATTGGGCGAGTGGGCAAGCATCTTGGTAAAGGTGTTGCAACCTGCGGGGAAGCGATGTCCAAGCTGTTGACATTGGGCGAGTGGGAGGGCGTTGAGGTAATGATGCCATTGCCTGCGGGGAAGCGATGTCGACAAGCGCAACGAGGATGTTGCGAGGATTGGGTGGAGGAGAATGTCACGACCCGAGCAGCGTGGTGCTGGCGGGACGTTTCTTAGTGGCACGATTCAGGAATGTATTCGTGCTACGTAAAGGAGAGGGGTTGGTTGAAGCGTAGATGGTGCGCAGCGAGAAGGTTCCAGGCAGTTCGTGGAGGAAAACGGATGGAACCCCTTTGGAGTTCAGACGTGCCGACCCGGTTGAATGCGGGGAGCACGCCGCTAGTCGAGGACTTGACGTTGAAGAAGGGATTTGGCCATCCTTACACAAACTGGTCGGGAACTGGAGCCGTTCTCCTGATGAGCCCAATGGTAGGGCGAAACCAGTCTACGTGCGCTTCAACCTTTAAAGGCTAAACTTAGCGGACCGTGGATAGAGAAGCTAAGTGCCGCAATGGGTTGAGAGGCACAGGAAACCTAACCCCGTGACACGGGGCAGGCATATGCGCCGATGGTAGGCCTGTGTGGCGACTGTGGCTGGGCATATTGCGCTGTGGCTGGGGACAGGCTAAGGCTTGAGTTGAGCAGTTGAGCTCGTGGAGCTAGGGCTGAGCGCCCTGAGTTGGGAACCCATGGAGGATCGTAGACAAGTTGTCCTGTGTGGGCAGGCTGAGTCCTGATGTTTGTTTGCAGGCTGAGTCCTGATGATTGTGCATACTACACGGTGCACAAGTACACTGAGCATATAGTATAGAGTTATATGTGTTGCATGATGTGAGTTTTGGAGTCACCTACTGAGCTTGTCGCTCACCCCTACTTGTTGTTTACCCCTTTTCAGGTGTGACCCAAGACTAGTGGAGGACTTTCTTCCAGGAGGACGTACCCACTACTCTGATGTATAATACAGTACTATATTTTGTATTTTATTATGTGTTGTATCCCGGACATGGATCCGTGGACAGTTGTATTTGTATACTGTTGTGATGTATTGTCTGTATGAATGTTGGACTTATCATATGCATGATGATGTATGGGAAAGTACAGGATTACCCTTGATGTATGACTGTACAAGGTTACATATTTGAGATAGCACCCGCGGTGTAGTCTCTATTGGTGCTAGTCACCAACCCCTTGACCTTTCGGGTGCGGGCAAGGGGAAGTCATGTTCCTGGTTCCGGGTTTTCTTGGAATTCGGGGGCGTGATAGTTTTCGAGTATAAAAAACATAAAACTGAAAACAATAAAATGTTGTTTTCATTCTTTAGGACATAAAAAATGAAAACAAGTTTTTGTTGTTTTCAATTTTCAATTTTTTTTACCCGAAAACAGCTATTACATTTTGAAAACGAAAACAGAAAACACCCCAATCAAACATGCCCTAATTATATAACTCAATTATGGCTTGTGTGTTGGATGTTGAATACATGTGTTTATTTGATGTGTTATGAATATATATTATTGTATTGTGCTTGAAAATGTGTTATGTGAAACTGTGGTAGCCTATGTAGCTGTGGTGGTAGCTTGTGTGGCTGTGGTTGTGGTAGCCTGTGTGGTTATGGCTATGGTTGTGCTTGCTGGTGTGGTTTGCTGATATGTAGCCTTAATTATAAATACTGATTATAACCTGTTTATGTACTATTGTCATGACACTACACTTGTGCACGTCATCATGTAGATGTTAGGAGCATGGAACGGGTTAGGGAGACATGATCCCTATTGAGCTATGGTTGCTCACCCCTCTTGTTGTGTTTTGTGTCTTTTCAGGAACCTATAGGCGTTAGGTGGAACACCAAGGTGGAAGACCAAGTTATTTGTTTTGTTGCTTTTCATATTGTGTTATTTTGAGGAACTAATGTAACCTTATTGGAAATGATAAAAAAGGAATTTGAATGTAATAAAGGCATGTGGTTTGGCACGTAAATAATTGTTGTGGTTGTTTGTAATGTTTTTGTGTAGTATTGTTTAACCCTAACCCCTTATCCACCAAGTGGGTAAAGGGAGAGTCACGAACCGGTTTTCTCGAGTTGGAAATCCGGGGCGTGACAAGCCCGCCCTGGTCCAGCCCACCCGTTTAACACCCCTACAAGGATCCCATGGAAGCTTGGATTTTGCTGCTGAAAGGGAGTCTCACAACCGTGAACTCCTTAGTTGGGGAACCAAGCGATCAAGTTGACACCTTGATTGTGGAATATGTGGAAATCATTAAGGCCGCAAACGCCATGATTCACAAATGTATCCAATTGTTCAAGGGGCAGATCAAAGCTCTTGGTGAGAATCTGGTTGACCTACGGAAGTTTGTGGAATGTGAGATCTATGACATCCGTAGGGAGATGGATGTACTCCACCGAAACAGTCTGCAATCAGTGGGGAATACTGGCTCGAGTATTACTAGTGGTAGACATGGGCATATGTTGAAGGTTTCAAAACCCGCGATGTACAATGGTACACGCAATGCGACTGCAGTAGAAAACATCATATTTGGAATAGAGTAGTACTTTGAGGCCATAAGCGTTGTCGATGTTGTTTCCTGGATCATCAGCGCCCCAATCTTCTTTTGGGAAGCCGCCCAACTGTGGTGGCGGCAGAAGAATGCTAAGCGGGAGAAGGGGCTTTGCGTAGTCGATGTGTGGGAGCAATTTAAGGTTGAACTACACAAGTACTTCGTCCCACACAATGCGGAGACCGAAGTTTGAGGGAAGCTTTATTGAATAAGGCAGACGGGTAGTGTTCTGAAGATCCCACAAGATCACTATCACCACTAAGGGGGGGGGGGGGTGAATCAGTGGTTATGATAGTCTTTTACAAATTTCTTCTTTTAACTTTTCGTAACCGGTTAAGGTTTATCCACATTACCACTTGTCTCTTATCTTTTATGTCTTCTAAAAACAAATTACTTCAAGCCACATCAAGCACAACATAGATCAAGCATGAATCACAAGCAAGAACACCAAGACACAAAGATTTTTACAAGGTTCACCTTCAATTTGAAGGTTACGTCCTTGGTATGGTAGGAATCACCCACACCACACAGATTTCACTAATGTTTGAATCACCAACAACAATAGTGATAGGGAAAGGATCTATTCTTCCTTTAATCCCCCTATAAGCATGTAGATCAACAACAATGCATCAATACATCAGATATAATAAAAAATGGTGTAAGAACATAGGTATGAAGAATATGCTCATTTAGATGTCACCTCTCTTGAGCAAACATGCTTCAAATCACTTCAACGGCCTTGAATCTTATGTTCTTCATGTATAGGATCAAGGAGTGCGTAACATTTTTTTCTCTCTTTTTTCCCTCCATAACACATCTGTTCTCCTTCTACACTTTTTATATTTAGGTTAAAGAGCCGCACATACTTAGCCCTCCGTCTAAACCTTCTACGCAATCTCAGCCCTTAGATCTTTAGGATTGCCCTAATGCCACAACCAATTGTGGACTCTTGATCTCTTCCATCTTAAATTTTGACCGTTGATCTATCCAATTAATACTAACTATCCATCTCTTTAATGAAATGATCTTGGCCGTCCATCTCATCACACACTGTTAGTGATGCACAAACACATTTTGATTTTTTTGACCATGAAGATGGTCTTACCAATATCACGTGCAGAAGGGAAAAGTTGCTCCAAATGATGCTCTCTACCTTACATAAAAATTTCAGAGCATTTGGAGGTATACGGGATATGGTCATTGTCACGGGCATTGTCACGTGCAACCCTTACAGTGCTTAAAATTCTCTGAAATTTTAACTGTAGCCTCCTCTATCAGTGATAAATAAACCATCCAAATGTCAGATCAATCGGAGTTGTACAGAATTATTTATGAATTTTTTACCGATGACTGGTAGGTGCGCCACACTTGCTTCAATGGGTCAACATATATCTTCATACCTGAAGGCTTTATTGTGCTCCAAAGGTCCTCAAAATTTATAGATATCCTACCACATCTGTCTGGAACAATACTGCAAAATTTAAGGTCAATAAAATCTATATTAATGTAGTTATGATGTTTTGAAGTAAACTGAAGTAATCTGTACAGTAGGTTCTTTTCCAACTCTAACTTCTTCAACACTAACCAACTGTTGAACTCCCTCTGAACTCTCTTAGAATATGTGTTGACAATAAATCCAACTAAACAACTCACCTTTTTAGTTGGCTCTTCATGTTCCCAAATACATTAAGGAGTTCATTACTCTGACGTTAGAAATCGACAATATGTCCGATTCTGATTTTCTATTTTACTTCAAGGATGACTTAAATGAATAAGTGAGAGTAGAGCTAGATAGGCGTAATATGCAAGCCTTAGATGATGCCATTGCAGCCGCCGAAATGTTGGTTGATTACTCATCCCACCCTAAGGTTGCAAAAAAAGCCGTACTAGAGTAAAAATGAGGAAGACAAAGGCAGACCAAAGAAAAATGTTGACCACAAGGAGAGTGGACATCCAAAACCCCCAACAAGTTATAAACCAAAATTTTTCACACAAAAGAAGAAGGCGCTAAAGCCATGCTTCATCTATAATGGACCACATTGGATAAGGGATTGCTCGAACCGCAAGGCGATGAATTCTATTATTGCGGAATATAATAAAAAGAAGGCTGAGGACGAGCCTCGAGTGGATTTGGGTGTTATCCAACACTTGAGCACCCTTTCAAAGCTTTTCTCTCCAAAAGATCCGAAAGTGAAAAACTTGCTAAGTGCAGATGTATATGTTAGGAAACAAATTGTAGGCGCAATGCTTGATATGGGAGCAACCCACAACTTTATCAATCTGTAAGAGGCCAAGCGGCTGGGCCTAAAACTCTCTGAAGGAACTGGCATGATCAAAGCGATGAACTCATAAGCCAAGCCGGTACGTGGTATTGTAAGGGGCGTAATGGTGAAAATCGGAGAATGGCAAGGAAAGCTTGACTTCACTGTCATTATGATGGATGATTTTAAGATGGTGTTGGGACTTGCTTTCTTCTACCAAACGCTGGTGTTTCCTGTTCCAGCATCAAGTTCCCTAATGATCCTCGATAATCAAAAAATTCGAGTGATTGCACTCAAGGGCATGCGAAAATTGAGTGCACCGATAATTTCCACTATGCAATTTAAGCAGGGACTCAAGGAGGACCCAAGTTATGTGGTAACGATGAGGGAATTGACTGATGAGGAAGGGTTGGTAATGGCTTCTCCCACACTGCCCAAACCTATGGAGACCATTCTGAAGGAGTTCCAAGACGTGATACCTTCGGAGTTGCCCAAGAAATTACCTCCAAGCCTCCCGCTATGTCATCCTATCGCATGGCACCCCCAGAGTTAGCGGAATTGCAGAAGTAACTCCGGCCACTGAAAGCCTCATTTGGCGCCCCAATACTGTTTTAGAAAAAAAAAAAAAATGGCGGACTAAGAATGTGCATCGACTACTGGGCGTTGAACAAAATCATTATCAAAAACAAGTACCCAATACCTTTAATAGCAGACTTATTTGACCAACTCGATAAGGCGAGGTATTTCACCAATCTGGACCTCTGGTTGAGATATTATCAAGTTCAGATAGCAGAAGAGGATGAGCCAAAGACAACATGCGTGACAAGAAACGAAGTGTTCGAATTTTTAGTCATGCCCTTTGGCCTCACCAATGCGCCAACAACTTTTTGTTCATTAAAGAATAAGGTACTTCATTCATTCCTTGATAAATTTGTTATTGTTTATTTCGATGACATTGTTTTGTACAACAACATGCTTGGAGAGCATATTGCACACCTAAAGCAAGTCTTCTAAGTGCCGCAGAAAAACAATTTATATGTCAAGAAAGGAGAAGTGCTCGTTTGCGAAGCAAGAGGAGGACTTCCTTGGACACTGAATCAAGGACGAAAAACTAATGATGGATCCAACAAAAGTAGAAGCCATCCAAAGATGGGAGCCGCCAACTAAAGTGCCAAAGTTGTGGTCATTCCTAGGGCTTGTCAACTACTATCTTCGGTTCATTAAGGTTTACTGCGCCATTATAACACCCTTAATCGACTTGTTGAAGAAGAACCGTCCTTGGCACAAGACATATGAGTGCCAAGCCTCCTTCAAGCAATTGAAGCAACAAATATTGAAGGAGCCTATTGCGATGCTGCCTGATTATGCCACTGGGGGAGTCATAATGCAAGACAGATATCCTATCGCCTATGAAACTCAAAAATTGAATGATATGGAAAGGTGATACACCATGCAAGACAAGGAAATGACAACCATCATTTATTTTCTATACACGTGGAAACACTTTCTACTTGGAAGTAAGTTTGTTATCATGATGGACAATGTTGCGACAAGCTACTTCCAATCACAGAAGAAGCTAAGCCCCAAGCAAGCTTGGTGGCAAAACTTCCTAGCCAAATTTGATTATAATATGCAATATAAGCTCGATAAGGCAAATGTTATGACTGATGCACTAAGTTGGAAGGTGGAGTTAGAGGCCTTGTCTTCTACCAGCACAACAAGGAGTGACTTTGAAGGAATAGTGTATGACCTTATAGCCAACAACTTGCTTAAGTTGGCTACCGAAGGGAAGACTCGTTGGTTTTGGGTCGAAGACGGCATACTAACGACAGTTGGCCAACGAGTCTCCATTCTGAGATGGGGGAATTTACGGAAAGACATTCTGAAGGAGTGCCATGATTCATTATGGGCCAGTTACCCAGGCATGACACGTACATTTGCCCTAATCAATCGATCATATTATTGGCCGCAAATGCAGGATAATGTTGAGGCGTACGTAAAAACTTGTCCTATTGGCCAACAAGACAAAATAGAGCAGCAATAGTTCATGAGAGTTCTAGAATCTTTGCCGATTCCTGAACAACTGTGGGAAAGCATCTCGATGGATTTTATTGTGGCCTTGCCCAAGTCCAACGGATTTGGGAGCATTATGGTGGTGGTGGAGGATCGATTCAGCAAGTATGCAACATTAATTCTAACATCACCAGAGTGTAAAGTGGATGAAACACTTGCCTATTTTTCAAAAATATGATGAAGTTATGGGGAATTCTAAAAATCATCTTTAGTGACCGAAACCCCTACTTCACTGGGATATTCTGGCGTGAGTTGTTCAACTTGTTGGAGATGAAACTAAACTTCTCCATATGTTTCCATACCCAAACTGATGGCCAGACAGAGCACATCAATGCTCTTCTGGAGCAGTATTTGCGGCACTATGTTAATGCCCATCAGCGAGACTAGGCAAAGTTGCTCGATGTTGCTCAATTCTTCTATAACCTCCAAGGGAGTGAGGCGACAGGAAATAGCTCATTCGAGATTGTCATGAGACAACAACCACTTACTTTGAGTGCTATTATGTCACCTTATGTTGGTAACAGTCCCTCCACTTGGCGAAAGAGTGGCTGGAAGAGTCAGACATTATAAGGGCGTGTCTTGATAAGGCCACCAAGCGGATGAAGAAATGGGCCAACGCCAAGCGACGTCCGAAGGAGTTTGCAGTAAGAGACAAAGTGATAGTGAAGCTATTGCCAAATTAGTTTAAGTCTCTCCGCCAAGTACACAAGGGCTTGGTCCGAAGATATTAAAGCCACTTTTCGATCATCAAACGAATAAGGAAGACAACATAACAAGTCCAACTTCCTCCAAGGCCGAAGATTCACAACGTCTTCCATGTAAGCTTGCTAAAGCCATTTCATGAAGATGCTAAAGATCAAAGTCACGGAGAATCAACTCGAGCACCAATGACAGTAGTCACCGCATTCAACAAGGAAGTGAAGCAAATCCTAGCCGATCGGGTGATACGAAGACAAAGAGTTCCCAACTACTTAGAGTACTTGATCAAGTGGAAGGGTCTACTAGATCAAGAAAACAGTTGGGAGCGTGAAGATTTGTTGTGGCAATTCGCGGACCACATCAAGCGCTACAAGGAAGTGGACATGACAGGGACGTCACGAACTTAAGTGGGGGAGGATTTCATGGTCACATGTATCATTTGTATTTGTAGAATGAGTTAGCCTCACGACACAATTTTGTAAAATTCTTGTATCATTTGTAATGTTTATATAGCTCGTAGAATGAGTTAGCACATGTATATGCCTTTGTATTTTCGCACCAATAGGATGTTTTCTGGTGCCAATTGTAAAATTTTTCTAAATCTTCTATGTAAAGCAAAACTTTAATGTTAAAACTTGTAATTGACGTTTGTTCTAATATAAGTTTTCTCACCTTCATGCATTCTTTATAACTTCCAAAATCATTGCCTGAATGTCCCAAATGACTCTAAAACATTCACTTGAGACTTACTTAGTTCACAAAGTTTTCGTTAAGTGACTAAGTGCCGCGTGGGTTAGCTCGTCGTAAGTCTAACTCCGTGACATTAGGTTATCTATTTTGGCTTCAATTTGGGTCTAACCCATTTTGTCGTTTCAAGGAATAGTATATAAACTAATTTATGTGAACTATAACTCTAATTTATATTCGTAATCTATAACTCCTCAAATTAAATGATCAATAATATGTCATCTCTTCTGTCTCGTGATTGTAGCTAATATATTATTAGTGAACTACATAAATATGTGTGATTGCTTGTCTTTCTTATTGATTCGTTTATATTTTATTGCATCTGTTTTAATAAATTGATAACAGAGCTGGATCTATGTAGGTTTTTTGAAATATAGTGAGAAAGATGTCTACTGTAAATGTAAATATCAACAACTTTAGTTTCTAGAAAATCAAGACCCAACCTATTAAAGCAGCAAGGGCTATGGGCATCATTTGAAAATAAGTCAAGAGATCCACAAATCGTTATGATGGCCATCTTGAAGGAGAAGGTACACTCAGGGATAATGTTTTGTCTTGATATGCCTTTTGATTTATTAAAAAAAATATTGCAAACCAACTTAAAAAATACAAAAATCAACTCAAAAATGCTGCTCAAATACATATCATTTGGATTGAGCCTAAATTAATCTAACTTGTCTAGTGAGCAATGATATAATGTAGTAATGACCTACTGATTTTAAATTATATCTACCCATTAATCAATAAATTAATATAAGAATATATATTTAATAAATTAGTGTCTATATATAAATATATATAGAGAGAGAGATATTAGTTTAAAATGTAAAAATTTGCTTTAACATCACTTCATCTATGAATAAAATAAATTAAAATTATATAATTAAAAATTCTAAATAAATATATACTTAGAACGTGTTTGGTTACCTATTATCTAAATAGATTTCTGTTTTCGAAAATAGAATTCGTCAACAATTAATTTTTTCAGTGATACCAATTCAAATACTAATTTGAATAAATTACATGTTTTTAAAGCATTTTTCAGCTATTTGTTTTTTAAATTTTAACTAAGTTTTTTGTGGTGCTTAATTTATTTATTTAATTTTTATTTCTCTCTTATTTTATTAACTGGATTAGCTGAATTTTTAAAAAATTTTATGAATCCAATTCTTTTAAATATAATATTTTTAAAACACATTCTCACTACTATTAAATAAAATTTAAACAAAATTTATTTTTCAAGTTAAAAATTTAAACTAAACTTAAATAATATAAAAATCATTAAATCAAAATACACGACCAAAAGTACATGTCAAACGTTCCTAAATAATTTGTTTAAAAAAAAACACTGGAGTGAATATGCGGCGACCCGTGTAGGAATTATTGAAAATGATAAAATATTATTAATAAACGTCGGTAGTCAATACCGTAGAGTGTGGACGCACTGCAGTAAATCCCACCCCCTCCACATTCCACCATGGCCCCACATACCCTCATCCCCAAAGCCTCGCTCGACGTGACGCGTCCTCCTTCCCTCTTTTTTGGGAGTCCTCATCGAGTCACTGGGCATTACAAAATTGATTTGTAACGCCTCCTTTCTTTTTGTAATTTAATTTAAAATTTTGAAGAAAAAGGCAAAAAGCAGTTCGTATAAAAGACACATTGCATTAATTTTGGACCAACCACGCTTCATGCGGTGCGTTCCACCCCATCCCCATGCACTCTTTCACTTACGTGCGTCATATTTTTCAACTACTTACAAAGAAATGATTGGACGTCATTTTAATATATTTTAAAGGCTACCATATATATTTAAATTTTATATATATTTGTTTTATCAAAAAGCAAGATTAGACGTTATGTGTATATATATATATATATATATATATATTTAAAATGTCATATTGTTTTTTAAAAAACACTTAAATATACACTCAGTATATATATATATATATATATATTTATATATATATATATATCAAATCAAACTAAGTTTATTTTTGAAAAACACTCTCTCTCTCTCCCCCCCCCAGCAATGTAGTGCATGAGTAACATTTTGGAATGAATAGGGGAAAAAAGTGTCATATTAATTATATTGCACATGCCAGCAGCATGGTTGATCATGGCATGTTTTTATGGCGTGCCCGAGAGATTCAACCCAACACGGAAGTGGAACACAAACACAATAACCCAAATTAATATTCTTCATTTTATGATTAAAAACATCAGAAAATAACAGTCATCACGAGCCACCAGACCATGATTTACATATATGATTAATACAATTAATTTAATATTTTATTCCACGAGGCTCTCCCACATTTTCCCATGTATCTTCCATATTTATATATGTATAGTTTTTCAAACATTCAAGCCGGGCTCGGTTGGTTTGCAGCGGCCGGCGTCTTTCTTTTCATTGGCCGCAAAATCTTTATCGTCTGCGGCCACAAATTCGTTCTCCAGGTCTAGAGTTTGGATCTTGATGTTCTGCATGTCGGCGGTTGCCAGTTCTTGGATCCTGTTCTCCGGCAGGACAGGTTGCTTCGGATTTCTATACTTGAAGTACAGCGCCATTTGAGAAAGGCCAAACAGAAATCCTAAAATATTGGGCAGCTGCACAAAACGATCATATATATATATATATATATATATATATATATATATATATATATATGTTGTCAGCAAAAACGATCGCTTATGGTCTTGAAGTGCGTGCATCTCTAGAACCCGAATCTATATATAGTATGGATGTTTTACTTACTCCAATAAATAAATCCTTTATGAGAATGCCGTAAAAGAACCATGTCGTTGCACAAAAAGTCAAGAAAAAGGAGAGCCAAAATGGCATGAACTCTGCGCTTTTGGTCCTCACCACTCGCATCTGCATATAATTAGTATAACGGAAATTAATAATTAAAACTAGCATCATTTTCATATATTCAGTATGGTAAATTAATGTATTACAATTATGCTTAGAGGAGCCGCATAAACACAAACGGAGAACACCGCACATATCCATCCAACAACTGTAATCCGCTTTGGTCCTTCCGCTAGCAAGTGGGTAAGAAAGAGTATAGATCCGAAGACCACCGTGTTAAATAAGATGAGCCACTTTGTTGTATAGATCTGCATGCAGAGATTGAATGTTGAAGAAACATTTTGGCATGCATGATCATTAAATAATTGAATAACATGCACCCACATGCATCATGTAAGAGTGAAAATTTAAAAGCTAACCAACTTGCGCGTGGGTTCTCGATCGGCTATAATTAAAAACTTACCCTTGCTTCCCTCGATGCATATATCATGAACATTATTAGGTAGGAACCCTCAATGAAGCATCCTATGCTGTTAATGGTTATTAGCATAAACCCATTAGGCTTGAGGAGCCCATAGTACAGTGTTAGTGTTGCACTAAACAGTGCAACCGAATAAGGTATGGATTGGAATCCTTCGGTGGATTTTTTCTTCTGAATTCTATAAAATGTTGGCCTGAAAACAATACAAATCATAAGTATCAAAAGTATCACACACATATATGTATGTGCATGTGTGGGTGGGTGTATGTGTCCAAATGAATATATATACATATATACATATACAGAGAGAGAGAGAGAGAGAACGTACAAAGGGGCCAAATAAACCAAGAATGACACCACATTACCTTTGAGAAGAAAAGAATCAAAGGAAGATTAGAGATGATCATATTAAACTCGAGAGGAAGCAGGAATGAAACCAAGACTCAAAATTCATATTATAAAACTAATATATAAATTGAAAATAACTAATAGAAAATTAAAAATATATACCAAGAAGGCCACATGCAAGGGCCCAGGGATTGTGAGCTCCAGTTCCTGTCATTCCTAGGCGTGTTTTCTTAGTGTGAAATGCGGAAGGGACTGGAGATGGAAGGGGCAACTCTACTTAGTTATTATACTTCCAAGATCTAATTGATTTGTGGGATGGTGTTGTAAAATGGAAAGCTTTATATAGAGCCCGAAAAGTCGAGTCCTGTAACTACTTGCTATGCACTCAATTTAACTTTTCCTCAGATAATTTGCTTGGCTTGGAATTATAATTTCTAGTGGCGGCTTTTCTATTTTCTGCCAATGTCATAGTGGGCCTCTTTGTTCCATTAATACTAATAGGATTGAATATGTTATAATTTAGGCTACCAGATTTTACGTTGTGTCATTTTAATTACCATTTTAAAAAGTAGATCAATTAATTATAATATGAAAAATGAACCAATATAATAATGATCAACATATTCTACTCATAAGTGGTCGCCCCCACAAACCATAATATTATTTGCTGACATTTAGTAATAGGGGATATACAACAACTTGTCCAAGTAATAAGCTTATCATATCAATTTCAAAATAGGGATCCATTTTGAAATTATGTTCTCTATTAAAACAATTTACTTCACAGACGTGTTAGTGACGCTAATATTGTTCACCCGCAACGCTAGATTGTTGTATACCCCGGGTGATACCCGATGTTATTATAAAAGGAGCGAAAAATATTATATATATTTGTGTTCACAAAACAAATGAAAAGAAAATTATTTATGTTTAATTTTTAAGAAATTATATTATTTTCACAAATATATTTATGAATGTTTATGAATAAGTATTTAAGAAAAGTTTTTAAATATTATTTGTATTTGAAAAAATTATTTATAAATAAATCAATTACTATATATAAAATTTATTTATTAAATATAATTTAATAATTAAGAACATATTTTTATATTATTATTAAATAAAAATATTTGTTTTATTTATTTATTATTATAATTGCTATTATTATAATATTTTCATGAGTTACATATAATAAATATTTAAATATATTAAATTAGGATAATACAATTTAATGGTTAATTAATTAATTGTACCATTTGGGATAAGTCAACGGTGTGAATGTTTATTTTGTATATTTTCAGGATTTTGCAATTGTACCCATAAATGTTTGTAAATATGTTCATAAAAATTTGTTCGTGAATAATTTGCAAACAACATAGTAATATTCATGGATAATTCGCGAACAATATAGTAATTTTTGTGAACATTATAGTTTAAGGCTCGTGTTTGATTTGATTCGTTAATAAATAGTAATGAATATATTCGAATACTTTACTACTCGACTTGGCTTAGTTTGTTTATAGTCCTACTCGAAAGGGCTTATAAAATTTGCTCGCACTAATATAAGTAGAAAAAATTTGTTTGGATTTTATAACTTTAGGGAAATAACCAATATAAATATAAATATTAAGTTTTATAATAGTTCTAAGGGTATAACAAAAAAATATTTATGAGTCATAATTACTCTCCTCATTCATGACTTATAAGCAGTTTTTAATCGGTAAAGAAACTATTTAGTTATATAATTTCATTCAAATTTGTAGCTGGATACCAATGTGTCACAATCTCATCCGCAAATGATTGGTATAAAAAGTTAAAATATCATTTACGGTTCATATGCCAACATGTCAGCATCCTAATAATCAAATTTTTGCTCCAAATTAGGAATCATTTTTAACCGATAAGAATATATAAGTTATAATTAAGCCAATTGTCAAACACCTTTTTAAAATGAAATAGTCAATTCGTAGGTACATTATATAGGTAATTTGCACATGAACTCTCTTCCTGCATTGGATTGGTATAAATAATTTTTTTTTAAAAAATAATATCAATCCAATGACAATAGAAATGTTTCTGCTTGATTTATCTGCATAATGTACCTGTAGCATTACTCTTTTAAAATTAGTTTTGGCTTATAAGCACTTATGGGCATATTTGGTATAAGTTTTTGTTTATATATATTCCATTTTTGGAATTCTGTTGGAGTTCATGCTGAATTGTAATTTTAAAACAAATTATGTTTGGTAGGAAAGAAAATGTGTTTTAAAAAGAATGTGTATTTTTTAAATTAAATCCCAAAAAGTTTTTTTTTAAAAAATTATTTAGTGGCCATAAATAATAAAAATGAGGAAAAGTGAAAAATAAAAATAAAAAATTTATTTGAGTTATCCAATAAAATTTAATTTAATTTTTAAAACAGTTAGGAACAATTTTTTAAATACCCGTAAGACAACTGTTTTTAAAAAAAGTTTTTAAATATATATTATTAAATTAAGACGAGTCAATTCTGGATCCATTGTTTTTCTAAATTCGTCGGATACCAAACAACCTCTATTATTCCTACCAATGGAGTCCTAATAATGATTATGCTTACATTGATCCATTTTATTTATTCAAAGGATGAAACTGATCCAATTTGAAGTTTTATAATAATTAGAATGGATTCTAAAGTTTACTCATTTAAAAAAAAATCTACCAATTTTACATTCTATTAAAATAATATTTCTATATACTTTTTTTTCATACGATTATATTGATTATATTGTTAAAATTACTCTTTGAGGCAATGAAAAAATAGTAATGACCACTAGGGCCGGCCTATGAGGCAATTGCCTAGGGCACCCACTTAATCAAATCGAACAAGGGTAAATTTTTCGCAACCCAGGGCACTCCACTCGCTCCAATCCATTGCTCCACCTCTACGCACACGCATTGCATTTCATAGGCTTCCACACAGTAGCACACACCTCTCCTGATTCCACCGCTCCACCTCCATATCTGAGTTCACCACCTCCCTAAGTCTAGTCTATCGTTGGCTTGCCAACGCCACATCCAAATGTCTTCTACATCTCCTTGATGGCCCTGTTGCTTAACGACCCAACCCATCCAGCCATCCCCAAGTCCAATGACTTAGCGTGACCGAGACAATGACCTTTGCTGTTCAATGCTTGCTAACTCCAACCTCCATCGTTTCTCATAGTCTCTACTCTCCAAACAACGACTTGGCAAGACAACAATGAGGAACGACTTATCTGTCATTCACAATAGTTGAGGACTCGAGGTGTTGATCAACGACGACTAGCAGACAGGTTTGGTGTTTCTTGAAATTGTAATTTTTTGTTGTTTTTTATGCATTAAGCTTGAGATTTGGGAAAAATCTGATTATTCTTTTATGAATTAAGCTTGAGATTTGAGAAATTTGATGTTGTCGTGTTGGTATTGACTGTATTGTCATCGTGACTATATTTTTTTTATTTTCAAATCAGTCTCGAACACTACTTAAACATAGTTATAATGCCACTATAGGGCTCACACTGGAGCAAAATTGGAAAATCATCACACAAATTTCAAATGACATCTTATATTTTAAGTAGACAATAAGACTTGTTGTAAACCACTGACCTTGATATCGTGACCTAAATATGATTAAAGTGCAAGAAATCCAAAGCCATCAGAATTTGAACTAATCATTTACAGAGTTTTTGGATTGAGACCATCATTTATTTATATAAAGTGTATTTCTCATTTTTTTAAAGCTTCATTTCAATAATAATAATAATAATTATGAGAAGGCAATTAGCAAAAGACATCAGTAGATCATAACATAATTTATTAAAATATTACCTATTGCTTTCAATAAGAAATTTAACTTATTATTAGGGCACTCTTTTAAGAATTTGCCTATACATCCAAATTATTAAGGCAGGACCCTGATAGTGATGGCGTCGATACTTTATATATATACATATAATATCGAACATAAATTTAAAACACGAAGTGTATAAGGGCATCTCCAATAGCTCCAGGTAAATAATATCAGCTAAAGCAATAAATAACTAAAGAAAAATAGCTTTAGCTAACACTATCTCCATCAGTAAATTTTAAAAATTATTGCTTAATTTTATTTGACCCAATCTACCCTTATCTAATATGCTTATCAAAATCCTAATTTCTAAATTCCTAAATTATTTGGTTTGGGTGAGAGACGATGCAACGTAGGGGCGAGCAGAGGGAGATGTTGCGTCAGGGTGGAAGCCAGGAGGCGCAGACGAGAGCGGCGGGGGTCGGAGGTGGTGCGGACGGGAGCGGCGGGGGTCAGGGGTGGTGCGAATAAGAGCGGTGAGGGTCGGGGGTGGCGTGGAAGGGAGCAGCAAGGGTCGGGGGCGGCGCAGACGGGAGCAGCAAGGGTCAAGGGCGGCGCAGACGAGAGCGGCATGGGTTGGGGGCAACGCGGACAGGGAGGGGAGATAGTGCAGCGCAGGGGGGGGGGGAGGCACAATGCCTGGGGGAAGGCAGCAGGTGGAGGGAGGCGTGATGCGTGGGGCTGTGATGCGACGCAGGGAAGGGAGATAGGGGTATATTAGGGGTTTTGTGTAAGATTATTATTTATTTTTAATAATCTATTATGTGGCCCATGTAATTAAAAGGCCAACATGCTATTAATGGATCGTATGTAGTTAAAAGACTGTTTCTATATTAATGAAGACCCAATATGATGGTTGTTGGATCAAATAGAAATTGAAAACAGTAGGTTATATATATAGATGTATCCCTTCAATTTCGCTTCAATTAGGTTTTAATGCAACATAGAACGTGCATGTAGCTGTAGTTCTTTTCCATCATAGAACGCCATTAGAGAGAAGTAGAAAGGTGATCAAATTAATTAATTTAATTCGTTCATGGATCCAGGTACGCTTCCGATTAAGGTTATAGTCTTTATTAAATAATTCTAGGCACGTATGATCTTACAGTAAATTTTTACAATTGGTATCAGAGCAGGTTTGTCCTAAAATTATTATTATTTTTTAATTAATTTTATTGAATTGTCAAAGCAATTGGTGAAGTCGTTTCTACTGTTGCGTTTGCAATTTTATGGGTGAATTGTTATTTGCGTTTTTTTGCAATTTTCTATTATTATGTTGCAAATTTCGTTTAATTTTTTTGCATGGATAAAAGGCTTAAATCTTGTCGTAAAATCATTCATGGATACAGAATTGTTTTACGGGATATATATTGTAGTATTGTTGATTTCCGAAAGGCATAACGTGATTACACCTTTGCAAGAAATAGAATTTTCATAAATGCTTGAATATTAAATGGGCAACAATGTTAAAGTATCATACTATTCACGTTATACATGTGGGTTTACAATTTTGGATGCTGCGTGAATAGTTAAATACTATCTATTGTCATTATTAAAGTTTATGCCTTATATTGATGCATGGTTCGTATGGTGTCTATGGCAATTATTGTGGTTTTAAATTTGTTTATGCTGGGTTAATTGAAGGGGCAGAATGGGACATTAAATATTGCTATGACTATTTGAATTTAACATATTTAATTAAAAGAATAGTAACCATGTTAATTGTTCATCGGGTAACGTGATGTGATTGAACGATTAGAATTGAGTGAAATTAAATTATATTATATTTTTGTCAATTTAATTTATTAAAAGACCAAACATAAGAGAAAATTTAATATATTATCTATTTGGTTTGAGATTGTAGAATACATCTCAAATAATAATATGTATAAATAAATGCCTATAGCATAGAAGCTTGTTAGTCACAAAAGTGGCCTAATTTATTAAGATATTTAGATATTTAATTATATATTTATATTTGTTTGAGATTTTATGAATATCTTATTAAAGATTTATATAATTAAATGTTTATTGTATAGAAAACTTGTTAGTCACCAAAGTGGCCTGACTTATTAAGATATTAAACATTTAATTATATGTTTTAGCTATTCGTGTTATGTGATGCAATTAAATTTCGAATAATTAAGTTCATTAATTATTTTGCTAGGAGGTGACCCAAAGGTAGACCATTGCTTATAATTAATGACATTATAGTGACTTATCAGTATATTAAGTTAATATAATTGTATATCCAAAGATGACATGAGTATTGGCTTTAGTATAACTGATAGTCTATTAAAGTGTATTATTTGCATCATTATTGGTTAATGTTATATATTTAGGGATCACCCAAAGGTGAACTTGAATATGTAATTAAAGTTATTGTTTGTCTGAATCCGATTAAAGTTTTTCAAAGCATTAATGTGTGTGCATGTATAATGATTTGCAGTTTCTGCTAATATATTTGTCATGGGCAATGGAATGATCAAGTTCAATGGGTTGAACTATGTAGATTGGTTTGAGCAAATTCAGTTACAACTAGGTGTTCTGGATTTGGATTTTCCAATAGTGTCTGACAAGCCTGAAGCCATTACTGAGACCAGTACAGGAGCTGAAAGATCTGAATATGAGATCTAGGAGCGGTCTAATAGGCTAAGTTTGAACTTGATGAGGATATCAATGGCTGAAAATGTGAAGCCATCAATGCCCAAAACTGACAATGCAAAGGAGTTCATGTTGAAGATTAAAGAATACTCCCAATCAGACATAACTGACAAGTCTGTTGTGGGAACCATAATGAGTGAGCTGACTACTAAAAGGTTTGATTAGTCACAGCCCATTCATGATCATGTGACTCACATGATAAATCTGAGAGCAAAGTTGAAATCAAAAGGGATGGATATGAATGAATCTTTCTTAGTACAATTTATTATTAACTCACTTCCTCATGAGTTTGGCTAGTTCCAGGTGAATTACAACACCATTAAGGAAAAATGGAACCTTCAAGAAATTAAAGCCATGTTGATTCAAGAGGAAGGGAGATTAAAGACAATGAAGGATCATTCTGCTCATCTCACACTTCATAATGGAGCCAGTAGCAGCAAGGGAAAGAAGGATAAAAGGAAGGATAAAGTCCCACTAAAGGTTAAAGAGGGTCAAACCCATAAGGAGATCAAGTGCTACTTCTGTAAGAAGGATGGTCATATCAAGAAAGACTACCCGAAAAGGAAATTTTGGTTCGAAAAGAAAGGTAAGTACTATATTTCAGTATGTTTTGAATCAAATCTTATTGAGGTGCCTAATAATACTTGGTGGTTAGATTCTGGTGTAACTACTCATGTATCACATGTTATACAGGGATTCGTTACGATCCAACCCATAAACGAAGTTGAAAAGTTTTTGTATATGGGTAACAGAATGAAGGCACGCATAGAAGGAATTGGAACATATAGATTGATCCTGGATACTGGACACCACCTGGATCTAGAAAAGTGTCTTTATGTTCCTGATTGTGCTAGAAATTTGGTTTCTGTTGGAAAGTTAGATCATGAGAGTTTTAATTTTAAGATTGGAAATAATAGTTTTTCTTTGTATAAACAAAAGTACTATTATGGTTATGGTACTTTAATTGATGATTTATATCGTTTCAATCTTGATGTTAATTTTGTTGAATCCCTATTTCTTGTTGATCATAGTATTGAAAATAAACGTAGTGCACATAATGAAAACTCAGCCTTTCTATGACATCAAAGGTTAGGTCACATATCCAAGGAAAGAGTATTGAGGTTAGTAAAGAATGAAATATTACCTCAATTGGATTTTGTTGATTGGGATGTATGTATAGATTGCATTAAAGGTAAGCAAACTAGACATATATCAAAGAATCCAACCACAAGAAGTAATGCACTTTTAGAGTTAATACACACTGATATTTGTGGTCCTTTTGATATTCCCTCTTGGGGCAGTGAAAAGTATTTTATCACTTTTATTGATGACTACTCACGGTATGGCTATTTGTACTTGTTGCATGAAAAGTCTGAGTCAGTGGACATCCTAGAGGTGTTCATTAATGAAGTTGAAAGGCAGCTTGACAAAAAGGTAAAAGTTGTGAGGTCTGATAGAGGTGGTGAATATTATGGTAAGTTTAATGAAAAGGGACAATGTCTAGGTCCATTTGCAAAATTCCTTGAAAGTCAAGGCATATATGCACAGTATACAATGCCTGGTACACCTCAACAAAATGGTGTAGCAGAAAGGCGAAATCGTACTCTTATAGATATAGTTAGGAGCATGTTAAATTACAGTACTGTACCTTTATCTTTGTGGATACATGCATTAAAGACCACTGCATATCTGCTTAATATTGTTTCTAGTGAAGTAATTCCTGAAACACCTTATGAATTTTGGACAGGAAGGAAACCCAGTTTAAGGCATATACATATTTGAGGATGCCCGGAAAAAGTAAGGATATATAAGGAACAAATTAATAATGAACTAGTTAACAATGACCAAGTTATAAATGAGCAAGTGATACCACAAGAAATAGATTTAAGGAGGTTTGTAAGGCAAAGAAGACCAACTATTTCGAATGATTATGTGGTCTATTCATTAGAGCATGAGTGTGACTTGAGTCTTGATAAGGATCCAGTCTCATTTATCCAAGCCATGGAATATAACAATTCTGAAAAGTGGTTTAATGCTATGAAAGAAGAGTTAACATCAATGTATGACAATAAAGTCTGAGATTTAGTTGAGTTGCTTAAAGGTTTAAAACAAGTGGGTTGAAAGTGGGTCTTTAAGACTAAGCATGACTCAAAGGGTAACATTGAAAGGTATAAGGCCAAACTTGTTGCTAAAGGTTATACTCAAAAAGATGGCATTGACTATAAAGAAACCTTCTCTCCAGTTTCAAAGAAGGATTCTTTAAGGATTGTTATGGCTTTGGTGGCTCATTATGATTTAGAGCTTCACCAAATGGATGTTAAAACTGCCTTTCTTAATGGTGACTTAGAGGTGGAAGTTTATATGGATCAACCAGAAGGTTTCATAACCACAGGAAAGGAACATTTGGTGTGTAAATTAAAGAAATCAATATATGGACTAAAACAAGCTTCCCGACAATGGTACCTTAAGTTTAATGATACCATTATGTCATATGGTTTTATAGAAAACACTGTTGATCGGTGTATCTATATGAAGGTTAGTGGGAGTAAGTTTATTATATTAGTTCTATATGTTGATGATATTCTTCTTGCTGCAAATGATATTGGTTTGTTACATGATATTAAAAGATATCTCTTTAATAACTTTGCAATGAAAGATATGGGTGAGGCATCTTATGTGATAGGAATAGAAATATTCTATGATAGATCACAAGGATTGTTAGGATTGTCTCAAAAGACTTACATTGATAAAGTATTAGAGAGATTTAAAATGGAAAAGTGCTCTGCAGGGATAGTTCCAATTCAGAAAGGGGACAAATTTAGTGAGATGCAATGTCCCAAAAATGATTTGGAACGAAAGGTAATAGAGTCTATTCCATATTTGTCAGTTGTTGGGAGCCTACTATATGTCCAGACATGTACTCGTCCAGACATCAGTTTGCTTGTTGGAATATTAGGCCGATATCAAAGTAATCCTAGAATAGATCATTGGAAGTCTGTGAAGAAAATGCTTAGGTATTTACAAGGCACTAAGGATCACATGCTCATATACAGGAAATCCAACCACCTTGAGGTGATTGGGTATTTAGATTCAGACTATGTAAGTTGTGTATATTCAAGGAAGTCTACATTTGGTTATATGTTCCTATTACCTGGAGGAGCAGTATCACGGAAAAGTGGAAAGCAATCTACTATTGCTACTTCCACTATGGAGGCTGAATTCGTGGCATGCTTTGAGGTCACTATTCATGCATTGTGGTTGCGGAAGTTTGTTTTAGGTCTAAACATTATTGACAGTATAGCTAGACCGTTGAGACTTTATTGTGATAATTCTGCAGCTGTTTTCTTTTCAAAGAATGACAAGTATTCTAAAGGTGCAAAACACATAGATTTGAAATACTTGTTAGTTAAAGAAGAAGTGCAAAAACATAAAGTGTCAATTGAGCATATTGGTACTGATCTGATGATAGCAGATCCGTTGACTAAAGGATTACCACCTAAAACATTCATTGGCCATGTTGGAAGTATGGGTGTAATAGATAAATCCTTGTTGACATGATATTTAGATGTGTACATTTGGTTATTAGCTTTTGACATTTGTGAATTCAATTAAAGTTATGTTTTTGGTTATTTGTTTGTTACTCACATTATGGTGTATACATTATTGTTTTAGTGAGATAACAATGAATCTAGTTATTAAAGTATATCCCAATTAAGTTTCTAAATTGAGTTGGTTTTGTGATACATGGAAGGAATCATGTCGTTTGATGACTTGTGACCGCCATGATCCAATCATTTCAATTTAATGATAGATGTCTTGATTGATTCAATGAAAGGTGCGCACTTAAAGTTGTCGAATCACCAAGTCTTGACATGTAATTAAAAGACTGTTTCTATATTAATGAAGGTCCAATATGATGGTTGTTGGACCGAATAGAAATTGAAAACAGTAGGGTTATATATATATATAGATGTATCCCTTCACTTTCGCTTCAATTAGGTTTTAACGCAACATAGAACGTGCGTGTGACGGTAGTTCTTTTCCATTACAGAACACTATTAGAGAGAAACAGAAAGGGGATCAAAATCAATTACTTTAATTCGTTCATGGATCCAGGTACGCTTCCGATTAAGGTTATAGTCTCTATTAAATAATTCTAGGCACGTATGATCCTGCAGTAAATTTTTATATTTTGGTGGAAGGAGATGTGTGGTGCTGATGTGACACAGGTATAAGTTTAGGTATATTTAGATAAAATTATAGATATAGGTAAATTTGACTGATACAATAGTTGATCTATTGGAACAGTTTTTTAGCCAAATATAGCTTTAGCTGTTGATATACCTTAGTTATTGGAGATGCCCTAAGTGAGTCAATTGGACTCGCGCGGCTTGTGTCAGCTTGGTTGCATGGCATGGGCTGACTTCACTCTGGTTGGCGTTGGATTGGATTGTAATGTGCAAAACGACAAAAATAGAGATGAGTTATAAGGGGGAAGGGAGAATTTCTCTGTTACGTTTGATTACGTTGATTAGCTATTTTTAGATGTTGAAAATTAAAAATTAAAAATAATAAAATATTAATTATATTTTATTTGTCAAAAAAAATAATATAATATAATATTATTTTTAAATTTTATATGAAAAATAATTATCAAATTTTTAAAAAACAATTAAAAGAAACATAACTTCATTCTTTTCACCTTTGTCACTTTGTTTGCAAGATTGGAGTTTTTGTGCACCTAATTAAACCCTCGCACCACTCGTTTCGTCCAAACGCTCCACAGTACCTAATGAGAAGCATAAAGTAAAAACTCGCACATTAAACACTTAAAATGTGCTTAAAAAAACTTTCTTCCTTCCAACTAAATCTTAAAATACCTTTTAGGAAAAATTAGTTCAGAATGTAGATAATTACTAATACGTATAACATATATCATGATTTGTCACCTTGAAATCAACTTGAGTTCCAAATATATATAAAAGGACATTCTATTTCTTTTTCCCCCCTGAAAGAATGCAAATTAACGGTTTATTAACGAAGTGCGGATTTTCATCGCAATTCATATTGTTTGAGATTTTATTTAAGTTCAACAAACTGATCGTCTGAGATTTGACATTTTATCCAAGTTCTTCACACTTAACATCAATTAGTTAGGGGTCAAACGGATGCAGAAGGTGAAGTGGAGTTTTTTTTCAGTGCGTGCAATGTGACCATGCATGAAAAGTAAAGTGCACGTAGTACAAATAGAGCAACCATGTGAGACAAAGTTTGGACAGTGCATATGGTTCAAATGGTGTTTGGTTTGGATAATAAATACTCTAATACTTTTAGGTACATGCAGTGTTTCTTGGAGTTATGATTTTGAAAACCTTTTCCCAAAAATTAAATGGATTGCAGCATTAGTCAAAATGAGCTAGGGGTGTATTTTGACACGCAATGCAGGAAGTATGTAAATCTCACCCATACTTTATTTGTCCTCTTATAGATATAGGTTGAAGCAGTTACTTTTGGATAGCAATATGTTCACGCTCAATTAAGTGTACTATCGAAGCCCATTTTGTGCTGTTCATACGTGTACACATGGTATTAGTTGTACTCATTTAATTTTAAGTACTGTCATTTTCTTCAAAGAAAAGGCTTCCTCTTTGTTATAAGATGCGCGCAAGAAACATCTTAATATAGCTGACAACTTTAGAGTAAAAAAGATCATAGAAGAAATTATGGACACGGCGTGGCAGCCCAAGCACTATAGCATTTTTTTATATACGTACGTAATGCCGTTTCAATAGGGTTAGTTTTTTTTTTTTTTTTAAACCTAGCATAGTTTGTCTGCGTTTTTAAAATGTGGATTATTTGACTTTAAGAAAGACTTTTCGCGGCATTTTTTACGTAGCGTTTTTTTATAACTGACAGGAGAAGTCTTGGCATGTTGAAAAACTCCTGTATATGCGGGGTTTCGAAAATGCTGGAAAAAATCCAATGTATGTATGCATTTTAAAATGCCGATAAAAGGCGTAAAAATGGCATTGCATTTTTCTTCTCTCCCTTCACATTTTTCTTCCTCCCTTCACATTTTTCACTCTTGCCAACTGAAGATTCACTCGTCTCATTCTAATGTAATTGTTGTAATGACACCTACAAAAATAGAAACAAATCAACAAATTTTAATACTGCATCATATGCATGCATAATTAATTAAAATAAAATAGTTTACAAGAAATATTTATGAACGGCAAATAGAAAGAATATAATTAGTGATTACGATTTATTAGTTTATTTATGATAAAATGAATCTTGCGCCTTTCCTTTAACTTATCTTTATCGTATATAGTCAAAATTTTGGATTGTATATTTACTCAAAAGTTTATTATCTTACTAGTTCTCTCTAAATATTATTATTTCTTCTCTATAAATTTTCATTACACAATTCATTTATATATATTACTATTAATAATACTATTTTAATGGCTACTTCTACCTAATGATTACTAACTATTAATGGCTATAATGACTAGTTTACTCTTTTATGAGAAAATGTAATTATTATCTAAATAGTGATACTTTTTTTTTCTAACATAACTTATTTCTGATAAAAATAAATAATATTTTAATAAATTTATGGATTTTACAGTTTTGATATCTTAAGCATAAAGCCTCTTGATATGAAACCTCTATGATACTTGAAAAGCCAAATGACATCTTTAAGTTAGGCAGGATCGTTATGATATCTAAAGCATTTTAGTTGGACCTTATGTGTTCTTATAAATCCCTTTTCATTTCATAGTGTTAGAAGACTTAAAAACCTTTCTTATTTGAAAGAGTTTTTTTTCTTTAAGTCCTCTAATAAAAGTTTGTTGGCTTCTAAAGTCTTTTGATTTGAACTAAAATGGCCTTTAGTCCTTTGTAGTCATCTTTTTTCCCCCTTAAAGTCCTTTGATATGCATGTAAGTTTTTGTTTTTTTCAAAGTCGTTCGTCCTTTTTTAGAGTGCCCTAATAAACTTTAAGGTTATATGATATAAATGAAAGCCCTCTAATTTTTGTGGCTTTCAAGTTTGTTAACTTTGAAGGCATGTTGTTTAGCTAAACCTCAACTTCTCCTTCAACTTGCTAATCAATTATATCATTATATTGACAATTATAACCTTTTACAAGGCTAAAACTAACAACCTCTCCTTTGGCAATTGTTCATGTATCCTAAGGGCAGAGTTTAATTACTATCTAGATAAAGCCTGACTTCTCTTTCAACTTCATTGCTACTTTCTAATCAATTCTATCATTATGTTAATAACAATTACAACCCTTTATAAGTCTAAGACTACTAGTATTCCCAATCAATTTTTTCTTTTTTTAAATATAACATATTGAAGCATTTATGGTAAGATAACAAACATGATCATGTACTTATATCAGGAGATGGAAACAATAGATGCAGTAGATAACATAGAAGGACACATGTTCGTATGTGTGACGATCGACGAACAATGATATCCAAAAGAAGACATATAATCGTGTGCTTAGAGAGAAATAGTCATGCATCGACCTATAATTATTTCAATGGACTTTCTATTATTATTTTAATTATTTATTTTTAATTCTTAGTTTTCTTTTATTTGTTCGATGAATATGATCTTTTATAAGGGTTGTCCTAGGGTGTATGACAGTAGTTTGTTTATGAATTATGAAATAAAAAGTATACTTGTCATGGAGAGAACACATCATATTTCTTTTATCAAAGTTTGCTCTTAATCTGAATTGCCATCAAATTTTCATCATTTTACTATATCATTTGATATCAAAGCAAGGTGGCTTGAATTGATATGGTTGAGTGTGGTTGAGAAGTAAGGGTGTAAAATGAATTGTCAGTCCGCAAACTATGCAAATTGCAGTGGACCAGACAACTATATTTCAAGTTGATTTGTATAACATGCGGGCTTATAGAGACCGGTCAGCACGGACCAAGATCCATGTTGACCAAGCTACACAGACATGGACCAATCCGCAGACTCACCTTCTAATACAATAATAGACACATGATGCCTCCCTAATCGCTAGTTGTCAAGCCCCAGATTTCCAACTCACAGAAACCGGTTAATGAATCCCCATGCCCGCACCCGAAGGGACAAGGGGTTGGTGAGAACACCGAGAAAGGGACCTTAGCACGGGTGCCGTCCCTAAACCATATCACACATATACTAAAATCTCATTTCAAAGCACAGTACAAACATACATACATACATGTTCTTTCCCCCACGGGGTTACCATATAGTTTTTACAATACAACAAAATAAACAAACACACACAAGGTCTTCACCTCTGGTGAACCTCCTAGCTCTTGTAAGCACCTGAAACAAACAAAAACAAACACAACAGGAGGGGTGAGCAACCACAGCTCAGTAGGGATTATGTTTCCCCGACCCATCCCAACTCATAAACTAGTGTAGGCATGTGCTCGTGTAATGCTACATATACATATATATCCCCAACTCAATCATGTACACATATTGAAATGAAATAAAACCTCTCAAGTAATCCCAAACATTGCCTCTCAGGCACACAGTACTACCCCTCGGGCACAGCAGTGCCTCTCAGGCATAATATTGCCTCTCAGACACAATAGCCTCTCAGGCTCTGAACAAATCTCACCTCCCAGGTCCTCAACAGTAGCCTCCCAAGCTTATCAAGATAGCCTCGCATTCCCACATGACCACTTGAGTTCACAACTCTATCCTTATGTCTTGACCAAGAGAGAGGATTCTCGTAGAAGCTATTTTCTTGAAATAAAAAGTCCTGGCATTGGCTCCCCATAGCATAACTAAGATAATCTAATTTTTGGGGATTTTTCTGAGGGGTCTAACCCCACTTTCCAAAAAGTCACCACTACGAACTTTTGAAGATTTCCAGGATTTGACACTAAATCCCATTTTTCACATTTTGAAGGAGCGAGAATTAATTTTTCTAGTATTTTTCTTTGAATCCAAATGGGAGGTATTTCGTTATTTACGTTGTAACTTAATACTTAAATGTGTAGATGGGTACGGGTTACAATGTAAATAGTCCAGTCCAGTGAAACTTGAACTGCTCCAGAACTACACTGCCCAACTACTCGAGACACCCTGCTCGAGACACCTTGCTCGAAGCTTTGCTCGACGCTGCTCGACACTCTAGGCTCGAGCAACATGCTCGACGCTCCCTGCTCGAGGCTTCTGCTCGACACTCTGCTCGACGCTCTACTCGAGGCTAGCCTCGAGCAGTTACCCAGTCGCGAACTGTCAACTGCGTTCTTCCCGATTTCGTCCCGAAACTCAATTATACCCATTAAATCTTCATTTTTAAGCACTAATTCATCCCACTAATGGCTTTCTAGCTCATTCTAGCCATCTTAGACTACCAAAACAACATCAATTCATACAAAAACAACAAAAATCGAGTTTCTCAAACTCTAGGGTTCATACTTCCAATTCCACGAATTGGGGGTTAATTAACATGTTTTAACTACTCTAGCAAGTATAATCAACGATATAGGAATGAGAAGAACGAATCCCTACCTCGACTTTGGCCGATTTGAGCTCCGGATCGTCAATTCCTCTTTTCTCCCTTCTCTTTCTCTCTCCTCTTCTCTTTCTCTCTCTAGAAAGGCAAGCACGTAAGACACTTAGGGATTTGAGTTCTTCACTGCCCTATTTATACTTTCCCACATTTAATTCATTAAAATATCAAAATTACCCTCACAGGGTCCCGACTCCAAATCGAGCCCAATTACTGTCAAAATGCTCCGTTTAACGAGTACATCACTGTATTGAGGTTTGTTTTTCCCAAATAACCCCTCGAATACAAAGTCACCTGACCATACTACAAAAATCCCAAAATTAGCTTTTCGGGGCTCCGACTCCAAATCGGGCCCACTCACAGTCAAAACTCTCTATTTGACGAATACGTCGTCGTACTGATATTCACATCTCTCGATGTGCATTCCATCACATGGCTCTCTCCCAGAACCCCAAACACGGGTCCTTACACTAGTCTTGCCTAGCGCCTAACCCTAATTTGATATATTGTTTTCATAATTTATTTTTAGCTTATGCACCCATGTTGCCACGTCAAGCCAACCAAGAGTGCAAGTTGCGAACTCAAATTGACACCAAGCCAATTTTATCGTCCTCCTTCAGTAATGACGTTACTACATCTACGTTAGCGATAACATGACTACATCGTCCTTCTCCTTCACTCCTTCCTCTATTCCTCTCCTTCTCCTCTCTCCCAAATCCGATGTGATTGCAGCATTATTGCATCTGCGTCAACATCGGCATGACAGCCCACTGCTCTACCTTCTGTGGATTTGAACTACAGCTTTGCACTACCTTACTACTCCACCATTTGCAGATCTACTCCTCTTTTCATCTCCCATTGGACTTTGCATCCTATCCTCTAACACATACAACCCAAGCCAAGTAGATCATCCAACACTTCACCTCAACAAGTGATTTGGGAATAAATTTTACTAATAAAATATTAATGAGTAATATAATCAAATATGTGAAATCAAGGTGCTATTTTGGTGATATATACATATACACACTATTTTGGTGATTTCATTTGCTATATATGAAATTGAATAATATATTCCTTGCTCAATGAATTCATTTTATATGTTTTGCTTATTTTTCCGTCTCTGTTTTATATGTTTTTCTGTTTTTGATTATTCATTTCATTTCTGTTTTGTTCATATGTTTTATGTTTTTAGTAATATATTTCATTTTTATTTTGTTACAATCTATTATAATTTGTAAGTTATAACTTATAGTTTTGTTTCAAGTAAATTGTTGTAGTTCATTACACGTTTCCTATTTTGCTTATTTTTTTTTGATACAATTCATTACTGGTATTGTCAAATTTTGCTTTCTGTTTATGGAATTCTATTATTCCTATTTTGTAATGTGTATACAAGTGTTAATAGACATGCAAGACAAAAGAACTTCAAAACTCAAAAGACTCAAGTTTGAAATTTATATTAAACTTGTTTATTTAATTTTGTTAATGCATTTGCTATGAAAATTCTAAATTTGAGTGTGTTACAATAAGATGTAGACACATTAGGTTATATATATATATATATATAAAACTAAGAAAATCAAAGAAAAGATTATAGAAATTTCATCATGACATTTTGTCAAACACCTAATATGCGTTCAAAAATTAAAATTTAACTATCTAATTAGATTTTCAAAACACACACGCATGCATGTGCACGCACGCGCGCACACACACACTCAGATGGCCTATGATGGTAATGTCATATACGATTGGAATATTAATGGAGCGTCGAAACAAAGACAAACCATTCACCAAATAAAGCCTATGCTAAATTAATTGCTGCTAGATCTGCTTAATTAATATTTTATTATTATAATTGATTATCAGAATATTAAATTTATTTTAAAAAAAATATTACTAATTTAATTTTACAGCAAATCTTTACTCTAGCAGAAGATGAGCTTGATAAGAAAGATAAAAGAGTTATTCAAGAAACACACTTAGCTAAAAGAAGCAATTTCACACAATAATAATAATAATAATAATAATAATAATATTGATAGTATCAGGTCGCAAGTAGCGTCATCTGACGTTTTCTCTCAGTCGCATCGGTATTTAAGGCTCGATATGAGAGGAAAAGACGAAGTTAAAGCATTTCTGGCATAGAAAACGGACACTGTCCGTTTTCCATTTGTTTGGTGTTTATAAAAAAAAAACCTTTTAGTCTCTTTTTTTTTTACAGTTTTATATTTCATATTTTATTATAGTAAACTCTAATACCACATGGTATAAACCCACTCGGATGTCACACCGAGTCTTACTGATCCGAGACACTAGTGAAGGGGTTGAAGGGGTACCTAACTCTGTAGGATCATGCCAAGGGATAAACCCACTAACATTAGCTAGTCCGTGCAACTTTAAAACACATTGACATATTGAATTTATTTCTTCCTTTTCTCTCTTTTGATTATCCCGCAACAATGTTATACTCAAAGGCATCAATACTTAATATTTAAAATTTTATATCAGGCATGTATTTTATAACAGCAGTCATATCAAACTACGTGATATCCTGATGGATGACATTGACGATATATCACACCTTCCATCCAATTAGTTCCCTTTTCCTTTATTAATATATATATTTTGAGCACACCATGCGCGGTTTATATCTTCGGTCATCTCATATCCTAGGCTGATCGCTATACTTTTATTAAAGTATATATAATGATATATAATTTCATGGTCTTTTTTTGTTGATCTCATCTTTTTCCTCTGCCTTTAAATTCTGCAACACAAATACTAAACTAACATAAATAAATTTCGATTTTATAATCCGATATAAATGGCGGCCACAAAAACACACGTACTTAAAAGAGAGAGGTATAGCTTGGTAGCTACCTGCAAACATATATCAATATTATACTCTTATCCCCGACGAGAAGGGCCAACCTTATCGCCCGTGGGCACCATCACCGCTTTGCCTGCCGCATTGCATATAAACTACCGTTAATCGTATGCCATACAATAATAATAATAATAATAACTACGACAAACAAACTGGCAAAACTCTTAGAAAACAGTACTTTTTTCCTTTTAATGGTGGCATATCCATCGACTCCCGTTCCGGTCATCACGACTAACACTCATTTTCACGTTGCAGTGCTAAATTGGAATACATTTATATAATGAATAAATAGTTTGTGCTTAGCAATCTATGATATAAACTGATTTTGATGTTTAAGTAGTGCAAATCTATATATTGATCGCCGAATATGCTTAATAGGTCCAATAAAGTTAAATTTTAGTTAAATAATAACAAAAATATAGAAAAACAAATTTACACAATTTACTCAATATAGCTACACCCATTGTCACATTGCGGTGATAAATTGGAATACATTTATATAATGAATGAATAGTTCGTGCTTAGCAATATATGATACAAATAGATTTTGGGTTTAGGATTTAGTAATAGACTCAATAAAATTAAATTTTAGTTAAATAATAGCAAATGACAGATTTAGGAAGTTAGGTTGGACAGAGTGATCAAGACATAAACTATTAAAATGAGTATAACTCATATTTAAAAATTATTATTTCAAACTACGATTAACAGCATCTAGATAACCAGTAATGATATGGAAGCATAGAAAACTCACAAAATCTCTCTACGATCAAAATTTAGACAACTTTTAAAAAACATATAATTCATTTATTACTATTACAATTAATAATATCGTCACAAATATTTTGGCACAATACATCATATTATTAATTAAATCTAAATTTTGATGAAAACTAAAACATAACTGTATATGTCAGAGCCTCTCAATCGTGTGTGTGTGTGTGTGTATATATATATATATATATATATTGGAACCTTACTCTTTTTAAGTTTTGTTTAAAAATTTTAATATATTAGAAATTTTTTGATATATGATAGTCAGATGATTTATTAATGCTTTTTTTAATCATACTACCTACGATCGTGTAATATAAAATCTTTATCTATTAACGATCACGAGTCATGCTTTATATGATGGTGTTAATATAGAGTCATAAATTAATAGATATATATCATGCTTGCTTTATATCACTATTGATAAATATACAAATATATACCATGACCCTTGCTAGTCTCCCCTAGTTGGGTCTCTGTTTGGTCATCAACCAAATAACTTGACTAAATTTATTGAGTAAACGTGAATGGCTAAATATTATTTTCAATTAAAATCATCTTTCCCTTCTCATTGTTGTATCATTGAATGAACCTAACCTTACTTTCCCCGTTGGCTCTTGGCTATTAGAACACGATCCTCAATGACCTTGAGGCGTTGAAGATGAGCAATTTGGAAACCAACCTCGATGGAATTCTCAGCGTCAATGATAGGATGGAAGCATTGGTGTCTAGCTGGGGCCGTTATGCTATGGTGGGGAAAATGGGGTTTATGGTGATGTTCAAAGCTTTTATCATCTTGCAAGCGATGATAGTGAGGTGAAGGAAGTGGCCCGAAGATTGGAAGATAGAATAGCTCCTTGTTGTGGTTAATGTCACTACACGCTAGTGGTAACACACACTGGCAAGAATTCTTTGTCCAAGAGCAACTTATATGCTGTCAACAGTAATGATGCCATAGCCGCTTCTTTTCATTCGTGGTGCTGTAGGAGGCCACTAACAACTTCGATGAAAGAACACCACCTTAGGAATTCATCTACTTGTAATATCTTTTGTAATTTTCCATTAATTTGGTTGATTTAGTTTCATATAATATCTTTACAATCTCACCTTAATTAGGTTGATTTAGTTTCCTTGTCATATCCTTATAATCTCACATTAATTTGGTTGATTTAGTTTCCTTATCATATCCTTGTAATCTCACCTTAATTAGGTTGATTAAGTTTTCTTGTCATATCCTTATAATCTCACATTGATTTGGTTGATTTAGCTTCCTTATCATATCCTTGTAATCTCACCTTAATTAGGTTGATGTAGTTTCCTTGCATGTTTATAATTATAGGACTTCAATTCCTATATGATATAAATTCTCTCATTCTAATGAATTTACAAGATCATAGAAATAGTGTATGGTATTAGAGCACTTTATCATAGAACAAACTTTGATTTCCTTCCCCGTTCTCTTTTTGATCTATCAAAAGCTTGCTTAGCAATCATGACCACATTGCCAACTTCTCCCATATATAGTAGTATTGCTTCAATTGGTGCTGCATCTACTATGGTGATAGAAAAATTACCCGATTGATTCAAAGCAATCCTCCCTCTTTTGTGTTGGATCTCGTCTAGGGCACTCACTATCATAATATTGTCCGCTTTGGTACTCACGTGCCCACCCATGGGCCGTAACCCGCACTGATTTGTTTCTAACGGGCCACAACCCGTTAAAACACATTGTGATAAGGTGCACATGAGCCTCCTCATTAGAACGACCTCAATGTTTGCCCTAACCGATGTGGGATTGTTTTTTGGGACTCCCTGCAGAAGGTTAGATACCCAACAGTCTTCCCCTCAATCCCACCATCGGTCTAGAGGACCCGACTCTGATACCACTTGTTGGATCTCGGCCAAGGCACTCACTATCACAATATTGTCCACTTTAGCACTCGCACGCCCACCCATAGGCCGCAGCCCGCACGGATTTGTTTCTAACGGGCTGTGACCCGTTAAAATGTGTTGTCACAAGGTGCATATGAGCCTCCTCATTAGGACGACCGATGTGGGGTTGTTCTTTGGGACTCCCCGCAGGAGGTTAGAGACCCAACACTTTGCATCAATTTAATATCCTTGAATGCCTCATCTCAGATCCCATTCAAGCTAGCAAAAGGTGGGGAATATTATACATCTTTGAAATCACAAATGACCAGGCTCTTATTTAGTTATGATATACTTAGTTATGTTGATTGGGCTCATCCATATCTATTGAACACTAACTCAGAACATATCACCTAGCTTTGTTAGTGTTGGATCAAGCTCAGAATTTGGATGATGCAGATAAAACTATGTGTAATTTGATTTGAGACCTTGCATGTTTATTCTTAGTTGTTGCAGAAGATATAATCTTAATCCGGACCTTCACTTGTGAGAGAAAAGCTAAGGACAGTAATATAATTCTGATCCGGACCATTGTGAGTGTCATCAAACACTTGGTAAATAACCAAGTCTTCATACGAAATAAGGATCACTCATGCGGACCAAATGCTTAAAGTTATGGACTAGGGAATCCGCGTTTTAGACTTTAAATGGACTATGTTAAATAGATGCGGAATAAGAATCCCAGTCTACATCTCGCACAGAGTAAGAGGAAGTTATCGTGGAATAAAAAGCTAGGTCTTCTACTTAAGCGGACTAAGAACAAGAAGACACGGAGTAAGGAATCCGAGTCTTTCATACATGCGGAGTAAGAAACAACTTGTGCGGAATAAGGACCCAAGTCCTTTATTCGCACGGAGTAAGGAAAAGAGATGCGGAGTAAGGAATTCGAACCTTTTAACTCATGCGGAGTAAGGAACTCATGCGGAGTAAGGAAGCATTGATACGAAGTAAGCTCTCCGGACTTCTCATTGATACAGAGTAAGAAAGCGCTGACACGGAATAAAGATTCTAGTATCAAACTGACACGGAGTAAGCAACTACTGACACGGAATAATGATCCGAGCTTCATTAACATGGAGTAAGGAACTTTACAACGGATTAAGAAGATGCTACTCAACTTATTAGTTTCGCATTCAAAGTCGTCAGCTCGCTGTGTCCCGATATAAGACAAACTTGTTGAAAACATAAATTATTTTACACGTGGAACACATGGAGATGTGGACAAAGCTTTAATTGAAATTGGGATCACGCGAAGACCCTTAAGTTTTACAGACCCAAGATCTTGAGCTCCACATCCGTAGAAATCAAGGCAAAGAGATTTCCATGGAACAGTTAATGCTACACGTTGCTCGGAAGAACAAGTTCCAAGAATGTTTTCTAACGGATGGCTATATATATTAACACATATATTTTCATATATGCGCGTACATGTACAAGAGCTTTTAGAGATCATATTGGCTAGTGTGTGAGTCATTGTAAACAGGGTGTAAGAGAGTTTACAGTAGAACAAAAAACATTATTAGCTTTAATCTGCTACTATTTTGTTGTATTTATCAATTGATAATAAAACAAAATACTTTCACTATCTGGTTATCTTCCGCACTGATATTATCATTTAACCAGATAAGTGTTGTGCTAGAGACAAGTAAATAGATTTCAATTAGAGCCTATTCATCTCCCTCTAGGCTCCCAGGGACCAACAGTTACGATCAACTAGTGCTATTAATGATTTAATCCACTGTTCATGACACAATCACACCTACTATCAATGACTTCCCTACTTTTACTATTGCTTAGAATAAACTGGAATCCAGTTATGCCAATCGGTCTAATACTTGCTTGTGCGCTCTCTCTCTCTCTCTCTCTCTCTCTCTCTCATGTCAGTAGTAATAAACACCAAGAAAGAAGGGAAATTTTTTGCCACTTATATGAGTAAAATCAAAGGCATAGTTGATGACTTAACTTTTATTGGTCTCATAGTATGAACTTCAATTCAAGTTCTAACCTTTCTCCTAGAATTAAGATTATTCTTGGGGGCATAATGGGCAACCCTATATTATATGGTAGCTATATGATAAGTTGGGTCACAGTGTAAAAACATGTTGTTCTCGAGATTAACCTTCCCCTCGACCTCAAGCTCATTGTGCTAATAAGGACCAAAACAATGAAAATAAGGGTGTAAAATGGACCAGACCAGTCCAGTCCATTACGGGGTAAGCCTAAATGGAATGACCTGTTTAGGCCCACAGTTTTAATGGACCAATAATTGAGTAGTCTAGTCTAGCCCGCATATGGACCGAACTGGTTCACAAGCTAGTATGCTTTTCATTGGCTTATCAATTAATTAACAAAATAAGTAATCTATCATTACATTAGAAAGCTTGAAAATGAAAAATCAAATATTAAGTTGTATTTTTTAGCAAGATATTACAATTAAAACTAAATTTGTAGTCTTCAAAAATACATTACAAAACAAAAGTAAATAACACAACAGTTATAAGCTGTAATAGATCCAAATGATGTAAACTTTAATTCATTTTTCGAAGAATCAACTACACATATGATGAAGTGCTTGCAGAAGGCTACCTCAACTTAGCCAATTTATTAGCTTTCACAACTTCTTTTTATTGCATAAACAAAAATATACAAAAAAACAAATAATAATGTTTTTATCACAATTTTAATGAGTTGACCCAACTCTACTTGCTAAGACTTTACAATAACTATAAAAAACAGGCACCTTTCACCATAGGGATCCATAAAAGAAGCAGGCAAGTTAAGGAAGGCCTGAAATAGAATAAATTACGTAAAATAGAAAAATAAATTATGTTGATGCCATATGAAAATAAACAGAAAACATAAAGCTAAAAATGGCAGAAAAGGAATAGGTAGGTTGATACCATATGAAAACATAGATTAGAATATACTATGTAGAATAACAAGAGGCAGAACTAGTAGCATGAGAAGAAGCAACCACACTTTTGATAACAAGTTGAGGAAAGCTTAGAGTAGCATTTATCATCATGGTAGCTAGATTATGTTGATAAAAAATAACATAAACGAGGCAAAAAAACTGCCAGAAAACATAGAGTAGAAAATAGTAGAAAACTATAGAAAATAACATAAAACATAGAACAGAAAATAGCAGAAAACAACAAGGATAAGACAAAAAAAGAGACAATTGGATTATCGTTTATCCCATGTCAACTAATACAATGATGAAAAAAAATAACACTAAAAATAAAGAGCAGTTAAATTAAAAGTATGAAAACGTCATAAAAAAAAAAAGGAATGGACAACATTCAGAAGTATACGATAAAAAGTAATAGACATTAGAAATAAATGGTTAAATGAGTAACATGCTAATATGAAAAGAATGAACACAACGTTCATACAACGTGAAGAAAAATGAAAAAACATTAGGTTTTTTGAAGCAAACATATGAAAATATGAGATAGAAAATAGTTGCATTTATTTTGTTAGTGTCCAAGTTGACAAATTAACTTCAACTTACTGCCTAGACTTCATCTCCTTCCACATTGACATTATTTGAACAATTTACTGATTTATTTTTCTCATTATCTTCTCAACTTAAAAAGTTATAAATCATAAGTATTAGTTAAATAACATTTTAATAGACTATTTCGAATTAAGAAAAAAAATTATACATTTTAAAAACATTTCCACTATGAATAAAATTGTGAAGCCAACTGCGTGTGTAAATAAGAACTTGAACATTTTTATGGAGTGAATAACTCTTATACTTGTTTGATACACACCCTATAATACTAAAACCCGATAAGCAATTATAGTTATAGGTATGCTTAACAAGTCACAAGCCATGTAAGCTAAGATAGGAAATCTAATATTGTGGTTCTTCCACCATTTCAAGATATCCAAGTCTTTATTAGCAACATAATCAAGCTTTGACATATCTATATATTGTTCTAATTCAAACTTGGAGCTTGAATAAACATCTTCTACATCTTCTGCCAAATCCATCCACATCTGTCTGCACATTTAATGCAAACAAAAAAAAATAAAGAATCAATAAATAAGACATTAATAATCATAAAAGGTACACAAAATTTAAATGTATCTACATAAATTTGAAATACATCTAGTGGGAATTAATGAGGAAGGCATTTTACTTCATTGTTCTTGATTACATGAAAGTGTAACAATATCACTATTTATTTATTATTTATAAAGCATGAAAACTTATTTTTTTAATACATTCAACCTCTCTTGAGCACTATGAGGATGAATCCTAGAATAACAATGCTTTAACATGGTGAATTTTACTTGTGCATCAAGAACCAACACCATTGCAAGTAGAATACTGTACTTACTCAAATACTTGTCAAATTTGTTCTTTATATGAGAAGTTATTATCCTTTACACTTTATCTTGTCCATTTAAATGTTTCAAAAGAAGTAACTCAATTTGCCAAACTTAACTGAAATATAAACTTGCAGTTGAATAGCTAGAACTAGATATCTTATTTGTCATCTTATAAAATGACATCAAAAATTATATATTTTCTCTCCTTTTATACACTCCTCATATAATGGACAATGCTTATAATTGTTATTAGTTAAATTTAACATAACAAATGCTCATTTGTATTTTAAAGTATTAAATACGTAAAATTCCATCAAATGGGCATGTCTAAGATCAAATGTGTAGATGTACCAATATCACACCTTTGCACAAATTCTTTAAAAGTTCTCATTCTAGTCTCTAATCCTTTCATATATTTGATGCTTTCTCTAAATTTTTCAGTCCAAGAAGAAATTACTTTCAATCCATCTTGAATAATCAAAATTTAAATATGAGCACAATATCTAACATGAAAGAATTCACTATCACAAAGCAAACCGTCTTGCAAACTAAGCTGATCTCTTACATTAGCTTGCACATTATCATTAGAAGAAGCATTGTCCAAAGTACTAGAAAATATTTTCTTACCTATCCCCCAATCATTTACAATTTCTATTACCTTTTTATCTATATTAAAACTTCACAGTTGCATATCACGAAATGCAAGAATCATATTAGCTATAACCTTTAATCCAAGTCAACATAATGTGCAGTTAAGCAAAGATATTATTCATTAGAACAAGTGGTCCATAAGTCACAAGTGAGACATACCTTATTATGAATTTCAGTCAAAGCATTGTATCATTTTTTTATCATCATAAATTTTCCAAACATTTGATGCCACAATAATTTGAGATATAAACTTGACTTCAAGATATAAATACTTCCACACTATTCTAACTCCATCATACTAATCATATGCAAAAAAATATCATGCTTTATAATTGGCATTGCTACTAAATCCTGAAGAATCTTTTGATTTTTTTTATACATCTTAATTTTCCTTGTCGACCAATAAAAAAATTGGGAAACTTTGAATGTCTCAAAGCTTTTATCCCATTATATTTTCTCATATACTAAGTAAAAGTTGACGTACCATATTTGGTACCATAAGCTACATAAGATTCTTCACATTATTTACATTTAGCCTATGGCTTTCCATCATTACATATGCCCAACTCCTCAGAAAAGGTCCACACATCAGAAATTTGCTTCTTAATTCTTGTAAAGACCCGTATTTAGGCAGTGTTGAGAGATAGTTATTATAGGAGGCTGCAAACATTTGGACGATATTATGTTTGTCGATGTGAGTATTTTGATAGTATTTGGGCTCGATTTTGAGTCGGGGCCGCGAACGGCTTATTGGTTGACTTTTAGGGGTTTATTAATTGACCTTGCATTTGAGTAGTCAGATGAGTTGGAAAACATCTAGTTAGCGATTTGCCTATCATTTCAAGTGTTTTAATTGTATTTGAGCTCAATTAGGAGTTCATGACCCCGGGACATCAATTATTTCTTTGGAGGTTAATTAATTAATGATTAGTTAAAGAGAAATGCACAAATATAAATAGGAGGTGAAGAAAGAGGGCTTCCACATTACGCTATCATGTTTGTGCATTTGAGAGCTAGAGCTAAAGCTTGTGTGAGAGAGAGAGAGAGAGAGAGAGAGAGAGAGAGAGAGAGAGAGAGAGAGAGAGAGAGAGAGAGAGAGAGAGAGAGAGCTTGGAAGCTTGGAGCCTTGGTAATTTGGGGCGATTGGAGTTCGTGGATCTCAAAGAATCACTCCAGGTAGGTGTGCCCTTGATTCTTCACCCTTTCTTTGCTGTTTTGTTGGATTGACATGCAAGAATTAGATAAATTTATAAAATTTATGATGAACCTTAGAAAATTAGGGAAAACGGAAATTGAGGTTGCAACCTTGATTTTTTATGTTGTTTGGTAGCCTAACCTGGCTAAAGGATGTTAGAAATTCATTTTAAAGATGAATTCATTTTATAAATAAGGATTTAACTGGTATAATTGGGTTTCTAGATGAAACTAGGATGAACGCAGTCGTTGGATCGTGTTGGGAGAGCTGCTCGACACTACTCGAGGCTTGAGGGTTGAGTCAGCCTTGAGTAGAGTCTCGAGCAGAGCCTGGGGCAGGGAACTTCGAGAAGACTATGAGCATCAAGCAAAGTCTTGAGCAGAGCGTCGAGCTAGATGCCTCAAACAGTTGGGCATTATAGTTCTGGAGCAGTTGCTAGTGTTTTGGTGGGGACTATTTACATTGTAAACCATTATACCTCTCCATATTTAAGGATTATACTTAAGTTAAAATGTAAATAATGAAATACTCCACTTTTGGATTCAAATAAAAATACTAGAAAATTAAATTCTCACTCCTTCAAAATGCAAAAAAATGAGAATTACTATTGAATCTCGGAAAAATCTAGTTTTTGGTTCAAGGTGGCTATTCGCACACTAGGGTTACACCTCTCAGAAAAATTCCCAAATATCAGGTTTTCTTACTTATGATATGAAGTACCATTACTGAGACTTTTTATGTTAAGAAAGCAGATTCTACGAAAATTCTCTCTTTTGGTCAAGGCATGAGGACAAATTTGTGAAGACTGACCTCGATTATAAAGGGATTGTTGTGAACCTTAATGTCATACTGGTATTGGTGCGTTGGTATGAGGATTGAGCCTAAGGCTCTATGACTTGTTTGTGTTCTCACTATGATGCACAGGTTGTGCTATGTGTTTGACTTTACAGTTTGAGGCCTGGGTTGAGATGTTGAGCTCATAATGACAGGTTGTGGCCTGAGTTGAGCTATTGAGCTTATGGTGCTAAGGCTGAGTGCCCTGAGCTGGGATCCTATTGAGCATTGTGGACAAGCTGTCCTATGTGGATAGACGGGACCCTGATGTTTGTTTGAAGGCCGAGTCCTGATGATTGTGCACACTACACAGTGCACGAGTACACTGAGCATGTAGTATAGACTTATTTATTTTGCATAGTAGAGTGATGTAGAGTTATGGGGTCACCTACTGAGCTTGTAGCTCACCGGTACTTTATTTCTATCCTTTTCAGATGCGACTGAAGACTAGTTGAGGACTTTCTTCCAGGAGGACGTGCCCACTACTCTAATGTATGATATAGTACTATATTCTGTATTGCTTTTGTGTGGGGATGACAATTTAACCCGTACCCGTCCCGACCCGCCCCGTACCCGCCCCGATGGGGCGGGTATTTTTTGAATTTAACGGGTAATGGGGCGGGTACGAGGCAACAATTTTTTGCCCCGCCGGGTGCATGCCCCGCCCCGCATACCCGCCCCTACCCACCAAAAATTCCTGCCCCACATCCCCACCTCGTTTACTTGATTAGCTTGCGCCCTGTTAGCTACCGACCAGCCTGCATACATGTCCCGTAGGAGTGGTTCTGGGTTCGATTTCTCATCCTGACAAAATATTTTGCCAGGATTTTTCGCGCGGGGCGGCTGGCGCTAGGCTGGGCGGGCGGGGTGCCTTGGACTGGTGAGCTGGGCTCGGGTGGGGTGGCGGGCTGGGCTGGACTGGGCTTTAATTGGAGCGGGACAGGGAATCCCCGCCTCGCCCCGTGCCCCGGCGGGGCGGGGATGGGGCGAAAAATTTAATAACCGCCGGGGCACGGGGCGGGTATGGGTAATTTTTTCCTTAGGGGGGATGGGGACGGGGTGACCCAATACCCGCCCCGCCCCATTGCCATCTCTACTTTTGTGTGATATTCCGGACGTGGATCCGTGGATAGTTGTATTTGTATACTATCTGTGATATGATTTGTATGATTGTTTGACATATTATACGCATGCTAATGTATGAAAAGGTACAGGATTACCGTTGATGTATGATTGTATAGATTTGCATGATTGAGATAACACCCGCAATGTATAATCTATCGGGTGCGGGCAAGGGGAAGTCATGTTCCTGGTTCCATGTTCCTTGGAATTCAGGGGCATGACAAGTTGGTATCAGAGCATGGTCTTGTGGACCTATGCTAGTGACGGGTGGTTAATTGATTCCATATGGCTTGAAAAACTGTAGGGAGGGTGTCTGATCAACGTAGTCCTTACATGTGTTCTAGGTTATTTTGGTGTCAATTAGATCATCCTAGGAGCATATATTGGGATGGATGCATATCTATTGGTATGATTGTGTGCACATAGGGTACTAAAATTATCTTTGTGTGTGATATGATTGCATTGGTGCCAGGATCGACACTCAACGCTCGAAACTACTCGATGCTATGCTCGATACTCCCTAGGCTTAAAGTTACTCATAACCTATTACTCGAAGCACCCTGCTCAAAGCTCCAACTTCGAGCTTGCTCGACACTCTACCTAGCTCGACACTCCTGCTCGAAACATTGCTCAACCCTAATGCTCGATACCTTGCTCGACACTAAAGCCTCGAGCAGGCATCGAGCTGCTTGCCTGAAGTGGCCCTTTGACTGTATTTGTCTTGGTTTCATCCCATAGCCCAGTTATACCTGTTCCATCCCATTTTTAAGCATGCATATACCCATAAAATGATCTCATAAGTACGTAGAAGAGTTAACTGTAATAACCCGTGTTTGAGGTAAAGTATCTAAACAAGAATATACTCGTCAAACAGAGCGTTTTGACTATAATTGAGCTCAATTTGGAGTCCAATTGGAGTTGGGCCTTGTGAGGGTAAAGTTGGTATTTTAAGGAATTAATGAAGTATAAATAAAAAAAGAGGGGAGAAACCCTTATTTTGCTTTTGTGGTGCATGAGATATGAAGAGAGAGAAAAAGAGAGAGCACGTTAGAGGAGAACCAAGAGCTTTTGGACGATCCGGACTCAAATAGCCCAAATTCGAGGTAGGGATTCATTCTTTTCACTCCTATGTTGTTGATTCTACTTGCTAGAGTAGCTAAACCATGCGAATTAACCCCAAATTCGTGAAATTTGGATGAACCCTAAGTTTTGGGAAAAACTAATTTTGGGTTGAATCTTGTTATTTGCATGTATAATATGTGTTTTGAGTGGTAAGACGTGATTTAAAACCTAACATAGAGTATTATGTATGAGTTTTATGAGATTTTGGAAGGTCTGAAGTGAAAAATGATGATGAACAGTAATTGTCGCGAATGAGGAGAGAACAGCCGATGAGATCGACTGGAAATTGAAAACTTCGAATGTGCAGTTTCGAAGTTTCGAAGGTAGTTTCGAGGTAGTGTAATTTCGAGTGTCGAATGTGTAGTTTTCGAGTATCGTTTCAAAGGTTCGAAGGTGTTTCGAAGGGAGTTTCAAAGGCAGTTCATGGGTACTTCGAAGGTAGTTTTCGAAGGTAGTTCGAGTGTAGGTTCGAGGGTCGAAGGTAGTTTGAGAAGAGATTCGAAAATACATATTCGAAATATAGTGAAGGCAGATTCGAAATACAGTTTCACTGGACTGAACCATTTACATTGTAAACCTTTATGCATCTTCACATTTAACTTAAGTTACAATGTAAATAAGGAAATACCCCCCCATTTGGATTCAAAGAAAAATACTAGAAAATCAAATTCCTACTCCTTCAAAATATGAAAAATGAGATTTAGTGTAAAATCCCAGAAATATGCAGTTTTTCGTAGTGGTGACTTTTTGGAAAGTGAGGTTAGACCTCTCAGAAAAATCCCCAAAAATCAGATTATCTTAGTGATGGTATGGGGAGCCAATGCCGGGACTTTTTATTTCAAGAAAACAACTTCTACGAAAATCTTTTCTTTTGGGCAAAACATGAGGATAGAATTGTGAACTCTAGTGGTCATGTAGGTTTGCGAGGCTACCTTGTTATGCCTGGGAGGCTACTATTGACAGCCTGGGAGGCTACTGTTGAAGGCCTAAGAGGCAAGATTTGTTCAGAGCCTAAGAGGCTAGTGTGCCTGAGAGGCAATATGGGGCCCGAGGGGCAATACTGTGCCTTGGAGACAACATGGTGCCTAAGAGGCAATGTTTAGGATTACCTGGGAGGTTTTCTTTGTATTTTAATGTGTGTACATGATTGAAATGGTGATGCATATGTAGCATCACACTAGCACATGCCTACACTATGAGTTGGGATGGGTCGGGGAGACATGATCCCTACTGAGTTGTGGTTGCTCACCCCTCCTGTTGTGTTTATTTTTGTTTGTTTCAGGTGGTTACAGAGCTAGGAGGTTCACCAGAGGTGGAGACCTTGTGTGTATTTGTTTGTTTTGTTGGATTGTTAAAAAAAAAAACTATGATGTAACCCATGGGGGAAATAACATGTATGCATGTTATTTGTGTACAATGGATTGAAATGAGATTTTTGTATTCGTGTGCTCTATGTGTGGTATGGATTAGGGACGGCACCCGTGCTAAGGTCCCCTTCTTGGTGTTATCACCAACCCCTTGTCCCTTCGGGTGTGGGCATGGGGATTCACTAACCGGTTTCTGCGTGTTGGAAATTCGGGGCGTGACATTAACAACAAGATTCAACCCTCAAATAACATATGTTTTCATTAATTCCCAATTAACCCTAAATCCTACCACCTAGGGTCCATGCTTGTTGTTATATCTTTTACCGTAAAGCTATAGGGAAAATAGGAATATAAGGAGGATGTGAAGATTATAATCACCTACCTAGAATGAATCTACAAATTGAATTAACCCAAACCTAAGCTCCAAGCTCCTTATCCGGAATGCTCCAATTCCAAGCTCTCCTCTACACTCTCTTTCTTTCTCACCAAATCTTAAATGACAACACTGTTACACCCAAATTTCCAATACGAGGAAATCAGTTGGTGAATCCCCTTACCCACCCAGTGGGGCAAAGAGTCAGGCTAAATAACCAGTCATACAAAACTCTATAGTCAAACTATATTTTTATTAATAAATCAAACATCTTTTACATCATTCTCTACATGGAGTTATATTAGTTCCTTAGAACAACTTAAGATAAAATGAGAACAAATAACAAAAAAATATAACTGGGTCTTCACATTGGTATTCCACCTAATGCATGTAGGTTCCTGAAAAGAAACAATCACACAATAGGAGGGGTGAGCAATCATAACTCAGTACAGATCATGTCTCCCCAACCCATCCAATACTCCTAGTATCTATATCATAGTGTTTATAAGTGTAGTGTCATGGCAATGTATAAATAATGTATAACTAGCATTTCAACCTCATGGGGTACATCAAACAGAACATGAACAAAACATATAGGACCATCAACCTTAGTTACCTAGGAGCCACACAGTCTACCATAACCTCAACCACATTGACTACCACATCACAATATCTCACAATACAAACAAAACATAATATCACAAATTCACATATTCAATTATACATCGAGAGCACTCCATAAAGCATGCATACCATACAATATACAGTTTAGGGTATTATGTCTTAATCCATAACAATACATATATTAAACACATAATTATATCAAAAGCCTGGATGTTAACACTCACTTTCAACCACAAGTCCCCTTGTGATTTCAAGGTTTCCCACGAAGCACTACTGTGAGACTAACAGGAAAGAACATGGATGCAAAATGCATACAAATAATCCCTAGCCACGGTGAACACTCCAATGGCCTCCATAACCAACTACTATGAAACGTACCCTTAATCTCCTCTAACCACAGACCCATAAAACAACCATGTACACAAACGCCATTAAAGGTCAACATTCATATAAGAGGTCACACCTATATGAATTTACATATATATAATTATATCATCTCATAACCTAACTCTAAAATAGGTTCAACCGTATAAGGAAACATTCAAGAGAAAGGGGTATAGAATCCTACCTCAAATTTAGTTGAACTTATCGTTTTGGATCAAAGAACACGCCTTCCTCCTTGCTAGACGTCTTTAACCCTCAAGAACACAGTAGTAATGATCAAACCAATTAAGATTCCGCTCTCTCTCTCTCTCTCTGTCTCTCTCTGACGGCTTCGAAACAAAATACCCAAAACCCTAAAATCGTATAAAAGAACGACATATATGAAAAATATGTTGTTGCAGGGTCGACGTCGACCAAAAATACCCATGTATCAACCACATCTACCACCATTTATTGCGTCGACCAACCACTCACGTTGACCAACTTCTTTTCAAATATGGTCAATGTGTAGCTAGATTGACCACATCGACCACACATCGACCACATGTTAAAAATCAATCTCTCATTGACCAACTCTTGAAGTAAACTTTCTAGAGCTTTCCTCTAGTCAATATTGACCACTAAAAAGCTAAATCAACCATGTTGACCACCATCTCGCATAGACCTTGAAGCCACACCCTCTCTGGATTCTCCATTGATTGACCTCGATTAATAAAAGAGGCTAGGTAGACCATGTCGACCACAAGATCTCACATCGACCAAGGCTACATCGACCAAGTCTTCAAACGACAATCCAGCTTAACACCTCTAAATAATTAGGCTTCCAGGGCGCTTCCCATTTGACCCTTGTTTGATAACCGAGCAGTGAGAACCTTGCCGAGGTGTTATGCCCTCTAACTCCTGTTAACCGATTAGTCAAGTGTCCTTGCCCATGCCTAAACACACAAATAACTAACTCCTCAAATTTCCAAACACGGGTCATTACAAACACGATGTGAGTCTCCCTCCCCCCTCTCTCTCTCTCTCTCTCTCTCTCTCTCTCTCTCTCTTATTTATATTTTTTGTTCATTTCTTTCATTAATTAATAAGTACCCAATTTACATAATTAACCTCCCAAGGTTCTGAACTCTAAATTAGACCTAATTACCGTCAAAATGATCGTATCACCGAGCACATTACTATTCAAATAATGTCATCGACTAATACAGACTATCTCCTGGAACAACCCAAATGCGAGTCTCTAGATGAATATTTTCTCATATATATATATATATATATATATATATGCTACTGTTTTAAAAAATTGATATATAATATTACTTGATGAATTGAAATGTGGGGATTACTTTTGTATCCAGTATCACTTGATGAACCGAAACTAATATCAAATAAAAAATTAGAAAGAATCAATTAAAATTAAAGAAAATTTAAATTGAATGGATTAATTGAGATTAATCAAACCATGAGACAAACAAAAAACATATTAAGAGAGAGACATAGATATATTAACAGATCCAGTACTCGGTACTCAAATAAGAACGTGATATAATCCCAAAATAATCCAATGACAACCCTAATTAACAATAAGACCAATGGACCTAAAGATTAACATATCCAATGCTTAGTAATTTGGGTAATTAGTTACCTTGACAGCATAACGTATTGTAGTGTGGGCATGGCAGTGAGTTCTAGCAATGACTTGTGTGCAGGGAGCTCCGGCGTCGTGAGAAAGGGAAAGAGATCTCAAATTTTATATCTTATATCCAATTAGGCCAAATTCAGACCTCTAGTGGCAATGTGAGATAGGGAGAGAATAGAGGATTGTGCCAAGAACGAGAGAGGAAGAACACTGTGCCAAAAACGAGAGACAGGAAATGGATTGCCAACTACAAGTCTACAATTGCGCTGTGTGCACCAAGATACAGGAATGGTTCGAATGGATTTGGGAATTAAGGTAAGCCAGACGATATCATCTTACAATAATAAAATTTTAATAATTTATAAATAAAATAATTATTTAAAAACTATTTTCATGGTCTACGGACTAGTCTGTGTTTGCATGGGTTGAACCTGTATGGACTATGGTGCATTAGACTAGTTCGTATAGGCCTGTATTTTAAATGGACTTATATGTTTCGGTATTGGACTTGGGGGCCACCCATCATATCACATACGATCTTCAGAATCTTTCCATGCACTCTAACTATGTTATGAATGAAGATATTATAGTTAGCAATGGTAATGGAATCTCAATCTCTCACACTAGTTCATCGATAATTCATTCGTCTTACCTCATTTACGTTAGACAATATTTTGTGTGCACCTTTGATTAAAAAAACTCTTCTTAGTTTCTTAATTCTATAAACAAAAAATATCTCCATAAAATTCTTTCCTAACCATTTTCTTGTGAAGGACTTGACTACATGGGAATCCTTGACCCAAGACCAGAGTAGGAACAACATGTATGAGTGGTCATCGCCAAAATCACTACCATCCAATCTTACACAATTGCCCTCTTTTGCATTTCTTGTCGTACCACCCCAAGTCTAGCATCAACGACTTGGCCGCCCATACGAATTTATCTAGAAGAAATTGCTTGCTCGAAATCGAATTCCTATTTACGTTTCTTCCTTGTCGAATAATGTTTGTGATTATATCTTATGTAGAAAAAGTTACAAGCTAAGTTGTCTTTCAATATTTTCCTCTCTTATGTGTAATAAACCATTTCAAGTAATTTACTCCATTGTTTGGAGGCCTTTTATCACGTCCTTTCAAAATTTTTGTTATTATGTTATATTCGTTGATTATTTCACAAATTAAACTTGATAATATCCTATTAAATTCAAATATGATTCTTTGACAAATTCTAAAAGTTTGCTGAGATTTTTTTGTCAAACTCAAATTAAAACTATCTACACAGATGTTATTAGCGAATATCAGGCCATTTCGGATCTCCTAGTCAAGTATGGTATTCAATATCTCACCATAACCCATTATAATCCCAAGCATGTTAACTCTGCAGAACGAAAACACCATCACATTGTTGAAATTGGCCTCACACTACTTCATCAAGCCTATGCTTGTCTTTGGTTTTGATTGCACGCCTTTCAAACTGCTACATATCTCATCATTCGCATGCCTACCCAAGTCCTATAACTTGAAAACCCCTATCAAAAACGTTTTGGCCACAATCCCGAGTAAACATCCCTTTGTGTGTCCATATGTCTTTACTACCCATGGCGTTGATCCTATAATCATTATAAGCTTGAATTGTGTTCTCGCCCTTATGCCTTATGTGAATCTTGGTTTAAATATTCATTTTTAGGCATGTTGTATTTTATGAAACTTTCTTTCCTTACAAAAGATATTACGTGTAGATGAATTCCAAAGGTAGCATTCTTGCATATGCAAGCCTTCATTAGAGCGGGTGGGTTTGAGATTGCCTTCCATGAAGTGAAGGAAGCCATAGTTGGAGCAAGGGTTGACGAGTTCCAGATGGAGATCCATGTGTTGTTAAGGCTTAGGCACAAGCATTTGGCCTCCCTCATCAGCTATTATATTGCTACAAGAACTCGAAGATGGTCTTGGTTTATGAGCACAAGTCCAATGGACCTTTAAGAGACTACCTTTATAGCAATGACTTGCCTCCTGTAAAGACTCACATTTGGATAGTTTTGAGAGATAGTCATTCTATGGGAATGTAACTATCTGGATGGTAGTGTAGTTGTTGATGTGAGCATTTTGACTGTACTTGGGCCCGATTTCGAGTTGGGGCCCCGTTTGACCCGATTGTTGACTTTTCGAGATTTATTGGTTGACCTTGTATTTGAGCGGTCATTTGGGTGTAATAATATTAGTCTAGTGTTGTGCTTGTCATTTTGAGGATTTTTACTGTAGTTTGACTCAATTTGGAGTTCGGGGACTTCGAGGTCAATTTTTGTGTTGGGAGGTCAATTATTGACTGGGTCAATGGTTGACTAGGTCAGTTGACTGGCAGAAATATAAATAGCAGAAAGAGAAAGAGATTTCATTTTACGTTATCACGTTTGTGCGTTTGAGAGAGAGAGCTTGAGAGAGCTTGGAGGCCTTAGCGATTTGGGGCAATTTGGGTTCGTGGAGCTCAAAGATTCACTTCAAGTAGGTGTCCTTGAACTTCTTATCTCTCTCTTGTTTTGGATCTTCACGAATTTATCATGATTTATGAAATTGAGCATGAACCCTAGAATTTGGGGAAATCCAATTTTGGGTTAGATCTAATGGTTTAGTATAAGATCTGTGGTTAAGAACTATTTTATATCATTGTGGATAAAATGTTTCTGTGATTTTAGGGTTGATTAACTGTGTTTTTCATAAGGGTTGATAAGTCAACCATGGAAATCTGGGTTTAGATCTAGATTTCTGGAAATCTGGAATTTTATACGTGTTTCGGTTGTTTCTACGCGATTTAGAGGCGTTCTGGACGCGTTTTGAGGTAGATATCGTAGTTTGTTACGAAACAGGGGTGTTAGTGAGCGTTTGGGAGTTTCTGAGCGCGTTTCAGACAAAGAACAGGCAGAAACGACAATGAACAGTACCCTGGGCGCGTTCCTGGGTCGAAATGATGAAGACCGAAGTTATGGGTCGAAGGGTCGTAGTTCATAGTTCGTAGCCTCATAGTTCGTAGTTTGTAGCCGAAGGGTCGAAGTTCGTTGCCTCGTAGGTCGAAGGTCGTAGCCTCGCTTCGAGTCTTCGAGTCTTCGAGGCGCGCTGCAGTTCCACACTCCGCAGCTACGAGTCGCCGTTCCGCGGCTACGAGTCGCAGGTTCTGAGCTACGAGTCGTAGCTCCTGCAATGTAACGGGACACTGGACAGCACTGGACCGGACCTATTTACATTGTAACCCATACAAGTGTTATACTTAAGTTACAATGTAAATAACGAAATACCCCTCATTTGGATTCAAAGAAAAATACTAGAAAAATTAATTCTCACTCTTTCAAAATGTGAAAATTGGGTTTTAGTGTAAAATCTCGGAAAAACTCAAAAGTTCGTAGTGGTGACTTTTTGGAAAGTGGGGTTAGACATCTCAGAAAAATCCCCAAAAATCAGATTATCTTATTTATGATATGGGAACCCAATGCGGGGACTTTTGATTTCAAGAAAATAGGTGCTATGGGTACTTCCTTCATAAATCAAGGATTGAGGATTTACTTGTGAAGACCGCTACGATTAAAGGAAATGTTGAGAATGACATGCCATACTAATGTTAGTATGTTGGTGTGAGGTATTGGGGCATGGACTCCGTGACTTGTTTGGGTTCTCACCGTGATGCACCGATGGTGCTATGTGGTTAACGTGGCAGGCATATGCACCGATGGTAGGCCTGTGTGGCGACAGTGGCCGGGCATATTGCGTTGTGGACAGGCTAAGGCCTGAGTTAAGCCATTGAGCTCGTGGAGCTAGGGCTGAGTGCCCTGAGCTGGGATCCCATGGAGGATCGTGGACAAGTTATCCTGTGTGGGCAGGCTGAGTCCTGATGTTTGTTTGTAGGCTGAGTCCTAATGATTGTGCACGAGTACACTGAGTATATAGTATAGACTTATATGTGTTGCATGATGTGGAGTTTTGGGGTCACCTACTGAGCTTGTCGCTCACCCCTACTTGTTGTTTACCCCTTTTCAGGTGTGACCCGAGACTAGTGGAAGACTTTCTTCCAGGATGACGTGCCCACTACTCTTATGTATGATACAATACTGTATTCTGTATTTTATTATGTGTTGTATCCCGGACATGGGTCCGTGGACAGTTGTATTTGCATACTGTTTGTGATGTAATGTCTGTATGACTGTTTGACTTATCATATGCATGATGATGTATGGGAAAGTACAAGATTACCCTTGATGTATGACTGTATAGGGTTACATATTTAAAATAGCACCCGCGGTGTAGTCTCTATTGGTGCTAGTCACCAACCCCTTGACCTTTCGGGTGCGGGCAAGGGGAAGTCATGTTCCTAGTTCCGGGTTTTCTTGGAATTCGGGGGCGTGACACCTCTCCTGAAGTAGAGGCCCGAGATCAACATTAGGGTAGCTAAAGGGCTTCACTAAGTCTACTCTTGGGTCACCCAAGGTGATATACATTACGATGTCAAAACCACAAATATTCTCCTGGATGATGATTTTTTCACTAACAAGATTGCTAATTTCAACCTCTCTATGGTTGGTCCAACCATGGAACAAGCTCATGTGTGCATTATTGTGTAGGGTAGCTTTAAGTACCTCAGCCCCTGAAGGGTAGCATGCCGATGAGATCCCTTTTTTTTTTTATGCAAGATCTATTTAGAAGTCGTCAATGTTTATCTAGCTATTGGACCAACATTTACTAAAGTTAAAATATATAAAATTTTAAAATTAATATTTTAATAAAACATTGATAAATTTATTGAGTCTATTAATTGGTAGTATAAAATATAACTAGCTAAAATTTATAAAACTCAATTATTTAGCTAAATATAAGTTAGAAAAATGTTAAACTTACCACTAGTGTCTTTAACTAAAAAGTGTTCATGGTTACTGTTTAATTTTATGTTGAACACACACACACACACACACACACACACACACACATGAACGTGAACTAACACTTCATCTCTTTACAAGAATGGAGTTAGGATTTTAAATTTGAGGGGGCCAATATATCATTTAATTTTTTTCGTGAAACTTCAAAATAGTATTTATATAATATTAACAAAAGATAAAGTTTTAATGCAAGTTGGTGTGCACACATCAATAGTCTCATGATTGATTTGATTTTTAAAAATAAATCAATAGTTAAGATCGTTATGCATGCACCAGCTTGCACATAGCACAACTCTTAAAAAAATTCAAAACATTAACAAATAGAAAGATACAAAATATTCCAACAAAAGAAAAAATATAAAAAAAAATTATTGTTGGTATTTTGGAATTCTAGAGGGGGTGAATATATTTCTTTCAAGAAATCTTTTATCAAAAACATATATTCAGAAAATAAATTTTGTTAAAGATATGTGGAAAACAAGCAAGATGTTTTCTCAATGTATCAATGATATATATTCAATAAAAAAACTCTTTATAGAGATTGTATAGCCGATTTATAATAAGAGTTTCTTAATCAGATAAAACATAAAACACTCAATGATTACAAACATTGTTACACCCTGGATTTCCAACCTGAGGAAATCGGTTTGTGACTCCCCATTACCCACCCAGTGGATAAGGGGTTACGTTAAACAATACTACATAGAAATATCATAAACAACCATAACAAATATTCACAAGTCAAACCACATGTCTTTATTATATTCAAATTTCTTTTACATCACTTCCTCATTGGGGTTACACTAGTTTCCTCAAAATAACATAATATGAAAAGCAACAAAACAATGAACTCAGTCTTCTACCTTGATATTCCACCTAATGCCTGTAGGTTCCTGAAAAGAAACAAATCACACAAGAGAGGGTGAGCAACCACAGATCGGTAGGGATCATGTCTCCCCGACCCATCCCATGCTCCTAGTAATTACATGATGAGTGTGCATGAGCAATGTCGTGGCAATAATACAGAAACAAGTTCTAACCAACATTTATCATCAAGACAACATATAAGCAAGCCATACAAGCTGCCACAGCCACAACCACACGAGCTACCACAACCACAGTCACACAGGCTACCACAATCATAGCCACACAAAGCATAATTTCAAGCACAACACAATAATATATATCCATAACACATCGAATAAACACATGTATTCAACATTCATCACACAAGCTATAATTAGATTATATCCACATAATGTGTTCTCAACCACAACCCCTCTACAATTCCCAAGGTTTCCCACGAGACTCTACTACGGAACTATCACGAATGAATGCGACCACGAGATGAATAGCAAACAGACACTCTAACTGCTTCCATAATCTACTACCACAAAATGAACTTGTTATCCCCACTAACCCTGGACTCATCAACATCCACAAGTATAACATGCTAATAAAGGCCAACATTTATATAGGATATCACACCTATATGAATTTGCATATATACAGACACATATCATTTACCTCAATATCTAACCCTAGAATAGGTTCAAGAGAGGTACAGAATCCCTACCTCAAATTCGGGTGCATTAGAGTTTCAACTTGAAGGATTGTCCTAGCTCCTTGCTCCACTCCGATAGGCGTCTCCCTCTTCCTAGAATGCAATGGCAATTATTGAACTAATGACGATCTCTCTCTCTCTCTCTCTCTCTCTCTCTCTCTCTCTCTCTCTCTCTCTGACGACTACAAAACAATACCTCGAACCCTAAAATCGTGAAACAGTAAGACATATCAAAAATACGCTATCGCAGGATCGATATCGACCAAAAGCACCTGGGATCGATCACATCGACCACCCTTTCTCACGTCGACCAGACACTCACGTTAACCAATTTCCACCTTGAACAAGGTCGACCTTAGTTGACCTCATGTCGACCACAAGTCAACCATCTTCCACGTTGACCAACACACATGGGAAAGCTCTCGGGAAACTGCACTGGTTGACCTCGACTGCGTCGACCATACGTCGACCACACATCGAAATTCATCTTGTATCGACCACACTCTCTAGAATCTTCTCTGGTCGGCATCGACCATTCACCATGTCAGGTCGACCACGTTAACCACTCTCACATCGACCAAGGTTGTGTTGACCAGATCTTCACACGAAAATCCATCTTAGTTCCTCCAAAATAATTTGGCTTCTGGGGCACTGCCCCAGAATCCCCGCAAGGGGTGCTACCCCCTTGACTCCTGCCGCTGACTGGGCAGCGAGGCCCCCACTGAAGCGCTGCGCCCCTGGACTCCCGCTAACCGTATGGACAAGAGTCCTTGCCCAAACACAGAAATGACTAACTCCTCCAATCCCTAACACGGGTCATTACAGACACAAGTCATGTTTCTGATCTTTAACTCAAGCTATAACAATGACAAACCTAGGCTCTTGAATAACCCTCCATCACGAACGTACTTTTTAATATCTCATCCTCTCATTTATTTATACACAAAAGCTCACCAACTAAAGCAAGAAACATATCTGACAAACATAGAAATAAATTTTCTCAAATCTTTCTTTATTCTTGATCTCCAAAGGCGGCTTAAACAATGATGGCATTGATGTGGTTTAACATGCAAAACCTAGTGTTTTGGATTTCTACTTCAAATCTCTTTCGAATGTCTTTATCGAACATATTGTCACAAACAACTATTGGCTTCTTTGAATGTCTTCATCAAACCTCTTAACGAACATGTAGTCTCGATGAACTTAGTCATTGAAGTCTTGAAGTCTGACTGTACTTCAACTCTTGCTTCAAATCTCTCAACATTGAACCTATTGACTCGATGACTCTTTCGATGTAGAACATATATTGTCTTTAAGTGAGTTCTTCGAATCTGTTGTGAGAATCAATTCTCTCAATAAGAAGTCTCGATGGCTTCATGTCATGTCCTTTGATTCTCCTCGATTCTCTTCAATATAATCAAACAAACTGTCTCAAAGTCTTGTGAGTGTTTCACCATCTTCTGACAAACGATCCTTTGATTATATAACTTGTATGGTAACAATCTTGATTCGATAAGGGTATCGATAATTATAATACTTAATCAATTTATTTATGGTTAGCTCTGAGAATTTTATTTAAGTTATAATGTATCTCAATCAATTCAAAATTTTAATATTTATTATTAATTTATGATAATATATTTTAAAAATAAAATAAAATTAACGTGTTTCACATTATTAAGATTAGTTATAATTAAATATATATTAAATAATTAAAGAAACCAGTGATGTTGGTGGGTTAACTTAAAAAAAATTCTGCTTAAAGAAAATAGTTCATGAGGCTACTTAATTAGTCTTCATGTACTCCGTCTCTCCTCTCACACACACACTATATCAAATCAAAGCGTCAGACACATTTAATCCATATCTGATCTAAAGAATCATGACACCTTTTATGGTCCGGGTTTTGATTAATTGTCGTTAAAAGCGGAAGAATTGATTAGCAGAAGCAAAGCACATGATTAAATTTAATAGTCGTGCAATATCCAAATATAATTATTAGTAATATTTGAGCGAAGTTGATAATTTCGGGGATGCCTTTTTTCTTTTCAACGCGACGTCACTTCTGATCCATTCTTATAACACCATGCATGCACCGTATTTTAAGGCGGCAGCAAAGCCTAATTGTGGTCCCCCCATCCATCTTCAAAATTTGAGGTTAGTTTTAAAAAAACTTGGGTATTTATTTTTTATAATTAAAATATAAATAGAGAAAAACTGATTACGTAAATTGATTGCTTCATTTATTATAAAACTTTATAAGATTCCGACAAATGTTTGCATTTTTTGTTATTTTTAAATTTTATCCAATAAGAATGACACAAATCAAAATCAATTAAGGTCTATTTCGTTGGTGCCCATCTACAGGTTCACCGTACGTGTATATATATGAAGATATGTGTGAGTATGTTACCTAGCAGTAGCAGGATATTACACTAACCAAATACACTATTATACTAGCTAGGTTAACGAATAAATTGTCGTCTTGACATATTACACTACTACATGTTAATGTATAGTAGTGTAAATGGTTGTTATGCATGCTATATTTGATATATATGTGTGTGTATGTATGAATAAAAAAATATACAATATTGTCTGAGTCTGTTAGCATGGTACCTCCAGAAAATTAAATCATTAGGCTTACATGGTTGATGGTTTAATTTCCTGACAGTAACATGCTTATCAGATTGAGTATATATTCCCAAACCCAAATATATAACAAGAGTCAAGAGCTATATATATATAATCTCATAAGGAAAAACTAATTGACAAATATATATGAAGGCTTAATCATGTTTTACTAACTGGGATGGTGGACCAGTACCTGTGGCCCGCCTGTGTGAGTTTTCAATCAAATTGACGAGTTGACTCAGCCTTCAAACTTTCAGTGTATGATATACTGCTGGGCTGAAACATGTCCACAAGCTCTATAAAGTAAGAGCAGGTGGGTTCATTCTCAAAAGGAGAAAGGGCTGAAAAGGGGTACATTTACTTTTGTTAGTGGATGATTCCCTCCATCACGCGTTGTGTACGATTCTCTTCAAGTTTGAAGTTTGGCTTGATCAAAGTAATAGAAACAGTAGTGTGACCCGTACGGATGCTTAATTGGCCTCGTTCCGTAATTTTATGTAAATGAATCAAATTTCACCTATTTATAAACGCTGGTCGTTCCACTGCATTCTTGGATAAAAGTATCATAAACAAATCCAACCCGCGATTCAATTCCATTTGAAAAAGGCTTTTGTTTTTAAAAATTAGGAGGAATAAATGATTGTAAATTAATCAGGTGATTTGTTTATGGTTGTTTAATTTTTCAAATCAACAAACCCGATTAAATTCAACTGTTAGTTAATATTCAAAAGCTATTGGTTGATATTCGCAATGGCTTTGCAAACATTTATTTATAAATACGTACGAGTCTTCAACACCAATATTTGTCTCACGAATATTTTTTAAATTTATAATATAATAAAATAAAATAAATCTTACTATTTAAAATTTCTTTTTCTCAAATTCATATATTAAAATTACTGAATACAAAACTTGTTATGATACTAAATATTATACTAATGTTACTGTTTGCAACGGTTGATACAAATAATATATAATAGTATGAACAAATAATATGTTAATTAACAATGTTCATGAATATTAAACATATATATTTGCAAACTTGCGTTAATAAACATAAATAATTCAAACATTAATGTTATGCTCGAACAATTGACATAATGAACTAATAAAAAAATTATGAATTTTTATTCATTTATGGCCGTAACGAAATATGATTCAATTATATCTCTCTCTTCATATATGGAAACGTACATGTAGTCACTTATGTTGTGGGGATTAAATTTTAACCTATTACTGTCCCTCATTCTATTTGCGTCGATTAAATTTTAAAATTGTATCTCAACTCACGTGTAGGTGGAGTGAAATATTCCATCCTCTAGTGGGGCTGATGAAGAAAATTCTATCAACCTTCACCTCGCTATTGTTCTTTCTTAGTTTTATTCATATGAACAATTAATTTTCACTCAAATCAAATTGATACACCATTTTTGATAAAAATAAAAATTAGTAGAACTAATTTAATTTATAATAACAAATACCATTCAAAATGTCAAAATTTATAAATACTAATTATAAAATAATTAAATAATAAAATTTAAAATATTATAAAATCATAAATACAAATGATTAAAATTAAGCAGAATAGGAGCAGGACGGGATACCCCACTATCTATTACTACTCTACTACTAAAAATTAGTAGTACTGTTTAATATACATAAAAGGAAATTTAAAGTTTTAAAACCGTAAAAATTAAAAATAAAGGGGAATGGGGGGGGGGCGGGATACCCCACCTATCTACTCTGCTTGACAGGAACCCCCCCTCTCTTGCTTGGGCGGAGGGAAAAAGGACCAAAGAAATGGGTACATGTACCCATTGCCTATCCCAGTCATCTTGAAACCTCTCGTGTGTGTGTGTATATATATATATATATATATATATATATATATATATAATATAAAAGTGATCACTAATATTTGTTTTAAAAGGATTCTTCTTTAAAAAGAAGTCTATCTAATTTAATAATAATATATATACATATGTAAAATCAAAATAAAAATAAAAAATATATATTTAAAAGGGAAGGAATCATGGAGGAAATTTAGGAAAAGAAATAAATCTTTACCTATCAGAGAAATATGTTTATAAACTAGCATTGTAATTTGATACACTATAATGTGCGCATACTAATTTCACATTCAAACTCAAATTTAGGCACATTTTATGTTCACTTTTAGTTTTCGAGAAGATGATTATGTATCTCAACCATAAATTGATATCAATAACTACCTTCGTGAACTTACTTATAAATGTTCATTTCCCTTCTTAGTTCCACGAGTCATTTCCTATCAAAAACTTTGACCGGCAATTTAATAAGTGGCATGTTTTGGTCGGCTTGACATGTGAAGAGGGCTCGCATGGATTTTCAACAAAGGCAAGCTGGTTGATAGTTTTTGTTAACAATAGTGAGCTGAAAAAGGCCCATAGAAGGCATCGCACGAAAGTATGTAACTTATCCTAATTCGGTGAGAGTTTAAATTCATGTGAGTAATTGTGAGAGAAATTTAAGAGAATTATTAATGATTGAAACTCTCTTAGGTGCAATTAGATATCAAGATTGATAGTTTGTAAAATTAGTATATTTTCTCTCACACTAAAAAAAATACTACAATAGCTCCACGTAGAAATTCTCCCAAATTACATAAAATTCTTGTGTGTCTAATTTTTTATTTCTCATTTTTTTTCTCCCAAGAATTTGTATCTAAGCTTTGAGTCTGAATTATCTTAAAAAATCTTAGTATGCCTTGGTAGTTGAAGTTAAATCTGATTTTTGCAATCAAAAAATATGTGTTCTCGGTTTCTCGCGCATTCTAATTTTGTGTATAAGTATTATTTATGTATATAATACTATTCACACATATGATGAAATAGTAGGTTCTAGTTAAAGTGGGAGCGATGACATCCAAGAAAGATTCATACAAGCACGATAAAATATAGATGGAAAACTATCTATACTAGAAAGACTTGTAATGGGAGAAAAGCTAATGAAAATAAAGAATGAGGATTAGAGGTTGTTAGATCACTAAGCCTTAGGGGCAGTTCTTCTTAGTTTGACAAGATCTTTTGTTTTCAACGTCAAATATGTACAAGCAACCTTCTAAAGTAATAAGCTATTTTTAATTAATAGTTATTTATTTTAAAAGGCTAAAAATAGAAATTTTAGAGAGCACCTAAATTCCTTCAATTATACTAAAGATTAATTAAAATTGATAAAAATTACTTTCATTAATGAAGCCAATGTCGATGTCCTTCTTAGTACTACACTAGAAAGTTGGCAATCTACAGTGTAATCTATCTTTGTTTCTTTTGTGAAAAATAATATGGTATTTTCAGAAGTAGTAGACATGATCATGATAGAGGATAAAAGAAGGTCCTCTTACTTTTGCATCAACATTAAATATAGAAAGCAAAGGAAGAAATAGAAATAAATGCTATCAGCAATAGAGATCTACATTAAGGAATGACGAATCCAAATCCAGAAGCCACCAATCACAAACCAATAAAGGTAAAAATTGTAAGTCTTGGTTTTCTATCAAGATTAGATTATTGTCATTGTAATTGTTGTCAACCTTATTGGATGACGAACATTATGGCAAGCTTCAGAGGCAAAAGGTGATGCACATGACTTGGGGTTTTCCAAATCACATGCAAAGGCCAAGTACATGCAAGCAGAGTTTTTGTGGATGAACAACTCAGATTGAGTGAGCCATAATCAGTTACTGAGATGAGATGGATAATTGAGATCTGTTGATTTAAGTGAGCTCGATCCAATGGCTACGATTAATTCATTTAAGTGAGTTTGATCTAATGGATAAGATTAATTAATTTAAGTGAGCTTGATCCAATGGATGAGATAAAGTAGAGAAAGAGATCAATGGTTGAGGCTTGGCTGCTCCAACTAGTTTAACATCATAATTAAGGTGGTTAATCCAAATGTTGGGATGGATCAGCAGAGTGAAATAAATGGCCAGAGATCAATTGAGGAAGAGGTAGGGTTTTTGGATCATATATCAGGGCTATAGAGGCTGGGTAAAAAGTGGAGAACAACAGATCAAAGGCAAAGAGAAGAAGAGCTCACAACATTATAGATCCAAATTTTTGAGAAGGAGAAAGAGCTTAGTGACTGTGACAGCAAGGAAAGATCATGAGCTAGTCTATTTGAGGTATTCTGATTTGAGGAAGAACCCTAGCTTTGCTTTGCAAACTATCATAGGGCATGATATTAACATCAGGGTTGGTATTTTTGTGTTTATCTTCTTATTATCATTATCATTGTAAAGCTAGAACCAATAAGGTTTGGTTGTTTGTTGTTGAAATTGGATAGTGAGGGGTACTGAACCCAAAGTTGTGTAAGGTGGTGAACCTTGGATAGAAGTGAGCTATTGAAAAACTAATGGAGAATCTATGATTAGTGGATTGTTGGTCACACCGTGAATGTAGTTCTACTCATTATGGGGTGAACTATGTAAACATCGTGTTCTTATGGTTACTGTTTTTTATTTTTGTTCTTATGGAAACACTGATTCACCCCCCCCCCCCCTCTCAGTGTAATTGGGAATTTCAAAAATAAAATTGAATGTTCTAATTGTGCAAAGAAAGAAACAAAATACATGGAAGTGCAAATTTCGTCTCAGATGATGTTTCCTTATGTTCTATGGAGAACAAAAAAGAATCTTTGGTACTAGATTCAAGGGCTTCATTTCATGTTACCTCATGAATAGAAGTGTTCAAGGACTATATTTCAACGAATCAAGCAATGGATTTGTCTCTCAATAATGATCAAGTGTGCAATGTCGTTGGTTAATGAACCATACAGATCTGTATAGAGGTTGAAAGATGTGAAATATGTACCTAGTCTCAAAAAGAAATTAATTTACATTGGACAATTAGCAAAAGATGACTATGTGTGAACTTTTGCTAGAGACACATAGAGAATTTCAAAATGAACCACGATTATTGCATGAGGTAAAAAATATGGAACTCTTTATACAATTATGAGTAAAAAAAATTTAGTATGGTTACAGGAAAGAAAGATGATCAAAATCTATGGCACCAGGAGACTTAGCCACATAAGTGCAAAGGGAATAGAAGTCCACCACACCATCCATCTCTAATAAAACCCTATAACGCACGAATAGCTGCATGTTTAACCCGATAATTCGAAAAACGACTAACCTTCCTATTTTGTCACCAGAGTTGTCTTATCTTCTCCCCTTTGTCTCGATGTAAATCCTTTACTGGACCCTAAGTTATAGTCTCTAATGTCTTCCACTGGCATAATTGATCTAACAAAAAATGATTTATGCACATTTGCACAAATTGCCCGTAAGAACTTGGATAATTTTTTAACAAGTAGAGCATAATATATCACGAGAGTCAATTGAAAGCCCAAAAATAAACCAACTACCTATGCAACTAACCCATGCTTCACAAACTTTTCACACACACTCTCACAATCCAAATTCATCACAGGCTCACCATAACAACGAGCCCAAGCCCATTAATAAAACATGTAATTCTTTCTAGGCAAAGGAATCAACAAGATATAATATCCAATTACAAAGTTATCTTGTTCCCCATGAATTTTGGATCTTGTTCCACCACTACAACCATGCTTTTTCATAAAGTAATTGCATAGGGACCACTATAGCTTCTAAAACACACCACTAAGAAAGCTTATGTTGCACTACAATGAGTGAGACCATGCACTCCTTGCATCACCTATGCAACGTCGTTTTAGGGCGCAAAAGGCAATAGGCCATCTGGTAATATTATTCCAGATGGCCTACACCTATCACATGGGGTCTTGTAATCTTTAAGGCTCCCACTATAAATTCAACACCATAACATTATCACATCTAGGACTTTTGAGTGCTTTGAATGGTGTTCACCCCATCATTTAAAAGTCATGCCATCCACCGAGCGATTCGGGTAACTACTCGGAATTTCTTCCTTACATAACGTCATTGTTCTCTTTCTAAATATGAAGCCCTCTCCCAGTTGTAAAATATCCAAAACCTTATCAATAAGAAATATATTAAGGTTCATGAAAATGGGGAGCCCCACTTACATGTTCTTATCTAATTCGAGGGCAAGTTCTAGTGTTACAATCAACGAATTTTTGACTTGGTATCTCCATGTCACTCAAGTCCATTCCATTGTCACATATAAGGGGCATAGTCAAGTTCCGCCGTCAATGCATACATTTACAAAGATAATGACACAATCGAACATGGCGAATTCCAAATCAATCGACGATCATTAAGTGATAGTATCCAATCTACTAAAGATGTGTACAATGAGGCTTTGAATACCAATTCAAAAGAGTCACCATTACAGATCATCCGAAATAAGGATCCAAAGTCCTTTTTATTACAATATCACAACATTTCATCTAATATCGATAGAATTTTCACTTCTCCGCCTGCCATTTTTATTCCAAAATAGCAACATAATTCCTTTATCATTCCAGATGATCTAGAACAATGGTTGGGTGATCAATTTATTCTGGATCATGTTGTATAACTGGGTTTTCATAATGGATTTTGAAAGCATATAGATATTGATTGTCCATTATCTGTAATTATTGAAGGTCCTAGTAGAAGTGGAAAAACTACATGGAGTAGGTCATTAGGACCATATAACTACATATGTGGCCATTTGGACTTTAATCCACGTAGCTACACAAATGACGTTAAGTATAACATCATTGATGATATCAAACCCACATATTTGAAATTGAAGCATTGGAAACAACTGATAGGAGCCCAAGAAGAGTGACAGTCCAACTACAAATATGGCCAACCAATGTTATGGTAAAAAGTTTGTTAATCATAGTTTTATGGTGCTCTTAGCAAATTTGGACTGGCTATAATTCTTCCAATATTATAGTAAGAAGTTTGTTATGGGTTTATTCTTTGATTGATCCTAGCCGGTGGCAACCTATATTTAGTAGGTGACATCATTGCTACAGGTAGTAGAGTGCATTCTTCCAAGGGGCAGTCTATAATATAATTGTTATAAGATCTTTGGCTATGTTATTCTTATCATTTACTAGGTACATGGTGGTGGTGGAGGTGCTCTTCATCCCACCGGTTGTTTTATTCCTATTTACGAGCCACACGATGTCGAGTCCAAGTTGAAAGAGTCTCTTATTCTATTAATAACCAAAATTTCTCCATTCACATCAAGGTTTTCTTTTTCAAAATTTTTAGACTCTTGTGATCTTTGGTTTTTTTCTTTTGTAAGTTTAGTGGTGGAGAAAGATAATGCTGTAATTAAAGCATTCATTTAATGTTTGAGGATTAATATTAATGAGGAGGCTAATTTTGTGAGAACTGATTTAATTTTTGTTTGTTATTTTTTATTTTATTTTATTTGTATTATTTTGCAACAATGGTGTATGATTAAAATCTATAATTGTAATATCTAAACTTTTCTTATAGCTTTGCTAATATTTTGGCCTAAATATCCTCATTTAACTTCAAATAGTTAGAGCTCCATTGTGTGCATTAATCGATTTATCATGTTATTTCTAGTGTGATATTCCTAAGATCCTAATAAGGTTCTTATAGGTTACCCGAATGTATACAAAGGAGGGGTGAATCTGTATACTTAAACGTTTAACAAAGTGCAAGTTGTTTATTTGAGAGATTAATCTCAGATGCGTTTGTTTCTTGGGTGGTGTCTTAGTGTTGTGTGGAAAATCACATTAGCAGTAGGTATGTAAGGAATCAAAAAACAAAGATACACGATATACGTGGTTTGATCAATGTGATCTACTCTACAGTGGTGAGGATGTACTTACACTGAATCTAATCCACTATCTTTTAGTACAGTAGGGTTTTTCCCTTATTATAATAGAATTAACTCTCTTCTCTTTCAAATGCAATTGCAAAAATAGTATTACTTCAAAACTCACTCATTGTGATGAACTATCTGGTGTAATCTATTCCTGCGGACACAACTGTTTACACATTTTGACCTTTAACCACTTCTTTGGAAAATCACTATTTGTTCGTTGAATACAAACGAATGAGGATTAATGAACTCACTGTAAATCTGGGTCTCAAACATTTTCTCTCTATCTTATTGAATTTTTCTATGTTTCGCACCTTAGTATCTCTTTTGATTCTATGCATATGACACTTGCCAAAAATGAGGTATCTTTCTTCCTTTTATAGGACGACATTGAATAAATCCATAAGCTAAGGTTAGCAAGATTCCATCTCTTATCTCCATCATTGAGTCATATCACTCTAGCCTTGGATAGCTTCCATGTTTTCATTATGATATTTTATGTACTCTAGGTATATCATCAGGAGAACTTATAAAAATGGCATCCATATCGGCATTTTGATCTTCAATTGGTCATTGCCTCAAAGATAACTGTTTAGTAGCCTCAAAGATGCACTCCACAGATGAGCTACAATCTTTGAAGAACCTTTAAATCTTTGAGTCATTATCTCTAGTTTAGAGTCAACGACAATCTGATCTTCCCACTTAGAGCTAGCGACAATCTGACCTTTGGGTCTGCAAGTCTTCAAGTCTTTGAGTCTTCAAGTCTTTAGTTTAGAATGCACGACCAACGAAAGTCTGACTTTGCTAACCTTTGACTTATGGTATCGCGTATTTGAATCTTTGACCCTTTAAGCTTTAACTCTTTAAGACCGCTAGTCTTCACTCAGTTGAATGTTAAAACATTGCTGCTTCAAGTCTTCGAGTTTGCGAGTCTTCGAGCCTACAGATCTTCGGGTTAGTCATGATACTTAGATAGATTGTACTGACGAACACAATAATACTCCAACTCCCTCTACGACCTCACTATAAGGGATCACTCTATGAAGTTATCCAACCAGGTCAGGTATAGGTATATAGTCTATTCAGTTGCCCTCTTGCTAAACACAGACTATTGTCAACAATGACAATCCAAAAGGGTTGTGGAAACAACATAGTGTTTTATTGCATTTCATATGTTATCAAATTAAAAATATATAAATTGAAAGCAAGCAGATTGTTTTTGGAGCAAAAATAATGAAAATTGACTTAAATGTTGAAAGTTTGATTCGAGTTAAAGGTTTGTATCTCGAAATAGTTCAAGACTAGAAGTTTTTGAGTTAAGATAAGGGAAATTTGATATCTCAAAGTAAATGCATAGTCTGATATCTTGAAAAACTTCGAGATCGCAAAGAAGAAGAATCGAAGTAAAACCCCAATGTATGTACTGAAGAAGTCTGAGATAAGGAATATATCTTGAAGCACTTCAAGATCTTGAAGGAAGTCTTAAAGCTTATATATTGAAGTAAAAGCATTATTCGATATCTCAAGGTAATCCATGAGCACATTTTAAACGACTTCAAGACAAAAATTATATCTCAAAGGGATTCGACATCTCGAAGTAATCCAAAAGCTTGTATCTCAATGCAAATCTAGAATGACTTTGAGATAAGAACTATATCTCGAAGTAGTATTTATCCCAAAGCAACCCAAATGTATATTTCGAAGAAGGTTATCTCGAAGTAAATTTCTATCCAACGAAGTGATTTTTTTTTTTTTTGCATCCAAGGAAAGGAGCCATGCTTTGTCTAACCACATTTCTCATTAGAGGTCACTGCTTGTTGGCCATGCCCTACTGACTTACTTTTGTAGGGAATTGATCATATCTTCAAAAATCCTACAACTTTAATTAATTTGGTAAAGGGGGTATGGGAAATAGCACATTTTAGCCAACAATGTCAAAAGCAAGGAAATGTTTTTGTTTTAAATAGAGGAAACAGATGACAGTAAAGGATAGAAATGAGAAATTGAGAATCAATTACAACTCATTCTAGCATATTTAGGAGTACATTAAAGTAAAAGAGAAATGAGGCCAAAAAAAGAAGTCCTACAGTTTGGGTAGAGTCCACGGTCAAGATAGAGATTGTAAATCCTAGCAAGAGCAATCAACGTTGACGTCTAACTCTCTTTCTAGTTGTTAACTTCACCTGAGCCAATCTGTAATCTTAGTTTTCTTGTAATATTTAATTTTATAATCTCTATAATCTATATTATGTTTAATTTAATTTAAAGCTTTATCATTTTAATTCTTGCATATTTATTTCATTTCTTTAAATGCTTTATTTAATTGTTTTCTTTAAATTCATGCTCTTAAATTTAAAGTTTTCAAATCAAAATTTTCAAGCTTTTAAGTCTAGCCCGTGGCTAGCAAACCCAACCTTCATTGCAAATACCATCTTTTCATTTATTTCCTTATATTATATTTGGTTAAGATCTTTTTATTCAGCATAAACCTAAAATAAAGTGAAATAACATGTTGTAAATCTAAATCCTTCCTATAGGAGATGATATAGGACTCTAAGTTCTAATTATTACATGGCATAGCCCTAAACTTGGGGCAATTGTGTACCTATCCAACTTTTACACAAATAATCTAGATAAGTTGGATTAAGCCAATGTACTTGAAAATGGGGGTTGTTGGGATTTCACTAAGAGCATGGGGATCCTTTGTCAGTTATTGTTATTATTTTTTCATTCTCTTCTTTTTGCACCCTAGGAGGTTTGTCCCTAGTTTGGTGGGTTGTCCAAAATGTTTTGTTGCTTAGTAGTTTTGTGCCTGAGCAAAGGGTCCCCCTATTATCCTCTTTTCTTAAAACAAATGGTGTCATTTGTCACGCCCCGGATTTCCCAACACTGAGGAACCGGTTAGTGATGCCACATGCCTCGCGCTTAGGAGGACAAGGGGTTAGTGAATGGTCATCTAGTAAGGCTCCCTCAATGGGTGCTGCCCCAAAACTTGCTACAACCTCACACATGACATGTATAACAATAATAATAACCACTTTATGTAATAAAACTGTGTCTCATAATAAATAGGGTACCCAGCCCCAAAACACAATGTCTCAAATAAATACACCAATCTCAAGTAAATACATGAGTCTTAATCTCATCAATTATAATTTTCAATAAAATAGTAAATCAATCACACATGCTTCCATAGCAGTGTAATCCCTCTAATGCCTACTAGGTCCTGCAGAGAAAGACATCAAAGGTGGGTGAGCAAACCATAGCTCAGTAGGGGTTATACCTCCCTGGACTAACCCAACATCTACTCCACAATATGCAATATGCGCTGTGCAAATATGTGCAGTGTAGTATAGTTAAAACAATAGTAAACCACACTCAAAGGAATCAAAGGTGGTTCCCTCAATGGAACCTAAATGCTCATGTCCACTCTTGGACCGTCCCATCAATGGGACCTCAATAACTCATGTCCATCCCATGGACTGTTCCCTCAATGGAACCTCAGTATCTCATATTCAATCCAAGACTGTTCCCTCAATGGAACCTCAAAATCTCATGTCCAACGCTGGACTGTCCCCTCAATGGGACCTCAATATCGCATATCCAAATAAAATAGTATGCACACAAGTATGTCATCACACATCAAAATTTCAGAATAACAATTCTCACACATATATCCCAATGCTCCATGCACTTTAATATATATGTATATATGCTCATATACACATAAATCAACAAATCTCAATACTCATTGACATCAAGGTCACTCATCACAATGCGATAGCTTTCCAAACAGTTTTATCAAAATAAAGTTCGAAATCTCAACATTTAGAATCTTCATAACCACCGAAACAGATTCAACAGGACAGAACCACCTACCTCGAATCTGGTTGCATTAGGGTTTGGAATCGGAAGGTCCTTCTTGCTCTTGCTCCTCCGCGCTAGATGTCGTCTACCCACACGGCGACAGCGGCTAGGGTTCCCTTTCCCTCCTAAAAATACAGAATATATGTATAACAAAGAAAACACGTTACACTAGGTCGACGTGGCTCAGAACACGCGTCACCCTCATGTCTACCTCCGCTACTCCGGATCACTTGATGCTGTGGATCAATATGAGCTAGCCACGGTACGGATTACTCCAGACTACTAAGTCTGAGGGATCGCTCGCATCCTTACTCCGTGCTAAGGGATCGTTCAGATCCTTACTCCGGCTCCGGATTTGACCATGATCCTCCTTTGCTCACTCCAACATACTAGAAAACACATAAAAACCATAATTTTATCATCATAAGGCCTGTCCCAACCTCTAACTTTTTGAACTAAGACAAGGGTCCTCACATCATTGGTCATCAGAGTTGGTTCTGGCCCTACTATTCAAGTATGAAGACCAAGGTTATCAAACTCGAGATTTTATGTAAAATCATTTTCGATAGGTAAAATCGAAATCGTAAAATCAAATAGTAAAATCGAGATTTTACTAAATTTAATATATACTATATAATTAATTATATATAATTAAAATTAACAATAATAAATTAACTTTTGTAGTTAAAAATATAAAATTAATTAACAAACCTTACTAAAAATAATCAAGATGCTAAACATTTAATGTCAATAACTCAATATCCATCTCACTCATTAACACAAATTAAAATAAAGTTTTAATTTCACAGAAAAAGGCATATATGTCTTGCACCTTCAAATACGTCCTATTCTTTCAAATTTCTACCATAAATAATTATATGATATATCACTTATCAATTTATATTATTTATATGCACACCACAATTTCCATATATTAAATCAAACAAAAAAAGTAATCACACACACACAACAGTGACAATACATAGAAAGAAGAAGAGTGAAGGACAGCTCACATCAAGCGGCTTGATCGCCGTAGTGAAGATCGGTGGCAGGAGGCAGTGGTGGCGGTGGCTTGGTGCTCGTTGGGGAGGAAGACAAGTCAGAGGATGAGAGTGATGCTAGTGATGCAATCGGGACGGCCAAACGAGAGGAGTGATGAGATCGAGATGGACGAACGAGAGGAGTGATGAGATCAGGAGGCCCTTCTGTGTTGGAGTCTGGCGTCGGAACTCAAGGATGAAGCCGAGCGATGAGGCCTGAGGAATCTCATCAATCGTTGGCACAGGTTATATGAGTGAGGAGGCGGATGGACGGATCGAATCGAGTGCTGGATAGTGGACACGGATTGACGAATGAATTAGGGATTAGGAATTGCGATTTCATACACGTCCAAGGTAACCTCAGGCGCCTACAGTTTCACGTACGAGTTCATTCAAAAACAATTTTTTAAGCAGGTTTAATCGAAATGGCTATGTCAACGCATAAACTTGTACGTGATTACGCTTTAAAATGTGAGTTTGATAACCTTGATGAAGACACTATTGTTTCCAAGACTAAACACGAGTCGCTTATGTTTTTGATTAGGAGATACTTATTATTAAAACTTAACCACGTTTCAAGTTTCAAGGAAGGCTTTTATGTTATGCAATTTCTCAAGAAAATATTTATTACTTACCATTAATGAGTTCCTAATTAAATGTTAATGTTATGGCAATGCTAAATTGTCAGTGTACATGATGTTTATTTAAATTGAATGGTAAATAAACTGAGTATTAATCTTGCTAAATAAAAATTTGTTGAATATTAAATAATTTTAATTATCAATTATAAAGTTTGAATGAATTTAGTTCATGATTTCACTTATGTAAAATATAATTTCTAAAAGAAAAATAATATTTGTTAAATAATATTTTGTCTTATGTATAAGTTCGATAATTCAAATGTTCATTTATTATTTTATAGAATTAAGACCGTAAAGAAACTGAGTCGAGTTGAGCAGTAATGTGTTAGAGTTCGATTTGATACTATTCATTAACAAATTGAGCCGAAGACAACACTAAATCACTGTATTCACATTCATTCGTTAGTGTCTGCGAATAATTCATTAATATTCCCAAACAACTCATAAACATTAATTTATAAACAATGTTCATGAATACATTGACATACTTATTCGCGAACATTACATTTTTAGTTTATTTATGAACTTAAGTTGTTCATTCATTTAATTGTTCGTGAACTAAAACACCTAATTATCATAAAATTACAAACAAATTAGTTCATTTGTTTATTCATTTATTCGCGAATTCAAGAGGTTATTCGTTCATTTGACTGTTTGTGAATTAAAAGACTATTTCTTTAAAATTTATAAATAAACATATTTGTTTGTTTGTTTAACTGTTCATAAATATTTGTTTATGAACATCTATCATGATAAACATCGATTTATAAACATAATTATTAATATTCGTAAATACATATTCACAAGCATAAATGAATCGATTACAGCCTTATTTGAGTTGTTCGTTTGTATTCGCAAATAAAAAAAATTAATCATGAACATTACCTTTTAAAACAAATCAACATAAATAATTTTTTATCGAGTCAAAACACGAATTTGATTGCAATCACAAACATTACCTTTTATTTATGGTCTTATATGAAAATAATGGGCATTTCTTGGGATGATTTATCAAGCAATAAATAGAAATAGCAATATTTTATACGTGGGTCCTCGATATAATTGTCCCAGGTCAGGTGGAATTCACTACTTTGGATCAATATTTAAAAAACAAATTCCCCAATGCCACGATAAACCCTTTTTAATACCTCAAATTAGATTCCATGTAAATTTGGCTGCGTATGCTCATTTGGAAATCAAACTACTCTAAAGCACGCACGTATTAGGGCTTCAAAAAGCATTGAAAATATGGGCGCACTGTGATAATTGGGTAATGCATGCTACTGAGGTCGGTCACGTGATACAAAACAAAACTCGAAGTTGACTTCTGCCTGATGTTCACAACTCGTATAATAATTAAGTAGTGCGCATGCACTCTAATTGTGACCGCAAATACGCGATCTCAACAAAATGATTGAAGGGGGGATGTCTTGTAGGACGACGATAATTGTCGGACCACAGCAGGGTGGCTTTTGTTGTCGAAATGGATTAGTGGGAGGGTGATCGTAATATCAGTGCCCCAATCTCATCCTTAAAGGGCTTAAAGTTCTTATCCCTCCAGCCACCTTTGTATAAAACGAGGGTAAGGTACTATGAGAGTTAGGAATCCGACCACGTCTGTGTGAATAATTTAATTGGGTAGTGTTTGCAACCCCACCCGCCCCTACAACCAGTGGAAGACGAAAAGGAAAGGATGAGAGAGGTTTTTCCTTTTCTAAAAAACCCCAAAAAAAAAACTGAGACGCTGTGTTTCACGTGTGTAGCCTCCAAGAAACACACGACACCGGCCACAAATTAAAGAATCATGATTCTATATAGCTTAACACAACATTTAAATTGTCTTATTTTGCTATGTAAGTTCATCTTCAGTTATAATAAAAATTATAGTTAAATTTTACTTAAATTAGTCTTCAAATCATTATATATAATTAGTTAACGTGTTAAAATTTTATTTTAACTTTAGTTTTAGCTTTGACTAAACTATTACCTCAGCTTCTCCAATTGTGATCGATCCCTTCCAGCGGCAGCCTCCCCTGTCACCCCTGTCCTCCACCTAGCGCGTCCCTCTGCATTGCCCATCGTCTTCCTCCATCTCCCTCTGCTTCTGTTGCCCTCCACATACACTCTTTCCCACGAAAACGGTTTTCCCATTATGTAAGAGTAGATCTAGGGTTAAGTATAAATTAGAACAAATAAAACTTAAGTTAAAATATAAATCATATAATATTAGAGTAACATAAGTTAAAATGGTAATTTACCAAGTTAAAATTAGCTTTAATTATTCATTTTAGCATTAAAAATACTCTAATACACAAAATTATATTGTTTTAGTATGTAATTTTTAAAAAAAATATTAAATGACAAGATTTTACTCTATGTTAATTATTTTAGAAATTTTCCACAGTTGACAAGATTTTGCCTGGGTCATTTGGAAAACGCACACACAAAACATGGGTAATTATAAAATTGTGCCATTTTAGTTATTGAATCAAGCGTCCAATGTCACGGGATTATGATTTTTATCCGTCCAATTCATTAGTTTTTCTTTTCTTTATTTCTATTTCACATACGGAGGCTACATGGGGTGTGCAATGCCTAAAATGGTGAGTGGGTGAGGTTTCACCCTGACTTGCTCCAAAATTTATGCCAAGTGTCAGAGAGTACCCGATTTGGGACGCGAGTTCGTAAAGGTAATTATTGTTTGTTTCAAAATTTAACTATTAGATGTAATATTTATGTAGTACATGTCACTCCTATAAAATTTTATAGTAATTTAACTGTTGAATTTTATACAAATGAAATTATAAGAAATTAAAAAAACTTATAGGAGTGACATGTACTACATAAATATTACATCTAATAGTTAAATTTTGAAACAAACAACAAAAAGTTACCTAAAAAGAGAAATACCGCACGGTGCGGCGTTTTCACACCGCGGCAGCGAACTCACGTCCCCCAATTTGAGGTCTTTTGCATACAAAGTTGGGACGAAAAGAGGAAGCCCCACCTCCATACCCATTTTATCACTTACCCGGACCGGTTCGGGATTTAGGAGTTAAAAAGGTGATCATTAAATTGAAATTTTTATTTCCGATACAATAATAATATTTATATCTATATATTAAATTATTATTATTTGTACTATAATTTTACGAATAATAAAGAATTTAAAATATATATTATTATTAAAGTTATAAATTAAAAGAAAACACAATAATAAAAAATAAATTATATAACATAAATAGGAATTATTGTTTTCATTGATAAATAAAATAAAACATTTAAACATTTAATTTCATTTTCTTCTCCAATCCAAAATAACAAAAAGTTTAAATCATAATAAATAAAAGAAATATAAATTTAAAATATTAAATATTTATTTTACAAAATTATCTTAAGAAATATCATTATCAATGAGAATCACTAAATCAATAACAATACATCATTTGAATTTATTTATTCTTGTATTTTCTGCATTACATCTGTATCATTAATAATCTTTGTCAAATCACTTTTAATAGATAATATAGCTAACTCACTCAATCTGACCTATTTTGATAAATAACATAGCTAACACAAAACATGTATATTCACAGCATATAACCCTAATTTAATTAAGAAAACATAATTTGCAAAGTATAAAAATAATTTTCAATCAAATAGAAATTCAAAAACTCAAATCATTATCAATCAACTATTCATAATTCAATTTCAACCCAAAAACTTAAAAATTACAAAATCCCAGACCGGCTAGACAAATATGCCAAACCTAGTATTGGTAGTATACCTTAGGGGTGTAACTTTAAACTACCAAAATCAATCCAAACTGACCCACCGAAACTATTAATTTATCAAACTGTTAAAACTAAACAAAAATTAGTTTGGTTTGGTTTGAAACCTATTAATATATCGGTTTGGTTTGGTTTAGGATTTCAAAACCTCTATTTAAACCAAACCGAATAATATTGTTATTTAGTTATTTTCTATTTTTCTTTTATGTTTTGAGACTTGTTTATTTAAGATTATTCGCTAATATTTAATATGTTGAGTTTGTGAATTATATTATTTAGTTTTGAGACTTATAATTATAAATTTAATATATATTAGTCTTCATATGCTTACAGACTATTTATTTATTTTTATTTTCTATCATTTTAACATTCAAGAACTCAAAAATTGATGAAACAAACCGACTCATATTGATCTAAACTGACAATCTTTCGAACCACCAGTTCAAACCAAACCAAACCAAACCAAATCAGTTTGGTTTGATCCAAGCAACAAGTTTAGTTTGGTTTAATTTTGTTCAAATCGAAACACATCAAATTGATTTTAAAATAGCTTAAACTAACCCAAAACGAACCAATTTCACCACTAGTATACTTTAGCCCCAGAAAATGAATTGCAAAGCCAAATCACTAGATCGGGTTAAGTGGCTTTAGATCAAACTCAGCAGGAGGGCGTTGAGCAACATTTGGTAGTGGTGGTGTGAAGTTTGGAGAGGAGAAATAGAGTGGAGCTATCCGTCGTGGAGGCTGGAGCATGGAAAACTAGTGGCTATGTTTTGCTTTTACAGCTCCTTTGCTGATCGGACCTTTTCACATTAGGTTAGTGAATGCTGAATTAGCATGCGCTACCGCTAAAAGAATTCAAGATAGAGGTGAGATTGGACCCTATTAGTCGGCCAAATTTTAGGGGTCCAAGGCAATGGCCCCACTTGCTTGGCCTTAAAGCTTGCTCTACACTAACCTTAAAACATTAGTAACAAATTTTCTATAGGAGTTTGTTTTCCTTTATTTAAAAAAAATATAAAATTATTTCCACAATATAAGTTCAATATTTAACATTTTCTATTGAATTTATATAATATTTTTTAATGTATTAAAAAATACTATTTATTATATATGATTTCTCAATTATAAAAAATTATTTTTTCCCTATCACCTCTTCTTTTTTCTCTTTTTCACGTTCCCACTCTAATTTTCATTTTTGTTTTATACAAAACAAAAAAACATATCATAAAAAAATAATAAAATATTATTTTAATAATATAAAAAATTAAAAGAATATATTGTAGTGTGTATTTATATAGAAAAATAAAAAATAATTTAAATCTTCAATTTTAAGAAAAACAATGAGAAAATGCTGCTAGTATTTCTACCATACATCTATGTGTATATATAGTATGAAAATAACATATTTATTGATATATTACCTCTACCATAAATTAAACAATAATTTGGTGCTTTGATTAAACACTAATATAAACTACATCGTTTTAGTTAGAAACGATATGTTTCTAGGGGCATTATACTCACACTTCCATGTGTGTGTTGGACAAATTATTTTATCGAGTATAGCATTGGGGCTTCAATTATTTTAAGGATACAACTTGCATCCAACCTAGGTTGGAAGAAGTTTCTCCAACCCACGAATGTGACAGCAGCTAAAGCTGTCACGTGTCAAATTTAATTATATATTTTTTTTCTCTCTCTACTGTTGTGCCATCATCAACTCCGACGTTGACGGATCTTTCGACTTCCGCCCTTCTGTCCAAACCTGGCCTCCACAGGTACAACTCTTTTTATGTCACAAATATATTGTATTATGGGGTTTCATTGTGGAAGATTTGGAATATATATATATATATATATATATATATATATATATATATATATATATATATATATATATATATATATATATATATATATATATATATATATACCAAGTTCATGGTTTGATGTCCCAGGCCGTTTAGAATGAAACTTAGCGGGTCAATAAACTGGTTTATTGGTTTGTTGATGGAGATAAATTGAATGGTTGACTTTTGTGTATTCCTGAGTGAAGAATATGGAGTATTGATAAACGACCAAAGGGGCGATGATTTTTTCTATCGATTGGATCAAAAAGCAGCGTGATCTCTGCATTTGACTAGTGAGCGGTGTGGAATCTTGGAAGTTGGCAAAAAAAAAACCAATGGGAGTGAAAGTAGCGATGACACCCCACTGTCTGTTAGTCACAGTCTTATTGAATCATCCCACAACCCTTCATTCCATCTTCGCAAACCGTCCCAACTTGGAAGAAATGGAGCCAAAGTGAAGGGTTGATCGCATGCGAATATGGGTAGGATCAGGAGCGATCCCTCTTTTAGGACCTGCCACCTCTTTGTCTTCGTCACTCAACTGACCGATTAGGAGAATCATCATCCCTTAGGCTAGGTTTGGACAAAAGGGCAGCGATTGGAAGAGCCGTCGATGTTGGAGTTGATGATGGTACAACAGCGGAGAGAGGAAATAAAATAAAAATTAAGATAGAATTAAATTTGACATGTAGCAACTTTAGCTGCTGGCACGTTGGTGGGTTGAAAAAATTGCCTCCAACTTGGGTTGGAGGCAAGTTCTACCCTTATTTTAACTAGCTAAAAAATATCGGATGCATTGGCGATATGGAGATAAATTTAGGTTTGGGGTAAAAACAAATGAGAAGCATTAATTCGACCCATACCCACCTCATGTCATGAACATCCCTACTAAAGGCCCAGCCTCTTTTTGAGGAACAAACAAATGAATATATATATATATATATATATATACATATATGTTAAAACGTATTCATGTATATACCATATTGGTATTACCATAGTTGGACGTCCGTATCCTATAAAGGCTATGTTTTGTATTCGATATCAAATATTACACTTCCTTATCATGGTATCAGAGCCATGATGCTTTACCACGCTGCTCGAGCATCCACAACGCACGACGTTCGCAAACGACCAACGACGTTCGCGATTCACACAGCAACGCGACGACGATCTCCTTTGCCAACGGAATCCTAGCCACACCCGTCCTGGCCGTGATGCTCTTGGCGACGCAATACTTGGCGATGCGATACTTGGCGACGCGTTCCTGGCCGCGACCCTGCCATGCGTTCCTGGCCGCGACGCTCTTCTAACACGACGGGACGACCCAGGCGACGCTCGTTTCTCTGCAACTGGAGACGATGGTTGGCCACAGCGTCTGTGTCTGGTGACGCACGATCGCTCTGCGTCTAGCAACAATGGCCGCTCTACGTCTGTGTCTGGCAACAACAATCGGTGACGCACAATTGCTCTGCGACGGTCGGTGACGCACGATCGCTCTGCGACATTTGCTTGGCTCCCGCGATGTTAGGTGGTAACGCGTCTGGGTCGTGCGGTGGCTCCTATAGTGCTGACTGCATACTTCGCTGCCTGTGGTGATACTTTGGTGACGATGCTAGCCCATGACGCATGATCTCTCGGTGACGCAAAATGCTCTCCTGTGAGTCTGTTCCAATCTCGATGACTGGCGTCGTATGGACTTGCTACACAGCAGGTCACGCTGGTGATTTGTGTTGTGTTAAGTATTGTGGGGTTTAATTGCCTGCTGCTGTTTCAGTATTACCTACTACCTGTTGTTCTTGGATGTGTTTCTTGCTATTTCAGTATATTTTGCTATTGCTTCTGTTTTAAGCCATGAATACAACCCATCCATCGCCTCTTCAATTGGCTTCTGTGAAGTTAGATGGATACAATTATGTGCCTTGGTCTACGGCTGCTGAGGTTTATGCTTTGGCTACTGATCAAGCACCATATCTGTATGCTGATAGCCCTCCGGTTGGTTCCACTGTGGAGGCCAAAGCTAAATGGACCAAAGGCGATGCCATCCTTCGAACTCAATTGTGGAATAGCATGGAACCATGGTTGGTACCTCAGTTTATGCCGTGTAAATCTGCCAAAGGTATTTGGGATAAGTGTACCTTAATGTACGCTGGCAAGGATAATCTGCAGCGTGTCTGTGACACATGGGGGGAATTATTTGATCTCCAGCTTGGCAATCAAACGTTACTAGAGTTTTATTCCACATTTACGTCGCTTCGACAGCGACTTGGTACCTTTTTACCACCCACTATGGAGGTCGATGTACTGACAAAGCGACAGGAGGACATGTTTGTTATGTTGTTCCTTAAAGGATTGGGACCCTCTCATTCCGACGTTCGGCATCAAGTCATTTGTGAGCGGTCCCTTCCATCTATTGATGAGGTTTTCTCGCGAATTCTTCGCTACACTGCGGAAACGAAGGCTTCCCTCACTCCTTCTGTTGCTTCCGAGTCATCTGCCATGGTGACACATGTCCCCGGGGGCCAACGCAGTCGGGGGCGTGGTATACGTGGTCGCGGCGGTCGTGGAGATCGTAATCTGGGAGTCGTCGCCTGTGGTGCTTATGTTCCACCTGGTGGATGGACACAACGATTCTGTACACATTGCAAAAAGGTTGGACATACAGAATCCTATTGTTATACTCTTCATCCTGAATTACGCCCTACACATATGGCATATGTTGGGGTTAGTGAATCGGCCCCTGCTATGGTGGTTACTACAAAGTCCACATCGTTTACATTTGGACCAGTAACACTGTCACGTGCTACTTATGATTCTTTGGTAGGCGCTGCCCAAATGACTAAGGCTTCTGCAACCACTGCTGCTTTGGCACCTCAACCTACAGGTAGTTCTTCTTGTTTACTTTCTTTCACCCCTGATGCCTAGGTGATAGATTCCGGTGCCACTCATCATATGACTGGTAACTCTGCCCTCTTGTCTTGTTTTCAAACTTCACCACTCACTTCATCACTTCCTGTTACCTTTGCTGATGGTTCACAAACATCTGTCACAGGCACTTGGAACCACTCGATTAAGTCCCTCGCTTTCACTCTCGTCCGTGTTACACTTGCCACACTCACCATATAACTTGATATCTGTTAGTTCCTTAACTAAATCGCTCAATTGTTCTATAACTTTTTCATCCTCTGGTTATGTTTTTCAGGATCTAAAGACTGGGCGGACGATTGGTGGGGGCATTGAAGCTAATGGCCTCTATTATTTTAATGGAGCTCTATCCTCTGCTACTGCTACGGTTGCCCAAGATCCTTCCGATGTTTTTCGCTTACATTGTTGTTTAGGCCATCCTTCCCTTCATACGCTCCAGTCCATCACACCATCTGCTATGTCTGTTAAGACTCTTCCTTGTGAAACGTGTGAGTTAGGTAAACATCATCGTGTGTCCTTTCCTGCACGTCACATAAATCGAGTGGACACGCCCTTTGCCTTGGTTCATTCAGACATATGGGGCCCATGTCCTATATCAACTTTCTCTGGTTTTAGATATTTTGTTACCTTTGTCGATGATTATTCTCGTATGACTTGGTTATGCTTACTAAAAGATCGAACCGAAGTCTTTTCTTGTTTTCATAAATTTTATTTTGAAGTGCAAACCTAGTTTCAGGTTTCTGTGAAGTGTTTGCAATCTGATAATGCGAAAGAATATTTAAGCTCCTCCTCGGGGTTTCAACCGTTTCTTGATTCTTATGGTATTATTCATCAAACCTCTTGTTTTTATACTTCTCAACAGAATGGAGTTGCAAAACGAAAGAATCGTTATCTACTTGATATTTCCCATTGTTTACTAGTATATATGCATCTGCCTAAATATCTGTGGGGATTTGCTGTTCTTACTACGTGTTATTTGATTAACCGTCTTCCCTCTTCTGTCCTTCATGGCCGTGTTCCTTACTCTATTCTTTATCCTAGTAACCTACTTTTCTCTATTCCCCTTCGTGTGTTTGGGTGTGTTTGTTTTGTGCAGCATCTTGGACCTGGTCGAGATAAGTTGGATCCTCGTGCCATTAAATGCATATTTATAGGCTATTCACGCACTCAAAAAGAATATCGGTGTTATGATCCCTCTCGTCATTGGGTTTATGTTTCTCGTGATGTCACTTTTCATGAGGATTTGTCTTATTATTCTTCTTCTTCACCCAGCAAAACTCCTGCTTTGGTGCTTCCAACTCCTGTTTCTCCTATTCCTGAGGATGAATCTGCCTTCCCTGACAGGGGTTCTCCACCTTTGGATCTGTTTACTGGGCAAACGTATCAGCGACGGATGCCTACTTCACTTCCCGAGGCTTCTGCCCCCTCGATCAACGTCCCATCTTCTGGTCCGCCACCGCCTCCTAACCTGCCTATTGCCCAGCGTAAAGGTACTCGTTTTTGTGTTGGTCATCCTCTTGATCGGTTTGTTTCTTATACTGGTCTTTTACGCTCTCGTTATACTATGTCAAACTTTATCACCACTGCTCATTTATCCCCATCCTTTTCTGCTTTTGTTTCTTCTCTTTCGTCTGTGGATGTGCCTCGCAGTGTTGCAGATGCTCTCGCTCATCCTGTGTGGTCTCGTGCTATGGAAGATGAAATGTAGGCTTTTGTTACTAATGAAACTTGGGTTCTCACCCCGCTGCCTGCTCATAAGCATGTTGTTGGTTGTCGGTGGGTGTTTACTGTGAAAGTCCATCCTAATGGCTCCATTGAACGTTTGAAGGCTCGCTTGGTTGCTAAAGGCTACACTCAGGTTTATGGTGTCGATTATGATGACACGTTTTCTCCTGTTGCCAAGATTCCCTCTGTTCGAGTGTTCTGTAAGTCCCAAAGTGAGTCTAGAGGGGGGGTGAATAGACTTTCTTCGTATGCAGAAGCTAGACTGTTAGCTAGTTTTGGATTCCTCTACAGATGATTATGATGGAAGTATTTATGGAGAAGATGACAGTAGTATTGTGAGGATAACGTGAGTGATGATGAGCTATCAGACAAAACTGAGATAAGAGTAAATGCTCTTTTCTCAACAGATCTCAATTGTGAAAGAGATGGTTTATGATAGATCTAAGTGAGGAAAACAAACAACACAGGGATCAAGACTTAATGGAAGTGCTAGATCTTTGATGAACAAGAGGTTTGTGAATACTCAGACAGATTGCTCTTGTTCTCGATTCAACACGGCACACAGCACTTGTCTGAATTCTCTCAGAGTCTCTCACTCTTCCGTTGGAACTTTTTCTTAGTTCTGCAAAAGATTCTTTTTCATCTAAGTCCGTCAGAACCAATATCTTGTGTTCTGTGTGTTTCCTTCTTTTGAGAGAGAGGTTAAAATCTTAATTTTGTCGTTAAGTGCATGAGAGATATATTTTTAAGATTAAAGTGCTCGTGCGCAATGATGTCCATCCCGACAGACTGACTTCCCGCCACTGAAAATGCGGAATGTCAGGGGATGGGTTGATCTGCTTTGATTTGCAGATCAGATGCCCATACTGCGTATTTGGCATGCAGTCGATCTTGGCCGTTCATCCATGGATGGTAGTTGGCAGCAATTAATGTGTCATTAATGCACTCAACTACTCGGGATGGCGCAAACTTGCTGTACAAACCCTAGTGACAATATCGCTAAGTGGTTGTGTTTAGGGTTGTAAGTTTGCCTCAAAGGTAGATGCCTCGTAGGTTCGGTGACTCGAAGATTTCAGTTAGCACCTGTAGAAAGTTGCGAAGTTTTGCTTCAGGCTTTATGGTGTTTCTGCGAGTTTACGACTCACATCTTCGAGTCTTCGAGGCTAAAGGTCAGGTTGGATTAGCCTTTTATGTCACTCTGTTAACTAAAGTCTACGACTCTGGGTGTCTATGACTCTGCGAGTCTGCGACTCTTCGAATAACGCTTAGAGTGACTTCTTCGAGTTCAACTAATCTACCTGTTATTGTAGCTACAAGTCTATGACTCTAGTTCTGCGGGTCTACGACCTTCGGGTCTCTCAGTTTACTATATTTGACTAAGTGGTCTGAAAATCTTCGACTCTACGAGTCTTCAACTTCGCTTTTCTTCCTTAGTCTTTCACAGAGGCTCATAAACTGAGTTCCTGTATAGCTACGACCCTTTAGCTATAACTCTCCATTATCGATCTCCAAGTCTAGAAGTGTTGGCAATTTCTCTATAGTGACTGTGTCCCTTGAGTCTACGAGTGTACGACTCTACGACCCTTGAGTTACAGTTTCATTTGTTTGCCAGTCTTTATAGCATCGGCTCTTCGACCTTCAACCTACGAGTCTACGAGTCCAGTTTTCTTAACACTATTTGAAGGCTTCGACTCTGCGACTTCCGATCTACGAGTCTACGAGTCCTATTTTCTTAATAGTGTTCGAAGGTTTCGACCCTACGACTCTACGAGTCTTCGAGTCTAGTGACAATTGAAGTTTTGTTAATTGACTTAAGTATTTATGGGGACTCTACGAGTCTACGAATCATTTAGCTTTGGTTACTGTTCTTAACACTTCTTCGACTCTACGAGTCTCCGAGCTTATTGACGCTTACAGTAACACTCTCTTTTCCGTACTGTGACTCTACGACCTTCGACCCTGGATCTACGAGTCGCAATGTTCTATCACTGTTTCGCCTTGAGTCTCCAGACTCTACGAGTCTACGAGTCTCTTGCCAATACGTCCTATGACAGTTTCACTTCTACGAACTTCGACTCTTCGACCCTACGACCTTCTGTTCTTCGAGTCTCCAGACTTAGACTATATTTTGGCAGCTTAATCAAATCCTATATTTCCAACAATCTCCCCCTATTTAATGTAAGCTGACAACGAGTAAATACATGAAGTCTGAGACTACAAGTTTGATGGGCAATTGTAGATTAATTAAAAGATGTCTTTGCATATAAAGAATTTGGAGGAGATCAAAGTTACAAAAATGCACACTCCTCTCCCCCATAGGCATGAAGGCTGCATTAGCTGGCTCGTGTCAAAGATAACTCCCCCTACGAGCTTACTCCCCCCTTGAGAAACACTCCCCCTTTCTGGGGTGAGGAACAAGCACCAGAACACAAATCATATGGGAGTAATGGAGTAAAGAACGGAACAGCTGGCAGCATAGCAAAGGCATACAAAAAAGATAATGGACAAAAAGTAAGTACACAGAAAAGTGAAAAGCAAGACATGCAGTGTACAAGAAATTATAGTACATGACAGTTATGGGTTATATTTAGAGTACAAGACACTTTGTGTAAATAGAAAAATAGTAGCTTGCTCGCGCAGGAGTTGAGCAAGAGTCAAGTGTAACAAGGCCGCTCGACTACTCACACGATCAAATTCAGGCACGAGAGCTGGGAACCCGTTGGTGGTCAGGATGCGGATGTAATGGCAAACATAGAAGCCGTAGCTATGAGCATCATCCTGAGCAAGAACGCCTTGCTTGACTCGTGTAATGTCCATCGGTTTGGAGAGATGATAACCACCACACCCATGCGAGTATCCCTGCATGACACGGGTGAGAGTGCGATTGAATTCACACAGTTGTTCACGCCGATGGAGGAGTAAGGTACTAGGTTTGGAGTCGAAGATAACGATCCGTTGGTTCTTGAAATCAATGTCGAGAAGAAACCAGTGCGGGGATGTGGACAAGTAGGGAATAAGCACATGGTCTACCTCATTCCAGGGACGGAAGGAGTTCTCATATCTACGACCCTGTATAATCTCGATCATTGCTGCATCATTGAGCAGCTGAGCCTGCATGATCGGCAAACAGAGTTCCACCCTGGTATCTCTACGAATGTGGAGAGGTAGCTTCTCAAGAAAGGATTTCTGTGCGAAGATGAACTGAGTCATCTCAATGTTATCCATTTCTTCACCGTCATGAAGTAGTCGACAAAGGTCAGGTCCGGTGAAGAAAGTTTCATAGCCGCAGGTCCTCGCAGTGGTATCCCCAGCAATATAGGTGTTGAATGCAGCCAGTTCAGCTGAGGTGTCTCCAGTAGTTACAATGCGAGGTGGGGCTAAAGGTTGGTCAGTATTGGTAGCGGTTGGTTTGGTAGGTGAGGCAGGCATGGTGTACTCAGCCGTACTTGGATGTGAAGTTGAGGGGCCTGCCTGAGTGGAAAAAGATGGTTGGTAGGGAGCAGCCGACTGCTTCTTCATGCGGGTTGCAATGGGAACATCATCATCATCATCAGAATCTGAGATGACTATGGTTCTGTGTGCACGCTTTCTCCACCGCATGTAAGTAGCAGTAGGTTGAGAGTGACTTGGAGACGGTACGGCTAGTTGTGGAGTATCAACTAGTTCAGGTGCAGGTCGGTCGGATGCCTGTGGGAGTGTGTTTTTGACAGTTAGAGATATTTCACCACTAGCAAGACGATGACATTCTGACAGAATAGCTCCCAGAGTTGTACTGAGTCCTTTGTATTGTCTCTGGTAAGCTCCCTTGATGTCTTCACAGTGCTCCTCCAGATGTCTAAACCCATCTGTGCTCGCACTTGTGAGTGATGTCATTTCTTGCTGCACCTTATCGAGGGTATGATCTGATGATTCAACTTGCGTTCGTACCTCTTCAATGCTGGACTCCATAGTAGCCAGTCGTTCTTCAAAGGCCTGAGAAACTGATGTCTTGAGGATGCCAGAGGATATCAGTTTCTCAATGACCTTGCCGGCCAGAAGATCTACTTCTTCAGCCGTCAAAGAACGTGAGTGAGACGCAGCTGGTACTGGAATAGCCATTGGAATATTGGTTGCGAACTCCTCACTCACCTGAGTGGCCACTTGATGAACGACATGTACAGATGGTGTGGCCATCTCAGTCCCTTCCACAGTCTCACGAACTTGTGGGACAGATCCGCCATCAGAGTCACTAGCTGCAGCACCAGGAGTTTCTTCTTCTTCTGCTTCTTCTTCGACAACAATGCCCACCACCTCAGCATTATGTGGAGTAGATGTGACGGGTGAGTCCACTATGATAAGAGATGGGGCAACCACTGATACGGCTTCCACTGGGTCTTTTCTTACACGACCCTGCTCGACTAACTAATAAATCAAATGGTCTTTATCTACCATCTGTTTACCAAAAGCGATCCATGCCTTTCGTAAATCAGCGGGGGTCATATGAGCCTTGCCATACTCCATATAAAATTCTTTTAGCTCAGACTCTCCAAGGGTGCTCAACAGTACAGGTGTAGTACCCCTATCCTCTGGGGTATCCTGTGCTGGTGTCTGCCCTCCAGCTGCAGGTTCTCTTACTTCTGCAGTATCCTTGGGTAGCTCGACAGTAGGGGTCTCCTCAGGTGTATAATTAGTGAGGAGATGAGTTCTGGCAATGTTCTCCACCACTTCAGTTATATGTACTGTTGCGGCGGATGCAGAGGAGCCCCTAGAAGTCTGAGAGACACGAACCGGCATTCGTGGTATGCGAGCGGGGGCTCATACAGAGCTGGTTGTGTCTCTTGCATGACTTCTTGCACCTGACTCAGTCCTCTTCATCGACTTGATCTCCAGTCGACCATCCTCATAAATACTTTTAAATATGTATTTGGTCGGCAGTGGCACTGAGGGCCTGGTGGAGAATACATCAGGGTGCAGAAACCTAAGGACTTTGGTGAGAAGATGTCCAAAGTGTCCCTTCTTGCTTTTGATCATGGAGTGTAGCTATGTTCCCCAATCTACTTATCATCCCTGTAGAACACTGCACATGATCTTCATCTGCTCATGACTTGCAGAGTCATGAGCCGTCTTCTTACACAAGGCAACTCGATCCGGTGACTATGAGAGTCACCAAGTGCCTGACCGGAAAAACCCATCTTCAGGGCTCCTCGACCTTGCTTTCCGGGATTGGAGTACCCCAGAAAAGACTTACACTCTTCTCTAGAAAGACTAAGAAGAGGATCAAAGGTACCTTTCGGGAGTAGAAGTGCATCTCGGATTGTTTCGGCAGAGATACGAATCTCCACTCCGTGTACAGTTCCTACCAGGTCTTCTCCAGAGAATGCCATGGTCTCGTACAATTCCGAGACATCTTCTATCAGTAAGTCTTGCATCCCTGAGCAGACAGATGCAATACCGGTTTCATCGAGGCGGTTTCTAAATTCGTCCAGCCAGGTGACTTTGGCATCGCCTATGGCTTCCCAGTCGATGATGAATCCCGGGACGATGTTGCGTATGTCGTCGGCCATCAATGAGCTTGGTCCTGCCATTGAGCTTGTAGAGAGAGAAAGTGACACTCGTAGAGAGAGATTGTAATGTTCGAAGTTGGTCAGGGGAGAGAGAAAGAGAGAAAGAGACAGAATCGAAGAGAGAGAGAAAGAGAGAGTTCTAGGGTTAGGGTTCGAGTTTGAAAACGACGAACTTACCTTTGAGCTCCGTCTCTATCAGTGACTTATATATGAGTTGAGAAGTGTAAAGACTCGTATTTGGGTAGTTTTGAGAGATAGTCATTCTATGGGAATGTAACTATCTGGACGGTAGTGTAGCCGTCGATGTGAGCATTTTGACTGTACTTGGGCCCAATTCCGAGTCGGGGCCCCGTTTGACCTGATTGTTGACTTTTCGGGGTCTATTGGTTGACTTTGCGTTTGAGCGGTCATTTGGGTGTACTAATATCTGTGTAGTATTGTGCTCGTCATTTCGAGCGTTTTGACTGTAGTTTGACTCAATTTGGAGTTCAGGACCTTGGAGGTTAATTATTGACCGGGTCAATGGTTGACTAGGTCGGTTGATCGGCAAAATATAAATAGGGGAAAGAGAGCTTCCACGTTACGTTTCAGCGTTTCACGTTTCCGTTGGAGAGCTTAGAGAGAGAAAGAGAGAAGGAAGCTTGGAGGCCTTGGCGATTTGGGGCGTTTTGAGCTCGTTCAAGCATCAAGAATCATTCCAGGTAGGTGTTCCATTGATTCTTCACCCTTTTCTTGCGTTTTTTTGGATTAACATGTAAGAATTTGATGAAATCATGCAAATTCGTGTTGAACCCTAGAATTTGGGGAAAAACCAATTTTGGGTTGAATCTTGTATTTAAATGCGTTCGAGGGGTAAGACGTGATTTAAAACCTAATATATAGTATTAGGTATGAGTTTTATGAGATTCCGGGTTGAATCCAGACGAGAAACAGTAAAAACGATGATGAACGAGAATCGTCGTGGAATCGAGAGAAACCTGATGAGATCGACTGGAAATTGAAAATTTCGAATGTGCGATTTCGAAGGTTCGAAGGTAGGTTCGATGTAGTGTAATTTCGAGTGTCGAATGTGAAATTTTCGAGTGTCGTTTCGAAGGTTCGAAGGTACTTCGAAGGGAGTTTCAAGGCGGTCATGGGTACTTCGAAGGTAGTTTTCGAAGGTAGTTCGAGTGTAGGTTCGAGAGTCGAAGGCAGTCCAAAAAGAGATTCGAAATACGATTCGAAATGCGTTCGAAATGCAGATTCGAAAATGTAGTTTCACCGGATTCGAATACGTTTGATGGATTGGACCTATTTACATTGCAACCTATACCTAAAGTACTATACTTAAGTTACAATGTAAATAACGAAATACCCCCCATTCGGATTCAAAGAAAAATACTAGAAAAATTAATTCCCACTATTTCAAAATGTGAAAATTGGGTTTTAGTGTAAAATTTCGGAAAAACCCAAAAGTTCGTAGTGGTGAATTTTTGGAAAGTGGGGTTAGACGTCTCGGAAAAATCCCCAAAAAATCAGATTATCTTATTTATGCTATGGGAACCCAATGCCAGGACTTTTGATTTCAAGAAAATAATTTCATGGGTACTTCCTTCATAAATCAAGGATTGAGGATTTACTTGGGAAGACTGGTTCTGATTCCAAAGGAAATGTTGAGCATGACATGCCATACTAATGTTAATATGTTGGTGTGAGGTATTGAGGCATGGACTCCGTGACTTGTTTGGGTTCTCACCGTGATGCACCGATGGTGCTATGTGGTTGACGTGGCGGCATATGCACCGTGGCAGCCCGTGTGGCGACCGTGGCCGGGCATATTGCGGCTGTGGACATGGCTAAGGCCTGAGTTGAGCCGTTGAGCTCGTGGAGCTAAGGCCGAGTGCCCTGAGCTGGGATCCCATGGAGGATCGTGGACAAGTTGTCCCGATATTTGTTGCAGGTTGAGTCCTGATGTTTGTGCACATTACACGGTGCACGAGTACACCGAGCATATAGTATAGACTTATATGTGTTGCATGATGTGGAGTGTTGGGGTCACCTCTCGAGCTTGTCACTCACCCCTACTTGTTGTTTACCTTTTTCAAGTGTGACCCGAGACTAGTGGAGGACTTTCTTCCAAGGACGTGCCCACTATCGATGTATGATACAGGTCGTATCGTATTGTGTATTGTATTATGTTTGTATCCCGGACATGAGTCCGTGGACGATTATATTTGCATACTGTTGGTGATGTGATGTCTGTATGACCGTTTGGCTTATTGTATGCATGATGATGTATGGGAAAGTACAGGATTACCCTTGATGTATGAGTTGGTCAGGAGAGATATTTGAGACAAGACCCGCGGTGTAGTCTCTATTGGTGCTAGTCACCAACCCCTTGACCTTTCGGGTGCGGGCAAGGGGAAGTCATGTACCCGGTTCCGGGTTCCCTGGAATTCGGGGGCGTGACAAGAAGTGTATCGTAGAAGTCACTCACTCTCTCAATTCGTCTTCATGGTCCACGTTCTTTTCTCTGACCCATCATTTGATTATTCGGATCCACCCGATGGAATATTCAAGCCATGAAACCACGTCACCCCTTAAGTCGGTGTAACTCCCATTTTAAGTGCACAGTGACGTGCTGACGTGTCTGTGATGCTTGAATAGTAAGTGACAAACTACGTCTCGCTTCGATACTTTGGACTACGACTCTACGAAGCTGCATTAGGATGCTTCGAGGCTACGACCCTTGGGGCTTCGACGAAGTAGTCTTCGATCCTACAGTTCTTCGATGCAGATGGCTTCGAGGTCGACTGCGAATTCAGCGAACGGTGGATTTCTCTGGACTTTTTCAACACTTAACAACACACATGAGATGCATATAACAATTCACATCATATTATTCATGATGAACAGTGTTGTGAGTGGAATTGAAATTACATATCCAGAACTTGATTTCTTTCATCCGTAATACCTGGTTTACATGTATGCCTACTGCATCACTACCATTCAACTCTCCATTTACTTTAGAAATGACTAAGTACCTCATCACACTACATCTTGTGCGAGAAAATGATCACTATGTTAACATAGCAACCAGTAAACCATGATTTATCAATTGTAACAACCCAGTCATGAATTCTGAGTCTCCTCACATATTTAGCAAAACTCACTCAGCAGAGGTCTCACCCTCTCACTCTCGGATCAGCATGTGAGTTTGATTCAGGAACTAGAATTATACTGTTTAGTAAGCTCATGGTCAACCGAATCTTACCACAACCCTGATCCAACAATGATTTTCAATTCAGCATAGATGACTTGAGAGACAAGATGACCCTATTGAGAATCAGAACACACACTCTATCGTAGTCTAATTTACGATACAGTATAGGTAGAGTTTGGAGTTTGATCATTCACATTGTTTGCGTGAGTTGTTTCTTTTCTTTTATAGAGCACCACTTTTCAGTGCTTATTCACGAACCTTTTTATAAGGACAGAGCTCAACGCAATCTCTTTTTGAATCACATGATCATACAGTTTTACCTTTAGCTATTACTCTAACAGAGACACAAACAGGGAGAATAGTGAGGACTCCCCCTAAGATAGGCAGTCTATCTATTGTCTAGCTTTTGCCTTTTTCACCTTGCTTTTTTCTAATGAAAGGCAGTGGCTCTTCTTAAGTAATAGGCTTTTATGATTCTCAAATACTACAGTCTCAGTTATCCTTTGAGCATTAAATCATTGAGGATCCTTTCTGTGCAAGCCAACAGTACCATGAGATACAACAATTCCTGCTAGTTAATGAAAGCAATACCACACAAGTGATATTCACTCAGAATAAAACGACAATTAGTGGGAATATCATTTAATTTAACATAATGGGAATTGCACTCATTTCACTCAAGACTTGAGGATTCATGACAAGTTGCACAAAAGATTTGAACCAGGTTCAGAGGTGGCAAGTTTCATCCATGTGATTTCTCACTTTCCCGCAGTAGATATGCATGAATCACACTTAGCCATTACTAATTTTCAAAGAGATATAAACAGTTATAAACAGTGTCATACTTATGTTCATGCACAGGTAATTAGGAAGAAATGAAACACAAGACATGCTGTGAGACTTATGAATTTAAATCTAACATGCCAAGTTTTGTCAGAAGTTCATTGAACCTGGCTTCTTGCAGTGGTTTGGTGAATATGTTGGCAAGTTGATCATCAGTGGATATGTACTCCAGAGAAATGTCTTTTTTTAGCACATGATCACGTATGAAGTGATGTCTGACCTCAATGTGCTTGGTTTTGGGATGCATGACAGGGTTGTTGGAGATTACAATGGCACTTGTATTGTCACAATACAAAGGCACGGCCTTCAGGTTAAACCCATAGTCTGAAAGTTGTCTGGCCATTCAAAGCAATTGAGCACAACAGCTTCCTGCAGCAATATATTCAGCTTAAGCTATGGAAGTCGAAACTGAATTCTGTTTCTTGCTAAACCAGGATACAAGTCTGTTGCCTAAAAGTTGGCATGTTCCACTTGTGCTCTTTCTGTCAATCCTGCATCCGACAAAGTCTGCATCTGAATATCCTCTCAATTTAAAATCAGACTCTTTTGGATACCATAGTCCCAAATTCTCAGTTCCCTTCAGATACCGCATAATCCTCTTGACATGTGACAAGTGGGATTCCTTGGGATTAGCTTGATATCTGGCACAGATGCATGTTGCAAACATTATGTCAGGTTTGCTTGCTGTCAAGTACAGCAAGGATCCAATCATGCTTCTGTATTCTGAGATATCCACCTCCTTGCCTGCTTCATCCATATCCAGTTTAGCGTTTGTAGGAATGGGAGTTTTCATGTGTGTCACATCAGTCATCTTAAACTTCTTCAGAATCTCCTTCGTGTATTTGGTTTGACTGATAAAAATCTCATCCTCCAACTGCTTGACCTCTAATCCAAGGAAGAATGAGAGTTCTCCCATCATACTCATTTCATATTCACTTTTCATTAGATGGGAGAAGTCTTCACATTGCTTTTTGTCCCTTGATCCGAAAATGATGTCATCCACATAAATTTGGACTATCAAGGGTGAACCTTTTCCTTCCTTGAGAAACAGTGTGGGGTCAATTTTGCCTTTTCTGAACTTATTTTTTATCAGAAACTCTGACAATGTTTCATACCACGCTCTGGGAGCTTGTTTTAGTCCATAAAGAGCCTTTTCAGTTTGTATACCTTGTGCTCTTGGTTTGGCTCTAAAAATTCAGGTGGTTGTTCAACATAGACTTCTTCTTGGAGGTCTCCATTCAAGAAAGCACTCTTGACATCCATCTGATAAACTTTGAAGTCCTTGAATGCTGCATATGCTAGGAACATGCGAATGGCCTCCAGTCTAGCAACTGGTGCAAAGGTTTCATCATAGTCGATTCCTTCTTCTTGTCTGTATCCTTTTGCAGCCAGTCTGGCCTTGTTTCTAATTACAACACCATTAGCATCAAGTTTGTTTCTGAATATCCATTTGACACCAATGACTTGCTGTGATCTGGGCCTGTTGACCAACTCCCATACTTTCTGTCTTTTGAACTGATTTAACTCTTCTTGCATTGCATCAATCCAATGGTGATCCTGAACTGCATCATGAACCGATTTTGGCTCCACTTGTGATAGGAAACACATATACAGATTTTCATGGAGTGTGGCAGCCCTTGTTTTAACTCGTGCAGCAGGATCTCCAATTATCAGTTCAGAAGGATGGTCCTTTAACCTTCTTCTTGCCTTTGGGAGGTCTTCTCTTTCTTCGTGATGAATGCCCAATTGCTCAATGCCAGGTTCTTGGACTGGCAGAAGTGGGAGAGTCTGAACAGGTTGAATGTTAGAGTCATGGTTTTCTGCTGATTTTTGACTTGGTACCTCAGCAACCGGTTCAGCTCTGTGTTCATCAGGTTCGAGTGCATCTTCCATTGATTCTGTTATAGTGGGATTATCTGTGTCCTGGTCTTCTACAATGACAATGTCCTGCACTTCATTTACATTTGGGTCTCTTTTCTGCATTCCATGGTTAGTCTCATCAAAAGAAACATGAATAGACTCTTCAATAACTTTGGTTCTTCTATTAAATACACGATAAGCCTTGCTAGTCATGGAATATCTAACAAGATAACCATCATCTGATTTGGCATCAAACTTGTTCAAGTAATCCTTGCCATTGTTCAGAATATAGCAAGTACACCCGAAGATCCTTAAGTGACCAATGTTTGGTCTCCTTCCCTTCCATAACTCATAGGGTGTTTTCATGGCTCGTTTGTTAATTAGAGTTTTGTTTTGTACATAACAAGCAGTGGCAATAGCTTCAGCCCATAGGGATTTTGAGAACTGAGCTCCTGTCAACATGGTTCTAGCTGCTTCAACTAATGTTCGTTTCTTTCTTTCAGCCACTCCATTTTGTTGTGGAGTTCTTCGTGCTGAGAAATTATGTTGGATACCATGTTCAGTACAAAACTCTAACATATCAGAAAATTCAAATTCCTTGCCATGATCGCTACGAATGTACTTAATAGAGAGACTTTTAACATTTGTGACCCAATTGAAGAGTTCAACAAGATTCTCAAGTGTTTCAGTTTTGTTTTTGAGAAACATAATCCATGTGTATCTGGTATAGTCATCTACTACTGCAAGAAAGTATCGTGCACCAGACAAGGAAGACACATTTATTGGTCCACATAGGTCCATGTGCAGAAGTACGAGTGGTTGTGTGATTGAGGTTTTATCTACACTCTTAAAAGAATGTTTAACCTGCTTACCCAGCTAACAATCCCTACACGGGTGTTCTTTCTCATAAACATGTTTGGGTAAGCCCTCAACCAAATCCAGAGATGCCAATTTAGATATAATCTTAAAGTTTAAATGGCCAAATCTCTTATGCCATAACCAACAAATGTCAGGTGAAGCTTTGGACAGAAAGCAAATTGGTTCATCAGATTGAGCATTACCAAAGACCAACTTGTAGACATTGCCTTGTCTATGTCCATTTAGCTTCACTTCTTTGGAGACAGGATCCATAACTGGGCAGGTGTGTTTAGTGAACAAAACTTCATAACCTTTGTCACACAATTGACTTATGCTCAACAGGTTATGTTTAAGACCTTGAACAACAGATATATTCTGAATGGACACAGAGCCATTAGAGAGAGTACCCTTACCAACAATCTTACCCTTTTTATTGTCCCCGAAAGTGACAAATGAAGCTGTAACCTCCCTTACCTCACTCAATAGAGAGGCATCATCTGTCATGTGCACAGAACAAGCACTGTCAAGATACCACTGGCTGGAATTGATCTTTTGTTTCCAGTGGCTGCTTTCAGCTTCAGGTACCTGTTCCTGCACAATGAGCAACTAAGTCTTGGGGGCCCAATTAAGATTGGGCTTTGGGTAAGTGAAAGCTGCAGTGGACAATTTAGGTTTCCAAAAAGGAGGGGCAGATTTAACTTTCCATGCTAATCTTGGTGATCCTTCATTAGATTTATTAGCATGGTTATCCTTTAGAGTTTCAGCACGTTTGCTTTCCTTAGTGTTGTCTTGGGCAGCTTTAGTAGGCACAGGTTTGACAGTTTTCTTTTGAATGGGTAGCCTGTGTGTACCTAGTGTGTTTCTTCCTATCAGAGTTGCTGTTGCAGTGCAGATTTTTAGTGAAATTAAGCTGTTTAAGGTTTACCCTGATTTCTGTGGCGATCTCCTTCCTAAGATACTTAGGGTAGAATCTGCACTGATAGCAGAGGTGTCCAACTTCACAGCAGATGGGGCATGTGACAGGTTTAAGTTGAACACTCTGTCTCAAGGGTTTTGCAGAAGTGTTAAGAGGTTTCCTAGGTTTTCTCACATATCCTAAACCGTTCTTAACTCTTCCATCAGAGACAAACTTAAGCTGGAAGGCAGCAGCCTTACTGGATGAACCAGTCTCAAATTTAGTAGTGTGTCTACTTGGTTTTGTCTCTGAGATAACTACACTCTTACCCTTGCATTGGGATGTAGAGGACAGGTTGACTAAGGGTTCAGCTTTCAATTCTTTCTTAGCAACTAGTGCATCACTGTCATGAGATGCAACAGTACCCAGATCTTTGAGTTCGGGTGTCACTGGTTTGGGTGAACTAGCAACAGCCATAGATACCTCCTTTCCACAATCAATGAGCACACTGCCAGCTGGAACAAAGCCAGCAAGACACTTGGTCTGTATAGGGTAGGTCTGGGCCTTGGCTATTTGGTCTTCAGAGAAACCTAGACCTAAGGCTAGACCTTTAACATCTGGAGTAGTCCTAAAGTGGGCTGCAATCTCAGCAAAGTCTTGCCACTTTTGACTGATTTGTCTTTCCTTTTCCAGTTCTGCTTTGGTTTCAGCTAGTTCCTTTTCAAGCCTATTGATATCTTTATTAGCCATTTTTAGTTGACCAGCTTTGTCTAGAAGATCATCGTGTGTGCCTCTCATCTCACTCACTTCAGCTCTTAATATTCTCTCTGTTCTTTCATAATCATTTATAGAGTCTCTATATTCACATGAGACCCGTTCTAGTTTAGAATAGTATCTTTCTTTGTCAGCTTTCATAGGAAGAAATTGTTTCTCCATTTCTTTCAGAGCTCTATAGGTATCTTCATATTCAATGTAGAGTTGTTCATAAGTTCTTACCTTGAGGGGAGGTGAATGGTCAACCAAGAAGCAGATGAGACCTTTTTCCTTCTTCTCCTCATCTGATGATTTTTCTTCCTCCTCAGTTTCACTATTAAACTTGTTAGTGACAAGAGCCTTCTTCCTCTTGTCATCCTTTCTGCTTGAGGAGCCTTTGGTCTTCTTCTTCGTTCCGATTGCCTCCTTTTTCTCCCTCTTCTTCAGCTTATAACAACAAGTCGACCGAAGTGGCCGGGCTTGTTGCAGTGATAGCATTACAACTTGTCCTTATCTTTTCCCTTAGAGAAAGATGAGGATGACTGCCTTGCTTTCCTTCTGTAGTTCCCCCTTCTCTTTAGCAGTTTCTTGATCAGAAATGTCACTTCTTCATCTGAGGCACTCTCTGAGCCAAGTTCATCTACTTCATCTTCTTCCTCTTCTGAAGATGGCTCCCGTGGTTCAGCAGCATCCTTAAAGGCAACAGACTTCTCCTTTTTCTTGGAAGGGTTCTCAAATGCCTCAAGCTCTTCTTTTTGCATTTCAAACGTCTTGAGGTCCCCATATAATGCTTCCAAGGCACAAGTCTTCCATTCCTTCAGCTGACGGATGGCTGATGTCTTTATCAACAGTCTCAGAGGTAAAGATCTCAGAAATTTGTCATTTTTGTCCTTCTGAGAGATCTCAACGTTGTAAGTCTTCATCCGTTGAATCAGACCTGTGAACTATTTATAGATACTGTCCAATGACTCCTTCGGTTCACATCTGAAGGCTTCATACTCTTGTCTGAGCATGGAGATCTTGTTGTCCTGTATTTGCTCATCTCCTTCATAGATGAGACAGAGCTTGTCCCATACCTCTTTAGCAGTCTCAAGATCCTGCACATCCGTGAACATGTCATCATCAAGTGCAGAGAAAAGTATGGCTTTTGCCTTAAAGCCGAGCTTTACTTTCCTCTGCTCCACCTTAGACCAACTATCTGGGTCTTTCATCATTAGCCGACCTCTCTGCATACTCTTTGGGGTGAAAGGTCCGTTCTTTATTGTTTCCCAGAGATAGGTGTCGAGCATGTCTAGGTGTGCTCTCATTCTCGCTTTCCATTTGGAAAAATGTGCGGGTGTGCACATAGGTACTTGAGAGGATGATCCAGGCAACACATCATAGAAGTCTTCTTGTTCTTTCTTATTGCTGTTGGTACTCGGTTCTTCCGGCTCCTGGTCTCCAGTCGCTCCTTCCTCTGGAACACGACCAGCTTCAAGTTCCTCAACAGGAACTGGAGCTTGCTCGGGAGCTGCCGCGGCAATGCTGGAATCCATGTCGGCCGTTAGGGATCTCTACAGAGTTGTAGAACCGCTATGATACCAATTGTAGGTCCCAAAGAGAGTTTAGAGGGGGGGTGAATAGACTTTCTTCGTGTGCGGAAGCTAGACTGTTAGCTGGTTTTGGATTCCTCTACAGATAACCATGATGGAAGTATTTATGAAGAAGATGACAGTAGTATTATGAGGATAACGTGAGTGATGATGAGCTATCAGATAAAACTGAGATAAGAGTAAATGCTCTTTTCTCGACAGATCTCAGTTGTGAAAGAGATGGTTTATGATAGATCTAAGTGAGGAAAACAAACAAGACAGAGATCAAGACTTAATGGAAGTGCTAGATCTTTGATGAACAAGAGGTTCGTGAATACTCAGACAGATTGCTCTTGTTCTCAATTCAACACGGCGCACAGTACTTGTCTGAATTCTCTCAGAGTCTCTCACTCTTCCGTTGGAACTTTTTCTTAGTTCTGCAAAAGATTCTTTTTCATCTAGGTCCGTCAGAACCAATATCTTGTGTTCTGTGTGTTTCCTTCTTTTGAGAGAGAGGTTAAACTCTTAATTTTGTCGTTAAGTGCGTGAGAGATATATTTTTAAGATTAAAGTACTCGTGCGCCATGATGTCCATCCCGACAGATTGACTTCCCGCCACTGAAAATGCGGAATGTCAGGGGATGGGTTGATCTGCTTTGATTTGCAGATCAGATGCCCATACTGCGTATTTGGCATGCAGTCGATCTTGGCCGTTCATCCGTGGATGGTAGTTGGCAGCAATTAATGTGTCATTAATGCGCTCAACTGCTCGGGACGGCACAGACTTGTTGTACAAACCCTAGTGACAATATCGCTAAGTGGTTGTGTTTAGGGTTATAAGTTTGCCTCGGAGGTAGATGCCTCGTAGGTTCGGTGACTCGAAGATTTCAGTTAGCACCTGTAAAAAGTTGGGAAGTTTTGCTTCAGGCTTTATGGTGTTTCTATGAGTTTATGACTCACATCTTTGAGTCTTCGAGGCTAAAGGTCAGGTTGGATTAGCCTTTTATGTCACTCTGTTAACTAAAGTCTACGACTCTGGGTGTCTACGACTCGCGATTGGACTCTTTGAATAACGCTTAGAGTGACTTCTTCGAGTACAACTAATCTACCTGTTATTGTAGCTACGAGTCTACGACTCTAGTTCTACGGGTCTATGACCTTCGGGTCTCTCAGTTTACTATATTTGACTAAGTGGTCTGAAAATCTTCGACTCTACGAGTCTTCAACTTCGCTTTTCTTCCTTAGTCTTTCACAGAGGCTCATAAACTGAGTTCCTGTATAGCTACGACCCTTTAGCTATAACTCTCCGTTATCGATCTCCAAGTCTAGAAGTGTTGGCAATTTCTTTATAGTGACTGTGTCCCTTGAGTCTACGAGTCTACGACTCTACGACCCTTGAGTTACAGTTTCATTTGTTTGCCAGTCTTTATAGCATCGGCTCTTCGACCTTCAACCTACGAGTCTACGAGTCCAGTTTTCTTAACAGTGTTCGAAGGCTTCGACTCTACGACTTCCGATCTACAAGTCTACGAGTCTACGAGTCCTATTTTCTTAACAGTGTTCGAAGGTTTTGACCCTACGACTCTACGAGTCTTCGAGTTTAGTGACAATTGAAGTTCTGTTAATTGACTTAAGTATTTATGGGGACTCTACGAGTCTACGAGTCATTTAGCTTTGGTTACTGTTCTTAACACTTCTTCGACTCTACGAGTCTCCGAGCTTATTGACGCTTACGGTAACACTCTCTTTTCCATACTGTGACTCTACGACCTTCGACCCTGGATCTACGAATCACAATGTTCTATCACTGTTTCGCCTTGAGTCTCCAGACTCTACGAGTCTCTTGCCAATACGTCCTATGACAGTTTCACTTCTACGAACTTCGACTCTTCGACCCTATGACCTTCAGTTCTTCGAGTCTCCAGACTTAGACTATATTTTGGTAACTTCATCAAATCCTATATCTTCAACATGTTCATTACTTTAGCTGTTCATTATGGCTGGCCTCTCCATTAACTTGACGTCAAGAATGCATTTCTTCATGGCGACCTTGCTGAAGAGGTTTATATGGAGCAACCACCCGGGTTTGTTGCTCAGGGGGAGAATCTGGTTTGTCATCTTCGCAAGGCTCTCTATGGATTAAAACAATTACCACGAGCCTGGTTTGGCCATTTCAGTACTACTCTTGTAAAATTCGGATTGCGACAATGTGGCGTTGATCATTTAGTTTTTAGCTCCTCTTCCGTTGCTGGTTGTATTCTCTTAGTTGTATATGTTGATGATATTGTTATTACAAGGAGTGACGCAGTCGGCATTCAACATTTGAAGCGTTTCCTTCAGGTTGAGTTTTGCACGAAGGATCTTGGTCGATTGTAGTATTTATTGGGGATCGAGGTGGCCTACTTTGGTCATTCTATCTCTTTGTGCCAACGAAAGTATGTGCTTGACATTCTTACTGAGGTTGGCTACTTAGGGGTTCGACCTGCTGATTCACCTATGGATCCTGTTGTCCGATTGGATTCAGAACATGGTGATTTATTACATAACCCTGCGCAATATTGGCGCTTAGTTGGGAAGTTGAATTATTTGACTGTTACTCGACCAAATATTTCCTTTGCTGTGAGTACTGTAAGCTAATTCATGAGTGCTCCTCGCACTACCCACTGGAATGCAGTCTTATGGATTGTGAAGTACTTGAAAGGAGCACCAGGACGCGGTCTTCTGTTTACAAAGTAGAGTGACCTCAATATTCACGGTTATTCCGATGCTGATTGGGCAGGCTGTCCGATCGATAGACGGTCCATTACTGGATACTGCGTGTTTCTTGGTGGAAATCTTGTGGCATGGAAGAGTAAAAAACAACATGTTGTGTCGAGATCTAGTACAGAGGCTGAATACAGAGCAATGGCACATACAGCAGGTGAACTGACATGGTTGACCATGCTATTATCCAAAATTGGTATATCTTCTTCGTGTTCCTCAGTGTTGCATTGTGATAGTCAATCTTCTATCTATATTGCATCCAATCCAATGTTTCATGAAAGGACAAAACATATTGAGGTTGATTGTCATTTTGTACGGGAAAAAGTGCAGAACAATGAAATTGAGCTTGCACACGTCCATAGCGAACATCAACTCGCTGATATCTTTACTAAGCCCTTGCGAGGTACACGTGTACATCAACTTTGTAACAAGTTGGGGCTTTCTGACATATATGCTCCAACTTGTGGGGGAGTGTTAAAACGTATTCATGTATATACCATATTGGTATTACCATAGTTGGACGTCCATATCCTATATGTAACTGCACACTGAACTAAAACAACAAGCCATTGTAAAAAAATTTTGTTTTTTTTTCATACTTTTTTTATAATAACCTTACAAGGTTGCATTTTATGCTCTCCCTTGATGGATTATTCACTCTGCTATTTTTCTCACGCAACCCTTTTATTACATATAAACATTAATAGGGTTTTTTTTTACAAGAACGATACTCAACATCACAAACTGAAATACTTGAATCACTAACACCACACACCAAACACTGAGCCACTAACAGGTACTTCTTATGCCTAATTAACTCCAACCATTAAATAGCTAGTATTGAATATTAAGAGCAAATTGGTAACCCAATAACCCATAAAATACACTCAAAGGCAAGATAATGGTGCTCTCAAAAAGTATATGTCTATTCTACACTCAACTTCAGGGTTTACAATGCTCATCCTAACATAACATGCTCAAACTTACTATTCAAATGTCGGCTCTAAAATCATGGTGATATCATACAAGAAGTAAAGACATGCTCAACTAACTTATTACACACCTTAACTACTGAAACATCTTTATCACAACAGGATACTAAGGTGGTCAACATAGTTAACCAGAATTACATACCCTTGTAGCCATGGACCTCACAGGCAAAACATACATTCACAAGACAAAAAAAAAAAATCATGTAGCCAACCACACAAGCAATCGGTTCAGGGAGACCCCCCCCCCCCCCCCCCCCCCCCCCACACACACACACACACACACACACACTTAGCGAGTGTGTGAGTAGATATAGAAAGTGTGCGAGTATATATATATACACACACACAAAAGGAGCTCCTAAATTCATCATTTTTTTGTTTCTTTCACTCATAATTTTTTATAAAATAACATAAATGACATCATGATAATAATCTGTTATTATTTTAGAACTCTCAAACACGTAGAGATAAGTTAGCTTCCATGTAGGACTACAAACGAGTCAAACCGAATAGTAAGGTATTTGAACGTGTTCGTTATTATTCATTAACGAACCAAACCGAACACGAGATTTAAACTATTCACGAACGATTCACGAACATGTGTTCACAAACTTGTTTATGAATGCCTACAAACACAATTATAAAATCATCAAAATCTGCAAAAAAAAAAATTTGTACCATAAACTTATTCAAAAAAGTACAATTAATTAACTATTAGGTGAAGTTATTTTTTGTTTAATATATTTAAATAATTACTATATATAGTTTACGAAAATATTATAATAATATTAATAATAAACAAATAAATTAAAAATATAAATTTTTTATTTAATAATAATATAAAAATATATATTTATTAAATTATATTTAATAAAAATAAATTTATATTTAATAAAATAAATTTTTTATTTATTTATTTATTTATTTTTCATTCACAAATAATTTTCACCGATATAAACGGTATTCACAAACTATTTGTGAAATCTTATTCGTGAACATTTACAGATATGTTCACGAATATAATAATAATATTCATAAAATATTCAATGATATTATTCCTTAACAAATAAACATAAATGATCTTTTATCGAACCGAACGCAAGCTTATTCTTGAACGTTTAATTCATTTACCGTTCTACTCCCACGTAACTCTTCCCAAATGATACCATATCAACATTTTTTTTCTTACCAGTATGCGAGAAGAAGAAAGACCTAGAGAACTGCGGACCGCTAGAGCGAATCTGTATCAACATACCCATTTTCCGGGAAAGAGAAAAAAAAACTTCGAACCATATATCCAATTTTTCATAACATATTATCCGTAAAATGTTTTATGACTGATTCAAACAGGAGAACAAAGCATAACAAAAACAAAAACTGACACAAATATAACCAAAACAAAACAACTGTTTACAACCGCGCGGCACAAGTATGAAATTATCCAAATACATGCGACTATCTATCTAAGGCCGAACATATATAGCAGGTTATATATGGATTGAGTTCTCTCTAATCAGCAGTCTACGTCATTTACGGGTTAGGATTTGAAATCAGACGAGTATTGTATGAGTCGCAGTGACTGCACTTGTGTCCGAAAATGTGAAAGAAGACTCGGCTGTTCTCATTGCAGTCATTGCACAGGACGGGAACCTGCAAAATAGGCTTAGCAACTCAGCGTATGCATGTTCAATTTGTAACAGCAATAATTTTGTTCCATCATAAAGCATAAGCATTACAAACAATTCAATTAAAAATTACTAAAAATGCAGTAGTGATAGCAGGTGACCAAAAAAAGAGAGCGCCAAATGTGCCTACCTCATATCGGTATTCCTCTGGCATCGGAGTAGCTCCAATCTGTCACGTAGAGAAACAACAAATCAGGGCACAAGATTCTAAATACAATTTTAAAATTCTTGACCATATTTCAAGCATATTTGCTTTTAAAAAAACAAATATCACCAGAATATCACTTGAACAACAATTGAAGGTCAAGCGTTCAACATTGCTAACTATGATAATGCAACAACAGTGCTTATGGAATAAGACCAAAGCAAGCCGCCACCAGTAGCTGAGAAGTTGGTTCCATGAATAGAAACACAGCATTGTTGATATAAGCCATAACATCAAAATAAATAAATAAAAAACAAAGATGTAATCAGATAACTATCTTTTAATGAGAAAAGATCAAATCTCATACCTCGACATTTAATCTTTCCCAGGTAAGAGACATATCGTGAATTGACTTTGAGCAAATGGGGCAACGATACCTGGGTAAAGAATACAATTCAACTTAGAAACCACACGCAAACGTTTAACTTACGTGATAAAAAAAAACTATAATGCTGATGAAATTACTGATTTTGTTTTGACATCTCTTCACAGCAATCATGATGGATTGTGTGTCCACACTTTAAGATAGTTGTTCCTCTGATTGAGTCAAAAAGATACTGTCCGCATAAAAGTGGTGTGTTAGTACACGTTAACTTGGGAATTTAATTTAAAGGAAAATTTAAAGTTAAAGCATCAAGGGAGATACCTCATAACAAATGGGGCAGTGGCTTTTCATGGAGTTCTCCACACATGGGTGATTATTATGCAAAGTCACTGAATAGCACGACCCTGTATCATAGAACACCAACAGGCAGTGTAAATCACAACAGAGAGAAGAAGCAAGGGAAAAGGGTATGGTGAGGCTTTGAAGCAGACAGAAACAGCCTCACTAGGCCTGTCCGGGTCGTTGGATGCATTGACCTCACAGTAGGAGGTTGGGTGTTCAATCTCAGTGGGGTTGGGGTGGCACATATATCATTTTGTGTATCAATGGAATAAAGATGATAATGGTCCCTAAGAGACAGTCCAATTGTAAGTATCATAAAATAAACATGTGGAGGTAAAAGCTGCGTACCACACTTTGGGCAATGAAAGAAGTTCTCACGACCCCCAACTCTGAAAAAGAAAACGCAATGGCATTAAGCACAAAAAGATCCTAGCAAAGGCATAATTATCTCCACACGGTTAATTATAAATGCAACAGCTTACTAACCTACAAATGCCGCATTCATCACAATGGAACTGCTCCTTTGTGGTCTGCAAAAGGGAGAAAGGAAACCATATAAAATGTGAAATTCATAATCGAATTTATCATGCCAGCAGTTAGAAAGGAACTGAAGTTGCTTGAAGCGTTGCATTACATCATCATCGTAGAATTTGCAAATGTCACAGAAATATTCTCCCATCTTAACGCCACAGTTTGAACAAATCTGAGCAGCCTGGAAAAAATTGAAAACACAAAAAGTTTTTAAAAAAAACCTTCAAAATCCTACAACGTGCGGACAGACAGATAACATTGACAAAAACAATAAAATTAACATACCTGTTGCTCGGCGCCACAGATTACGCAAATAACCTGAAACATCAAAACATCAATCCATGTCTGATATGCCCAAACAACTACACAATTTCAATGAGGCAATCGCAACACACAATGTGGGGGTTAAACTCACCTGCTTAACATCGCGCCTGACCAGCTCATGACGATCCTTAGGATTGGGCAACAAACTCTAATTCCAACAAATAGAAAAATTACACAAAACCTCAAGCTAACAAAAACATTCACACGCGCGCGCGCGCGCACACACGTACATACATACAAATATATATATATATATATATATATATATATATATATATATATATATATATATAGAGAGAGAGAGAGAGAGAGAGAGAGAGAGAGAGAGAGAAAGGGGGGAGAGAGAGTACGGTGGCCTCGTTGTGGCAGTGGCGGCAGGGGAAGATCTGGTCGCAGCAAGGGGCACGAATCTTGCATTTCCTTCGATAGTGATCGCATCTGAAGCATATAATCGCGAGGATATAATCAGACAATCGGAAGAACAGTGCAGGAATCGTAGAGAGAGAGAGAGAGAGAGAGAGTGTGTGTGTGTGTGTGTGTACCCGTGGAGCAGGGGAGGGCGGGAGGCATGGTGGTCGGAGGTTGGAGTCGTCGGAGAAGAAGAGTCAACCATTGCGAAGGAGGGAAGGACGGAGGGCACAGGACGAAGAGGAAGAAGAAACAGAGAGAGGGAAGGGTGGGTCGCTGTCTGTCTGTTTTGTCTGTCTCTCGGAGAGACAAATTTGAAATCAAATCAATAGCAGTGGAATTTTGTCTGTCTCGGGGACACAAAACTGAAATCAAATCAAGGGCAGTGGGATTTGGGTTCGTAGCACATCAATTCTACAGAGAATGAAACATTAAAACAATGAAACCTAGTTTCTGTTGTTGTTTTTTTTTTTTTTTCCTTTTTCTTTCTTACATATCAATTTTGTTTCCTTCTCTTAAAATTTCATCTTATTATTTTGCCACCCTTTTTTTTTCTTCTTCTTAGATTTTTACTGTGTAAAACAAATAAATAAAATCCGCGGGCCAAGCCCGCGGCCTTATGGGCTTGAAGCGGGAAGGACAAATCAAGGCTTGATCCGTTTAAAATATGGGCCTATACGGGCTGGCCCGTTTAGGCTCATCCCGTGTAAGCTGCGAGTTATTTTTATTTTTAATTTTTATATCTAAATATATTAAAATTTAATGCACATATTATATTATATAACTTTAATTAAGCAATTAGATTTTATGAATAATTATAAAACAAAATTAAAATAATATTGATTATATTCAATTATATTGATTAATTTTAAATTTTAAAAAAATAAAATAATAAAATATAAATAAATAAATAAAATACGAGTCGGCCTGAGGGCCCCCGCGGATCCCTGCGGGCCAGGCCAAGCCGAGCCTTGGCCAGTCCATTTAGTCTTGATTCATTGCGGGCCGAACCGGGCCGACCAATTTCACACCCTAATTCTATGTTACCAAAACTTGGGAAAATAAAAATTGGCGAAGTACGCATATAAATATGGCCCGAAGGGGAAAAAACAGAGAGAGGGACATCAAAATGTAAATGCTTATGCTCAAGGAATAGTACAATTTAAGTATATGTAACTCAGTTTCCTTTTTTATTGATTCAGTTTTTTTGGAATATTTTTAATTTACTATTTATTTATTATAGTTTCATATTCATTGTTTTTTACTATATTTTTTTATTACTATTAATGTTGTGTCATAAAAATGCATGGTTCTATAATTTTTAATTTGAAATGATTTACTCATAAATTATTATTCTCACTTTATGCAAATAGTTCACCATCTTTTGTGTTCACGAGAATAGCAAAAATAATAACATTCATCAAGAAATTGATTAGTCAAAATACCCCTTAATTTTCAAGTTCAAATATTCAATTCGCACACAAAGTATACCTACGGTGCGGCTGCCAAGCACGTGTGTGTGTGTGTGTGTGTGTGTGTGTGTGTATATATATATATATAGAGAGAGAGAGAGAGAGAGAGTATGTGTGTCATACTAAATAAATAATGTAGGGTCAGCTTCTTATCTTGAGAACTTTTAATTTAGGTTGTTAGATCAATATTCAACGATCAAGATTAGATTTTCAATATTTAAATGTAGCTTAAATAAAAGTCTAATCTAGACTGTTGGTTGTAATATCTAACGGTCAAAATTAAAGTTCTCATAATAAGAAACTGATATCGCGTTTTCATTATAGCAAGATTATATATATTTATATATAAATTTAAATTTATATATGTATGTTGTTTGGGATCTAGATAAGCTGATGTGGTGATATGTTCTTGTGATGAATTATGAATTGGACTTTGCGAGGGGGGGGGGGGGGGGGGTTATGGTGTAGGGGTTGTGGGTCACATGGGTCTAACCCATAGCAGTTGCCATGGGTGGTGCCACAGACTGTGGTATATGTCACACACCACCGCAAGTTGTGGCAATTGCCACAAGCTGAGGGCTCACAGAGTTTTTACCCTTCGTTTGTACTATGTTGAGATTGTTAGAGTTGATTATGTGAACTAATTAGGCTCAGTAAGTTAGGGGTGTAACTATAGGAGTGTTTGAGTGAAACCCTAGTGACTAAAAAGAAAACCAAAACAGTGTAAAGTGATGATTGTAATACTTCTTGAGTTGAGGTCTGATAACACATGATGTTTTGTGTGAATTTTAATGAGTTTGATTATGATGTGATGCCTTGAGATATTGTTTGTCTTGTGTGGCTTTACTATGTATTAACTTGTGAATATTGTTGCGTGGCAACTAATAGATTTCCCCGTGTGTGTGACTAAGGTTATCCTTAAAGTGGGTGAGTTCAGATCTAATGATTAAACCTAGCCTTTTTCCTTTTTGGAACGATATAACACTCACGATGGTGAGCAAAGCTTACACTCATCATCGAGGGTGGATTGTGGCCTTCGTAGAGTTAGACTCATCATGGTCATTCTTGGATGGAAAGTGTTAGCATTCTTTAAATGAGCAAACACAACATTTGCTCCTAGAGAGGTACGACATGTCATCGTGGTGGCAAGATGTCTCTTACCTTCTAGTGTGAGTTTTTGGTAAGTTGTGTGTTTACTAGGCAACATTGTTGTTGCATTAGACATTACATTACATAAGCACAAGTATACATGTGACATGTAATTTATCTAGGGCATTACGATAGATTTGAGAGACTTGATTCTTATTGAACTATAATTTGCTCACCCCTCCTATAAACTGATGTTTTTAAGGTAATAGTCGGCAATAGGTGGCCAACCTAACATGTAATGGATCTCTTAGGCTCGAAGGCCACATATATTTTCTTTTAGTTCCTTTGTTATATTTCCTTTGGGATTGAGAACTGTAATAATTTTATGGAGATATTTTTTTGTAATTAAATAGTGAGTGAGAAAAGGGAGTCTTTCCCCAATGGGTTTGAAAATGATTTGATTTCCTTGTCATCATATGTGTGGATGGTTTGTATATGTGTGGCATGATTATAGAGACAGATGTGCACTTTTGGTATGCATATACTATTATATGAATTAAGACAGGACTCGTATTATAGTCATTTTTAGGTGTTTCACACCAACCTCTTAATCCTTTAGGTGTGGGCATGAACAATTACTAACTATTTCCTCAATAGATGGGATTCAGGGCGTGACACTAATTATATTTCCTAATACCTTGGGCTATATTGATGGGCCGATCTTAAAACTTGTAATATGTTGAGGACCTTGATTAGGATCCAACAACAATTTAGAGAATGATAACTAAATACTCAAACTCTAGCTCAAGCAATTCAAGTATTTAATTGGAAAAGCCAAAAATTAAGTATAAACCTCTAATTGAGAGCTTATAATTGATAAAAATAGTCTTGAATGAATTGTTATGTCTAAATACAATGCCTATTTATAAGCAAACAACTAACTAGAAATTGAAAAACTTATTATAATTAGGAAACTAAAATAAAATACCAAAATACCCTAACACGAATTAAATAAAGGAAAACAATAAAGAAGAAAGACTTCTAATACGATAAGGAAACTAATTAAAGTCTAATCTTATTCTTTCCTACCACAAATTACTTATTAAGAAAAGGAAAGTAAATCAAGAAGAGTCCTAATGGTATCCAACTGCTTGGTCAACACAAAATATGGAACGTAGCGATGCACGTATCGATGCACGTGGTAACGCTACGTGCACGACATCGATACGTGCACAGCGCGATGACACCGCATCCACGTGGCGACAATGCCAAGTGCACGTGGCGGTGGCTCCACGTGCACGGCGCGATGGCGCTACATGCATGCTACGTACAAGGTGCCCGGTGTGTCGCTGCTTCAATGTTGCGATTTGCCCCTTCTACACTACAAGCCGCTTGAATTCAAATGCTCTGTCATGGTGTTGGCACATGATCTTCACCATTCCCCCTCCCTTCAAGATTACCCTTGTCCTCAAGGGGAAATTTTGATAGTGCTCTTCCATCTTAATAGAATTACTCCAAGAAGCCTCTCGCCAATCTCCATCACCTACCACCGTAAAGCACTGAGCTTCACATTCGTGTTCCTCCTTAGGTGGTAAAGTGTCAAAAGTTTTTTTTGTCCATCCAACTTGAAATCCATTGTTATAGTTTGATAATCGATAACGATCTTGCCGATATCGTTCAACCAAGCAAGTGCCATAACCACATCAACTCCCACCATAGGCAATACATCCAAATCAGTAGTGATCCAAACTCTTTGGGCATTTATCTTTGCATTCTGAACTATTTTCTCACATTTTAATTTTTCTCCACTAGCCACTCTCACCACAAAAGGTTCTAAGGTAAAACCTTCTATTCCAACCTCATCGGGGCTGGCTTTGATCCCCCTGTCATGGCATCAAGAAATAACTCAGCGTCGCAAGTATCTTCTTCAACTTCAGCCAACCTCAATTTACCACCATCACTGATGTTGTCTTCATCGACTAAGCCGGAATAGTCGATCAAAAACACCTTCCCAGTGCGACATCGATGGCCCTTGTCCCACTTCTCACCGCATTTGAAGCAGAGACCCTTCTTAGCTCTCTCATTAACCTCTTCATATGAAAGTATTCGACTTTTTTTGTCATCCCTCTTGGATCCACATTTATTGTGCACCTTTGCTGCATGAGAGTCTTCCACAGGTTCTGCTTTGACACTAGTGTCTCCGGAATCCTCCTTAGCAAGCTTCTTTTCGCTATGGTAACTCCCCTCCAAGACTTTTATCATTCTCATAGCCTCAGTTAGCCGTTGAGGTTGCTTTAGCTTCAGTTCTCTTGCTATCCATGGCTTTAGCCCCTCGATAAAGGTACCCAGTAAAGACTCTTCAGACCAAGCCTGAACAAGGATTTGGAGCCAACAAAATTCCTCTATATAGTCGATAACTTTATTATCCTGCTTTAGCTTGGCCAGTTGCCCATGATGGTTGACAACTGGAGAGGGTCCCCATTGGAATAGGAATTCTTGCTCAAATGTTGACCATCCCAATCGCCGCTCATCCTATTCATATTGGGCCTCGATCCAACGCCACCAGTTGTTAGCCTTTGCATCCAAATACATGCATGCTACTACAAGTCGATCATCTCTAGACACCTTGTATACCCGAAAGTAGTGGGCTGCCTTGTCTAGCCACTCATAGGGATCACCTCCCTTAAAGTGTGGAAACTCAATCTTTGGCTTCCTTGGACCCCAATTACGGCATCTATCGCCATCAAAATCGTCAGTGTCATGCCTTTGTCCCCTTCGATTTTCATAGACTGGTCTTCATCCATGATCTGTGTCACACCCCCAGATTCTGAAACCCATAGAATCAGGAACGCGACGTCCCCACGCCCACTCCAGGGTCGTAGGGTTGGCGGCTGACTCAAACCTGTACAATTCTACAACAAGGGGTAGATCTGTACACCAGTATGATAAATCCAAATTTATTTAATGAGCATCAGTGCAACCAATCCACACCAAAGTTCAGCACACCAAACAACTCACAAATAGTCCCACCAAACAGGTTCATACAACTGTCACGGACCCAAGTCCGAAAAATAGAATAAATAAACGAGTAGATAAGGTCCATAAAATAAGACCCTACATCAAGATATCCCGACCTGCACCGCTACGGCCCCAAAGGCTACTCCCTACAACCTAGGAAAAGAAAATAAGGTAGGGTGAGCACAATTGCCCGATGAGTGATCCCCATCTCCACTAGCCCATCACATTAATTCCTAGGACTATATGAACAATGTGTTTTTGTGCCAGTGTAGTGTACCACATTCCATCTCAATTAAATTTCAGTTTAAACATAGATAAGGCATTACGTCACATTTCAGTCAATAAGGGTTCGCACCAACAAACCAACCATCCCATGGGAATTCCCACTACCAACTCTAGGAATTTCAGCTACTATTAGTTAGCCATATGTGGGACCCGTGGTATCCCTACAACAACCTGCCACATATGGGACCTGGGTTACCAGCCACGTAGGGGACCTGTGGCCCCTTGCCAGCCCTACGTGGGACCCACAGTTAACCCAATCAACTCCACAGCCACACCACCGCCAATTCCCACATATCAAAAAAACAGGAAGGGTTAATCTCAACATCCAACATAAAAAGAATCATTTCAGAGTTTAAAGCACCAAGCCAATCATAACGTGATAGTTCTAGTACCAACAAGTGACGACAGGTTCTAATTCACACTGATATCAACAACCAATAGCATTTGTGCCAAACAAATTTTAATTTGAGTATGCAAATCTCTAAAATTCACAAATTTATAGCCTTATATAATTAAATTAACACAATATACATATCTATGTGTATATGTATATATATATATACCTATTTATATACATACTAATCTGTATAGTTATTTATTAATATATATATATATATATATATATATATATATATATAATACACTCAACACACACGTGTGACGCACCCCAAGGTCAACACACACGTGCGACGCACCCTCTTCTTCATAGGGGACGCACGCAGGCGCCCCTTCCCCTGGACAACGGCGGCGGCGCGAGTCGCCGCCCCACTTCACCGTCTCGGCTCGGCGGGTCGCGTGGGCGCATCTGCGCACGGACGCGCAGTAGAACCAAGGAGGACGGCATGACGCCGCCGTCCCCTCCCCTTCCCTTCCATCACGCGATGGAGCTCGCACCGGACCAACTACGAAACGCCCCAAACGCATCCACACCTCCTCCCCTTCACTCGCGGCGCACGTCAGCTCACCAGGGGGCGGACACCGCCGCCCCTCTCTTCCTCCTCGTCCCCGACGGAGCGCACGGTCTGTGCGAGACCGATCTGCCGCCCCTCTCTTCCTCCTCGTCCCCGACGAAGCGCACGGCGCACACATCACAACAACGGCCGAACACGATGTCCATATGAATCGAAAAGGGTTCGATCCACGCAAAACCTATAGCGCTCTAACACAAAATCTAAAACGCTCTAATTTCAAAGGTTAATAAATTTCAAAAAAACAAATATTTAAGAATCACCTACCTAGATTTAGTATCGAACAATCGATTGAACGCAACGAAGGCTTCAAACCAACAGTTCTTCCCCACCAAACTCTGTACACAACGAAACGAACGTAGGGTTTCTATCCCAGGTTCCACCTTATATAGTAACTTTGTAATTATACGATTTAATAATCATAATAATCTAATTAATCATAATATTAATCAGTAATTCATTATATTAATAAATATTAATGATAATAATAATAATAACATTGTAATATTAACAAGGTTCCAATATTTAAATTACTCATATTAATACGATCTTTATATTCATAATATTAATATTAATAATAATCACAATAATAATATATTTCACTATAAGACTCAATCCCAAATAATTATATTAATAACTATAATATTTAACCATATTAAATAATAATAATAATAATAACGATAACCCAACGCTCACGTTGAGGTCACACCGCCGAATCTATATTCAAACTACAACCGGGCCTAACTTCCAATATCACCCAAGTACAGATCTTTACAATCTGTCCTATTGGATATTCTGTTAGATTCGTAGCCGTCTACGTTCTCTCCACTGACCAGGTCATCTCACAACCATCGCTCGACAACCATCGGACCTTTCTCCACACGACCACTATGCCTAGGCCAGCTATGGTAGTGTACGTCATCGGCATCCGATGTATCACTAGCTGATCGTCGTATTTTACGGTCATCACCATGAGTTTGCCTTCCTTCGACCGGTTCCTTGCCCTTGCTAGCAAGCAAATGGTTGAGACTCTCGTTCATTTTGCCTTGTAATCGGACCATCTCTGCCATCGTAGTCGAAAGCTCTATCATAGAATTCTCTAGGGCTTTGAACCGCTGCCTCATTGCAGATGAAGAACGCGAGATAAGTTTAAGAAATCTTAATGAGGATCTCTCAATGAAAGCATTAAATTGTTGAAGACCTTGATTAGGATCCAACAACAATCTAGAGAAGGATAACTAAATACCCAAACTCTAGCTCAAGCAATTCAAGTATTTAACTGAAAAAGTCGAAAATTAAGTATAAACCTCTAATTGAGAGCTTATAATTGATAAAAATACTCTTGAATGAATTATTACGTCTAAATACAAGGCCTATTTATAAGCAAATAACTAACTGGGAATTGAAAACTTATTACAATTAGGAAACTAAAGTAAAATAAAGCAATAAAGAAATAAAGTAAAATAAAGCAATTAGGAAACTTATTGAAAATTTATTTAACAAGAATTAAATAAACGAAAGCAATAAAGAGAAAAAACTTCTAATACGATAAGAAAACTAATTAAAGTCTAATCTTATCCCTTCCTACCACAAATTACTTATTAAGAAAAGCAGAGTAAATCAAGAAGAGTTCTAATGGTATCTAACTGCTTGGTCAACACGAAATATGAAACGTAATGATGCACGTGGTGATGCTACGTGCACACCATCGATACGTGCACGGTGTGATGACACTGCATCCACGTGGTGACGATGCCAAGTGCACGTGCTAGTGGCGCCACGTGCACGGCGCGATGGCACCATATGCATGCTACGTGCAAGGTGCCCGGTGTGTCACTGCTTCAATGTTGCAATTTCACCCCTTCTGCACTTCAAGCCGCTTGAATTCAGATGCTCTGTCATGGTGTTGGCGCATGATCTTCATCATAATACAACTTACTAAAGGAGTTGATTTAGTCCCTACAATCTTAGCTAAAATATTCAAGTCATTATCTCACATACGGATTACAGGACCAAGTTGAGTCAAGGGATGCCTTCCACTTTTATGTATATGGTTAAAAAGTTATTCCTCTTATGTGGACTTACAATTCAGGGAGATATATACTTTTCCTCTGCCACATTGATAGATATAATACTAAGTAGTTGTCAGCTTCTTGAGGATAAGGATGGATAGATGTATAAGTTACAAATATTAACTAAAGATCAAATTGTCTAAATTGCACCATGAATGTTAGCATGATATATAATTGTGGAGAATATAAATGGATTCCATTAATTGACCCGTGGTAATGTATTATTTATGCCCCACTCCAGGTAAGAAGGTAGTTTAGTGAATGTTAAATTGTCAAATGTATAGAATGGAAATGTGCAAATGTATATATGATGACATGGAAACTCTAAAGAAGATTTTCAAAATTTACTAGGCATGACTCACTCCTCAAAAGATTCAGGCCAATACATATTATTATGAGGTCAACCCAACATACCTTCTGACAACTTGTAAGGCATATAGAGGCCAATGAAGGATATGAGCTAGAGAATCCTCTAAGAGAATTGGTGTCTAAGTGAAGATGAGACTTTAAAACACAATATACTATATTATAAAGAGATCATTCGAAGGTTAAATGAAAGGATTCACCAGTTAGGGGGGCAACTCAAAGCTTTAATTATGTAAAAGGACTATCCACAAAAGGGGTGGATACTTAAGGAGGCATAGCTAAGCTTAAAAACGGCTTGAAAATGATCAAAGAATTGCCCTAGGGCATGTAGTATCATTTAGGGTTCCTTTTTTATGTATTTCTCTTAAGTTTCCCAAATATATGTACTCTTTTTCTATCTTATAATAAAGTGTTTACATCTTCTAATTAGCATCTTTGCATTTTTTTTTACATATGATGCATTTCAAACTCAAAAGTAAAAATAAAAAAATCCAATCCTCTCAATGTTTTCCAAAGATAATTCAAATTGCACACTAATACTATTTAAAGTCTCAACAAGAATAGTCGTCAAGAAACTAAAAATAGACTTACATGCCTAAAAAAAGCTCAAAACGAAATGAAAAGTAATATGCAAGTATACAAGAAGTACAGGGTGAGTTTAAGACTATGCTTAATTATCTTATTGGGAAAGCTCATAACATTTTTTTAAAAAAAGGGCCCATTTGAGTGAGCACCAAACCCATTAAAAGAACAAGCACTACAACCAGATTATGTGCCAACACCTATCTCACCTACATATATTCTTGATGCATCACATCAAGTCTCATTTACACCACCAATTCTAGGGGAACCAACTCTAAGAAACATGGTTGAGTCGATGGAATCATTGACACCTAGAAAAAATTGTCTACCACCTAAATGAAAACAAATAGAGACAAGGTTAAAAGTTATAAAAGGAAATGAGGTTTATAGGGTAATTAATTCCCAAGACCTACACCTAATCTATGGTATTATACTACTACCAAAATTTAATATGTTTGAATTTGAGAAATTCAATGGTGCCCAATGCTTTGACCATGTATTGTAAGAAGATAGCAACTCATGTGGAGAATGACAAAATTTTAATATTCTGTTTGACTAGAGGACCCCTTTGATGGTATATACAACTTAAAGGGAGCCACTTGAAAGACTTACCAATTGCTTTCCTTAATCAAATAAAGCACATGACAAAGCTAACCCCTAATGGCATCATAGGCATTGAAAATGAAACTAAATGAAAACTTCATAAATGTGTAGAAATACTTAATAACAATGTGTTTGATATAAGTTCAACCACACTTACGAATTCCAGAGAGTCTTGGGGGGACTCACCCCGTGGTATTTAATTTAAGTTACTAAACAAATAAATTAATAAAAAAAACTGTAAAGCTTTACTAATAATATGTTATTTGCTTATTTATATATTTATACACACATTATTGATTAAATAAGGCTCAATGTTTAATATGCTTTTTCGTTGCAATTTTATGTCGATCAAATTGTGACTGATTTGAACCTACAAATAAGAATAAAGATAAAAAATATTTATAAAATTAAACAATTAAAATGCATTTATTACTCAACAAATTTTAGTAAGCTCCTAGGGCTTGGTCAACAATTAAGCGCGACGGGAAAAAAAACGCCACCTAGTCTCAGCGCCAACTGTCACTGTAGACCTGAATGGGACATTCAGTCTTAATTTAGCTCGTTTACTTCAATTGTAATAATAGAATGTAAGTCCCACCACAGTGCATTGAAAATTCCATCCATTCTTCGTAGCAGATGACAATGTAAAAGGAAAAACACTCACAGGCCCTAAATAACAGCGTGGAAAATATGGCAGTCACAAACTCATAATGATATATGCAATCAAAATGAAGATACAAACAATACATGGTCCTACAGATCACACATTGCTATCCAAAAAGTGGAAATTGCATAACAAAAAATGTGGAAGGCTCTTCTCTCACTGTGAACTTCCCAAACTAAAGGATGCTACAAGAGCAAGAATTCTGCTTTGACTTCCCCTGCTGTTGCTTTTCTGTTGTGCACAAGTTGAACACACCAGGAAAAAAAACTTTCAGACAAACACACATTTGAGTAGTTTAGCAGAGGAATTTAAATAATACAGTTGGTAGCAGATCCAACATTTGAATCCCTTCCTACCTTGGAGGCTTGTAAATGAGTCCATGAAATACAGGTGAGAACTAATGCAGTAGATATACGGAGTTCTAGCCAATACAATGCCGAAATATGCTATCGTGAAGCATGGAAACTTTCAGCAATCTGGACTGCATTCTCAAGTTCTACCAATCATCTACTAATGACTAAGATGAAGTTCAATGTGCATGCGAACACCATATGTGACAGTCACAAAAAATGAGTGTAGGATTAAACAATGTCCCTGAAATTCAGAAAAATGTCCACCGCAGACAGTTGATGCTCAGATGTTTCAGCGACTCAGCGTGTATCTTTATACGTTCATTTTGGGAAACTGACGTTTACGTAGATCTCTAAGGATGCCAAGGGGTGTTTACGAAATGGTAACTACTGAATTTACCTACACATATTTTATATCGCATAACAGTAAAATAGTAAAACAGACACAGTAAACTTGTAAATGGTAAAATGGCCAATAAACAGGATAGCTATATGTTAACTTACCATTTTATTGTAATTATTATTATAACTTTTTTATGACCGAGGAACACCCCATGCTAACAGCCAACCCAGTAACCCCTGGATGAAACCAAATCTTGGATGCATGAGCCCCTTATATTCCCCCACACACAGATAAAGAACCTCGAGTTTTATGCGTAAGGTAAAGTTTGAACCGAAAACCTTATGTTCCACCGGTGGGACTACCCTCAACAAACTGCACTACCCTGTGGGAACAATGTGTTCAAATGCATTGACAGTCAAGGTTAAATGTGTGTGAGTGGTTTTTCCTTTTGTCATTGGACTTTCGTAAGAAAATTAGAGGGCAATGGCTATATGGACCGAAGAGTCATTGATGTTTTCATACTATTGACAAATGCATATTATTGTCTTATTAGGTATACATATAACATTTGAGATCAAGACACTTATTGCAAATTTTAGGCTTATTTGATTGAGAAAAATATATAATACAGATTAAATAGGATCTTTTGATTCACTGTTTTACCAACAATATTACAGGCCAAGAGAAAATATGAAAGAACCGAGTTGTGGAAAGTAAATGTTAAAGAGTCATTACGGATATTAAAAAATTACATGGTTTATTTTTAACTGTTTTTTGTTTTTGAATCTAAAATCAATCCTGTCGGAAGACTCAAACAAATTTTTTTATTTTTTACTTTTTCTTTATTTTATTAATTAGATCTATCAAATATTATTTTTTTTAACTCAATTTCAAAAAATACATATTCTTTTTAAAACACATTCTCACTCCTATCAAACATAATTTATTTTTAAATTATAATTTAATATGAACACCAATGGGATACAGAAAACATAATACATAAAACAAAACTCATACCAAATAAGTCCTAAGTTATGGCATGAATTAATGTAATTTGCGATGCAGCTGCAAAGAAATTTTAAGACATGAAAAATTGAGACAAACTTTTCTTAGTGGATGGATCAGGGACTGAGTCCAGATGGGACATTGCAGAAACAAGAACTAGAATTCATATGATAGATGACCAGAACAAACCTGCTTTCTTTTTAGCAGCACAAGGCTGTACCACCACGTGGATTGTATTAACTCCGCCAGGAAGGTCAAGCGTAGTAATTCTTGATTCCACAAGTGTTTTACTATTCTCTAAAAACTTTCCAGCATGTATAAGCTTCAAATCATCTACTGACTTGGGTATGATTGATTTGTCTGTTAAAGCAGAGGCTCCATCAGAAACTCAATTATTGCAACAAAAATCAGCATTCAACAAACACAATATCTTCTCATGCATGCATGATGGATTTAGCCTTTCATCACATCAATAATCATTAAACTTAAGGAATGTGCAGGAGGGGCTATTTGCCCATAAGTAAAGCTCGCTAGCAAAGGAATATTTGAGTTAAATCTTCGCTAAGTGATAAGAAAATTTTATCACATTCTTCATGTATATATATTAAATTCAAAGAATTAGAGTAGAAGTTGACATTGAAAATACAATGGATGAATGCATGTATAGAGGATACTAGACACATATAACAAGTGTTTCCTTGTTTCACCCTCCCAGGTCATTGAAGAGCATTAAGATGTAATAGCTAATTAAACCAAGACAAAGAGTCAAGACAAGGAAAAGTAAAGAAAGTTAAATGTAGTAAATACTTTATCCATAGTACAATATACAATGATTAGCCCCCATTCAAATACAAACACATCTGCGTAAAAAAAAATTATCTGCCGGTGATATTAGCATTTGCATTCAATCTGCATAAATCTTAAAAGATGAAGCAGATATATTAAGCTGACCAAATCTCAAAATTGGTCAATTCATAGAATGATAATGAATAATTAATTTAACAAGCAGCAAACTAAAAACCTTGAGGCCATTCAGCAACAAGCTTTTTCTTAACAGTTGCAATTGTTGTGGATGATGCGTAGATTCCATGGCCTATATCTGTTCCATCATATATACGAAATTTTAGTTCTATATCTCCTTCTCCTTCTGCCATGTTATTTTTTATACTTATCCAAGCTTGCACATCCAACGCAACCCAAAAACAAGCCTTTCAATCAAAGAACCGGGTCTCACTTGAGTCACCTGCACAAAAAGGTAAGACTATCACTTGAATCTGCTTATTATTCATCAATCCAAGGGAAGAACATAGCAAAGGAAAATATAATTCATAGTAAATCGCTAATTTTGATTTACAAAAATAATTCACTTTCCACTTTCCTCCGATTCCTCATATTCCAGGTAATAAATAAGGAAGCGGCTAAAATATGTAAATGCCATTTTTTCTTTTCTTTTCTTTTTCTTTTTTCTTTTCCACTTTCCTCCGATTCATGGGACACTGACCTTCTCAAAACTTCCAGGAAGCTTATTAGGTCCCAAAGCATGCCACACCAATCACCAGAACATTTGAATATACAGACAGAGAAATGTTCAGGCCAAGACAGTAATAGTTCATGTCTGTTTGCGTCACATGTTTCTGCAAAATCATAAATAATATAAATAAATACGTAAAAACAACTCCCAGATCCACAAGGTTACACTCAAAACAATATTATTACAAATTTCCGAACAAACAAATTAGTGACAAAACACCACAAAACCAGTCCATTTCATTACATCGTATGAACCAACAAACACACACACAAAAAAAAAAAAAAAAACGATCGCTCTCTTAACTCCCAAGAAAATGAAGGAAACTAAAAACAAGTTAAGATTCACAACCTCGATCGATGCTCGGCAGCTCTAATTAAACTGAGCTGAGCAATAATAACTGGCAATCTATAAATACCACTTCTTAGATCGATCTTCAGTTAGTTAATGGAGGAACAATAACGCACAGTGCAGTAATGAAGAAACAACCAAAATTTTCTCTCCAACCAAACACAGATTAATCGACACTGGTTGGTTCACGCAGAAAGAAACTGATTTTGGTGATTATGGGGAAAAGGATCCAAGATCCGTTAGGGTTACCCGATCAATACGAAGAAGACGACAACGACGACATTGATGGACGCCTCGTTGGTGAAAGAATTGTCAGTTAGGGTTGGTTGCGATTTCGTTTGTCCTTTCCTCTCTCTTTCCCGAAGCGTATGTGGATGCCATGGAGAGAGAACAGGGGGGGTAGGTAGACAAAATGAATTTATAGAAGAAGGGCTTAAATTCCCTACGGTTTCCAAATGGCACCCTCAACAACCATGCCAATCAAAAAATTACCACGTTTTGAGTTACTGTTTTCGGGGAATGACATGATGGTTGATTTAATAAGAGCATGTCTGGAATCTACATTCAAAATTTTGTGTTCAATTGATATAAGTTTTTATTTTTTTTATTTTATTTTTAAAATTTTATACGAATTTGTGTCAAATTATAATTTAAATATAATTTGGACATGTTGGTATAAGTTTTGGTTTTTATATTCTGTTTTTTTTTTGAGTCTTAATTTTTAAAAAAAAATTAATATTTAGTGAATTTAAAAAATTATTTAGATTTCTGATAAAATTAAATTTAGATTTGAAAACAGAAAATAATGATAAATTATTTTTGATAACAACTATGAGACTCACCATTTTTAAAATTATTTTTAAACTTATATTATTATTAAATAAGGATGGGCCCACCTTGGCCCATCATTTTTAAAAACGGTCCATGATTCTTTTATGTACCAAATGGCCACTTTGGTTTTAGTGAGAGCAAGAAAATATATTTTAAAAAGAATGTATTTTTTAAAAATGAGTCTTAAAATTTTTTTTTTAAAATAATATTTGGTGGGGCCAAGTAATGAAATGGAGAAAAGGTAAAAAAAATAAAAATGGTAATAATTTATATTTTTGTGTGGTGTGATTGAATGACTTTGTGTTTGAGATATCATTTAGATAGGTACTAATCATTTTGTTAATTATTTTTTTAAAGTAGAGAGTCTGAGAGCAACTCCAATAGTGTTAGGGGAAACTCTTTCTCACATTGCACAACCCAATAATGTTGTGTTTCTCTATTCACACAATATAATGATGCGTTCTCTCTCTCTCTCTCTCTCTCCCTCTCTCCCCAACTTGATTTCCCTATATAGTGAGATCTCTCTCTGGCCTTGTTGAGCCTATTTAAGGATTATTTCTTCTTGGACTTCAAATAATAGCAAATGTATTGGAAATCAATAGGTTCTTATCGATTATCCAACCACTTGGGGTTCCTTCATACCGAGGAACTTGCCATAGGATTTCAACCTAAACTCAAGCATCCACTCAAGTTTTTTCTTTGTCATTGAAATCAATCGAATCATTTATGCTGAAAGCCCTTTGGTGATCGAAAACAAGTTAATCTATTCCATGAACCCCCAATTGTACATTATACTAAGCGCTTTACGAATTGGGTAGTCATTATTGAACTGGAGAGAAGATGGAGAAAGCATACCTAACTCTGGTTGGATTGTCTTGGAATCAAATTCCAACTCTGCTTAGTCAACTTAAACCTTAACTATTTGAATTGACCACGTGTTTTGGTAGATGATCATTTAAGGGTTTTGATAGATATGTAGGGGTCATGTTTGGGGTATTGTTAAGGAGTAGTGCTAGATGTAAGTAGATAGAGAGAAGAAAAGTGTGAGATGTCATTGGCTATTAGGGACACCATGGAGGATGTGATTGGGTGTTTGCAAAATTGAACAGTTCAACGTTGTGAATGGAGTTGGGAGGGTACGATTAGGTTTTGGCCATGGGATTAGGCTAGGAGTGTGAGTTCTAGCTTTAAATTTATATATATTTACTTTGAATTATTGCTGAAAGTAAATTTACTTAGTAATATAGCTGTGATACTAGAGTATATTTTATATGAGTTTTAGTCAAACATAGCTATAACTAAACCTATTAAAGTTGCTCTAAAAAGTATAAAACTTTTTATAAAACTAATTCTTCAAACTAACAAAAAAAAATATATATAAAGAGAGTATCTAACCTTATATTTAAACATACTCTCTCTCTCTCTCTCTCTCTCTCTCTCTCTATATATATATATATATATATATATATATATATATATAAACAAAGAATAAAGAATAAATTTTTTAAAGGAACAAACCAAAATTACTCAAAATTTGAATTTGAGCCACGCAAGGCCATATATAGTAAATTTTTTCGAGTCACACTTGCTCGATAAAATTTTATAATCTATCGAATTATGCAACTTAGGTGATTTGATGTTTGAATCACAATGAAATGATAAGTGTGGTTAGACCTACATGCTCACATAGGAGAAAAGCGTGTAATATGTTATAGATATATAAACTCACTTTTGTTATTAGTTTTTTAAGTTTGATATAAAGTAATATTAGAGAGTTTCTTAATTTTTTTATTTTATAATTTTGATGTAAATTTTATGATTTTGATAAAAATAGGTTTTCATCAAGTTCGATAAATTTGGATTTGGGGATGAGTAAGGATTAATTATTCGTCTCCCCAAACACTTTCCATGTGAAATGAGATATAGAAAACTTTTATGAAATAAACAAATTATAAGAAAAAATACACTTTTTATTTTTCAAAAGAGGGATGAAAATTAAAATAAGATATGAATGCTCAATGATGCTTTACTTTGAAAAATAAAAATAAAAATTATTATGTTTTTTAAACATATAACTAGGTTATGTATTTGATTAACCAAATTAAAAACTTGATTTTCCAAATACAAGAAGCATGTGCATTTTTAGAAGAAAAAAGGCAATTTTTTTTTTGTTTTAAAAACATTTTAAATACTTTTTTTAAAGATTTTTTTGTAACAATTGTATTTAGTGGTAATTTTTTGAATTTTGTTTTCGGAAGAAGAATAAGAAAAAAAGCACATAGAAAACTTGTTTTAAATTGAAAATTATTTGAAAGTAAAATACATTATTTTGAAAACTATTTTTTAAAAAATACATTATATTTAATAATATATGAATCTATTATATAAATAATAAATATTTTTAAAAGAAATAACACTATAAATCCAAAAAAAAATGAAGATGTATAGAGAGAGATAGAGTTATAGTTTTTAAATGAATAAATGCATTTCATTGAATTTGATACTAAATATAATTAAAAATATATAACAAAAATATAAGGAAATTTTGTTGTACTATATGTTTTATTTTTATTTTTAAAAAAACCAAACAGTGAAAAAAGATACATCCTAATTTGTTAAAAAAATTAAAAAAATTATATTTATTATTGTTTACTTATAAAGTTATTTTTCAAATTTAGAAAACAAAACATAAACCCTCCAATCCTCAATTCGAAGTAGCAAAAAAGAAAAGAAAAAATGAAAAAATAAATAGGTTTTCAATTCTCATTTCATATAAGAGTGCGGATATATGCAGTTTTATTGTACATAATTGGTTGATGTAGCAAAACATACTTGAGAGTTTTGTCATCTTAATAATGTGTTGTCTAATTACATGTCATTATATTAGCCGGAAATGTGTGAGGATTGCACAAAAATAAAATCACAGAAGTAGAGCAAAAGGTATCCGAAATGGGGGAAAAAAATTCCAACAAATCCTCAACTCTATTTTTTTCACTCAAAGGTGTCAATCTGCCACCCCAAAGCTAGGCTAGGGATGGCAATGGGGCAGGTTATATCATATACTCATTTCAGAGTTTGAGATTGGTATAATTAGATTCGGGTTGAGTTTGAAACGAATATTTTCAACCCGATAAGGATTTAGAACGGGTTCAAGACAGAATAATCCATCCCAAGCTCGTATATATAAGGAAATATAGTATGTTTACCAAATAATCACTCAAATCTGATCCTATTAAGATAGATTTTGAGTTAGCATAATTGGGTTTGAGACGAATTTAAAATATAATTTTCTTTGACAAAACCAATTCAGGATAGAAGTAATTCATCTCAAACCCATCCCGTTGCTGAGACCTAGGCCTTTCTTGCCTAGGCTTTGAAAGGTCTCGGCCTTGGCCCCAAAATATGATCCACAATGTTGGCCCCATCTTAGGATCTCACTTCCTCTATTCTGTCTCACGATTTCTCCCAAAGCGCACCCACACCTAACATAATCAATGCAGCATGCTACGATGCTCCATCCATCACCATCGTACTATCCTCCAACATGCTGCCCTTTCGCCAATGCCTGACGGCCTACCAGCGATGAGCGACCAACCTTCACTTTTATGGAACGAGCCTCCACGGGTTGACATCCACCGATCCACTTAATGACACAGGACCAGCCCCGCATCTCTTCTCCAGATTCCATACTCCACGCCTGACGCCTCGCCGCTGCTAGTTGCCACCCGGTGCCCTCCCGACTCCTACCAAGTCCGATGACGAATCATTCATTAGCTTGATCTAGTGAATCACTTTGCTCTGCAAATCTGCAATTGTATATGGTATACTGACAATTTCCAAATGCCAATTGTTGGACCCTAATTTGTCCGGGTTGGACATATTTTATCGATGCCGCCTCGATTTGTTGAAATTTTGTAGAACGACGGAGTCGTGGCCATGGAAACGCAAATGCCCGATTTCAAGAAATTATTTGAGCGGCTTCCAAATGCCAAAGAATCAGTCCTGGGCAATAGAAAATCCAATTTGAGGATCAACGCAATCGACCGCGCTCAATTCTGAGGTCGAACGAAGAAAATATAGTCAAAACAGCGTTCGGGCCGCCATCGGGGGTCAAAACGGTAATTGACCTTTCACACGGAGCTTTGGATCAGACCAAGAACCTCATAATCTCATCCTACTCGTCGTTCTGAGAAGTTTGACATATATATTGTATATATTCGCTCTCGGGGCTTTTTCGATAAAAATTAAAAATAAATATGTTTTTCGGTAATAAATAATCGCAGTATAGGCTTGGCGTAAAAACGGAGTCGTTTTAAAATAAAATTGACACGAGAACGCTCGTCATAACGCCCCGAGTCCGAAAACATTTTTTTGAGATTTTTTTGAAATCCGGATCATCCTGCCGATCTCGAAAACTCAAAGACAGCAGTTAAAAAATACTAAAACACAAAAAAAAAAAAAAAAAAGAGAGAGTCACAAACCCTAGCCGCCACCCTCTCTTTCTCCCACATATCTCAATCCACATGTCCTCTTCTTATTGGCTTAAGAATTTAAAAAAAAAAAAAAAAAACTAACTAATAACAAATCAGAAAAAAGGGGCAGGTCAACCCTCATCTCTCTCCCGTCTCTCTCACACGACGCACGGCAACGACGCAGACTGTCTTCCTCCCCACGCCATGGCTGCCGCGCGGACCACCACCCCATGCCGCGCCAGACCACGCCCGATCATGGCGCCAGGAAGGCCACCACTCGCGGCGCGTTGGACCACCAAGCTTGCCCACACCACGCCCATGCCGATCCGAACCGAACCGCCCCACCCAAGCCGCGCCGGACCACCACGCCAAGCCTCCCTCTCGCCGCCCCATATCACTCCCAAAACCCTACAATCTCTCCTATTTAAGGATCCCCAAACGGATCTCGCGCAGACGGGCTCTCCCTCTCGAACGAAAATTCAAACAAAAACCCCTCTTCTTCCCCCGCCAAACCCAAGAGAGCCCTCGCTCCCCTTGGCCGGACGTCTTCTTGCCGGCCGATGTGGAGCACGACCAACACGCGCAACCTCCTACCGTTCACTGCCAAAGCTTAACCCCTTCCTTCATACTCGACCGGGATTCTCCCCTTAGGCTGGAATCGTGCCACCGACCGCTCAACCTGGTACATTCGTTGCTGCCGCTGCGTGACCTCCCTCACGTGAAGATGAAGGATAGAGAGGACTGAAGAACGAGTTGGAGCGCTGCTGAAATCCTTTGGAACCCGAGAAGTCCAACGAAGTATCCGAAAAGAAACAACCCCTTTGGTTCACGACGCTTATGTTGCTAGTCTGTGTTTTCCAAGTCCAACGTGTCAATAGGCTCACAAATCATTATGGTTTGTTCAGTTCAATAGTTTGTTCTATAGTCGGTTTGATGTTATCAATCCTTTGCCTGCTTGGGTGTTTGATGTTCTCTGGTGCGCGTCCTCCAAGACAACCTGCACACGGCTTTTCATCAACATTATGGTGACACTATTTTTTTAGGCGTTTGTAACTAGTTTGATGCTTATCTTACTGTATTTCATTTTCATTCTTTTTTATTTTATTCTTTTTATTTGTTTGTTTGTTTGTTTGTTTTTTTTTGGTATTTTCACTTATTTTACTGACCCTTAAGGAAATGTTAGCTTGGGTCATTTGTAATTTTGTAAGCATGGGTCATATAACCCGGTCTTAATTGTACTATGTAAAAAAAAAAAAAAAAAAAGAATAGAGAAAAAAAAAAAAAAAAAAGAAGAAAAAACAAAAAAAGAGAAAGAGAAAAAAAAAGGAGAAGAGTGTGGATTTATTTTTTTTTTTATGTCACTATCACACACAATACACTTGTGTTTATTTGTCTTCTTTATTCTTGTTTTCTTAAATAAAAAAAAAAACAAACAAACATTTTTTTTACACAAAAAAAAAACACCTTTCTCTTAAATTAAAAATGTTTTTTTAAATAAATTTCCTTTTAATTAAAAAATGCTTTCAAAAATCCTTTTCAAAAAAAAAAAAAAAACAAAACAAAAAAAACAAAAAAAACAAAACAAAAAACAAAACAAAACAAAAGAAAAAAACAAAAAAGGTCTTCTTTGAATTTGAAAAAACGTTCTCCTAAAATAAAATCTTAAAAAAAAAAAAAAAAAAGGCCCTTTTCAAAAAAAAAAAAAAAAAACAAACAAACAAACAAACAAACAAACAAAAAAAAAAAAAAACCAAAAAAAAAAAACAAAAAAAAAAAAAAAAACAAAACAAAAAAAAAACAAAACCAAAACCAAACCAAAACATTTTCAAAATTCCCCTTTTGTCAATACTTGTCTCTTTTGTTTTCCTTTCTTCAAAACTTCTCGATACTTTAGGTTTAATTTTGAATATGTTTAAATTCTTTCAAACACTTAGATTTTGATGTGTTTTTCACCCTTAATGCTAATAATAAGCATGCAATTTAGAAAACAAATTTCAACTTTAGCTTTTCTTTTAGCTTTGACTTAAAACTAATTATAGGGTTTCTTTTAGCGATTTAAGATTAAATTGAATTTAATTTTTTAACTCCAACAATTGGTTTAGAAAGACGAAAGGGAAAATCAAATTTTTAGGACTTCCTTTAGATGCTTAGGACAGATTGGATTTAACTCCACTTCAACAAAAAACTTAGGAAATAACAATGGTAGACTTTTAGGCCATAGGAAATTCAACTTAGCTTTTTAGACTAGCTAATTTTAAATCAAACAATTAAAATGAGTTAGAAACCTCCAAATCTTAAGATAGGTACCGAAAGGGCGTTGTGGGGGTGCTAGCCCTTCCCCACGCGTAATCAACTTCGAGCCCATCCTTAAAGCGGCATAGATAATTTTCTTTTAGGTGGCCAACCGCACCCCAAAAACGGTTGGTGGCGACTCCGTATTTTCATCACCATTCGGATGAAGGTTGGGGGAACCGCACCCCAAAAGCGGTTTCCCTCCTGGGACGAAATCCGGTGATGATGGCAGCGACTCTGCTGGGGACTAGTTAGAGAGTTAGGCCTAGGATTAGGATTAGGAGGTTTTTTCTTTGTTTTAAATTTTTTAAATTGTTTCATTCTTTTATTCTTTCATTCTTTATTTAATCGATTTATTTATCGCACTTAATCGCCGTTGCATGCTAGTCTTGATTTATGCGCTTTAACGCCATGATAGTCATGTTTTACCGCTTTCCATAATTGTTGCATTCATGCATAAACTCTATACCCGAGTTTTTAACACGGTTTAGGTTAGCGAGGTTTATTAGGGTGCCCGAGCGTTGATCATTATCCGCGAAGGGACCCCGGACTCCTCACTCGGGCTTGAGGTCCTTTTAAGGCACGTCCTTTTAAGGCCCCCCTCCGGTAAATCCCATGGTGTACGGAGCCCTCTAGAGAGGAAGCTTGGGGACCAACGAATAAGATAGGGTGAGAAATCATGGCCCATTAAGGGCACACCGACCCACATGTTGTATGATTAAGCATGTCAATGCTAACCTTGGTTTTGCCAGGATAGTTGCATTAAGACATCCCTTGTTTGTTTAAAATGTCAATATTTGTTTATTTGTTTATTACGTATATATTTCTTTTTGCTCTCCTAACGTTTTCATATTGCATATCACGCCATTCATATAGGGTGCATGGCAACATTTAGTCAATCTCTTAGAGGGTGTATGGGAGAAGGAGACTGCTACTGAGGTGGCTCAAGCATCCGGTGAAATTCAACGCCGTCTAGGAGACTTCCCACCGGGAGAGTTGCACAAAGCAGATAAGGTTACAGTAGAATTTTCACAAGACTTTACTAGTGAGCTACGGGCCATATGGCGTCAATGGCTGGAGGAAAGAAAGATTGCTTATGCCCGGCAGTTCGGGGATCTACTGCTTTTAACCGACTTACCAGCTGATAGAGACATGCTCCAAGCTGCACTTCACTTTTGGGAGCCAAGGCGCAGATGTTTTGACTTCAACGGCCTTGACCTTGTTCCTACTGTGGAGGAATACAGAAGACTGCTTGACATACCGGAAGATCACAGAAGGAAAGTATACTTGCCAGAACCTAGGAAATCTGGACGACGAGCTTTTACTGAAATGATGGAAATCCCTATTTGGGATGCCCCTTTTCGGTAAATCGCGAGGGCCGAGAGCATTGTCATGGAAAACCATTCGGGAGATTATGACGGTTGCTACGAAACGGATTTCATCGGCTTTTGACCCTAGCCATCTACGGGTTAGTCATTTTTCCGCGCACCTCGAGATATGTAGACGCGATAGTCATTGACCTGGTACGACAAGTGGTGCAAGGTTGTGATCCCACCCCGGCTATCTTAGCGAAACTATCCGTTCCCTTTCCGATCCGAGAACTCGTGGTTCGGGACGGTTCACCGGTTGCTTACCACTTTTCTGCACTTGGATGAAGGGACACCTCCCCTTGTCTTGTCCCTAACTTCACACCGGTATACCGTTGCCTTATACCACACTATTGGACATTGCGCTCGATAAGTGGATTACGCCTAAAGGAGTTGAAGACCTGGAAGAAGAAGCTACATGACTTAAAGGAAGAAGACATTGTCTGGATTGCTCCCTGGATGCCAAGATACTCTATGACATACGGTTGTGGTGAGTACAACCCGGGTTCCCCTGTTGGGCCCTTGGGGAGCTACGCTTATGCACCGTTCTGAGTGGGAGACAGGTTGGGAGACAGTCGGAGTTGTTCCCGATCTTGTATGGGATGGAGGACTGCGACTTCACCTATGGGCGAGCTATGTTAGAGGAGAAAGGGGTGAAGATGCATCAAGCATGGTCCACACCTCGCAAGATTCAACCTAACAATTCAAAATCCGGTATTTTCCCAGCTTATATCCCTTGGAGAGCACAAGCACGAGCCACAACGAGTTTGATCATGAGGACTATCTTGCAAGAGAACCAGGAGCCGAGGCAGCAAGTCCACGACCGGAAGCCGCTTTGGAGAGAGCTACTCAAAGGGCGCGATTGAGGGACAAGCGGTTGGAGACCGTCTTTGCGGCGAGAGGGAAGATCTTTGGAGAAAGACCACCGCAGAGGAGGAGGCGCCGCACATGAAGACCATATTACCATCTTGGAGATGACTAAATAATTGCCTTAGAACCATGTAGTTCTTGTTATCGTAGTTGTTAAAAGGTTACACATCATCCATGCATGTAATCTCTTTCCTTTTATCAATAAAATGGAGTTTGTTTAAACCCGTTCACTTACATCCATTCACGCATCTCATGCATTCATATAAAAAGTGAAAACAAAGCTAAAAATGCTCACCATTCGTGTTTCTTTCAGCCGAAATAGTTCTTCATCCAGAATTGGGCACACTTACAACCTTCGGTCCAGACACAAGCACACTTCCCATGCGATGGCCAACGAGAATGAAAACAGACTGATGGGGCTAGAGCAAAGTCACCAAGGCATGAGCGATACCCTTCAGAACTTGCAAGAACGAGATGAACCGTATGGCGAGAAATGATGACCAGTTAGTCGAAGGAACTCCAAGGGAAGTCAATCAACAACCAAGGCCAGAACAACGCAGCCTGTGCCACCTCCGCAGCCCGTGACAAATAACACTTTTCCCGAGCAATTGGGCCCACCCAATCCAGGCCAGTATACTTCACCAATAATAGGAGCCGCTACAGAGGCGGTAGGATCCCTAGCATACAAGGAGGAAGGTGAGTCCCCCGCACTAAGGAGGATTGAAGAACGATTGAAGGCGGTTGAAGGCGCCGAGATGTATGGTATGATCAGCCCTGATGAATTGTGCCTTGTCCCTGGGGTGGTTTTACCTCATAAATTCAAAATGCCCGAATTCGAGAGGTTTAGCGGGACACGCTGTCCAAGAACCCATCTGGCAATGTATTGTCAAAAAATGGCAGCATACACTTGGCGATGATAGACTTCTTATGCACTTGCTTCCAAGAGAGTCTAACAGGGGCACCCTTGCGTTGGTATTTCCAGGTGGATGGAGGCCGTATCGAGAACATGGAAGGACCTGGCTACCGCATTCCTGGCACGGTATAAACATGTCATCGAACTAGCCTTGGATCGTCGACACCGCAATCTTTGGAGAAAGGTCCAAATGAAAATTTCAAGGACTATGCAAGAAGGTGGAGGGAAACTGCGGTGGAAGTGCAACCTCCGCTTAACGAGAGGGAGCTCACTACCTTATTCATCAACACATTGAAGGGTGTGTATTATGAAAAGCCGATTGGTCACGTTTCTAGCACTTTCGCCGATCTAGTCGCTTCGGGCGAACTCATTGAGAGTGGAGTCAAAGGGGAAAGCTGAAAGGAGAAATGGTCGAGGCACCGAAGAGGTCACCACTACCGCCGAAGAAGAAAGAAGGGGAAACTAATTTCGTGTATCAATCCGGACCGATGATGCAACCTAACCCTCCCCAAATGCCTGTTTACTTTAGAGCACCCCCGGTAGCCGCATACGCCGCACCCGCACCTATCCCGCAATTCCAACCTTTCCAATTCCAAGCAAGACCCCAATATCCTTACCCAGCTCCACAATTTCCTCAAATACCTACCCCAAAGACCAGTCAAGCACCCGTCCGAAGCCCATCTATTGACCCGAGACCAAATCAAGCTCCTAAGAAGCACCAGGAGTTCGACCCAATCCCTATGACTTATGTTGAACCGTACCCAAGGCTCCTTGAGGCAAGACTGGTAGTCCCTTCCCCTGTGGGAGAGCTGAAACCGCCGTATCCAAATTGGTACAAACCAGGACCTTCGTTGCGTATATCATGCTTGGTGCCGTAGGACACAATGTTGAGGGTTGCATCGCATTTAAAAGGAAAGTTCAAGCATTAAAAGATGCTCACCGGTTGGATTTCCGCGACACTATCCAATTCCCCGAGTGTCAATAATAACCCATTGCCAGAACACTCTAATAATGTTACTACCATTACTTCGGAAGCCAGGATTACGAAGATATCCCAAGTACGGATGCGAAAGAACATCTGTTTCAATTTTTACTCAAGTATGGATATCTGTCGACCCGATCAACTATTGAGGGGCGAAGAAGGAGCCGACCAACGAAAAAGTGTTTATTCCATGAGATGGCTCCAGGGACACGACATTAACAAGCGTACGAATTTGAAAGTGTTGTTCAAGAATTAATCGACTACCGAAGAATCGAGTTTTCAAAGCGAGTGTACTAATTATTCCATTCAGATGGTCCAAGGAGATAATTCATATGAGTTCACCGACATGCCCAAGCCTCTCCCGTTTATACGGACAACTCCAGAAATACATAGCTTACCACACGGGATCCAACCTCTTACAATTCATATTCCCCCTCAACCTTCCTACAAAAGTGAGAAAGTCTGTTCGTGGAGGTACGGTTGTGAAGCTGTAGTACAAGGGAACTCTCTAACCAAAAAGATAACTCGAAGCGGATGTCCTTATGCACCTGACGTGCTCGAGCAATCGAAGAAAGGAAAGGTTGGGGAAAGATATCTTGCTGAAGGAATTCGATTGCGAGGAAGACGCTCGAGTTTCGAAGTTGATCAAGCATAGTGAATATAACATCGTGGAGCAGCTAAGCAAACAGCCCGCTCGGATCTCATTACTTTCAGCGCTAAAGGATTCTACTCCACACCGAGAAGCATTAATGAAGGTCCTTAGCAAGGCTTACGTCCCGCCAACTATTTCGGTGGAGAACATGGACACTCTCGTGAAACCTTGTAGTGGATAACTTTATATCGTTTAGCGGGGATGAGCTGCCCAGGAGGGCAAGGGTCACATCAAAGCCTCGCACGTTTCGGTCAAGTGCAAAGAACACACCATCTCCGGGTATTGATCGATAATGGGTCCGCTGGTCAACATTATGCCTTTACAAATATTACAACAGCTGCCCGTAGATTCTTCATACATGCGGTCAAGCAACATGGTAGTTCGAGCCTTTGACGGGGGAAAAGAGAGGTAACAGGGGACGCTGGATATTCCATTGCTAATTGGGCCCACAGTATTTTACATTGAATTTCAGATCTTGGATATTGCACCATACTACGAGTTGCTTGTTGGGAAGGCCATGGATTCACACAGCGGGAGAGCGATGCCTTCTACTCGCACTGGCGAAGTTCGTGGTTGATGATCACCTCATTTGTGTATCCGGGAGACAGACTATTGGTAACCAAGCCGTCATCCATGCCTTGTATTGACAGTGGGGAGGACGTCCCCAGAATGTTCTTTCCGGGCCTTTGAAGTAGTCAATGTTACCTATGTGACACGGCCCAGCTTGTATCAAAGGATAGGAGCTCAATGTCCAAAGCCACCAATATGATTGCACATACGATGCTTAGGCAAGGACACAAGCCGGGACTCGGGCTCGGGGCATCTTCTCGGGGCATGAAAGACCCGTTACGCATGCGGGGCACGACGAACGATATGGGCTGGGCTACAAACCCACCAAAGCCAGACCGGCGAAGGAAGCCTCCGGGAAGAGGGGAAGTCGGAATGGCCAGGCTGACGACCTATCCAAGAAGAGCGGATGACATTTCCACCCTTAGAAGACATATTCTACGATGGAGGGTTCACTTATCAAGAGAAGGCTGCGGTCATTCTTCTTTGTGGAGAGCGAGGGAGCGAGAAGCGGGCGGTGTTGTTCGTGCGGGAAGGAGCATCGGGACAACCTCTCAACAATTGGACTAGCACATGTCTCCCCGTGATGTAATCCTTGGGGGATTCTATTTGGATATTTGTTTATTTCACCTTTATGCCTCTTTCGGTATTTAAAAAACGGTTTATGTCTCTTTGGATATTTCGCTCTCAATAAAGTGTATGTTTTCCAAAAACGGTGCATTGCATCTCATTATCATTTGCATATCATGTTTTTGCTTATCAACTTGTTGATCTTTTCACAAACAGTACCATGAATTCAACGAGGGTGTGACAAGCAATGATGAGGCGGGATGCCCAAAGTTTGACCAAAGTCCGGATTGGGAGAAGTCGGTGCATGAGACAAGTGAGGTCGACTTAGAAGAGGAGGTCGATTTACCTGAAGATATCCTTCGACCTGTTGGAAAGGGAAGACCGGTTCAAGACCCCAAGTGAGGACCCTATAGAAACGGTGAATGTGGGAACAGACGCAGCACCGAGACGACTCAAAGTGAGTTCTTCATTATCCGCGAGATCAAGGGGCGATTGATTGAATTGTTGACCAGCTTCAAGGATGTGTTCGCCTGGTCCTATCAAGATATGCCGGGTCCGAATCCGAGATATTGTGCAACATCATATACCACTTGAAGCCAGAATGTCCACCGGTCCAGCGAAGCTACGAAGGATGAGGCCTCGGATGATATTGAAGATCAAAGAGGAGATCAAAAAGCAATGGGATGCTTTGGCTTCCTCGGTGTTGCTCATTATCCAGAATGGGTGGCGAACATTGTGCCGTTACCAAAAAAAGGGGGAAAAATCCGAGTATGTGTCGACTACCGAGATCTAAATAAGGCGAGCCCAAAAGATAATTTTCCACTCCCACACATTGATACTACGGTGGACAACACGGCGAAGCATGCTTTGTTTTCATTTATGGACGGATTCTCAGGCTATAACCAAATTCAAATGGCCCCTGAGCACAAGGAGCGGACAACCTTCACGACATTATGGGGTACATTTTGTTACAATGTGATGCCGTTCGGACTCGAGAATGCGGGGGCCACTTACCAAAGAGCTATGGTCACTTTGTTTCACGATATGATGCACAAGGAGGTGGAAGTGTACGTGGATGACATGATAGCCAAATCAGCAAGTACGAGAAAGTCATGTTGAGGTACTCCGCAAACTCTTCCAAAGGTTGCGAAAGTATCAACTCAAGTTGAATCCAGAAAAATGTACTTTTGGTGCTACATCGGGTAAGCTATTGGGCTTCATAGTCAGCGAAAAGGGGATAGAGATTGACCCTGACAAGATTCGAGCTATCCAGGAGATGTCACCACCAACCACTTTATTAGGGAGTTAGAAGTTTCTTGGGGCACTTGAATTACATCGCTAGGTTCATTTCACGGTTGACGGCCACATGTGAACCATTATTCAAATCGCTTCGAAAAGAAAACCCGAAGTTTGGAATCGGGCTTGTCGGGAAGCCTTTGATAAAATCAAGCAATACTTGATAAATCCACCGATCTTGGTTCCACCGGTACCCAACAAGCCACTCATCCTATACCTAACTGTCCAAGGCTCGTCAATGGGCTCGGTACTGGGGCAACATGATGCTTCGGGAAGGAAGGAGCAAGCAATTTATTACCTAAGTAAGAAGTTTACCCCTGGTGAAGCAAAGTACACTCCATTGGAAAAGGCTTGTTGCGCACTGGTTTGGACCGTTCGGCGATTACGACAGTACACCCTTTATCATACAACATGGCTAATTGCGAAGCATGACCCGCTCAAATACTTACTGGAGAAACAATCAATTTACGGGAGGATTGCCAAGTGGCAGCTATTGTTGTCCGAATATGATATTGTGTACGTACCTCGAGAAAGCCATAAAAGGAAGTGTCATAGCGAGATTATCTCGCGAGAAAGGGCCTTGGACGACTACGAGCCAATGAATGTAGGCTTCCCGATGAGCATATCAATATCATTGAAGAGGAATTTGACTCATGGATTATGTGGTTTGACCGGTGCCTCTAGTCTGTTGGGACATGGTATTGGGGCCATCTTGATATCCCCAAAGGGTGAGCATTTCCCCATGGCAGCTAAATTGACATTCCCATGCACAAATAATGTGGCCGAGTATGAAGCTTGCTTGATGGGTCTTCAGGCTATTAATCGAGAAATAAATAAGTTACAAGTTTTTGGAGATTCAGCCCTTGTGATCTATCAAGTTAGGAACGAGTGGGAAACCAGGAATCACAAATTGATCCCATATCGGAAGCTCATTTGTAGGCGATCGGACGGTTCGAGGAGATTACCTTTGAGCACATGCCAAGAGAGCATAATCGGATTCCGATGCCTGGCGACCCTAGCATCCCTCGTTCGATTGGATACAAAACGGAGGTTCAATCCTTTGACATTCAAGTTCGAGATACGCCAGCTCCACCGTATGGCTATTGAAGGAGAACCAGGAAGAAAGGCCTTGGTATCATGATCTCCGGCAATACCTACTCAAACAAGAATATCCTGAAGGTGCGTCCGGCACGGACAAGAGGAACATCCGGCGGGCTGCGACCAAGTATTACCTCGATGGCTCCATCCTATATCGACGAAATCATGATATGGTACTTCTACGTTGTGTCAAAAAGGAAGAGTCGTCACGGCTAATGAAGGAATTTCATGAAGGGAGTTGCGGTCCACATGCAAACGGATATGTGCGGCAAGACAAATTATGAGAATAGGTTATTCCTGGGTCACAATGGAGAAAGAGTGCATTGGCTATGTACGTAAGTGTTTCAAATGTCAGATATACGGTGATCGGATTCAAGCACCCTCATCTCAGTTGCATGTGATGACTTCACCATGGCCTTTCTCGCTCTGGGGCATGGACGTCATCGGACCTATATCACCGAAGGCATCTAATGGACACCGCTTCATCTTGGTAGCCATTGATTACTTCACTAAATGGGTGGAAGCCGCATCTTACGCTAACGTGACACAAGCGGTGGTGGTCAAGTTTGTTCGCAACAATATCATATGCCGTTATGGGCTCCCAGAGCAAATCATCACAGACAATGCAACGAACTTGAACAGTCGGATGATGGGTAATTTGTGTGAGCAGTTCAAGATCCAGCACCGAAATTCAACCCCGTACAGACCCAAGATGAATGGGGCAGTCGAAGCAGCTAACAAGAATATCAAGAATATTGTTAGAAAGATGACTGAGACATACAAGGATTGGCATGAGAAGCTGCCCTACGCATTACACGCATACCGCACTTCGGTGCGTACATCAACAGGGCAACTCCGTTTTCATTAGTCTATGGAATGGAAGCGGTGTTACCGATAGAAGTGGAGATTCCCTCCCTGCGGGTACTCAAAGACACACAGTTGGATGAAGCAGAGTGGGTTCAAAGCCGTTGCGAACAACTGAATTTCGTGGAAGAAAAGCGCATTGCAGCGGTGAATAGAGGCCGGTTGTACCAGCAAAGAATGATGAAAAGTTATGACAAGAAGGTTAAGCCTCGATCTTTTCAAGAAGGAGAGCTTGTACTTAAGAAAATCTTGCCAATCCAAACTGATCACAGGGGCAAGTGGACACCCAATTATGAAGGTCCGTATGTCGTCAAACGAGCTTTCTCTGGCGGGGCGTTAATCCTTGTCAAAATGGATGGAAATGAGCTACCAAATCCGATTAACAGTGACGCCGTAAAGAAATTCTATGCCTGACCCCTGTTACAACATTGTATTGGATTCGGATCCACATGTAATCAAACAACTCTATCCATATCAAACCTTTTGTTGTCATTCTCTCATCTTTTAATACATCTCACTGAAGTCCCAGGATGATGCCCTACACTGGGGCATTTCCTATTCAAATACCTATGCAACACGAGGAGTGGAAGCAGGCACGCCCAAAACTCTTACTTAGCCTAAAGTCCAAAAAAAAAAAAAAAAAAAAAAGTGCTCAACCAATTCAGTAGCACAATTGTTCAACATTTAGTGATGCCCTGCCCTCAATAATGACCTTTGTAGTAAAAACAACCAAACATTTTCTCTAACCTTCTATTTCTGCCAAAAGCCAACTGCCAATACCTACACCTTTCCAGAGTCTTTGATTACATGTCTGATCTTTTTCCCAGTAACAAGACATCCCGAAGCAGAGAGCGGACTTAGTGAAAACCCGAAAGGGGGCTAAGGGTAAAATACAAAGCTCAAGAATAAAAAAAAAAAAAAAATAAAAATAAAAATGAAGCCGGACTTAGTGAAAACCCGTAAGGGCACTAAGAGTAAAATACAAAGGCAAAAAGAAAAAATCGGACTTAGCGAAAACCTGAAAGGGCGCTAAGGACAAAGCAAAGACAACGAAAAAGGACCCAGCAATGTAACGTCCGGCACTTGGGGTTAGAAATGATCATAGAACCAAGACGAAGCGATCGATGAAGCGATCCACGTATTACAAGGAAGAGAAAGGACTTTGGTCAAACTGAAGGCACACCCAAATCAAAATTGCGCCTCACGCTTTTCAAGAAATCGAGGTTTTGTTTGTTAAAGTTAAGCATGTTGTGCCTTATATGATGTGATTATGATAAATTGAGATCATGCTCATAAATTCTTTTTCAAAATGTTTGGTTTTAAAATTTTTATCTCGTTGTAGAGTGAAACCTTCCAAAGTCCTAATAGACTTCCCCAAGGATTGCCCCACAGGAAGAAGTTACTACGAAGAATTATGAGGTAACACCAAGGCCCCATGGGCAGAAATGCCCGAGAAGGGCCAAATCATGACAATAGATGTTTCCAAAAAAGGACGGCCCATTGACAAAACCAGCGAGCTTGGAGAAGACAAATTAGTGACACTCGACGTTGTTGAACAAAGGTAGTGATTCTCTATGGAAGCCAACAAAGCTCGATAAAGACCTAACCACGACAATAGATGTTGCAATGAAATGGTGGCCTATCATTGAAGCTAGCAACATCTACGAAGGCTAGCTCTTGACAAATATTGTTCCGTTGAAGTCAACGGAACCCCGGGAAGAATCGAGCGATGAAAGTCAAGCACCATGACACTCTATCAAGAGCTCTACCTCAATAGAAGAATGGATCACAAAGCTCTTGAGACATTTAACCCTTCCCTTTCCCCTTGGATTTTCCATAACATTGTTAAAATTCCCATGCATCCATGCACATGCATCATACATTCAAGTATTCTATGCATGATTTTGCACTTCGTGATTGAGTTTCGGGGACTCGTACAACGTGGAGTTTTCATTTCGGGACTATCTCAAGTCACGGTCAAGCACCGGGTATCCCTCTAACCTTTTTTACCCCCGTTTTGAAGTCCAAATTTTTTAAACATCCACCTCAAAGGTTTTTTCATTCCCCCTTCTCGCTTTTCGGACTTTAAGTTAATCTCAAGAGTTTAAATTCAAGGTTTTAATTCTAGGTTTTTCTAGGTTTTCTAAATGCCCGTTAATCTCAAGGATTTTTCATTTCTGTTTTAAACCTCAAAGGCCTTTCAATTCCGATTTTTTAAATTCTGCTAATCTCAAGGATTTTTTTCATTCTGTTTAAACCTCAAGGGTTTTTCAAGTTCGAGTTTTTAAATTTATGTTAATCTCAAGGATTTTTCATTCTGTTTTACACCTCAAGGGCCTTTCAATTCCAAGTTTTTCTAATTCCGTTACTCTCAAGAATTTTTCATTCTGTTTAAACCTCAAGGGTTTTTCAAGTTCGAGTTTTTAAATTTATGTTAATCTCAAGGATTTTTCATTCCTGTTTTACACCTCAAGGGCCTTTCAATTCCAAGTTTTTCTAATTCCTGTTACTCTCAAGAATTTTTCATTCCTGTTTAAACCTCAAGGGCTTTAAAATTCCGTGTTTTTAAATTTCTGTTAATCTCAAGGATTTTTCATTCCTGTTTTACACCTCAAGGGCCTTTCAATTCCAAGTTTTTAACTTACTATTAATCTCAAGGATTTTTCATTCTTATTTTTAACCTCAAGGGCTTTTCATTTCAAGTTCTTAACTCCATGTCGACCTCAAGGGCGTAACAAATAAGCCAGGTAAGCAATCCAACCCGTCCAAAATAAGTCCGTCCTATCTTTGTGCACCGTTTGTACACAAACAATACACAAAGAGGGGCAGCTGTTGGACCCTAATTTGTCCGGGTTGGACATATTTTATCGATGCCGCCTCGATTTGTTGAAATTTTGTAGAACGACGGAGTCGTGGCCATGGAAACGCAAATGCCCGATTTCAAGAAATTATTTGAGCGGCTTCCAAATGCCAAAGAATCAGTCCTGGGCAATAGAAAATCCAATTTGAGGATCAACGCAATCGACCGCGCTCAATTCTGAGGTCGAACGAAGAAAATATAGTCAAAACAGCGTTCGGGCCGCCATCGGGGGTCAAAACGGTAATTGACCTTTCACACGGAGCTTTGGATCGGACCAAGAACCTCATAATCTCATCCTACTCGTCGTTACTGAGAAGTTTGACATATATATTGTATATATTCGCTCTCGGGGCTTTTTCGATAAAAATTAAAAATAAATATGTTTTTCGGTAATAAATAATCGCAGTATAGGCTTGGCGTAAAAACGGAGTCGTTTTAAAATAAAATTGACACGAGAACGCTCGTCATAACGCCCCGAGTCCGAAAACATTTTTTTTGAGATTTTTTTTTGAAATCCGGATCATCTGCCGATCTCGAAAACTCAAAGACAGCGGTTAAAAAAATACTAAAACACAAAAAAAAAAAAAAAAAGAAGGAGTCACAAACCCTAGCCGCCACCCTCTCTTTCTCCCACATATCTCAATCCACATGTCCTCTTCTTATTGGCTTAAGAATTTAAAAAAAAAAAAAAAAAAAAACTAACTAATAACAAATCAGAAAAAAGGGGCAGGTCAACCCTCATCTCTCTCCCGTCTCTCTCACACGACGCACGGCAGCGACGCAGACTGTCTTCCTCCCCACGCCATGGCTGCCGCGCGGACCACCACCCCATGCCGCGCCGAACCACGCCCGATCATGGCGCCAGGGCCACCACTCTGCGCTGCGTTGGACCACCAAGCTTGCCCACACCACGCCCATGCCGATCCGAACCGAAGGCCGCCCCACCCAAGCCGCGCCGGACCACCACGCCAAGCCTCCCTCTCGCCGCCCCATATCACTCCCAAAACCCTACAATCTCTCCTATTTAAGGATCCCCAAAACGGATCTCGCAGACGGGCTCTCCCTCCGAGCGAAAATTCAAACAAAAACCCCTCTTCTTCCCCCGCCAAACCCAAGAGAGCCCTCGCTCCCCTTGGCCGGACGTCTTCTTGCCGGCCGATGTGGAGCACGACCAACACGCGCAACCTCCTACCGTTCACTGCCAAAGCTTAACCCCTTCCTTCATACTCGACCGGGATTCTCCCCTTAGGCTGGAATCGTGCCACCGACCGCTCAACCTGGTACATTCGTTGCTGCCGCTGCGTGACCTCCCTCACGTGAAGATGAAGGATAGAGAGGACCAAGAACGAGTTGGAGCGCTGCTGGAAATCCTTTGGAACCCGAGAAGTCCAACGAAGTATCCGAAAAGAAAGCAACCCCTTTGGTTCACGACGCTTATGTTGCTAGTCCTGTGTTTCCAAGTCCAACGTGTCAATAGGCTCACAAATCATTATGGTTTGTTCGGTTCAATAGTTTGTTCTATAGTCGGTTTGATGTTATCAATCCTTTGCCTTGGGTGTTTGATGTTCTCGTGCGCGTCCTCCAAGACAACTCCACACGGCTTTTCATCAACATTATGGTGACACTATTTTTTAGGCGTTTGTAACTAGTTTGATGCTTATCTTCTCGTATTTCATTTTCATTCTTTTTTTATTTTATTCTTTTTATTTGTTTGTTTGTTTGTTTGTTTTTTTTTTGGTATTTTCACTTATTTTATGACCTAAGGAAATGTTAGCTTGGGTCATTTGTAATTTTGTAAGCATGGGTCATATAACCTGGTCTTAATTGTACTATGTAAAAAAAAAAAAAAAAAAAAAAAAAGAATAGAAAAAAAAAAAAAAAAAGAAGAAAAAAACAAAAAAAGAGAAAGAGAAAAAAAAGGGAGAAGAGTGTGGATTTATTTTTTTTTATGTCACTATCACACACAATACACTTGTGTTTATTTGTCTTCTTTATTCTTGTTTTCTTAAATAAAAAAAAAAAAACAAACATTTTTTTACACAAAAAAAAAAAAACACCTTTCTCTTAAATTAAAAATGTTTTTTTTAAAATAAATTTCCTTTTAATTAAAAAAATGCTTTCAAAAATCCTTTTCAAAAAAAAAAAAAAAAAAAAAAAAAAAAAAAAAACAAAAAAAAAAAACAAAAAACAAAACAAAACAAAAAAAAAGAAAAAAACAAAAAAAGGTCTTCTTTGAATTTGAAAAAACGTTCTCTAAAATAAAATCTTAAAAAAAAAAAAAAAAAGGCCCTTTTCAAAAAAAAAAAAAAAAAAAAAAAACAAACAAACAAACAAACAAAAAAAAAAAAAAAAACCAAAACAAAAAAAAAAAAAACAAAAAAAAAAAAAAAAAACAAACAAAACAAAACCAAAACCAAACCAAAACATTTTCAAAATTCCCCTTTTGTCAATACTTGTCTCTTTTGTTTTCCTTTCTTCAAAAACTTCTCGATACTTTAGGTTTAATTTTGAATATGTTTAAATTCTTTCAAACACTTAGATTTTGATGTGTTTTTCACCCTTAATGCTAATAATAAGCATGCAATTTAGAAAACAAATTTCAACTTTAGCTTTTCTTTTAGCTTTGACTTAAAACTAATTATAGGGTTTCTTTTAGCGATTTAAGATTAAATTGAATTTAATTTTTTAACTCCAACAATTGGTTTAGAAAAACGAAAGGGAAAATCAAATTTTTAGGACTTCCTTTAGATGCTTAGGACAGATTGGATTTAACTCCACTTCAACAAAAAACTTAGGAAATAACAATGGTAGACTTTTAGGCCATAGGAAATTCAACTTAGCTTTTTAGACTAGCTAATTTTAAATCAAACAATTAAAATGAGTTAGAAACCTCCAAATCTTAAGATAGGTACCGAAAGGGCGTTGTGGGGGTGCTAGCCCTTCCCCACGCGTAATCAACTTCTGAGCCCATCCCTAAGCGGCATAGATAATTTTCTTTTAGGTGGCCAACCGCACCCCAAAAACGGTTGGTGGCGACTCCGTATTTTCATCACCATTCGGATGAAGGTTGGGGGGAACCGCACCCCAAAAGCGGTTTCCCTCCCGGACGAAATCCGGTGATGACACCAATATACAATATTTTTTTATTTAATTTACAAAGTGTAATTGATTTGTTATAATTTTTAATTTTCTATTATTAAAATTGAATTACGAATGGTTCATTAATAATAAATTATGATTTCTAATTTTTATTTAAAAATTATAAATATATAAATATAAATATTATTATTATTATGTTAAAATAAATGCGTAAAATGTAAGAATTCATTTTATTGATAGCCTTTCGGGCCGGCTCTGACATTAAAATTGTGCAGAATCAATGTTCACATCCTACGTCAACTTATTCTGACTTGGGTTGGGAGGTGGCCATGTCGATCCGCCATTCTTACATTAAAAATGAAAAAAAATGCATAGTTGGAGAATCAATGTTCACATCCTACGTCATCTTATTCTGACTTGGGTTCGGTGGTGGTGGCCAATGGCTGACGGCTGGGTGATTGTAGCATTCAAGTCATATAAACAGGTCAAAAAGCAGAATGCTTTAATGAGGTCACCACCACTCCTATTTTTCATCTCATATAATATTCTATAAAGTATTATTACATGATATATATTTTTTAATCATTAAATGTATTTTTAAACGAGACTTTTGTTTAATTATAATAATAATATAATAATTGTTATTTTTTAATTAAATACAACTCTAATAGATACTTTTGATATTGATAGAATTACATCATGAAATACTTTAAAATATTAAATAGGATATAAATTTTTTCACTCGTTAGTTATCCGAATAAATTCTCAACTCTAATATTATTTCATTTTATTTGGAATAGTTTTTTAAGTGTGAAAGTCACTTATGTAACTCTAATTTGAATATTATTTACTATTTTAATTTTATTTTACTAAAATGCTATTTTTTTTTTGACATTTTTCTTAAATGACATTTGTTTTGACATTAATTCTAATACTAGTCTATTGACGTCACAATAAAAAAAATAGAAATATATTATGAAGAATGAATAGTTACATTTCAATGTTAGGAGTAAAATCCTTTCAAATAATCGAGACAAATCCAGAAAGTTTGGTTATGAAGGACTAATATACAAATTGATAATTTACCTTTAGAAATTATTATCTAAAAATATAATTAATACTATTTAAGTCATATAAGTAAAAACATAAAAAACTTACAAAATCCTCCTATAATCAAATTAGACAGTGTTTTAAAATTGTATAATTCATTAATCACTATTATAATTAACAACATATTCATCATAAATATTATAAAATAGTAAATTATATTATTAATTAATTCTAATTATAACTATTTATAATTAGTTAATGGATATTAGGCGAATCCACCTCTGCCCAATAATCTATTTATTTTCCATAAATGAATAGCTAGATCATCAAAAATGGCTCCAACTTATTCTTCATCTCCATATCCATTTTCTGAAGATGGCTATAGTTAGAGCATTAGCATTGGATAAGCCATTGACATCTCTTTGTATTATCATAATCTCACATTGGATTAAAAATTGAATTTATCAAAATAATAATATAATATAAAAAGATAAAAAGAAGGAAGAGAGAGATAAGTGAAAAGGAAGAGAAAGAAAAAAAATATTATATTAAAATAAGCATTTGATTTGATAAATGTAAAGTAACTTCTCAAATTTGAATAATCTAATAAAATTACTGTAATTACAGTTAGAGCTTTTGATTTTTGATAAGTTTAATGCAGTTATATTTCTTATACATTCATCAAACAATGTATTTAAAGATTGCAATGGCTAAGTCAATACCATCATTTTATAAAAATTAATTATTCAATCTTTAAATATTATTATATTATTTTTTCTCTTTCCCTAACTTCATTAACTCTTCACATATTTTAAGTAAGAAAAAATTTTAAAAGAAAATTTTAAAAATATTGTTTTAATAAAAATGAAAACAAAATAGAAAATATGTTTGGAGTTGAAAGTATAAAATGATTATTTACATATAAAAAATTTCTTAGCTCTATTTTAATGCTTTAACTTAATATTCTTAAAAAAAAGTTGGGCAGTCTTGTGGATTCTTTTTTTTGGGGGCGGGGGTATTTGGCTATGTGCAAATATATAGATGCTCTAATCTCGGTTTTTGACTGTTTTCTTTTTTTTTTTGGATTTTTTTTTGTGTGATATAAAAAAATGAGCGTATATATAAGGGGCCGCGATATTTGCACCTCTACATTGTATAAGTATACCCCTCTTAGAGCAACTCCAACAAGCTCTCTATTATTTACAAATAGAGAGCCAAATGTCAAAAATCAGCTCCAACACACTCTTCAAATCACTCTTTACATTTACATATTGCTACAGTGACTCTTCACAAATGAAGAGTTGCTGTACATTATCTACATAATATTATATTAATATATATTATTTCTCTCTCCTGCGCTCCCCACTCGCTCCCCCGTCTTTCTCTCTCTCCCGTGCAGCCACCCCTCCCCCCTCTGCATCTCTCTGCCCCTCTCCCCACCCCCTGTGCATGCTCTCTCTCCCCTCCCCCTCCTACCACCACTGCACACCACCCCCTTCCCCGATCTCCCCGGCCGCGCACCAACCCTTCCCCCGATCTTCCCGGCCGCGCACCACCCCTTCCCCGATCTCCCCGGCCGCTGCCTCCTTCTTCACCCAGCGATGTGCCGTCGACGTCATACATCTGCTATGCGACCCACCGAGAACGAGAACGAAGGCTTAATTAAGAAATTATTATTTTAATAAAAATAAAAATAATATAAAGAGTAGTGTTAGAGTAAAAATTTAAAAAGTACTCTTCACATGTAAAAAACTAATTTTATAGAGCAGGAGAGCTTTAATAAGTCAACCCCTTGAAATGATATGCAAATTCTTTGAAATTTTAGAAAGGGTCATTTTGCTAAATTAAGTCACCGAGAATTCTAAGCGCACCCAAGCTCGTTCTTCCATTTTGATCGAAAGTGCATACCTCTATGCTCGATAGTGTAACAATCGAGCAAGTATTCGATCAAGCAACAATTAGCATTCGATCTATATTACTTTCTGCATGCTCGACAACCGATCAAGCTGCACAGCAATGCCACTATTCAAGCAGAACACTAGAAATCTAGCACAAGTATTCGGCTAGAACACCAGAAATCGAGCACCAGTAGCTTAAACTGATGGGCAACCCAATGGCTGAAGTTGAAAGAAATTACCATTTGCTGTGAACATTCAATTCGTCACACTTGGTTGTTTTGTTTCAAACTTCAATCAACCATATTCGTATATTATGTTGTACATAATCTGATCAGGGAACCATACATGGTTTCTTGCTGTCCGCTTAGCTGCACTTTGCTGCTTCATTGCCATAAATTAGAGTACCACATGGAATGTAACTCCGGCCAAGCCTCCTCATTGCCCAATATCTCTACACGGTTGTAGACACCAGACCACCATGACACAACCGAGAAGAAAAATTCAGGGCAGAGAAGAAAACAACACATAATAAGAAATCAGCTGCCCTTAGCCTGAATAAACAGGGAAGAGACAGAGAGCGAGTGACGAATAGAAGATCCAGAGTACGGGGTAAATCGTTGGCTGTGAGCAGAGTTGAGAACCTTGGCTGAGAGAAGGGGAAGAGCAAGACTAGAGCTATGAGGTGAACTTAATGGTCTATCCTTTTATTTTAGTTTAAATCGTATATTTCATTTCAGGGTATTTCTGTCCAGTAGATATTTGATAAAAATTATGATTTTTTGGATTGTCAATATGGACACTCATATATAAGTCAGAATAAATGAGATAAATCTGGCCATACTCATGGGATTTTTTTTTAGTTAGGAGACATTTAGTAGTACTTAAACTTGTGGAACCTTTATTATTCGTTAATTTTGTTTTTGTTTCCATTGTTATTTGTTTATTAAAGAAGATAAATGTATTCTATATAAAACGTTATACAATGACATAAAGAAGGGACATAAATCACCCCAACAACTGAGCAAAATTCTAGTTTAAAACGTTCAAATATGATTATTTCTCAAAAGAAAAAAAAGGAAAAAAACATTCAGATATCATTTGTTAGTATTGATTAATTGGTATAAAAACATACCATAGGCGGTGCTGTTTCTCTCTGCTTGCAAAAGCCTCAATGAGCAAAGCACCAGAGTCAAGTTTCAATTGCCTGAGGTTTGAGAGGAATTTAACTCCCGTGCTTGTGTTTGAGAAAGGAATATAAAGCCACACCAATTTAAAAAAAATATAAAGCCACAACAAACCTACAATGCAAGAACAAATACTTTCCTCTGTACCTCGTTACAGAACAAGCACTTACATGTCTGTTTTATTGTTTCTTTAATTTTTTTTAAACCGTGCCGTCTTATGGTCAAGACGTGACATTTTAGGATTCATGATTCATATGTTCTTCTTTTTTCTTAAAAGAGTAACAACTTTTACACCAAGGGTGCAACCTTCACGTTGCATAATAGTACCTACAGTGGTGGAAGTCGGAAACATTTTCAAAGTAGGCAGACAATTGGCACGCAACCGAACTAAAATTCTGCTGTTAACCCCAAATTAGTATCTTTAACATCAGCTACCAGTAGCTTAGAGATTAGAAGTTCGTGTCTTCATCATAGACTACTTAATTTCATTCTTCCCTAACCCTAGGCCTTGGCCTACTTCGGACAACCCAAAAAAAAAAAACGTATAGCATTATTTATTTTATTTTATTTCTTTGAAGGAAGGTAAATTATTTTTATTAAAGCAAGAAACGTAAACAACAATAATGACACAGGTACATGATATGTAAGAGCATTATTAATGAGCGGCTAGCTTGTTATAAGGGTGGGTGACAGATTTGATTAAGGAAAGGTTTTACATAGGCAAGCTATCACAACCTCTATCTAATAGCGATACATGCACTAGACACTGCAGCTACAGTTGATCATCAATATTGAACTTATTCTTCTTCCAGATGGATATTTAGTAAACTGGTGTGTGCCATAGAATTCATTGAGTTGAGGCCTGGTATGGCTTCAGCAATGGAAGTAGAGTGCCGTTGAGGTGGAGTGACATGACCTCGTTGGTGGATCCTATCAGCGTCCCGCCGATGAACACGGCAGGGATAGGAGCGCTGCAGGAGATGCTCATGAGTGCCCTCTCCATTTCCATCCCCTCAGGGAGCTTATCAATCTCGTACACTTCAGGCTCCACACACAGTTCCTTAAATAAAATGTTGACAGCATAGGACAAGCAGCACGCACTTTTGCTGAAGATCACCACTCCCTTCCCGGCAGCCAATGCCAACAACTTCTCCATCTCTCACTATAATATTAGATTTGCCGGAGAAGATCAAATATGATCTTCTGGGGCGGGAAGGGAGAATGAGTGAGCTTCTGGAGCTCTAGCTTGGCTTTTCTGTTTACTTGGTTCCAAGGAGCTACACGTACTATTTATACAGATGAAAATGTGCATGAGGGGTGGACAGATGGAGGGTGGACTGGCTCCTTTCTTTTTGAACAAGACCGTTCAAAAGAGGATGTGCTTTACTGATTAAGATTCCCACCTCAAATTTTATATATGCTCGATTCAGTTAGATTCAAAATATTTACTATTCTCCATATACGTTGGTGTTAGTTTTATTAGGACATACTCATAAGTGAGGCAATATTGAAGGCATGCACTGTTCCATCAAAATGAGAGCAATTATAAAACTAGGTGATTGAGTTTTACCATCACAATTCTCAAGCAATCTCCTCCTCTCGGATTGGATTGAAAGATTGGGGAATAAGATGGCTTTCGGTCGGTGCCATTGGTCGTGTGGTCCACCAAGGTGGGGATTCCTCCTCAAATGGTGGACACTTGTTGGATTCTGATGTTCTACAAGTGTAGCCACACAAAGGGTATTACTCTTTTTTTGAACAATCTTGACACATACGTGAGTGTTCTAGTCCTAAGTGGCAGCTGCAAATTAATGTTTTTTACTCCGCTTTCATCGGTAGACAAATATCTTGCAAATATGCAATTATGCATTTTATGTCCACAAAGTATCTAAATTTATTTAATTACAAGTTTTCAATTTTTTTTGAACTTTTTCCAGGTTTTTTGGAATTTCATTGGCAAGAACATTCTCTCCAGGTTTATAGTTTCGTTTTTTCCCCTGCTACAGACTTAAATCTTACACCTTTCTCTACAGGTCGTGAACAATGTTATATGATATCTCACAGTTGTCCTTTTTATCAAAAATTGTACTATTCTAAAATATTTTCCATACACCCAATCTTCCCCATCTCTTCATTGAACAAATATTTACCTCCCCCCAGAAAAAGAAAAAGAAAAAAAAGAAAGAGTCCAAAACAAAACAAAAAAAATATAAAGATGGTGGATGCCCAATCCACCACCAAAACAGGAATCAATTTAGCCTCAGATGGAGGAGGATTAATTGTGGCAACAATAATGGCTAATGGCAGCACTTATGAAACTGAGCCTCACTCTTGCATGTGTCTAACATTAATTCCCAATACACACACGTGTGGGAGGATTTGAGATGGGATGACAATTTTAGAGCAACAAAGTTGTCAGCTTCTTCTCTTCCAATCACAGATCCAAGAGAGATTTTTGATCATTGCATACGTAAGTTCTTTGAATATAGTTTAAGATCCCCTAACTCTTGTGGATGTATACGATCCCATTGGCATAACTTAATTACTTTGTCTTTTGCCTTTTTTAATTGTTTAATCTTGTGTTGATTGCAATTTTTTATTGTTTATCACAATAAATTCGTATCAAAACCATAATTCATCTCTAGGTGTTTTTTTGTCAATATCCACACACTAGATTTTCTTTTTTTGAGGACAACCTTAAACTTTAGGCATGTTCGTTTTTCCTGTTTTCTGTTTTTGTTTTCAAAATGTGATAGTTGTTTTTGAGTATAAAAAACATAAAACTGAAAACAATAAAATGTTGTTTTCATTCTTTAGGACATAAAAAATGAAAACAAGTTTTTTTTTGTTTTCAATTTTCAATTTTTTATACCCGAAAATAGCTATTACATTTTGAAAACGAAAACAGAAAACACCCCAACCAAACATGCCCTAACTTGTTATTCATTTCATGACAAGAACATCTTTAGTTTATTAAGCATAAATATGAAGGCTTTACCATAACATACGAAATTATTAGAGCAGCCATACCGGCTTTTCACTTATATTTATTAATTTATAGATTTAAATAACTTTTTATTTTCTTATACAAACATACACTCCAATAGATTTTCTTAATTACTATCTATATCTTTAAAATAATATTTTATAATATTTTTTATTTAATAATAATTTTTTAAATTAAGATGAAATAAAAGTGAAAGTTATGGGAAACATAAAGGAGAGAGGTGAAATATTTTTTTAATATATAATTTAATAATTATAATAAGTGAATAGTTTTTCTAATACATTGAGAAATACTATACAAACCCTATAGAGAAAGTTAAATATAAGGTTTCTATTGTAGGATGATTTTATAACTTTTTAACTTTTTTCCCTAAATAAAAGAAAACATACTTCTATAGGAAATCTGCTACTAGTACTTTTAGAGTTTTGGGTACATACGAGAATATTCCAAGCCAAATGATTTTGGTTAGGGATAAAGAGAGGATGAGAAAACTACTAGTCCTAGTCATGTTCCTAAATTCCAAAACATTGGAGTCAAGTAAGTAACTTCCCACACCCTCAAGGTTGGTGACAAACACCTGAAAGAGATTACACAGTAGATATTATCTCAAAACAAACCTATCACTTATACATACTACAACAAGAGTATATTTGTACATTCCCATATGATATGCGACCAATAGAAATCAATGTCATTTAATAATAACATGTTATCAATCCAACAAAACTTTCACGAATTCTTATCCGAATGATACATAAACCAATACAACTCGTAAGTCATTATATAATCATAACATATATCATTACATCGGATAGATAACAACTGATGAATAACTCTTGTGGTAGCCACTAGCTAATCTATTAATACCTAAAAAACATATTAACAACGTAAGAGTGAGCACGGATTCTCGGTACCCAATTTACAACTCCACACTAGTTCTATAACCCAACTAAGACTTAAAGTCCTACATGTTCTGTGTATGTATGTGTGAGTGTATTGCCCTAAACTACCCATATAAATCATCACAGTTCAAAAAGCACATCTTTAACATAAATAATAAACAAACATCAACGAAATCATTAATATGTTCCAATAACACAAGCTAATAGCCAATGAAATTATTAAAACATTCTATCATTTCATATTAGGCCAACCATATCATATTGTATTAAATCAACAACATATTATTTCATCTTTCATCATGTCACAACATGTCATTATATCATAACATATTATATTATATCACATCGTTTCAAATCATAGTAGCTCAAAAGCCTTAACAAGATTGAACCATCCATGTTTACCAAAACATACCACACCTTGTAATCCATAATCATTAGGGGCCTTTAGCCACCTACTATATTACCACATGATGACATCCATCCGCCATCAAATCAACCATAAATGCCTCATGAATATTCACAAATGCCAATTTGCGATCAATGAGGTCATGCCTCATCCCATAACAATCTCCACAATTAACATCACCACACAATTACCCCCATTTGTCATCAAATAAGCCATAAGTGTCTCATGTACATCAACAAATGCCAATCTTTCATTAATGGGGTCATATCCCATCCCAACACAACCTCCACAATCAATGTCACCATATATGCCCAAAGACCTCATAGCCATCACCATAGAATATAAACACAACCAAACATGTATATATATATATTATATTATATTAGCCAAGCAAGGCTCCAAAACACTAACAACAGGTGTATCACAATAGTTAAATTCCCATAACACATCATTACCATATAATATGGTTTCCCTATAAAAGTTCTCATAATCCATGTAGGCCGAACATGGCTTTAACAATGCCTATATGCACAATCATGATTTTCAAGCCCAAAACATGTCATATCCCAGTATATATCATTATATCAAGTCACATAATATCATAAAATCATAATACATACCAAAACATTATCAAAACATCACTATATAAATCTTAGACACCTTCAACGGAATCCCAAAGCTAAAAAGGAACAAATTGGCGAAAATTTACCCAAACAAATAGAGTTGGCATGGCACTTGGCCACGTTCGCAGTCCTACAACTAACCCTCCAAACAACAATGGGGCCTCGACGGTTGTCATGGCCTGTAGTCTTGTTTTCCCCAATTTCTATAAAATAACAAATTTTCGTCCACTACCACATATTGGTGCACCTCAATTATTCAACTTTAGGGTTTCAAAGACTTGTATTTCACCAACAAATAGCTTCATAAGAGTCAAACAAAGAAATAACACAATATATCATGAATTATAGTTCATTAAGTGAAATGCGATTGGAGTTTGTATGATCATAATATGCCAATGAGTTTGAAATTTTTTTTATAAGACAGTTGTTAAATATGTTGGAATGTTGGAATATGATTAACGATTAACTGCAACAGAAATAAATTTTAAATTTTTTTTATCTAACAAACAAACACCAGGATCTAATGAATTAATTAATTTAATTCTGTGAAAAATGAAAACAAGAAACTAACCTGAAGAATAGTAAAGCAAGAACTCTTTTCTCGCGATCACCTTTAATCATCCTCGCAACCTTCTAAATGAAATCACCACTTAGCTTTCTCTGTTATTCACCTTCTTAAGGAATACAGGGTTATGGCATCCTTGGATCAAAGAACAGAAACACCACCTCTGCTAGGGTTGGTCGTTACTGTCTCTCTCTTTCTTGGATGTCAACGATTTAATATACTTTTTTAACCTAGGAGACTATGCATTTATTTATAGACTTAGAGTTACCCATATCTTTATTATGCATACGCATCTTTAGTTAAATAATAATAATACATATTATTTATGTCATGCCCCGAATTCTAAGGAACTCGAAACCGGGAATGTGACTTCTCTTTGCCCGCACCCGAAGGGTCAAGGGGTTGGTGACAAATACCAATAGAGACTACTGCCAGGTGTTGTCTCAATCATGCAAATCTAGTAAGTTATACATCAATGGTAATCCTGTACTTTTCCCTACATCATCATGCATATAATATATCAAACATTTATACATATATCACATCACAAATCGTGTGCAAATATAATTGTCCACAAACTCATGTCCGGGATATAATACAAAATCAATCTAGAATACAATACTATATCATACATCATAGTAGTGGGCACGTTCTTTTGGAAGAAAGTCTTTCACTAGTCTCGGATCACAATAAAAAAGGATAAACAACAAGGTAGGGGTGAGTTATAAGCTTAGTAGGTGACCCCCTAACTCCATATTATCTTACTATGCAAAATAAATAAGTCTACAGTATATGCTCGGTGTACTCGTACACCGTATAGTGTGCACAATCATCAGGACTTAACCTACAAACAAACATCGGAACCCATCCTATCTACAGGATAACTTATTTACGATCCTCGGCAGACTCCCGGCCAGGGCACTCGGCCCTAGCACCACGAGCTCAATAACTCAACTCAGGTCACAACCTATCATCACGAACCCAATAGCTCAACACATCATGGCATGTCCAAGTAAGGGGCCTTATGTAATCACCTTGTGTTTGAGATTTTAAGAGATAACCATATGATAGAATGCATATCGGGGGATAAAAATAGCTAGATAGGAATGTACTCGTCAAACGGAGCATTTTGACTATAATTGGACATGATTTAGAGTCCAATTGGAGTTTGGGCCTTGTGAGGGTAATTTCAATATTTTAAGAAATAAAATGAGGTATAAATAGAGAAAAGAGGAGAGGAACTTTCATTTTCTTTGTTGTGTATGTGTGTACATGAAGAGAGAGAAAGAGAGAACGTTTGAGGAGGAACTAAGAGCTTGCAAAGGGGATTGGACGATCCGAACTCAAATTGCTTAAATTTGAGGTAGGGATTCATTATTCACTCACATGTCATTGATTATGTTTGCTAGAGTAGCTAAGACATGAGAATTAATCCCAAATTCATGGAATTTGGATCATGAACCCTAAGTTTTGGGGGAAACCCGATTTTGAGTCGAATCTTGTGACTTGAGTGCATAATATGTGATTAAAACCTACTATGTAGTATTGGGTATACGTTTTATGAGGTTTTAAAGGGTTTGGGGGTTGTTAGGTTGAATCCAGACGAGAAACGGGCTAAAACAATGATGAACAGTAATCTTAGCGAATTGTGAGGTTAAGGCCTCGAAGAAGCCTCAAGGCAATAAATAGTCGATGAGATTAACTCTGGAATTAGAGGTTTCGAATATGTGTTTCAAATGTTTATTTCAAAGGTTCAAAGGAAGGTTCGATTCGAAGGTTCGAAGAAGAGATTGGAAATATAGTTCGAAGTACAGTTTTACTATATTGGACTATTTATATTGTAAACCTTTATAAGTATCATACTTAAGTTACAATGTAAATTAGGAAATACCCCCCATTTGGATTCAAAGAAAAAATACTAGAAAATCAAATTCTCACTCCTTCAAAATGTGAAAAATGGAAATTAGCATTGAATCCTGAAAAAATCTAGTTTTGGTTTGAGGTGATTGTTTGCAAAGTGGGGTTAGACCTCTCAGAAAAATCCCCAAAAATCAAGTTATCTTAGTTATAATATGGAGAACCATTGTTGGAGCTTTTTATTTTAAGAGAACATCTTCTACGAAAATTGTCTCTTTTGGTCAAGACATGAAGATAGATTTATAACCGACCTCGTTACGAGAGAGTGTTGTGAAACCCTAATGGTCACGTGGGCCTGCGAGGCTACCTTGATAAGCTTGGGAGGCTACTATTGAGGGCCTGGGAGGCAAGATTTGTTCGAGCCTAAGAGGCAAATGTGCCCGTGAGGCAATATTGTGCCTGAGAGGTAATGTTGTGCCCGAGGGCCCATATTGTGTCTGGGGGGGGGCAACATGGTGCATGAGAGGCAATGTTTGGGATTACATGGGAGGCTTTCTTTGTATTTTAATGTATAAGTACATGATTTAGTTGGTGATGTATATGCGATTACACGAGCACATGCCTACACTAGTTTATGAGTGGGGATGGGTTGAGGAGACATGATCACCTACGAGATGTGGTTGCTCACCCCTCCTGTTGTGTTTGTCTTTATTTGTTTCAGGTGCTTATATGAGCTAGGAGGTTCACCAGAGGTGAAGACCTTGTTTGTATTTGTTTGTCTTGATTGTAAATATTATGATGTAACCCCGTGGGGGAAAGAACATGTAAGTATGTGTGTTTATATTATGGGTTAAAATGAGATTTCTATTTTCGTGTGCTATATGTATGTTATGGATTAGAGACGATACTTGTGCTAAGGTCTCTTTCTCGATGTTACTACCAACCCTTTGTCCTTTCGAGTGCGAGCATGGGGATTCACTAACTGGTTTCTAGGGGTTAGAAATCGTGGCGTAACACCTTAGCTACTCATCTCGGTCCAACATATCTCATAAACCCCAAAATGTAAGGATCCGTATATGTGTTAGCGTAACTTATAATCTATATTTGATGTTAAGAATGTTATTTTGAGAATGTGGCCGTCAATATGATCATTTTGACTATATTTGGGCCTAGTTAGAGGTCCAAAAGCCTCCAGAGGTTATTTAGTAATTTTTAGGAGTTAAATTGAGGGTTAATAAATGAAAAATAGAATTTATAAGGGTTTTTTAAAAATTATTAAAAAGGATGACGAATTTTAATTAAAAATAAGGTTTTGGGGTTTTATTATTTATTATAATTTTGTTTTGAGAAACCTTAGCCGTCGGAGGAGAGTTCATAGTATTCTTTGCGTTCTTCGTTATTCTTCGCCGATTCTAGACCGTTCTTGCGAACTTAATCCTTTTGAAAGGTAAGAGGTAGGTGGTTCTTAATCCTTCATTATTTTATTGCATGAAACACATGGTTAGAGAAAGTGTAAGTTCAACCCTAATGTCTGTATGCGCGCGTGCGCGTGTGTACGTACGTACGTGTGTGTGTGTGTGTATATATATATATATATATATATATATATATATATATATATATATAACAGTTGATTTTCACATACATGGCTGACGAACGGGTATTTCGTGAGCGAAACCCAAGTGAGGGTTAAGCTACTGTCGTTTAAATCCCTTCTCAAAATATTAATTCCCTTAACTAATGCTAAATAGAATAGCGACAAGAAAGGGGTCGATCCCACAGAGATTACCAAGTTATCTAGCTTTAACTCAAATCACCAAATTAATCTTGCTTAAAACAATATCTCAGCAAACAAAATTGTGTTTTAAAATTACTTTACTGAAAACAGAATTGCAATTGAAATAACTAAAAACGTTGGATTTAGAATCAAGGATTAAGGCATCTAGGGTCATAATTTCACCTCCCTATGTTATCTCTACTAGTTCATGGTATTAGGGTTGTCTCGATTGAAAACATGCTAAACATAAGCCAAGGACAACAAATGGTCATTGAGGTCCTTTTAAGAGTTGTATGACGGAATGGTCATCTAAACACATAAACATGCAAAGCCAATAAATCATACTTGCAAAAGGATAATGATCACACCAATTACAAATAAGTTATGAATCTCAATCCGCCCCAGACTAGGGCTAAGAATACCAAGGTGTACATCCAAAGATAGAAATTAAGAACAGATTCATAAAACATGCAAAACTCAATCATCCAAACCCAATATTCATAAACACAGCAAAGCAACAAGGGGGCTACATTGCTCCCCTAGATTATAAGAACTACTCACGCATGATTACAAGCAAAACCATAGCAGTAAAGCTAAACATCTTCTTCTAATCCATGCGCGCAACAAGGCTTCAAATCCAGGCTCCAAAATCCGCGACGGGTGACTGCGACGGCTGCTCTCCTAGGTCAAGGAGCCGACCTCCAAGTCGTGAAGCCTCTCTCTCTCTCTAAAACGTGTAGGGGGGTCTAGGATACATAGCATGGGGCGTGGAGCCTCTATTTATAGAGGTTGGATGGGCCTTGAGGTGTGTAACCTAGCCCATCTATCAAAACGACGTAGTTTTGATAAGTGACACTTCAAACTTTAAAATCTCTATCTTTCATCCACAATTTGGACATGGGCCTTCAGGAACAAATGATCAGCATGAAAAAACGATAGGATCGGTCCAAAAATATCTCTGCACGTCAATTTGCACGTGATATGGTGAATTCACGTGCAGCTCCAAATCAGCTCAAACTTCTCCCCAAGCTTCCTTGCATCCTGTAGAGGCATGAGAAGCAAAAATAGGCTTGCACGTGAAATGGGTGAATTCACGTGCAGCTCCAAATGCTCTGAAATTTCTGTGATAGGTAGAGGACATTATTCTAAGCAACTTTTGTTCTTGCACGCCAATTGTTTGAGGCCATCTACTATATCAAAAGTGAGCTCCAAAATCTGCCAAAACGACTTAAAAACGCATGTATTTGCAAATAGCATCTTCCTAGGGGTTAGAGCAAATATATATGATATATGAAGCAATAAGGCTCTAATCATGCTCTTAAATATCCTAAATAAACACTAGAATAACGGCATAAAATGCACGTTATCAAATACACCACACTTGAACCACTGCTTGTCCTCAAGCAAAAACATACAAGCATGCAAAAATAAAATAAACACACAGTTAAATGGAAGAAAAATAAAATAACAATCAAGGAGAATCATGGTTTCCTAAGCATGCAACTCTATCATGATGAAATGTGAATTTAAGCATCAAAATGAGTCATAGCTTAGTTCATTCATGTCCATATTCCTAGTCCAACAACCATGCAATATCACCACTTAAATTTCAGATATGAGCAAGCAATCCATGATAAAATAGCACCTAGTTTCCCTTTAAGTTCTTACCAAGGATAAGCGGCCTCACTCAAATATAATAATTCTCAAGCCCAATACCTATCAATGAACAATGGATGGAAAACTCTATCTCTACACTCGCCATCGCCTATTGATTAAGTACTTGCCAAGCAATCATGAGAGTTCCCTATTGCGCTCATCAAAGAAAACACACCCTCTATTCTACTTTATTTGAACTCACACGCTAGTCTAAACTCAATAAACTCACACTCTATTCTAATAACCGATAAAACAAAATCATGAGCTAAAGAATTGAGCTCAACACTCTCAAATAAACAAAACTCGACCAATGTGGCTACCAAACTAACTAATTACTCATATGAACATCAACGGCGCCATTTTTTTTATTTTATTATTATCATTTTTTGTTATTTTTTCATTTTAATAATTTTATTTCTTTTTTCTAATCTTTTTTTTTTTATATTTTTATTTTTTTTTTATATTTTTTTCTTTTGTTGGATCAAACCCCGAATTTGGATAATGCTTGATAAAGCCTTATGTAATTTGATCTGAGATCTTTTGTGTTTATTTGATCATTGTAGAAGGTATGTCACTAATCCAAAGATGCACTCGTGAGAGCAAAGCTAAGGACAGGATACATAATCCTGATCCGGACAAGAGTTAGTGTCGTCAAACACTTGGTAAATAACCAAGTAACAAATACATACGGAATAAGGAACAATCCTACGGACTAAGAACTTAAAGGATAAGTGCGGAGTAAGGAAAATAAGTGCGGAGTAAGGAAAATAGATGCGGAGTAAAGAAACCAGATGCGGAGTAAGGAATCCGGACTTATTACTCGCCCTGGAGTAAGGAACTTACATACGGAGTAAGGAACTTACATACGGAGTAAGGAACTTACATGCGGAGTAAGGAACTTACATACGGAGTAAGGAACTTACATGCGGAGTAAGGAACTTACATGCGGAGTAAGGAACCTACATGCGGAGTAAGGAACTTACATGCGGAGTAAGGAAAGGCGACACGGACTAAGGATTCCAGACTGAATAGATACGGAGTAAGCAACCACCGACACGGAGTAAGGTTCCGAGCTTCATTAACTACGGAGTAAGGAAAATTACACCGGACCAAGAAGACACCTTGCTCCAACAAAACCGCATTTAAAGTTATCGGCTCGTCTTTGTCCCGATGTAAGACTAATGCATTTAGATCAAGAAGAATCTTACACGTGGATCATCCGGATATGTGGACACAACCTTAATTGTATCTCGGAACTCACAAAGACACTTATACTCTTCAAATCCAAGATCTTGAGCTCCACAATCCGCAGCAGTCAAGGCAGACAGATTACCGAGGGATAATTAGTGCGGAACGCATTCCGGAACTTCAAGTTCCAAGGTTGTCTCTTAGGAATGTTTTGTATAAATATTCATACTTATACTTCATATAAACGTGAGCTTAAGTGAAAAAAAAAAAACAGGAAAGGAACTTGGCTAGCGTGTGAGTTCATTGTTGTAAACAGAGTGTAAGAGAGTGTTTGCTTCTATTTTGTTGTAATCACCTTGTGATAATAAAACAAAATACTTCCACTATCCTGGTTATCTTCCAGTGATGATTCTATCACTTAAACTAGATAAGTCTTTGTGTCTTGAGAGAAAAGAAAGAGTTTGAATAAGAGCCTATTCACCCCCCCCCCTTTAGGCTCCAAGGGACCATCAAGTGGTATCAGAGCAAGTTCTACTTCGTTCTAAGTAGAGATCCCACTCTTTCAATCTCAGAAATGGCCGAAGAAAGCAGTATGCTATTCAACACTCGCCTTAACTCCGGAGGTGCACAGGAGCCCATCCCGAATCGAAGCAGCGGTGAAAATGTCGACCCACCACAACCTGCTGCCGCCGCCGCTTCTCAACCACGGAGTTCCGGGGTTTACTCTAACGAAACCGCCCAAATTCACACCTGAGCTTTTCTCCAAGTGGAAAGCTCGCATGAAGATGTTTATGGTTTGCCATGATCATCTTATGTGGCCATGTCTTCATCAGGAGATTCCAATTCCGATGACTATCGGAGAACATGGTGTAAGGAGGCCAAAGAGCGATCTTGAACTTACCAACGATGAAAGAGCCTGGCAGGCGCTAGTGAAAAGGCTCGGCTTATGTTACATCGTCTTTGGATTCCGAGGCTTTCACGGACGTCCCAGGGCCGCACGACGACAAAAGTCGTTTGGGACAACCGACAATCCTCTATGAGGGAGTCGGTCCCAGGATGCGAGAATGTGATCCGTACTCTCGGACGGAACTTTGAGAGTTTTAATCATAAACCGGGGCGAATCACTTGAAAGCATCTATCGGAGATTCGGCAAGATCATACTTGAAGCGAAGGCTGTCAATGAGCATTACTCTCAATCCCCGGATCAATGACAAGTTCTTTCGCTCCTTGCCGGATCGCTACTACTCCAAACAACTCCGAGATGCAATCGGACAAAAGCGCGATATGTTCCCCTTGAAGAACTATATGGAGAGCTGCGGACTCACGAAGTCGGGTTTAAGTACTCGACGAGAGATGAGAAAATAGCTCGGAAAGAAAAGGGGTAGCTCTCAAAGCTACGGAATGTCTAAACATAGCGAGGAATGATGATACGGACGTATCCGACAATTCGATTCGACGAGGAAGAGGAGATAGCCCTTCTTGTCAAATCCTTTGAGCGATTCCTACGGAAAAGCGAAAAGGGATCGAAGACGCTCATCATCATCGTTCCAACGGAAGGAGCGACAGGAGTCCGGTTCCAGGAATGTTTCAACCTGTGGGAAAACCGGTCACCTGGGCCAAGGAATGCAGGTCCAAAGCAAAGGTGGCCGAGAAAAGTGACAAGGTAAATCCTCGCCGCTCCACCTCGGATAACAGGCAAGAGCAAGAGAAAGGCGCTCGTGACAAAATACATGAGTGGCTCGGAAGAAGAGGAGGAATCCTCGGATGATGAGCCGACCATTAAGCCGAACGTCTGCCTCATGGCAAATGCCGAGGTACCTTCTATCTTCGAGCTCCTGAGTAAATTAGAATCTCTTACTATTGCATGTGATCATGAAAAGAATGAGAGACTAATAATTACTCAAATGTACAAAGATATGGAAAGTCGAATAAACGTCTCGAATTTACTATTAATAGACTCGAAAAGGACGTCGCGACTTCGGAGGAAAGGAAGCTTGGTATCATGATCTAAGAGCTGAAAATCATTTGTTAAATACCAATCTTTCAGGCCTAAAAGTTATAGTGAAAAGACTCGAAAATGAACTGGAACAGAAAAGGAAATAAATCGTAAGTGGCTAAAATCCGGGAAATAGCCTCTACCTTTAGGACCGACCCTGACGACATTCGAGTCAAACCAGGCCTAGGTTCGAACCATCAACCTCCATAGCTCAAGCTACCGAGTGTCCTCCGGATTTCACTCCTAAACTAACCAACTTATATCCTGTCAAGACATCTAAACCGTTGGATGGTTTCATTTCAGGTGGCACCATAGTATATGATTGTGGAACGAGGTCATTCTCGCACTTCCCGAAGCAGTAGCACCCGTAACTAAAGATGAAGGGAAGGCTGCTGCAGTTAAAGCCAAAACCGTAGCACCCAAAAAGAAAGACAAGGCTAAGGCCGACGCATTTAGGGCCAAGAGCGCGTCACTCAAACGTAATAGATTAGGCCACAGGGAACAGAGTAGAAAAACCGTAAAATCTAAGAGACCTGTATCCCTGTTTGTACTTCACATTATAGTGTCTGTTCCATCTGTAGGGAAATGGGTCATTATCACTATGAATGTTGGAGTCTATCTCGATAGCTGGCTTTGTAATCAATTTCAATCAAATAAAGATCGGTTTAATAAAAGGGGTTCTTCGAGCAAAACAAGATCTAAATCTAAAAGGAGTGTCTCTCCCAAGAAAACCCAAACAAAAGAAGACCCGAAACTAACAAGTTAATGTCAACGTGGAAAGCTAAGAGTCCTAACAAAATTAAATCCGTAAATGTTGACAATACTGCTGCTCACTCTAACCGCCCGAAACAAGTTTGGGCACCAAAAGTGTAAACCGTTGTCTTTTAGGAGCATCTCTGGAATGAATTGCCGGATCACTTGAAGTTAAAGATCAATCAAAGCAAGTGGATCCTTGATAGTGGATGCTCCGAACATATGACGGGTGACCAGATCTGCTTGTAGAAGTTAATGATAAACAAGGTCCATCCGTTTCATATGGCGACAACGACAAAGGTAAGGCTGTCGGGTATGGCACTTTAACTAACGGCGTGTATCAATCACTAAAGTTGCACTAGTCGAAGGTTTAAAGCATAATTTGCTAAGTGTCGATAAACTATGTGACAAAGGATTTCTTGTTTCCTTTTTGTCCAACACCCTGTACAAGAAGAGAAAACTTATCCGGAGATGTTAAGTTATCCGGATCAAGAGATGGGGACATATATTCAAGTGGTCTTAAGAAATAATTCTTCGACCCTGTATGCTTCCTCACGAAAGCAACAGAGATGAAGATAGTTGGTTATGGCACAAGCGATGCGCACATTTAAATTTTAAGACTTTGTCTAAATTGGCGTCACTTGATCTTGTCACTGGTCTACCCAAACTCAAGTTCTCCGAGAGACACTCTCGTCGAGAATGCCAACTTGGTAAACAGACCAAACACGGCTTTAAGAGCAAATCGGTTAACTCAATAACTGCTCCTCTGCAACTTCTTCATATGGACCTATGTGGTCCTATATCCGTTTCATCACTAGGCGGTGCGAGATATACTCTTGTGGTTATCGATGATTACACCAGATACACATGGGTGATGTTCATGAAATCAAAGGATCAAACTTTTGAACATCTTGTAGATCTCTTCAACTGGATAAGCAACTCACAAGGACCAAGCATTAAATGCATCAGGAGTGATCATGGTACGCATAATTTGACTTTTAGGAAATGAGATCATATTGTTCGTAACAGGGCATACAACATGACTTCTTTGCTCCCAGAACCCCACAACAAAATGGGGTAAACGAGCGCAAGAATCGAACTTTAGTTGAAGCTGGTAGATCCATGTTAGCGAGGCAATGCTTCCTCTCGGTCTATGGGCTGAAGTTGTGTCCATCGCCTGCTATGTTCGAAACGGAACTCTAATAAATAAATCTACCATGAAAACACCCTATGAGATGTGGAGAGGACGAAAACCTTCAATTTCACATTTCGAGCCTTTGGGTGTACTTGCTATATACTGATAAATGGCAAAGAGACCCGGAATAAATTTGAACCAAAAATCTGATCATGGGATTTTTGTCGGGTACTCACTTCATAGCAAGGCTTATCGGGTCTTCAATAGAAAACTTTTTAAAGTTGAAGAATCTATCCATGTAACCTTTGATGAAACTAATCTTGTTTGGTCAAAAGTCGGTCATTCAAATTCCACTATGCAGGTCATGGACAGCAACGTCGATTACTCGAAGTTTATGAATATTCCTGCTACACATCCCTGACCGGTATCCTGACCAACCACGTGGCATCAGCGAAACACAACGAAATTCTATGGATGATGCTACGGATGACTCGACTCCGGACTACCATTTAGCTCCGGACAAACTCCTCTGAGATACACAAAATTCCGGAGCACTTTCAAGTCCGTCCGGACTAGTTAACACTTGGAAGAAATAGTGTTGAAGAACCAACTAGTTCATCCGTACCTCTAAATACGGAAACATCTACTCCGGACGAAGCTCAACCAGTCGATACAACTGAACCACCCAACTGGAAGAGCTTCAAATTGTTCAAGATCAACCAACACACGCACGAATTATAGATGGACCCGAAACCATCCCTCGGATCAAGTGATTGGTGATCCTACTGTTGGTGTAAGAACAAGAGCAGCCACCTCTAACATGAGTCTTTACTCATGCTTTCTATCTTAAATAGAACCAAAGGTGGTAGATGAAGCTCTTCAAGATTCAAACCGGATAGAGGCCATGCAAGAAGAGTTGAATCAATTTAAGAGAAATAATGTGTGGACCTTAGTACCAAGGCCTAAGTCTCAAGCAAGTCATTGGCGTTAAATGGGTGTTCCGGAACAAGCTTGATACGGATGGAATAGTAATCCGGAACAAAGCCGATTGGTAGCCAAAGGATATCGTCAAGAAGAAGGAATAGATTATGATGAAACCTTTGCTCCGGTCGCAAGACTTGAGGCAATCCGAATGTTTCGGCGTATGCTTCATATGAAAACTTCATAGTTTATCAAATGGACGTCAAGAGCGCATTCCTGAATGGAGACCTTCAAGAGGAGGTGTATGTTGAACAACCTCCCGGCTTCATTGAACCTAAGGCAGGACATCTTGTCTACAAACTTCGAAAGCTCTATATGGTTTGAAGCAAGCTCCAAGAGCCTGGTACGACACACTGTCGGAATTCCTACTTGCTCATAACTTCCAAAAAAGGGAAGATAGACACCACCCTATTTCTACGACAAGAGAAAGGACACACTCGATCGTACAAATATACGTGGACGATATCATTTTCGGATCAACGAATCCGAAGCTTTGTGAAGAGTTTGCTAAGTTGATGACAGGCAAGTTTGAAATGAGCATGATGGGAGAACCGTCCTACTTCCTTGGAATTGAAGTCAAACAATTAAAGGAAGGAATCTTTATCAATCAGGCTAAGTACACTCGCGATCTTATTAAGAAGTTTGGTATGGAAGGTTCATCTCCCGTCAAAACTCCAATGCCTGTCGGTGCCAAGTTAGATCCTGATGTGGATGGCATATCGTAAATGTGACTGACTACAGAGGGATGATCGGATCCTTGCTTTATCTTACAACAAGTCGCCCAGACATTATGTTTGCAACTTGCATTTGTGCTCGATATCAGGCAAATCCCAAGGAGTCACATATGCTTCATGTAAAATGGATATTAAGGTATCTCAAAGGGACGATGAATTTGGGCCTCTGGTACCCAAAGGAGTCCAACTTCACCTTATCCGGGTACTCGATGCCGACTTACTGGATGTCGCATCGACAGGAAAAGCACAAGCGGTACGTGTCGGTTTCTTGGAAATAGATTGATCTCATGGTTCGGTAAGAAGCGAATTCCGTATCAACTTCTACTGCTGAGGCGGAATATATAGTTCTTTGGAAGTTCTTGCGCACGGCTACTTTGGATGCAAAGTCAACTTACTGACTACGGATTCACCATGTCCTCTATTCCACTTTCTCGTGACAACACTAGTGCAATTGCCATCAGCAACAATCCTGTCATGCATCCTAAGACGAAGCACATTGAGGTCCGATATCACTTCATACGCGATCATGTTCTCAAAAACCATATTTCACCTGGAACATGTTGCCACTGAAGATCAATTAGCAGACATATTTACAAAGCCCCCCCTACGATGCGAGGTTTTCGAACTACTCTTCCGACTAGGTATGCTCGACTTCTCTGCATAGTTTCTCATTTGAATTACACAACAGGATATTTACTCACAGACCATGCATTGTATGTTTACCGCAAGTAGTAAAAACTCTCTGCCCGTATTCTTGATCATACTTACTGTTCAACGGTTTCATGCTTCGATATTAATCTCAACCTCATTATGGGAGGATGCTTGCGTTTCCGACTGAAGTCGTTTAAAGCTAACATAATTACAGTTATATGATTTACCTCGGTCGGATTCATGATCTTCACATCCATTAATCACCACATAACCAAAGCATGTTCATTTAGATTACTCTATTAACGTGCATAGTTGAAGAAGTGAAATGGGCTAGCTTGGAATGCCTGGTGGATGAATACACAAACGCATTTCGATCAGCTCGAAGTATAGCTTTCTAATAAGATAGAGCGATCTTGAACTACAAATTGGAACGGTCAACCGAGAGGATTGCACAATCAACGGGGGAGAAAATGCTTTATATTTTATTCGATAATACCCCCGTATATGTCTCATGACCTTTTGCCCCGATTGTCTATCCGAGGGGGAGCTTTTCATTGAGAGGATTAAATGATCTACGGGGGAGCAGCAATGAACCCCTAATATGTCTCGGATTCTCCCTCCTCTACGCTGTTACTTCGGATCTGACTGGACATGCTGTTTTAAATCGGAAAAGTGGCATGTGTGGATGTATTTTCTTTCTTCAACCATGCATTTTAATCGACTAATCATCTGCATTCTTTTGACATGTGTTCACCTTATCATTTCACACTCATGAATCCTAATGAAGCCAAATCATATGATCTTTAATTAATCTTAGCTACGCTGTTCAGCGAAGACGGTTTCGCTATGTTGACCTATATGAACCTGTGTATTGCTATCCGACATATGCCCTGACTCAGTAATATTGATCACTTTCACATTGCGTACGTCTACTACATTCCTTGCCATGCATGAGTTCGTTTCTTATTAGTTCGGATTATGTTGCTTTTCACCGATTATCTTCTCTAATCCGTACTAATCCTTGCCTGTTCAGCTTTTGTATTTTCCGTATATCTTTATTTAGCTACAAGTTCAGATTTTCTTTGCAACCATATTGATAAATCCAGTCCATAGTCTCGGATTTGAAGTGTTGTGGTACTTCTCTTCTCTTCGACTTATTGATCGCAAAGGAATCTACTCTACATTCTCACCAAACTCTGTTTATGACAGACAAGGTCTATTATTCATCCGGATACTCTTTCACGAATATTATTAACTCCGGATGAGTGTCGGCTCTTTCCTCCGGACTCGACTTTGTTCAATTGTGACAATCCACGTATACTCATATGTCGCATGCTTTTGAGGAGGAATAATGATGATTCATTAAATGCCTATCTCGGGTTGCACATACACTTCTCTTGGATGGCAACCACTGTAATCTCTACTTGGTCATGCGGTCTCCACGACATCGTTTTATTCGGAGACGCCTCGATATCCGGACAAATGACATCGGCATGTCGCGCGGGTCCCCACCTAACTCCCACATTCCTAGACCCGCCGACATTTGCGGACTCGGTCTTATATGTTCGATCATTCCTGCGAAGCACGAGTATTGCTCATTTCAAATCCCTAACTCTCTCGTTGCTCCTTCTACCGTCAAGACCTCACCTTTCCTCTTTCCCTTCCCATCAAATCTGCAATGGCACCCAGAATCTTTCTTTCCGGCGTTACTCCTGGCCATCTAGTTGATTGGAATGCTGGTTCCGATCCTCCGGATTGGTTTCTCCAGCTTCGCCCTCTTCTTGAAGCCTCGCACATACTCAACCTGGTCTCCAATCCCATCGATCTTCTTATCGATGACATTCTTGAGTATTACCAACGGATTCGTTGCACCAAAGACTCCATAACCTCTTATGTCCGCGGTGAATCCATCGTCATCACTCCGGCTGTTCTCCGCGCCGCTCTTCACCTTCCTCTTGGTGAACCACAACGTCCGGATGCCGAACCGATGGCGGCTTCTATGGGGTGCACGATCAAAGGAAAGGAATACAAGGTGAAATCCTTCCAAGGGTCGCTATCGATGTATGGCGACTATTCTAAGTCGATGCCCTACGGCTCGCACATCCGCCCTGGACTCGTTCCGTACGATCTTCTACCGGCCATGTACGGCGTCTTTGAAGGTCTTCCAATGGATTGGGGGATGTTCTTATTTCGTTTGCTGCGGAATGGTCACAAAAACCATTCCTTCGGGCGCATCCTCGGCCTGGTCTTCCAGGCATCTTCGTCCGGACCATTTCGCCCAAGTTGATGGTGTCTCGTTTCCCTCGGCTCTTTACCTTCATCATCTTACGCCGGACAGGAGCATGACCGCTCGCAGACCCAATGTAGCACTCCGCGTTCTCCCTGCCCCCGGAACAACAAGGCGGCTACGGTTGGTGACCCCTCCGACAGCCAAGCCCACGAGGTCGGTTCGCACACCGATCCTCCCGGATTCGGTCCATTGTCTGCGCCCTCCCACTCACGGGCCTCCCGGCCAAGCATCCGTCTTGAACCGTCCGAGGTTGCGGGGCCCTCTCGGCGCAGATGCGTCTAAAGCCGGTTTCCTCTGCCCCCTCTCCGCTGGTGTCCCCACTCCCTCCACCTCCGCTATAGCCGCTGCGGTTGATACCGCTTGTTGCCGTCGCCACCGCCGATGTCCCGGCCGCTTCTCCGGAAGCCCCCTTGCCTCCTCTACCTCAACCCCGAGATTACCTTGACCATCTCTCCGCCGTCACCTTAACGGACCTCTGGCTCCGTTTCAGCCTAGCCCACACCTCTTCCATTCCTGACACCGATCTCCGGGTGTTTTACACCCGTAATACCCAATCCCCGGAGACTATGATCATCGGAATCCGGACCACGGCTTTCTTACGCCGGCCGCCATTCCCGATGTGTCGTTCCCTACACCCTCCGGCCCAGTCCCTGCTACCCGAAGTCCCTCTATCGCTAAGGCTAGACCCTCTTCTCCCTGCCGCCGCGATTCCCGTGGTTGACTTGTCTGGTCAAAGCGGGTCTCTTGCTCCGGATGCCTCCAATGCTCCGGATGCCTCCGAAGCTCCGGATGCCCTCGATGCTCCGGATGCTCTCTGCTTCTTGCTACTCCTGCGGACTCCTCGCCCACCGCACTCCTGCTCCTGTTCATGCGGGGGAGTCCTCCAAAGCTCCAGGAGTTAGCTCTTGGGCGTGCCTCTTTTGGCACGGTCCACTCCGATCTTGTGCTTTCCGCTCAGGTGGACCGCCATGCCCATGCTCAAAGCGCCCAAATTTCGCCATCGTTGCCAAAGTTGATGCCCTCGGCGCCCAACTCCTCTCCGCCCTCACCGACTCCTCTACTTCCATTGAGCGGAAAATGGATCTTGTCGCCACCTCCGTTCATTCACTGTCTACTTCCTTCGCGGATCCGGCGCATACGATGGCTCGTCCTCCCGTTGCTTCCCGGCGATCGCCAAACCGGGGGAGAAAGTGTCATCCGATCCGTCTACTCCTTCGCCCCACAACCATCTTCCCGGACCGAGAAGCGGCCTGCCACCCGGTGCTTCAGGGAGTTCAAATTCCCAAACGAAGCCGCTTCTCTCAACCAAGCTCCTCTACCGCACCTCGAGCTCCTCCTCCATCCTCCTCATCCCCTGGTGATACCTTCCTCCCATCCTATGCGGAGTTTGACCCGTCTCGATGCGGATGGAAGCTTGCGCAAGGCAATGAAAGCCTATCTTTGCGTCTTCTGCGAGAGAAGATGTCTTTCCGAAATGTATCCTTTCTCTCCGGCCGACATTCGGACTCTTTGTTCGGAGAAAGGACTCTTTACTACGGAAGACATTGACAACTTCTCGAGAGCCGCTAAGATGGAGATGAGGCTGTTTCCATCTCTTTACGAAGATAGGCACTTGTTTGAAGTTCGCCATGTTGGAATGAGGGCTATCTTCCCGGTGTGGAGTTAATTCAGACTTACATTGACGGAAGGCCGAGGATAGCAAGCCATGGAAAACTCTCTCAACCATCCTCATTCCATACCGGATCATGTCGCCACACTTCATGATGGCTGTCTTCATGATTCGATCTAAGCGAGATGATTCTCATCGATTCTCATCAGGTTGTGGAGCACTTCGTTAGGAAGAATCAATGGGAACCTCGTGTCTCGGACTAACCGAAGCCGTGAAGAAAGCCGGATTATATGAAGAGTTGGGTATCACACCCCTGCGTTCAACCGAGAAACTCAAGGCGACATTCCGGGGCAAGAAGCAAGTGCCACAACAACGGATGGAGATAGGCCGCGGAGCCTTTGTTTGTCATTTCATCAAATCGTTCTTAACTGTGGACAAACATTGGAGCCAACACTCCGCCTTTACGATGCAACGGACAATGGAGCTAAGAGAGAAGGCAGCAACTATGATCTTCAAGTATAGTAAGCCTTATGTACCTTAGTGAAAAATCTGTATTAAGGCTGATTTGTATTTTGTTGCTGATTAATGAAATTGGTTGTGTTGCGCATTCCGTATGATATTCTTTTGCATCGCTTACCATATCAGATTACAAAGGGTTTGGGCATATCCATAATTGGGGGAGATTGTTGGATCAAACCCGAATTTGGATAATGCTGATAAAGCCTTATGTAATTTGATCGAGATCTTTTGTGTTTATTTGATCATTAACGAAGGTATGTCACTAATCCAAAGATGCACTCGTGAGAGCAAAGCTAAGGACAGGATACATAATCCTGATCCGGACAAGAGTTAGTGTCGTCAAACACTTGGTAAATAACCAAGTAACAAATACATACGGAATAAGGAACAATCCTACGGACTAAGAACTTAAAGGATAAGTGCGGAGTAAGGAAAATAAGTGCGGAGTAAGGAAAATAGATGCGGAGTAAAGAAACCAAGATGCGGAGTAAGGAATCCGGACTTATTACTCGCCCGGAGTAAGGAACTTACATACGGAGTAAGGAACTTACATACGGAGTAAGGAACTTACATGCGGAGTAAGGAACTTACATACGGAGTAAGGAACTTACATGCGGAGTAAGGAACCTACATGCGGAGTAAGGAACTTACATGCGGAGTAAGGAAGCGCGACACGGACTAAGGATTCCAAGATCGAATAGATACGGAGTAAGCAACCACCGACACGGAGTAAGGTTCCGAGCTTCATTAACTACGGAGTAAGGAAAATTACACCGGACCAAGAAGACACTTGCTCCAACAAAACCGCATTTAAAGTTATCAGCTCGTGCTTGTCCCGATATAAGACGAATGCATTTAGATCAAGAAGAATCTTACACGTGGATCATCCGGATATGTGGACACAACCTTAATTGTATCTCGGAACTCACAAAGACACTTATACTCTTCAAATCCAAGATCTTGAGCTCCACAATCCGCAGCAGTCAAGGCGGACAGATTACGAGGGATAACTAGTGCGGAACGCATTCCGGAACTTCAAGTTCCAAGGTTGTCTCTTAGGAATGTTTTGTATAAATATTCATACTTATACTTCATATAAAAGTGAGCTTAAGTGAAAAAAAAAACAGGATAGGAACTTGGCTAGCGTGTGAGTTCATTGTTGTAAACAGAGTGTAAGAGAGTGTTTGCTTCTATTTTGTTGTAATCACCTTGTGATAATAAAACAAAATACTTCCACTATCTGGTTATCTTCATAATGATTCTATCACTTAAACTAGATAAGTCTTTGTGTCTTGAGAGAAAAGAAAGAGTTTGAATAAGAGCCTATTCACCCCCCCCCCCCCCCCTTTAGGCTCCAAGGGACCATCATCTTTTGTTTTGTTTTTTTTTAAGTAATAACCTTACAAGGTTGCATTTTATGCTCTCCCTTGATGGATTATTCACTTTTTTTTTTACTCACATAACACATATATAAGACTGATTTTTCTAATGCATACCCCTTGCCATTTTGCTACATAAGGAGAAACAGAAATTCATTGATGTCTCACATCCCATTTCCCAATTAAGTGATGGCTTTTTCACAAATGTGCATCACGACCTTTTTCCAATAATATCACAAAATAAAGAAAAGGATGCAAAGACAATCCATGATGACTTAGAGGTCTTGCATCCTAACTCCACACACCAAACACTGAGCACTAATAAGTAATCACATGCTTACTTGACTCCTACCATTAAATAACCAATGTTGAATGCAAGAAGAGTAGCAATTATTACCCATACCCTAAAATGGCACTCAAAGGCTAAAAGAAGCTGTTCTCAATTTTCATTTCTTTTTCACTCAACTTTAAGGGTTACTTAGGTCTATCATAGCATTTCATGTTTAACTAATATTCAAAACTCAGCTCCAAAAACATAGGGATATCATTCAAAAGATAAAGACATGATCAAACTAAATTAGAGCACATTTTAACTACGTAAAAACCCTTATCACAACATGATACTAATGTGGCATAAAAAAAATTAAATTTTAAGCCAAAATTGCATACTTAATATCCATGCCTCCACAAGCAAATCATTCAAGCAAACAACTCAAACAATCATGCAACTAAAAACAGTTTTTTTTAAATAAAACATGCAATCACAACATAAAAGACAAGCAAGTGGCTCAAGTCACTCCCCATACACCACACTTAAAATATGCTATGTCCTCATGGCATAAAATAGGAGTAGGAAAAACACTTACCCCTGGTTTGGCACCTCGTAATAGTAGATGACATTGGCCACCATTCGTCGCACCTGAGCCACAAAGTCAACCGACGTCTCGCCGCGCACTTCCCAAGTTTCCTTCCCTTGCAGAATAGCCATCATGTAGTAGCAAGCAAAGATCCCATAGCTGAATTGGTCAGGCTGTTGGGGAATTTGCATTTCGTTGTAGTGAATAAGAGGGAGCTTGTCCGCCAACAAGCCTTCTTTGATCATCGCCACTTTGATTCGTTTGATGAACCCATGCACTAACTGTCTTTTTCCGTCTGGCAAATCCTTCGCCTTGGCTTGGATCATATAGTACCGCATGTCCTACATCCGATTCAAACGGACCAATACATAGTGGTGATCAATGTGCACCGGAATCAGCACCTCATGCATACCATGCCAAGGGCGGTGCCCTTCATTCTCTTGATGCGTTGGTGCCACACCTCTTCGGACAAGGGTTGATTGTATATCTCGCACAGCATGATGGAAGTGAACTGAGCTAAGGGTAGTTATGAGGCTCAGCCTCCACTACATAGCGCATAGTCCTGCAGAAGAGGTCTATCTCTTCGGAGTAGAGATATTCATTCTCTGAGATCCTCTTTAGGCCAAAAAGGGTGAAGATATCATTATCCCGTATAAAGCGAGCCCTCGAACCGTGGAATTGATGAACACTTGAAACTTCGCTCGGCTCTCGTCGGATGATAAAGCTGGATTAATGATTAAATGGATAGGAGGGCCAAGAAGGTCTTCAGGTTTAGCAGGCATGTATGTACCCCAAGAGACGGGATGTATAACAGGCACAAGAGCCTGAGGATATACGGGATCGGTAAAAGGCTGGAAGGGTGAATACCCTTCCTGGCGGCTCTATCTCCTCTGGGTGATAGTAGGATGGCCTAACTGAAGATTTTGGTTGAGGTGGATCCGCCTGGGCCGGATAAGAAACTTCGGGGGGATGGAGAGGGTTCTTCATCAGGATATCTCCACTATAGGAGAACGTTTTGATGCTTTCCTCTTGCTTAAGGCCTTCCAGATTTTGCCTAGGAGGCCTTTGACTTCTTTGTTGTCCTTCCTCAGGGCTTCTACCCCGTCTGGGTTCGGCATTTGCCTCCCCGAGCCCTTGTGTTTCTTGCCTCCAAGCTTCGGTAGATGCCACTTTGGAGCTTCGGGGCTTCCCATGCTCTAGGAGATGCATGAGCGGCTACGTCTGGGGCCTCCTATGCTCTAGTTCTAGGTCGTGAAGTAGCTTGTTGGTCTCCAGGAGATGAGGGCCATTAATTCTTCAAATTGGGCACTAGTGATGTGCCCATTAGTGATTGCCCAATTGATGACCTCCACTTCGCTCACCACCGCCCACGAATGCCTTGAAAGAAATTGAAAATATCTTCTTTGTGTACATTGAACCGCATGTACATGGCGGTGAGTCTGTATAGAGTCGCTTCCTTTGATCCAAACGAGGAGAGGTCTCCCTTGCAAAGTCGGTGGATTGCTCCACATGAACACCGTGCCTAGCGGGTTGTGATGGAGGAGGAACATTGGTTGCCCAATGACCTCTGGTACCGATCCCCAAACCCCCTTCAGCATGCAATACTCTTAACACCCAGTGAGAAGGAAAAGTGATGCTATCCATGGAGGAAAAATGCAAAGAGGCATGCTTTGAAATATCAAACACAAAAAGTCGCCATTTATCTCGCTTTGATGAGTTTTTCTTCCACCATTTAAAAATGGTAGTGGCCCAATCCACATTTAGCATATGATCAATGCTATACATAAACTCCGGTGTGGCTTAGGCACACTATCTATCCCACTAGTCTGAATCAATAAGCATTTCCCTACCAGGTATGCTAGGCATCTAAATTTTCCAACAAAACCATTCTTGGTATACCTGTCGACTTTGAAATTTTCTAGCATAGTTGCATGCAATACCAAATTCTCCTAGGCTTAGGCGAGGGAAGCTATCCCTGGGTGCGGGAGGTTAAAGCAATGTCTAATAATTTTAGGGGTAATTCGACATAAACCCCTTGCACAACCCCTATCGGTTCATCCTCACTCACATAGACAGATGCATAAAATTATTGTAGGGCGAGTAGGAAATAGCCTGGGCTGGGCAGATACTAACCTTTGTAATCCCGGATTTTGAATTTTAAGAGCCACCTCTCTAACTCGGCCCGACTACGAAGCCTCCAAAGCCTGCATATCAAGAGCATGCCCCAAGAGTATCTTCTCCTCAGGTTGGCTATCAGCACTAGGTGAGTGCACCTCCTCCTGGCCAGTCCTCCTTGTGCGCACCATCTTTGGAATGAGAATAAAGAGCAAAGAGCGAAAAACCGAAGAGCAAGAGAGCAAAAGAGCGAGTTTCTCTAATACTCGGATCCGGAGTGATTTTGGTGTGGAAGTCTTTAAAGATGGCCTCTGTTTATATAGCGTGTAGAAGGAAAGATGCTCCAATTAGCGTGATACACGTGCCCCTAAATTTTCGAGTGTTCGACCAAAATAGCCCTTGCACGTGAATTGGTTGAATTGGTGTGCAGGTCGAATCGTCCCAAACTTTGGTGGTGGGTCCCCCTTGAGTGGCAAGCAATAGTCCCTTCGCACGTGAATTGTTTGAAGCTTCTAGGAGGGCTAAAATCGGTAGTTTGCATTTTTTGAGCCTCCATATGACGACTAGCAATTCGCGTGCAAGAATAAACGTGATTCACATGGTCTTCATCTACCATTCCAGAAAGTTACAGCAAAAAAGGAGGTGCACGTGAATTGGGCAATTCACGTACAAATTCACGTTCAGGCCCAAACTGGCCCAAATTTCTCCACTTAGTTGCTTGTGCATTATGGACCATCTTTAAGTCTTGCACCTAAATTGTTTGAGCCCTTCTTCAAGCACTTTTGGGCTTCACTTGCTCCTTGCTCCTTGACTTTGACTTTAAAAATAATTCCACAAGTTCAGGACCCAATAATTTGCTCATCCTGCAAATGGTTAGTTAAGAAAGAAGCAAAGTCTCCTGCACAATGGTTAGCTTGCAAACAAATTTATTGAATAAAATAAATAAAAGAAAATAACATAAAATTAAACATAGCAATAAACATTGGGTTGCCTCCCAAACAGCACTTTATTTAAAGTCTGTAGCTAGACTTTCAGTTATGATCATACAATGGTGAAAGAGAGGGAATCAACTATCTCCCTCTAAGTTAAATCAAAGTATGGTTTCAGTCTGTTGCCATTCACCCAAAATTTCTTGCCATCTACGACATTGAGCTCAAAGCTCCCATATGGCTTCTTATCAACTATCACAAAAGGTCCCATCCACTTAGACCTTAATTTTCCAGGAAATAACCTCAACCTTGTGTTAAATAGAAGAACTTTCTGCCCTAAGGTTAAAGGTTCATTGTTGAGTTGCCTATCATGCCATTTCTTAGTTCTTTCTTTGTAAAATTTAGCACTATCATAGGCATCCAGCCTAAGCTCATCTAACTCAATTAATTGAGTCATCCTAAGCTCCTTGGTCTCTTGTAGGTTAAAATTTAACTTCTTCAAGGTCCAATGAGCCTTGTGTTCTAGTTCCACAGGCAAGTGACATGTCTTACCATATAGAATACGGTAAGGTGACATCCCAATGGGAGTTTTATAGGCTGTCCTATAGGCCCATAAGGCTTCATCAAGCCTTTGAGACTAATCTTTCCTATTGGCTCTAACAGTTTTCTCTAAAATGGCCTTAATCTCTCTGTTGGACACTTCTGCTTGTCCATTAGCTTGTGGGTGGTAAGCTAAAGACTTCCTATGAGTGACACCATACTTGTTCAATAACTTGTCAAACAATTTATTGCGAAATGACTACCCTCATCACCGATTATAGCCCTTGGTGTCCCAAAATGGCTAAAGATGTTCCTAGTAAGGAAGTGAGTCATAACCCTAGCATCATTCACTCTAGTAGGAATAGCTTCTACCCACTTAGACACATAATCCACAGCAAGGAAAATGTATGAATACCCATCGAATTGGGGAATGGCCCCATGAATTCAATGCCCCAAATGTCAAAAATTTCAACCGGAAGGATTCCAGTTAAGGACATCTCATTTTTCCTAGACAGACCACCTACCCTTTGACATCTATCACACTTTTTGATGTGGACATAGGTGTCTTTCACCATGTGAGGCCAATAAAAGCCACACCTGCATGATTTTAGCCACAGTTCTTTGCACCCCAAAGTGGCCCCTATAATGTGATGCATGACAATGATGTATTATGTCATCTACCTCCTCCTCAAGGACACACTTTCTAATGATTTGGTCTGGACACCTCCTATAGAGAATAGGGTCTTCCCAAATGTATTTCTTAGCATCCACTACCAATTTCTTTCTCCTGGTGGTAGTCTAACCGCTTGGGTATGAACCCAGTGGCTAAATAATTTGCTATGTCGGCAAACCAAGGAAGATAATGCACCTCAAACAACGTCTCATCGGAAAAGTCATCTACAATGGGTAGAGACTTATGTGCATTCTCCACACGGGAGAGGTGATCAGCCACGAATTTAGGGCTCCCTTTGTGTCTCTAATTTCAAGGTCAAATTCCTGTAAGAGGAGAACCCACCTAATCAAGCGTGGCTTAGCTTCTTTTTTAGCAAACAAATATTTCAATGCAGCATGATCGGTATAAACAATGACTTTAGACCCAAAAAGGTAGGGTCTAAACTTGTTGCAGACCATAAACCACGGCTAGCAACTCTTTCTCGGTGGTGGTATAGATCCGTTGAGCATCATCTAAGGTCTTACTAGCATAGTAAATGACCCTAAACACCTTTTCTCGCCTTTGCCCTAAGACTACCCCCACAAGATAATCACTCGCATCACACATTAGTTCAAAAGCTGAGCCCAGTCAGGTGTGACTATAACAGGTGCAGTGACTAACTTACCCTTGAGGATGTTGAAAGCTTCTAAGCAATCTGCATTAAACTCAAAGCTTGTGTCTTTTTCTAACAACCTACTCATGGGTTTTGCAATTTTTGAGAAGTCCTTAATGAATCTCCTATAAAAGCCAGCATGGCCAAGGAAACTTCTCACTCCTTTTTCATTGGTTAGAGGTGGCGAGTCTCAATAGTGGAAATTTTTGCCTTGTCTACCTCCAAACCATGTGCAGACACCTTGTGCCCTAGAACTATCCCCTCGGTTACCATGAAATGGCGTTTCTCCCAATTTAGGACTAGTTCCTTCTCTTCATATCTCTTTAAGACCACATCTAGATTTTTCAAGCACTATTGGTAGGAGGAACCAAACACCGAAAAGTCATCCATGAAGACCTCCATGATCTCCTCAACCAAACCCTGAAAAATGGCCATCATACACCTTTGAAAGGTGGCAGGGGCATTACAAAGCCCAAATGGCATTCTCCTAAATGCAAAAGTGCCAAAAGGGCACGTGAAGGTGGTCTTTTCTTGGTCCTCGGACTTAACCATGATCTAATTATACCTGGAATAGCCATCTAAAAAGCGTAGTGACTATAGCCAGCTAACCTATCCAACATTTGGTCAATGAAAGGAAGAGGAAAATGATCCTTCCTAGTAGCCTTGTTCGGCTTTCTATAGTCAACACACACTCTCCATCCCGTCACAAGTGCGAGATGGGATCAATTCATTTTTCTCATTTTTAATCACGGTCATGCCCCCTTTCTTGGGCACAACATGCAATGGACTCACCCACTCACTATCGGAAATAGCATAAATTATACCCACATTTTTTCCATTTTAAAATTTCTTTTCTAACAACTTCTTTCATAGCAGGGTTTAATCTTCTTTGTCTTTCAAGAAGTGGGTTTAAAATCAACATTCATCAAAATTTTATGCATGCAAATCCCTGGACTAATACCCCTAATGTCTTCAATGTTCCATCCTAGGACCTTTTTGTGTTTCCTAAGGACTTCTAGCAATTGAGTGCACTCCACATCATTCAAATTAGAAACAACAATGACAGGGAATTGATTTGTAGAGTCTAGAAATTCGTACCTTAGGTGTCCAGGCAGCTCCTTCGGTTCGGGAGCTGGAGGCGCGTCATCTTGTTTCTCCTCCTCAGCTTGCTCCAGAGAGTTTGTAGTTTGCTCATCTTCCTCAGCTGTCAAGTACATCTCTTCATCTTGTTGAGCTTCTATAAGCTGAAGGGCTCCATTATTGGTGGTGGTAATTTCTTCTGTGAAGTAGTCTTTCACTAATTCCTCAAGGTCTTCAACCCAAAGGCAGTCCTCCTCCTCTTGACCTTGCAAAGCCTTCCCCATGTGGAAGACTAAGGTCTCGTCATTAATTCTCAGAGTTAGCTGCCCTTGAGCAACATCAATCAATGCACAACCCGTTTCGAGAAACGGTCTTCCAAGGAGTAGCTGAACTCCTCTATCTTCTTCCATCTCCAAAACTACAAAGTCCGCCGGAAATATGAAGGAGCCCACTTTGACTAACACGTCTTCAATTATCCCTTCAGGCCTTCTAGTAGACCGGTCGACAAACCGCAATGATATGGAAGTGGGCTTCATGCCCTTAAGCCCAAGATGCTTGTACAAAGCAAAGGAGATCAAATTGATGCTGGCCCCTAAATCACATAGGGCCCGCTACTACGGTTCATTGCCAATCACACAAGGGAGATTAAAACCGCCTGGATCTTTATGCTTGATGGGCAAACTCGTTGAACAACACCGCTCACCTCGTTAGTGATCGCCACCGTCTCATGATCCCCATATTTCCTCTTCTTCTTCACAAAATCTTTGATGTATTTTCCGTACCTCGGCATCTGCTCCAAGATTTCCACAAATGGAATGTTAATTTCAAGCTTCTTGAACAAACTCGAGAAAGTGCTCATGCTCTTCTTCAACCCTCCTGGTTCCTCGGCCTCTCCGAGGAAATGACATAGTAAGCTCTGAGCTCTTGCCTCTGTTCTTCGGCCTATTCGTCTTGACTCGCCCACTGGTCCTTCTTTTCTTGCACTCTTTCTTGACTTTATCTGATTTTCCTTGGTCATCGGCTTCCAAGGGTCCCTTTCCGTTCTTCTAGAATTGCCTTCTTCTTAGGCTTTTCAGCTTCTTTCGGTGCCTTCCCGCTTCTTAGAGTAATAGCCTTATAGCTCTCCTTGGGGTTCACCTCGGTATCACTTGGAAAAGATTTAGCCGAGACTCCTTGATTTACATTCCTGGGCCAAACTCACAAGCAGCTTTTCTATATTCTTCATTGAAGATTCCATGGTGACTACCCTTTCCTCCAAATTATCCTCTCTTTTGGTTGGCTCATCCACATTCTGATATACCTTTCCTCTTTCGTTGAGGCCGAGAAATGCGTCTCTTTCGAATCCTGGAGGTGGGTGTAAATAATTATCCGTAGCATACGGATTCTCGCTTCATCCCCGGGGGCACATATTTGTCTTGAAATGAGGTATCTCCCCCTCGGTTCTGGTTTTTTCCGAAATGGCCGAGATTGCTCCTGGTTGGGTTGTACCCTTATTGTTGATGTTGAGGATAAAATTGCTGCTTCGATACAAGCCCTTTCCTCCAACATAATTTGCTTCTTCACTCCACTCCACCCCGCTCGATCTTGGTAAAGCTTGTTGTGATCCTTCAACTTTAAGAGCCAATACTTCCATGCCTTTCACTAAAGCTTGAATCGTGCTTGCATATTATTGGAAGAATTATCAACCTGAAGCTATCTTCTCCCTTGGCTTTGAAGTATGCACATTAGACCACTGCCAATCGGCTAATGATGACCTCTCCAAGAAAGCATATTAATGGTGATGAGAGGCTTGCCTTAGCCGAAGTTTATATAGGCATAGAATAAATAAAAAAAGCATAAAGGATAATTTTAGGGACAAGCAAAACTTGTGAAAGCCTATTACTACAATTATTGAGAAGCGCTTTGAGAATCAAATGGATTGACCATTACATGCTGCTACTTTTTTCCTCAATCCAAGCAAGTATTTTAAAGTTGTTCAAACGAATCCCAGCAAATCATGGAATTTCGTAATTAATGCATTTAATGATGTTATTGCAAAGATTGAACATGATGTGACCATGCAAGATAAGATCATAGTACAATCGAGTGCTTATAGTGGCAGTACTAGAAGCTTTGTTAAGGAAATGACCATTAGACAAAGAGACAATTTAAATCCGAGTAAGTTTTTTTAAAATATTACTTTTGTTCTTAATCTTATTTACATATTACTAAATCATCATCATTCTTTCATAATTCACAATCACATGGTGGGAAAGGCATGGGAGTTCTACACCTGACCTTAGTAAAATTGTTGTGTGCCTATTAAGTCTTTGTTGTTCATCATTTGATTATGAACGCAATTGGAGCACTTTTGAGTTTGTAAGTTCTTCATTAATTAATAATTATTTTTACTATTAAATGGTTTATACAAGTGTCAAATTTTGAAAACAAATTTATAATTTCTATTTAGATTCACTCCGGAAAGAGGAATAGATTGGAGCATCAACGATTGAATGACCTTGTTTACATTCAATCGTTTGAATAATTGTCGTCTTCAAACAAGGTTCCAAGAGAAGAAGGAAAAATGTAGAAACTACAATCCTTTAGTGCTTGAAGAATTAGATTAGAGCAGTGAATGGATGATTGGCCAACTAATTGAAGATTTGGTTCATCCTAATGATGATATTACATGGGATATATAGTTGATAGAGAAATTGGGGAATCGAACGCTTTTCAATGCCATAATAAACTAAGGAGAGTGAGAAATGAGGAGTCACTAGACCCAGAAATAGAAGACGCTTTGGAAGTTGAGGTAGATATGAATGATGACGAAAACATTGAAAATGACTCGTGTCTCTCCTTCTGATCTTATACGCTAGAACCAATCACTTGAGGCAGCTGAGGATGATAATTTACCTGTTGATTTTTAATTCAATATTTTGTATTTTAAATTTAAACATTTCTTCTATTTTAATATTGTAAACTTAATTATGTTAAACTTCCTAACTTATGCATTAAGTTGGATTGTTTCTACTTTTTTTTTCTCAATATTTCTACGTTCTAATGTTTATAATTGAAATAAAAATTCTTATATAAAATAAATATATTAAAAATGCCTAGATCGCCTAAGGACCGCCTAGGCATCACCTAGACGACGCCGCCTAGCCTAGACCCTCAAATGCCCGGGTGCCTTGGCGCTTTAAAAACGTGCTAAAATTACACTTTAAGATTAAGAATCTGTTGATTTGCTTAAGAATCCCAACAACATGAGAATATCATTACTATTCGCATAGCAAAATAGTGGATTCCACGCACCTGACTTGACACTCCCACTATCTATAATATTATATCTTAAGATATCAAGGTATTTAAAGCTCTAAGTCTCTCACTCATAAGTTAATCAAACAGTATGGATTAAGATCAACCCATAAATCAGTCATCCAATGATAGAATATAAAGTTCTTCATATAATGCCATAAAGATTAGTTGAATAACTTTTTCTATCATAGTCCTATCCAATATGTATAAATACATATTGGTGTTAATATTTGTAAACTCTTTAGAATGATTCTAGATTAGATCACTCCCACTATGGAAATAGTTCGCACCGCAATTTTATCATAATAGAGTATCTCAAACTCTATTCAATGATTGTGAACTAATTTTATACTTAATCTAATTACGTGGATCTATTGTATATGTTTCATACATACTCAGTAATAGACTTTAATAAGTAATGAAATGATATGATACGTAGCTATAAGAGAAAGCAGAAAAATATAATCTATTAAATGCTCAAATAAAATATATTTCAATTAATTAGAAATAATATTTACATAATTAGGATTACACATTGATTTATATAGCACTATCCCAACAAGATCTTCTTTGTTATATGGAAAGAGGTGTTGACTTAATAAAAACAACATACATAGAAGTTTAGTGTAGATGAGATATGAATGTTAAGATAAATGTATTGTTATGCCTTAGATTTCCAACTCGAGGAAATCAGTTAGTGAATTTGTCTACCCGCACCCATAGGGACAAGGGGTTAGTGAAAACACCTTGAAAGGGACCTTAGCATAGGTCTTGTCCTCATCTGTTTATCATACATATCATACAAGCTCACGTATGACAAACAAAAATCTCATTTCAAAACAAATTAACTAATACATAAATCCTTCTCCCCTAGGGGTTACAATATGTTATTACAACCATGAAGTCCAAACAATAAGAAAACAATATAAATGAGGTCTCCATCTTGGGTGAACATCCTAGTTGATCATGTAGGTACTTTGAACAAACAAAGATAAACACAACAGGAGGAGTGAGCAATTACAGCTTAATAGGGATCATATCTCCTCAACCCATCCCACCTCATATACTCTATATGTAAAGTGTAGGCAGTGTTCGTGTAATGTCACATGTTAACCGCTAACTCTACATGTACTCATGCAATTCATTTTAAAGTAAGCCTCCCGGGTAATCAAGCACGACCTCTTAGGTAAATCCCAAATGATGCCTCTCAGCCATAGTAACCTCTCACGCTATAAATAAATCCAGCTTCCTAGGCACTATAGTGATAACCTCCCAAGCTTGCTATCAAGGTTGGCTTCACAAGCACACGTCATCACTATGTACAAGAACCTACCTAGTCATGGCATCTCAAGCATCTACCCAAAAATGCAAAGCAAACAAGGCATATACAACAATCATGGCACCTTATGCACAATCCAAATATATTAAATCAAGACAAGGCATATATACATAAAAAGACAAGCTAGACTTCTTAAGTCCTCTCAAACTCATAGGCTCACAACCCTAAATCCCCCTATTGGACCCTCCACAAAGCCTGGGGACCAAAACACAAAAAATAGTAAAAAAGATGGCTTGGTCAACTAAAATAATCTTAGTTCCATTGATCACCTCCAACTCGACTACCCTGGTTGACCAAACACACTGAAACTCATCCTGTTGACCAAAACAAGGAACGTTCAGTCAATCAGGCTTTAAACGACCACCTTAGCTGACCACACCTCAAAATCCACCCAATCACACCTCACTTGACCACCCTGATCGATGAAAACCCAATAACACATTAAACATCACTCTGGTCAACCAAACATTGGTTGATTGAATCATATACACCCTTAGTCGACCAAAACACTTAATGTCTCTAAAATCACACCAGTTGGCCAAACTAGTCAACTGAAACAAAAAATTTAGTCGACCACACCTCTTAGATGACCATTTACTTTGGATTATCACGCCTAATTGACCTCATCAACAGGAATTCGCCATTTTCGGTCATTTCACCCAAAAGATGATTGTTTAGGCCCCCAAATCACAAACACTTATACCCAATGTTCCTATAACGTGTTTTAGTTTTAGTTTCTCAACACTAGATGCATTAAAACTCAAGAAAATCAAAATTCACACTCATATGGGTCATAAATCAAATTCCACAAATTTGGGGTTAAATTTTAAGTTTTATCCTTCCTAGCAACAATAAATGAAGAAACATAGATGCGGAGATCAAATTCCTAACTTGAATTTGGTTAAATTTGATCAGAATCGCCAATTGTCCTCTTCTCCCTTTGCTTTCTCTCCAATGTTCTCTCTTTCTCTCTCCTTAAGAACATATAACAGCCCAAATTAGGGTTCCTCCCATATTCCTCCCTTATATACTTTCCTCATTGAATTCATTAAAATATCATAATTATTCTCACAAGGCTCTAACTCTAAATTGAGCTCAATTATTATCAAAACGTTTCATTTGATAAGTACATTACCATCCAAGATATTGGCATCCTCAAATGATTGCTCAAACACAAGCTCACTCAGCCACACAACAAAATTTTCAAAATTAACCTTTCGGGGTTTCGATTTCAAATCAGACTCACTTATAGTCAAAAGTCTTCATTTGATGCATTGTATTGATATTTATATTCTCAAATATTCATTCCATCTCATAGCTAACTCTCAAAATCTCAAACACGGGTTATTACATATGTGATAAAACTATAATGCATAAAATAAAAAATGAGGATGTTTGTATAAGAGTACTAGTAGTAAATTCCCTATAAGAGTTTGTTTCATGAAACAAACTCAAAAAATGTAAGACCTAAAATGTGTTACCATAGGATATCGTAACACTTTTGGGGGTGTTAGGTCTGCTTGGCTTATGAAAAATTCTCAACCTTTCGATAATACTTTTTGATGTCTTACGATTTTATGTTACAATAGATCATACAAGTAACACATGTTATTGTCTTATGAAACATTTTCGTAAGTGTTTTTTTAAGCATACTATAACACTCTCTACATAACACTTTTTATGGTGTTACAATTATGTGTTATCGAAAATCATACAATATGACCTTTTTTTGTATTACGAAAAGTAACCAACATACCATAAGCCAAACAAACCTAACACACCAAAAAGGCTTATAATAGATAACACATAAATATGATAACCTTCTCAAATATTTACAATTATTAGTTACAATTTAATAAATACTTTTACATTATAAAAACTATCAATATTCAAAGAAACAAACCATCCAAAATATTATTAATATATATCCACGCTAAGAAGTAATATTCTAAAGTGTTACAATCCAAAATAATGGGCAATGCATTCAACTGATGTTTGATGCATAACTTGTCTAAGGAAACTACAAGAAACAATTCCAAAAAATCACACTTATTTTTTTCAACATAGCTGATTATCCTTCAGGAGTTCCTTTAGCATGATTACACTTTTCAATACAATTGATTATCCTGAAACATAAGATATAGTCGCATTAAAATCATGCTCTACCTGAATAAATTAAATCATGTCATTTGTAATTAAAAAATTATGATATTATATGTAGGACATACCTATGGGATGTATTATTCATGTAGAATATAGGGGGAGATGTATCCAAGCAGACTGTGTAAAACTGTTTACTATCAGCATGTATAGGTCAGTTGTGTAAAGGATGGAAAATCACGATTTCTTAATGCTTCTTCTATTTGAAGTATCCACTTTGGAACTACCTCCTAAAAGGGATAAAGTATAAAATATAAATCGATTCAACTTTTGAACAGTCTTGCACCATAAAATATAATTGCCAAACCCCCAAACAACAGCCCAATGTAGTAGGTTATCTTTTAAATTTAGAAATTTCTTTCAAATGAATAACTGCATACCACGGCTATTAACAAGCTCATTCCAGTGTTCCTCCTCTGCAAGTTGCATGACAATGCTATCACTTCCACGTTCATTCTGAATATGTACAAACAAAAACATCAGAACTGCAAACTTGAAAGGAAACTATGAATACTAAAAACTATAAACCCAATGATGAGTGTAGAGTTATTAAACCTGCATTTTCCATGATCCACTTAACAAATCCACCGTATAGACTACAACAAGCACTTCCTGATCCTCATCTTTAACCAAACAAATAAAACAATCAGCTGATACATAATACAATTCTTCAAATTGATTAAATGAGGAAACTATAGCAAACTGCACATTAAAATATAAATAACAAGTAACTAATTTTCCTAAAGAAAAATGAAATAATAAAAGCCTCCTTTCCAAAACCCATATTCAGAATGCAATATAGTTACAAGATATTTTAATATAGCATCAACTGATAAAGTAAATTATGTCCTTTTTTTCAATTTTCAACTTTGCTTATAATTAGAGTCATATTATTAGTACTTCATCTAATGTTGTCATCTTAGCATCCATTTTTTACGTACCTATAAAACACACACACACACACACACACACACACACACACATATATATATATATATATATATATATACACACACACGCACAAATAGATTTAAAACAAGAGAATAATTTGCTCTCCTTATATTTATAACCTGTTTACTTGTAACTTTAAAAAAATCGAGAAAGAAAAAGGAAGGAGTTCTGCCACCTTTCAAGTTGGCCCTTTCAGGTTTTTTTAGCGAGCAAACAAAATAACAAAGCAATAATATATATATATATATAGCCAAGAGAGAGAACACAAAATAGAGATTAAGTGCTCACCAACTCACCATATAGACCTACGGGTGCAGTGCATGGCTTTATATTGAAATTTTTGTGGGAAAAATATTATACAGTTTTCCAAATTTTTAATATTATCACAAATCATTGGTAAAGGAACCTATAAGTGGTGATCATTGGTTTAACTTTCATAAACATGATGCAAATATGGAATGAAGCATTAACTATTTGAGTTAAGATTCAAAATTAATTAGGATATAAACAGGGCTACACATCTTCCCATGTGAGATCAGCACACCTCCTATTCTTGTATAACCTTTACACATATTGTTGCATTAATAAATAAAATTCCCATAGATCAAATATAACATGAAAGCAAGTTAAAAACTAAAATCACCTGGTCCACAAATACTTATTGCATTATTAATTATAGCACGCGAGCTAGAAGGCCGAGCAAAAAAAAAGCAATACTAATTGCAAAATCAGTAAGCAATACTGCAAAATCAGCCAGTGCATCTTCTGCAGTGAGATGGGATAAAAAAGTTGCATTTGCATACATGATTTTACTACTTCCGCAGGGCATAGATTGACCATAATACTGAAGCTAAAAACCAAAAATTAAAATCTTTGAAATAACATAAATAACCAAACTGTTATATTTAAAAAAACTATTCTTAAAACAAACCATTTAATTCCAGAATTGCAATGAGAGATAATCAATACATTTTCATCATTTTACATTTTCCAACCTTCCATATCTCTTATCAAATGCATAGTGATGATTGTCTTGAATTTTCCTCCTACTTGAATCCCTCTAACAAAAGAGGCAAAACAATCAACAAACGTAAATCAGCATCTCAAAAACAGAGATTGTACAATTTAGAGAAATGATGAAAGGAAAGGGGTGGGCAACCAAAGAGCGATGAATTGAAAGACATACATACCCTAGCCAACTTAGATCTAGTAGCTCGAGGCATGGCAGGGACCCGATAGCCATTAAATCCATAGTCTAGCCTTTTTTGCAACACTATGTATCAGAAATCATACCAAATCAGTGGATAAGCACCCAAAGCTAACAAAAGCAAACCTGTCCGTCAACCAAACAGAAATAAGTGTTGCGCATAATTTGTTTTTAAAATATGATTACAAAAGTTAGAAGGGAAAATGTCAACTTGATGCAAATTATCAGATTAGATCAAGTGAAATCACATTAACTTAGAAAAAGGAAACCTTGATTTAGTGGAATAAAATTTCATAGCTTTGGGACATCAAGATCTGATTCAAATCCAAGATATCAAAATTCATTGGAATATATGAAACAATAAAAAATGAAATAAAGATGGGCCACCATTTCCCTTTCCAAACATTCGATTCCTTTACAACCCCACGAGAATCTGTTACGCTCGCAAAAACCAACACATGCCACAACGCACCTTATGATGCTATGAATGATAAAATGAGATAGGAAATTGAATCAAACAAAACCCAAAGAAGAAAAACCTTAGACCCAATCAATAATAATAATAATAATAATAATAATAATAATAATAATAATAATAATAATAATAATAATAATAATAATAATAATAATAATAATAATAATAATATAGTTTAAAAATACCAACTATAAAACAAAAAATAATAAACTTTAAAGAGCCTCCATGCACAATCACAACCTAGAAAGACATGAACTGATGAACATGTAAATCAGAGAAAGAATTTATAGAAAATGAAGTTTAATGGCATTTCCAAACACGCATGAGACCTAAGGAAGGTGAGACGGCAATGACAGCTTCTTCTGGTTCTAGCTCGGTCCAAGGACACGGATCGACAACCCTGGGAGCAACTAGGGTTCGATTAGATCGATCCGAGTTATCTAAGGAAGGTGAGATATGAGATGAGACGAGAGAGAGGAACGAGGCAAGATATGACAGGTCTCCTTCCATTGATTTCAATCTTTATCGAATCGATAGAGCTTTGCTTTCTTGGATAACAAAACGGTGACATTGGCATGGGGAGAGAGCATGGAAATAGATGGATGGATTAGGGAAGCAACAAAATTGCAAACCCTAGGAGAGAGAGAGAAACATACAGATCGAGGATTGAATCTTCCTCATCATCGCCAGTGGTTACGGTGACCTCTTTGAGCTCAATGATTGGAGCGACAACAACTCCAGTGTCTTCATCTTCTACAAAGGGGCTGTCGTCTTCCTCTTTGTGGGAAGGTGGATCTGGCGGTGATCAAAGATCTATCTCTTTCCCAGCTACAGTTCATCAATGGATGAGAGAGGGCAAGAGAGTTGTTTTTTTTGTTTTGGTACGGGCGTCAAAGGAAAAGAGAGGGATTTAAGTTTTGTGTGCCGGTAACACTTACATTTCACCAAAAATATCCCGCGTAGACAAAATATTCAGCGCGCCATCCAACTCAAGCTGCTGCCCCGCAAAAGTTTTTTAACTTTTACCTATTGTAATACTTTTTCAATAATGCTATTCTTTGATGTTACGGTAGACCTGATTTCTTGTAGTAATTCCCTTTATCTAGGAAAAAGAAGTTAAAAATTTATAAAATAATCACCACAATAGAAGCCCTATATTTAACTTTCTTTAAAAGGTTTGTACATTGTTTTTCAATGTATTTGGAAGTACTGTTCACTCCATATAATTATTAAATTACATATGAAAATTTTATCTCACCTCTCACTTTTACATTTTCCATAATTTTCACTTTTATTTCATATTAAATTATAAAAAAGTTATTATTAAATAAAAAATAATATAAAATATTATTTTAATGATATAAAGAATGATTTAGGAAATCTATCTTAGTGTATATTTGTATAGGAAAGCAAGAAATTATTTAAATCTGTAAAATTAGAAGATCTTTATTTGTAAAGAATCAAGGGTTTTGGTGAAAATTGAATACCATAATGAATGGATTTTTGGGTATCAAACAAGAAATTTAGAATCAATTTAGCATTAAATTATTAAATTTTCCCTCATCAATTAATCCTAGCAAACGTGTTATGAGATAACAAGATATTTGATCAAATATGAAATAAATAAGTGAAAACAGATAAATACCTTACTTATTTTCACTCAATTAATTATTAAAGCCATCCCGCGTGGGCAAACTAAATTTAAATTTTAGGATTCAAAAAACGAGAAGAGGAATTTTCATAATAGAAGTGCAGGTTCACTCCCATTAATTTTTCATAGAGTTTGAGTTTATTTTCGATGTACAAGAAAACAAGGTGTTTCGATTTGCTACCGCTTGTTTTTTGATACATCGGTATAGCATACACAAGTCCATCGTGAAGTGGAACTTGTCTGAACCTTAAACAGTGAAAAACTTCTACAACCATATGGCTTTGGCATTAATGAGCATTTCCCTCAGTGACCCATCAAGATGGAGGGAAAACACCTCTGCAGCACTCCCCACGTATCTTCCTCCAATGAACACGGCTGGGATGGCGGGGCTGTGGCCGTAGCGCCGCAAGGCCTGATCCATTTCGGCACCGCCAGGAATCCGGTCCAGTTCGTGGACTGCAGGGCTTGCCCCCAGCTGGTGGAAGAGCTTCGTAATGCTGTGGCACATGCAGCATGAGCTCCTGATGAAAATCACTGCAGCCTTCTCGGCTGCCAAAGCCAGAACTCTGTCCATTTGTTTCAGTGCAGACTCAACTATATACTATTCAGACCTTGATGGGGCTGTTTTTCTTGCAAAGTCCGTGTGGGTATTGACCCATATTTATATGAAGTCAGGTAATTGTGGTGGATTTTATTATTTAATCCATTTAAAAAAACAAACAAGAAGAGGAAGAAAAAGGAGAACATGAATCATGGTGGATTGGATAGAAGAGAATGTTACTTTTCGCTGTTGTTTTTGTTTTAGTTTTTAAAGAGAAATGCTTCCTTGTAACTGCGTCTAACAGTTAGCATCTCATATCAATCAATATGTAACACCATAGGATCGAATTGTCCGAATTGTAAGATAACCTTTAAATGTTCTAAAATAATAAACAATCGTCTCCTAGCAGATCATGAATTCTCAAGGGGAAAAAAATTAAAAACAAATTAAGAACGCATGCAGCGTGTGTAGGTACTAGATGATAGACAATCATCTCCTCAACAGTCTAATAGCTTAATGGCTAATAGTCATTCGTGTTTGATGAGCCTCAAAATTAAAGACTAGCCATTAGAGGCCTGCCTTACGTGAAAATTTTCGTGAACATTGAGACTTGACTCAATAGTTAACTTCGGATAAAATATATTTCACGTCTTTTGCAAAATTAGCTAGTGTTCTTTAAACCCAAATCAAGTCACTTGAAAATTTAAAAAACGTGAAGTTATTTTTAAAAAAAAACTCCTAGTCATAAATCACATCGGTATGCGTGTCATTATCCATTTAGATTAACTAATATTAAAGTTTTGTTACTATGTAGAGTTCACATCGAGTGAACTTTAGAGATTAATAGCGATAGATGGTTGACATCACTTGGTATTTGTGATTCTGTATTAGACCGAATATATATATGTATAAGATTTTTTTCCATAAATATGTAGGCAAGATATGGCACCATATTCATTGAAATTATTCTATCTTATTGTTCTTCATTATCTTTTGGATTCGAGCATCATCCTTGCGTTCATGGTACTTGGAATTTCACACACACCCACTCGATTTGGGATCCACGTCGCTGCTGCAGCGACCTTAATGCATGCAGATGCTCGAAAGACATCACATACCCGCATTTCTAGTCTTGTCTGGTCGGCACTCGAATCATTCCTAACTGCCAATTTTCTGGTTTCTGGCGTCATAATCTACCTATATTATTGTTCATAATACTCTCTATATTATATAATTTAGGCTCACGACACCCATAAACAGAGATTTCATCATTTAAAATTATATCAGTTTTGTGTGATGGATATGAAAAATTCAATATTAAAATAAATAATTTCTTACAATTAATATGCTTTTTTAAAATAACAATTTATTCGGTTGACATATATAAAATTAAGTAATCTAGCAAGTACCATAAAAACTCATTATATTATATTATTTGAATTCTAAATATATTCTAATGCAAATCATCATGATTATAAATAATAATATATCTAATTTGTCAACATGGAGCTCAAGAGTCAAATGTCTAGTAGCTAGCCTACTGAGTTCCTAAAAGATTTTGAGTTCGATTCCATTGAGGAGCTTGCATAACTTCCGGATCTGTCACTAAAGGCCAAGCTAGGGGGACTACATGTGGCTAGAAAATAAAAGTAAAGGCAGAAGAACTTTTGGGTGACCAAACTAACAGCTAACAAATGCAACTCAATTCTCAAAAAAAAAAATCCCTATATTAACTTAGAAACAAAGAATTGAAGATGTTCTAATTATTTAATATAGATAACTTCTTCAAACGTAAACATTGTTCAGATCCAACAAAGGCTACCAATGTTAATGTAGATAAATACGATGTGGATAACTCTTCATTAATGCTAATCCTGATATCTTTTAACTAATAAACTTTCACTTTAATCATCTAAAACTTTTTTAAACTTTTAGCTTTCATTGACCACCATTGTTTTAGCCTTGACATTTGTTGACTTTTGTAGTTGTCTTTTTTAAAATTGATGTTTGTTGACATATTATTGACTTTTATCTTCTTGTTATTGTTTTTTCTCTATTATCAACTCCTTTTTATCTTGTATACTTATGATACACACTTGAATACCCATAAAATATTAAAAGATACCATAAACACTTTAAACCATACTTACAACACATAAATAAACCAGACATTATCATACTAGTAAATCACAATTGCAGTCGAGTAATAATGGCATTTATAACTAGTGTATTTGATAATACCTTGCTAATCTCTTACTATATATTTATTTATTTATTTATTTGAGTTATTTCAGGGGTAAATAAGTTATTAGTATGATCATTTCCATTATAACTTTAAAAAAAACTTACTTGGATTTAAAATATCTCTTTGTCTAATGGCCATTTCCTTAGCAAAACTTTCAATACTACCACTATAAGCACTAAATTATACTATAATCTTATCTTGCATGGTCCCATCAGGTTCAATCCTTGCAATAACATCATTAAATGCATCAATTATGATATACCATGATTTGTTCGGATTCATTTGAATGATTTTGAAATACTTGCTTGGATTGAGGAAAAAAGTAATAACATGTAGTGGTCGATCTATTTGATTCTCAAAGCGTTTCTCAATAATTGCAATAACATGCTTCTACAAGTTTTGCTTCTCCCAACAATTATCCTTTATGCTTTTTTGTCTATTCTATGTCTGTATAAACTTCAGCTAAGGCAAGCCTCTCATCACCATCAACAATCCTCAAAAGTTAAAGAAGAGGTAGTGATACTCGCAAATAATCTTTCACAACATTTCAAATTTGAGTGGAAAGCATTGTATTTTCAACATTCTTTCATGTCCTTATAGGAGCAACCTTTCAACGTACTCACTCCTCAGAAACAAATAACTATCTCAATGCATCTTAATGCTTCAACAAACTCTAAAGTGTTAAAAATGAATATGCAAATCAAGTAACTCTCATCTTAATCAAGTCAACATTATTTGTTTTCACTCTCAATGTATGAAGAATACAAGCATGCCTATAAATAAAGCTCACCACTTTTCTTGCTTTCACAATAACAGTCTTGAATGCTTTTATTTTTTCAATTTAAAAACTTTTAAAAATAAATATATAAAGTTTTTAGTATTTTTTAAGGGATTAGTTTGGTACGGACTTGAAAAAAAATCTCTACCAAACTCACGCCCCTATGTGTAGAGGCTTTTTCTATGTATATCATCTCAAATTTGGTATGTATATTTTTGTTTGGGGTGCATGCTAAATAATTTTGTATTTATTTTTGTTCGATTAATTCAGTGTGTGTAGTTTCAAGTACAGATGCACACACACATGCTTTATTTTAGTATACTTTGCATCTTTATCTGGGTGGTGTTCTGATTAAACCACATATAGCCCCTCTGTTATGTATAAAGTTAGTGACATTTACTTGTGATTTTGCTAACATATGATTCTTTAGTCTAAACTCATATTTGAACGTGTTCAATATTGCTTTGTTGATTTTACAAAATATATAATTCTTTGGCATGTCAAGGTACAAGATTCACTGGAATGTCATTATTGTATTATTTATTGTGAACTCATCAAATCAATTTACACAAATTTAAAACACAGAAACTGTATCTGGCATGCATTCTCGTATTAAGTACCTTAGCTTTTTCTCTGTTGACGATTTGTAAAATTTTCTCCTGGACAAATTTCGTGATTGAATTAACACAAGTCATTTCCGTTTAGTGTTACATGTGTGGCATTTCTGAACGATCTTGAATAAAAAACGTTATAAATAAACATGTAAACAATATATGTTATATATCGATCGATTAATTAAAAACATTACCGTTTATTAAGCAGACCTTAATTTATTTATTTAAAAAAAACCCATCAAATTGCGTTTCAACTGGTTGATGGAATCAGCAAGTCGGTGATGGAATTAATACCTATCACCGACAAGATCAGTCATTGTCGTGCCAATTGAGTTTGAATGATTTTGTTTTTTAAAGGTTAATTAGGTCGCGCCAATTAGGCGTGCTGATATCTATCCGTTATAGGAGTGAGAATATAAACTTTCCATTTGGAATTATTTAAGGCACTGATAATCGTTTTAATATTTGAAATCGGACAGAAATATACTAACTTTTTTTTTTTTTTGCAAAAGCAGTCAAATAGTGAATGAATGCATAACTGATCAATGCATTGACGGCACCGAGGCCAATTAGTTTTAGTGCGCTAAGGGAAGTGGACAACTTTACCAAACGTGTCGAGATTTGGGCAATAGATAAGATTGATGTACTCGTGGAAGGACAAAATCTTTCTATTAAAATATATTAATAATATTATTAGATGAATAAATATTTGTATGATTATTTAGTTGTATTTTTATAAAATCGTAAATGATTGGACAGTTATGTTTTTTTTTTCTTCAATGAATTGATAAGTTCTTATATCGTTACGGTTATCCAAAGATCACCCAATCCCGGTTATATCTAGTATTGCTCTTATAAGATTGCATTCCAATCATATCATGTCCTATTTTTTATTAAAATAATAATATTATATGATTATTTTTATAAATAAAATAACTAATTCAATATAAAATTATTTTTGTTTTAATAAAAATAAATTTGTGGAAGTAATATTTTTCTTTAAAATTTACCAATATAGCTTAAAAGAATAGCCGGACTTTAGATTTATGTAAAAGTAATAATGTACATTAAAATTTGTCATTGGCTTTGGATTTAATGCAACTAATGCCAATGCTCAATGCTCTTAGATAGAGATTTCAGTGTGTTGGAGAGGGCTTTGAAGAGGAAATGGATATCTTTTGAACATCACAACATATGATACTGAAAATGACACGGAATCAATTGGGCATAATGATGTATAATCAATATGGTGAAATTTCATTTGTATATAAAAAAATGAGGAAAAGAATAAGATATTTTTCAGTATGATAAATATTATTTTTAAAGAAATGACTGATATTATGAAAAATATATATAACAAACAAATGTTCACACCCACAAATGTGAAACTAACAATCCTTTAAAATAATTTTTCAATTAATTCGTCTTTAAATTCTTTTACAAAGTAGACATTTTACTCTTCAAAAATAAAGATTAAAATAAAGATAGAGAATACTTTGTAAAATTTAAAAATAATGCTTTTTGTCATGTTAATCTTAGTGATAAACAAACTTCAGTTATTTAAAATAGTTTTATTTAATAGATTAGATAATAAAATAAAGAGTTGTTCTGTAAAAAATAAAATTTATGATTTAAAGATAAATTTAAAAGTGATGGAGATGACAAGTTAATTTACTAAAAAATTAAGTATTCGTTTGGACACACATGAAAATTAATTTAAAGGGAATGAAATTATTAAAATCGATATGGAAATCTGATTAGAATTTTAACATTACTTGTAAAACAAAGTAATGAATTTATTATTATTATGTAATTAATTAAATATATTTACTATTAATTAATTTATAAAAATTAATAATAACTTAAAAGAAAACTTCATAACCTAATCCCATATTTCTTTTATGTTTTTCTGATATGGAACCATCTCCATGCCATCGCAACTCCAACACGCTATCACTCCCCGTCGTCGATCATGCTCTAGTGCCGCGCCATCATTCCGCCAACCCACCATCAATTTTTGCCGCTCCATCGCCAGCTATATCATCTTCACCATGAATCTGGATGGGCCAAAGGCGCAGCAAAGCGATAGCTTGGCTAAAGGTAGAGATCATGTGGTGTTCAACAGCGGCGAGATTAGGGTTGTGCTAATAATGAGGCACGGTGGCAAGATTAAGACTATGGCGGTAGCTTGGGGCTAGAACTCAATGCAAAAGTTATGTTCTTCTCTCCCAACGTCGCTCCCACTTCGCCTAAATCACATTAATCATCCCAACGAAATTAGGGTCTTATTTCGCCTTTGGACACACTCCTCAGCCTCAATGATTTTCATGCTGTCCAGGAGCTTGAAGAGGCCTCAAAACAAGATGACGGGCTCGACGAAGAGGGGGCTTTGGAGTGATAAGGCAGTGGCCGACAAGGATGATGTGTCAACATAGTCTTTGGCCACAGTCTTGTAAGATATAATACATGTGATGAAGAGGGCGGCCACGTTGAGCTACGAATCAGGAGGGGCGATGCAGCATTGATCCAACATCTTCAGCATCTGCAAAGATAAGGAGCTACGACTTGATTAGCCTAATTTCCTTAGGGCTGCGAACAAAGAGAGTAGAGAAAGGAGGGAAAGAAGTAGAAAATAAGAAAAAAATAAAAAGGAAAGAAGGAAATGTTAATAAAATACTATTGAATAAAACTTGTATTTATCTTTAAAAAATACTAAATTTTTAAACAATAGAGTATAATTAACAAATTATACCAAATCAGACATATATTAATAAGATATACAATGTAACCAAACAATCAAATCAAAAATTCTCATTATGCAAATTTTGCCTGCAACATTTAAATCAGGTTTGACTTATCCATTCTTTTTTGGGATGAATAGTAAATTTATTCATTATAATCAACTAATTTATCTTCTTAAAACTTTTTATATCTCATTTTTCATTCTTATTTCTATTATGTAAAATAATATTTTAAATTCTTTATTTATTACTTTTTTTCTCTCCAACCAATTAAAAGTTTATATAAAAATATATATTAAAAAATTACAGAAAAATATTGAGAGATGAATAATAAATTCTCATATGTGGATTTAATATTTTACTAAAAATGGCTATGTGCCAACATTTTTTGGTGACATTTTACAAAAACGCCAGCATATGTATAACCAATGCTAGTGTGTTACAAAAACACCATCTAATAAACTTTATGCTGACATTTTATCATTTGCACATCGGGATATAGCCAAATCTATACCGACATTTACAAAAACAACACTATAGATATATGTATGGCGGCTTACAAAAATCTCCATTATAGGTAATTTTTTATTTAAAAACAAAAGTGTCCTGCACCACATGGCGCAATGCCTACTTAAGAAAAAAAAACACAAAAACTTATCCTTAAATTGGTCGACGATACGCCTAAAAGCAATCTATGCCCTAGCTAGATTCACCTACTCATCGCCTCCAGTCCGATCTTTGATCTTTGCGACTTTGCCGCCAATCTCTAGTCTCTGCAACTTCCTTTTCCACCCATCATCTGCCAGCAAGATTATGAGTTTGATCTCTTTGTTTCTTTGTATGTTTTTATCTCTTTGTATGTTGAATATGCTTACACCACATCACAACTATGATCAACTGTTATCTATTTATCTCTTTCGATCTAAAATATTGTTCACCAGAGGCTTCATAGACTTTGCTTTTATCTTTCATTATGTTTTTGACAACGGCAGAAAATAAAAAAAACTTCTAGATATTGACCATAAGGTCACCAAAGGCCACTATCTTAATGCTTTATCCAATTTGATAACCCAAAGTGATGTGCTTAGATTTGAAAATTTTTATAATCCAAGACTTGAAATATTTTATGCCACTCAAATATACCAAGAAAATGAACCTCGATATATTAGAAAATTAAACAATTCCAATTACAAATCTGAATCAAGGTATGGCCTGAGCATAATACGTATGAGGATTCTAGATTTGGAGTTATATGATTTTTTAAAAAAAAAAAGAAATTTAAGGAATACAAAGAGGCTATGGATTATATTTATATTTTCATTTCATAAAAATTGTCTTTACTTTACAAAATTGTCTTTATTTCCAACGTTTGATTTTTGACAATTTCAGAGTTCTTATGATGTTTAAATAGGTGACTATTTATTTTGCAAATTAATCATGGAATGACAATATAATAATAAAACAATACATGATGTCACAAGGCTTCTAGACAGCATATGCCTTTCCTGAACATTATTTTTTCCTTTTTCCTTGGTTGGAATTAGTCTCCTCTTAACTGGACAGCATATGCCAACCCCTACAAGCTAGTGGTAGAGATATTGGTGTAGCATGATAGTAGAGATAGAGATGCTATCAGATTAGGTTGTAGTTCTTTTTTTTCTTTATTTTTTCCATGTGTTTCAATTTTTCCCTCATTTAGGCATGAAAAAATGTAGGGGCAAGTGGTATATGTTGGAATACTAGAATAGGGTAAACAATTAATCGTACCGGAAATGGATTTTAAAATTTGTATTACAGCAAATAAACACCAAAATCTAAAACCGAATCAATTAATTTAATTCTACGAAGAGCGAAAAGAAGAAACCAGCTTGAAGATCAGTAAAGCAAGAACCCTTTTCTTTCCCATCTAAGAATAAACTCACGATCAGCCTTTGATTGTCCTCATAGCCTCCTGGATTCAATCACCAAGTAGTCTTCTCTGCTATTCACCTTCTCAAAGAGTATAGGGCTATGACACCCTTGGATCAAAGAACAGGAACACCACTTCGGGGTTGGCCGTCACCCCCCCCCCCCCCCCCCTCTCTTCTCTCTCTCTCTCTCTCTCTCTCTCTCTCTCTCTCTCTCTCTCTCTCTCTCTCTCTCTCTCTCTCTCGACTATCAATAATTACATGCGTATCAACTAACATAAGAGGTTATGTATCTATTTATAACCTAGGGTTATCCCTGTGTTATTACGCATACGCCCCTTTAATGCAATATTTATAATTATTCAAACTCTTTAAATAATATAATTATTGTGCATCAAAGTTAATTAAATAAATATATAATATTATTTATTTATCAAATAAATAATATAATTATTAATTTAATCACATTAAATTGATAAAAATATTTATTATTATTTATTTAATCTAATTAAATAAATAACCATGTAATATATATTTAACTCTAAAATATATATTAACACACGTTAAATAATTAGTTCTTAAATAAAGCTAGAGAATTAAATCATTATTTATTAGTTTTAGTCCGAGTCGCGATCAAGGTCTAAAAATGCACTCTAAAATTTAGCACATAATTATAAAAATTCATATCAAAAGATTTGTCCATTAATATAACTGATTGATATGTGATATGATCCTCTACTATGATATTCATAGTCAGAGACATGTATCAATAAATTCCATTCAACCTTTCTAATTATATATTTGTCCATATGTTACCATTAATTCTATAATGGGCGACCTATTCATGATCCAATCATGAATTACAATTTATAATAAATTATATCAAATATAGTTACAAGCGTTGGATTCACTCAAAAATCCTGAATTAAACGACGTGGGAATATCATTACTCTTCGCATAGCGAAGTAATGAATTTCATACAACTAACTTGATGCTCCCATTATCTATAATATTATATATTCAAGATATCGAGGTATTTGAAGCTCAAAGCCTCTCACTCATTAATAAGTCAAAAAACATAAATTATAGACATGAGTTAGTCAAACAACGCATTGAATAAACCATTCTCATTATGGATAAATCCATCATCTAGTGATAGAATATAAAGTTTTTTATACAATACAACGGATATTAGTTAAAGAACTTATTCTATCATGGTCTTGTTCAATATGTATAATTACATACTGGCACTACTATTTGTAAACTCCTTACAATGATTATAAATTAGATCACTCCTACTATGGAAATAGTCCACATCATAATCTTATCAGAATAGAGCATTTCAAACTCCATTCACGGATTGTGAACCAATTTTATACATAGTCTAATTAGTATATCTATTATATGTGTCCTACAAATACCTAGTAATAAACTTTGATAAGTAATAAGATATTATGATACTTAGCTACATAAGAAAGCAGAATAATGTAATCTAATAAATACTTAAACAAGATATATTTTAATTAGTCAGAAATAATCTTTACATATTTAGGATTACATATTGCTTTATACAGCACTATTTCAACACTTTTGAAGTCTCAAACTCATTTAATGCACTTCGGAAAGGTTTTTTTAAAGTCCAAAATTCATTTAATGCACTTTGGAGAAGAGGCCAGACGTGCGGCAAGGGCTGCTGGCAACAACAGAAGCTACTAGTACTGGTGCTAGCAAGGACAGAAGCTGCTAATACCGGTGATGATAAAAGTTGCTAGTGCCGGTGCTGGTGTGAGCGAGGATAGAAGTTGTTGGCAGTTGAATAAGATGCTAATAATCTTAAATAGTGGTGACGTCAGTAACCTCATGATGACATTAGAAAGCTACTGGTTGTTCAAAAAAAGCAGCCAATGACCTTTAAAAACCCAATAATAACATCAACAACCTCATGATAACATCATAAAGTTGTTGATGATGTCACAAACCTTATAAAAGGATTCCATAACCTCATGGAGCAAACAAGAAGTCCCTAATGACGTAAAAAACTTGATAATGACATCATAAACCTCATAATGATGTCAAAAACCTCATAATGGAATCTTTTCCTACGTTTGATGTTGCAACCTCATAATGGCATCTTTTCTTACGTTTGATGTCACAACCCTCATATATATATATATATATATATATATATAGTTTTATTATAATGAGAATGTAAGACCAACTTCTTATCGTGAGAACTTTAATTTAGACTATTAGATGTTGTAACCAACAGTTCAGATTAGACTTTCATTTAACTGTAGTTCTACTACAGTAAATATGTTATAGTTAAATAAAAGTCTAATTTGAATCATTTATTTTATCTAATAGTCTATATTAAAGGTTATTATGATAAAAAGTTGGTCTCACATCCTCTATATAGCATGACTATATATATATATATATGTGTGTGTATATATATATATATGCAAAAAAGAAAAGTCATCAGTGGGTCAACATTGGTCAACGTCGGATCAATGTTTGAGATCTGGAGTTAGACTTTGTTTTCTTCTTCTAACCATTTTTTGAGTCCATATATGAGGGTGTGTTTATCCATGTTTTCTTAAAAAAAAAAAAAAACAAAGGCCATGTCAAGGCAATGGGAATGTTGTGGCCGGATCAGATTAACTTGCAAATCCAAAAGTTATTCGATATCAATTTGCAAATCCAAAGATTTACCAAATCAAGCTACAATTTTGGATTGGTTGAGCAAATCCAAAAGTTATTCCAAATCAATCTACAAACTCAAAGTGTACTAGTTCAGGTTGTAATATCATATCAGATTTAGATGCAAATCTATAAGTTATTTTATATCAATGTGCAATCGTGTGATGGATCATAGTACATATCTGATAGAAATTCTAGATACGATCATGCAGATCCAAGTGTGGGGACTTCATTGTAAACTACAGGAAATAACAACCTAGACGGCGTTTTTAAAATTCCACAAAATTGGTTAAAACACCTCCATAGAAACTAGCGGCGGAATATGAAAATGACGTTATTGTGACGTCCGGAAAAGTATGTTGCGACATTTTAAAAGACGCCAGCATAGCTTTAATATACAGCGGCACTTTGAAAATGCTGCTGTAAAATAAACATAAGCGGCATTCCCGAAAACGCCGCCCCCATTAGCGGTGTTTTAGTAAAACGACACTAAACGCCACTTCAACGTCTATATTAGTTTCTCCCGAACGCCACCTTATATATGGCTTCTTTAATACAAAAGAAGTTACTTTTTGTCACAAAGCGCCATTAAGTGGGGTAGAGACGCCGCCACTTTTCATATGGACACTAGCATGTCAGGGCAATGCTAGAAAATTCAATATTTTTTCTCTATTCTGTTAGTAGTTATGGCAGAAAATTTGATACCCATAAATATTCAAAATTAGAATAAATATTATTCATATTCCAACAAAATATTACATCCAAAAATTACAATATTATCTCTCGCTATTTTGGATATTATGTTCATACATACTCAAACAAAAAATAATTTTAACTTTTTACACTTATGTTCAAGCATGAAGTCCAATATATGACTCTTGATGAAGTTGTGACAATAAGTTAAGTATTTCCTGAAATGAGAAAAATAAAAAAAATTCAATTAACATCATAAAAAAAATACACAAATGAGAGTCAAGAGTCAAGTATGAAAAATCAAAATAAATTGTATTTCTTGAGTTAACATTATGAAAACTATAAATGATAATGAAACATTAAAATACAACAAAACAGAAGAATTTAAGAGAAGTATACATATATATGTACACACAACAGCAAAAAGGTCTTTTAAAAGTAACTTCAAAAATCAAATGCACCACCAATTCCACAAATATAACGTAATACAAAATAATAATTAAATATGAGATACTGTAATAAGATGTTGCTATATTCGCTGAGAAATTTTAATGCGCTAAACAATTATAATGTGTGAAGCTGTTACAAAAAATAATCATATATAATTAATAAAAATAATTAATATCCTTACCCATTACATTCCATTCCAATATACAATTCTGAGTATGGATCACTATAAGATTTTCAGGTGGCGTTTTAAAAACGCCGCTATAGACTACTAAAACACTCGTTTTTCAAAAACACCATATTTGTACCGAGACAGGCTTTATATCGGCGTTTTTGTGAAATGCCGGTATAAATTACAATTTTAGCCGGCGTTTTACAAGCACTGGTATAAACAAATTTATATCGGCACTTCAACAAGGGTCGTAAGAGGTTTTGTTTACGTTACAGGTCTTATCTTTCATGGCGTTTCAAAAACGCCGATATAGTTTCCTTTTCTAATGGCGTCAAAAAAACGCCAGTATATGTTCCGTTCGTAGTGGGAAAAAGAAACGCCAATTATTGGTTTTATGATCGCACCAAAAAATTGCCAACCGGCCTTGCCTACATGGCGATTTGATTTTACAAAGCATACAATTAATAACATTCAATGCAGATTAGACGCAATGAAATAAAAACATAAATATTTTATAAAATTGTAATCCATATACACAAACAAACACCAGTAATACTATTTTACATAAATGTATTAACAAAAAAGGCATTCACATTGCCTTATCTAAATTATGACGCTACTTATTCTAATGGCGCCAGTCAACTATCATTATCACTCACTCTCATCATCCACGTTATCCATTTCACTATAATCTTCATCTTCATCTTCTTTCTGATCATGAAAGTGTAGTGAATGATTTTGTGGTGTTAAAGATAAACTGAAATTTGCTCGCATGTTGAAGGAGCCCTACAATGTGCGGATGACAGGTTTGTTTGCTGACCGGTTGATATAAATTGTCTTAATTTTTTTTTGTTGGCATCTTTAATGTTATCCTGCAATTAAAAAAAAGAATAAACAAAATTACATTCAACAAAATTAAGTAATAACAGAGGGAAATTAATCAAGATACCAAAAGCATCAGCCACTTTAAATCTGATAGTAATTCTGCAGTTTAAGTAATATCAGAATAAATAATCTGACAGAATCCATATTCAGGCTTTCTCTTAATGATTCTCATTTTGGAGTGCCTGTTACGCTTGTATGAACCTCTTCCTAACTTACGAAGGTTAAAGGTTGATTGTTCAATGGCAGGATGCAGACAGATTATGCTAAGTGAAGGAAATCCATAGCATCTTCAGAATGGTGCTTCAAAAAGAAAGAGAAATCCTAGCCCAGATAAGCCAGAGATTGATCGTTAGAAATAAATAAACTGAGACAAAACTCCACCAGGATAAATGTTCAATGAATTCTCCTAACAATTGCAGCATGCATAAAATTGAATAAGTTTGGTGTCTTGCTATTCTACATGTAGTAGCCTAAGGAAATAAGTAATATATATTATCTTCAGGATGGTGCTTCAATGAAAAAGGGTAATCACAACGAAATAAACTTTAACATCATCAATTTAGTAGAAGAGTGAAACAAGAAACAGGAAAACAACAAACATTTACACGGGAAAAAATCAGACGCAAGGAAAATGCAGTACCATTTTTTTTTTTTTGAAACAAAACAGTGAACATGTGCCATTGCCAACACAAAGTAACAGAGATAGTTGACGACTAGCGTACCTACATACAATAGAAATTAAATATTTATATTTGCATCCGCATGAGTACAAATGTAATTTTATGCCATGACCTCTCAACCTCTAGACAGGAGCAAGAGATGCCCGACATCACCAGAATTCCAAAAAATGGGATGCTGTGGCAATTCTTCTGCTGCTGCGGATGTTTATAAAATACATGTTCACAACACCAACAGTGTTTGGGGAGCTTAATATTGTCATATATGGAGTGGGTAAGAACAGAAATATCATTATGGTCATAAACTCCAAAAAACCCGCTTCAATTCCAGCCCAGCCTATATTTAGGCTCCAAAGAACCAAAGGCCGATTTACAATCACAAATCAAGTGTGAAAAATGACAGGTGCTACAGATTAAAAAAAATGCACTGAAAGAGCAACAAGAGCTCGCAGAAGAAAAGAAAAAACAAAAACACAGGGACAGATTCATCTGATTTCAACAGATAGGGTTCCACAAAGCCCAAAACGCTGAATTATTTCCCAAAAACAAAAAGAAAAAAACACAGGGCCTGTACTACGACACCCAGTGCACAATCAGCCACTCTCTTTTTCAAAGCACATTATTGTTAATGTCATTAAGAAATATATTATCAAAACATATGTTCAGTCGTCAACCAAGGCTTCAAAACAGTGAATCAATAAACCATATATATGGCTAATAATTATGTTGATATGGCAAATAACATGTACACAGATCCAAGAAATATTTAGTAAACAACACATACACGGTTATAAAAAGGCATACCTAAGCAAAATCAGGAGACCAATGTCAACGTCTGAACCTTCGAAACAGATCCGTGAAGATTTATAGCACTAGGACGAACAAGGACGATGAATCTGGAAACCTGTCAACATCGAATTGAGAGAGTGAGTGAGAGAGAGTTAGACGATGAACCGACTAGGGCTATATCGATGAACACGAACATGAACGACGAATCTAGAGATATGTCGACGAAGAATCAAGATTCGAGAGTGAGGGAGAGTGACGTCCGTATACCCATGAACAATCACACTTGGAAAGTTTCCTTCGCTAGAGAGATGATATCGGCCGGAAGTTCCTTCCCTTCTACCGCTAGGATGAGCAATGAGACGATTAGGTTTAGTTTTGGGAGAGATATATTTATGGTAAATAATTTTTTATTATTTTATTTGTTTTTTTATAATATTATTTGATTTGTGGTGTGGTCGTGTGAAGGCATATAAGCACAAATGCACAGGCGTTTTCCTAAAACGCCGATAAATAAAGAATTAGGGTGGCGTTTTCCCAAAAGCCGGTACAGGAAGCATTTCTAGTGGTGATTTTTAATAGAAACGCCACAAGAAAAAAAATTTAGTGGCATTTTATAAAAACGGCAGCATAGAATATTTAGGGTGGCATTTTGTAAAAACGCCACCTAAGTTAAAAAAATCCTGTAGTGAGACATAACCATATATTACAATCAGCCAAAAATTCAATATGCTAATTGTTTGCATAGAAATAATGAAATATGTAGCATTTGCACCCTGATCAGATGTGTTGGTCTCAATTCTCCCTTAGATCAAAGGTTCAATAAAGTGGGGCAAGTAGCAGTGTTGTAATATCAATTATCCACATTTTTTCATTTTTCATTTTTTTATTAAAGGCAGTTATGCATATTTTTCATTACATTCAATTATCCAACTAAATTTGAACAAAATTACAGTGTACCAGCAAGGATGCTTCCAATAGCAATAGACACAAAATAATAAGTCTGAGAGAGAGACCAGAATATAAACGTCCAAGAAAATTTTTGATAGCCATAAACATAAAAAATGCAACAATGAAAGATGAAACACAAAAAAAAAATTTATCATGTTCGGTAACTATCATTGAAGCATAGTTATTAAAGGCGCAAGGCGCACCTAAGGCACAAAGGCTGGGCCTCGACTAGGCGCAAGGCACAAAAAAAAGCGCGAGCCTGAAGGACTTGAGGCACACCTTTATATAAAAAAATTATAAAATATATTAATGAAATAAACACATCAATTTAAACTTAAATAAGTCAATACTCTCAAAATTATAGTAAACGACTGAAATGTAAAATTATTAAAACCTTAACAGTTTAAAGTATAAATATTCAAAATGATAAATCTAAACATCCTAGTCACCAAAGAAACATCATCATCATCACCAGACTTGTAACTCTCAACATATCTTCATGGATTACAAAAATAAATAATAGAATAATTATTATTAGATATTGAGATGGAGCAGTAAAAATAAATAATAGCATAGAAATAAAATAAGAGTCTCTCTTGCGTTGACGCAGGAAAAAAAATAGACGAAAAAAACGATAGGAAAAAAAACAATCCAGAGGAGACACAAACGAGAAAGAGAGAAGACGCGAGCGCGACGCGTCGTAGAGAGGTGGCGAGCGCGACGCATCGCAAGGATCAACTTTGTAGAGAGGTGCGTCATCGGGAATCGTCGCTGGGAATACTAGCGTCGTCAACATCAAGAGACGCGTCAACTTTGCAGCGGGCAGTCGGAGAAGAGAGAAGAGAGAAGAGAGAACGACGTACCTGATTTGCTGTCGCCGAAGGTTGCCGCTGGCCTGCTGGTATGCACGATCACGTCGTCTCCTCAAGGCGCGCCTTCACGACGCCTAGCGCCTGGGGACGAAGCGTTAAAAAGCGTGCTTAAGGTGGGCTTCACGGACGTCGCCTTGACTGGAAGAAAGGCAGGCGCAACCCCTGCGCCCGCCTGGGATTTGCGCCTAGGCGCGCCTTTAATAACTATGCATTGAAGCAAGAATTAGCAAATTAGAATGTGCAACTAAACATGCTGTGAACAGGAGAAAACAATTGAGCAGATTTTCACTGGTCTATGTTAAGTATTAAGAGCAAAAAACCAGTTTTAAGACATATAAAACAGTAATATCCTGGGCAGTGGGCAAAAGTAATGCAAAGATGCTAAGCTAAATTCACAGCTAGTAAACATGCTTACCGTACTATTAACACCTATGGGAATCTCGAATTAGCTTAACCTTCTTATGGATAACGAAGTGAATTGGGTTTTATTTCTATTAGCTTGTTAGCATTTAACCTTAATTTAAAACAAAGTTCAGGCAATAATGCATTTATTAGTCATTAAATTAACTTATAAATTACCATTGGATACAAACATAATGAATTTATTAGTCATCATAACAAAGGAAGACAAATCAAAGTTTACCATATTCAGCACATTCACGACTGAAATAAAAGAAAATTGCACCACATAGCACACTATGACAACCCATCGACAAGAAATTTATTAAATATTTTCAGTCATATTATTTAGATTGAGCAATAAACCGCCTGCAACAGAAGACCAAAAGGTGCCTGCCAAGTAAACCAGCCCCAACTTTAGTGCATTACTTGAGAAACACCCATACAACTGCTTACGTTATAAACATAGGTACAATAAGTTTCAGAGGAAAAAAATGCAGTTACATACCTATTTAATTGTTGCTGTGCATTGATGTACCAGCTGGAAGCATAGGTACAACTTGTGTAGCAATTAGCAATACATCTACTTTAATGCATACAACAATAAGTTAAAACAATAAAAACGCAGAGCAAAAAAACAAATAAAACAACCAATATCCCCAAACAACCAACCAACCAAACAACAAAATCAACCAATTGTGTGGTAAAAAACCAACAACGTGATAGCCCTAGCTTCAATACCCAACATCGCAAGAGAATTAACACAACCAACCAATATAAACACAAGAGAATTAAGAAAAAAATCAAACTACCGTGTGACCGCTCAATATCCCCAATTTAATCGTACAAACCCTAACTTCACCTCAACATAAATTTCATTCTAAGTCATTGAAGCCTAGGGAAAAAGAGATTGGGTTCACTCTCACCTTTGAAGGATCGAAGGAGTAACGGTTCTTGCTACCAGTAAATTCCTACCTCGACTGGGATTCGTAGAGGGAGATTCCGCAGCAGAGGGGGAGATTGCAAAGCAGGGTGAGATTCACGGCAGGAAGACGAAGGGCTTCGATTGGGGTCCGGGCGGTGGAGATTCAACAGGACATCGAATCGACCGGGGAGCAAGAGGAAGAGGGAGAAGATTTTCGGTGGTACTGTCGGCACAGGGGCAGGGATCGTTTCTGAAATATGCGAGGCAGTGTTGTTGACTGATCGAGGACATAAGTTAAAAAGAAATGAAATAATAATTTATTACTTTAATAGATTCTGGCGTTTTTATGGACGCCACAAATGTTATAACATGTTTCAGCGTTTCATGTAATAAACGCCACTGAATTGTCTTTTTTTGTGGCGTCCAGAAAAATGTCGTAACTTAATACATTTAGCAGCAAATTCAATAAAACACCACCTAAGAAAACATTTCTCGTAGTGAATTCTGATTTTTGTGGGCAAAATTTGTGCATGAAATTCAAAAAATCATGATATTATCTACGAAGCTAGAGCTCTGATTAACCTCGAATTAATCTCTTTTTTTTGTATTTGAGTTTGATATCTTCTAAAATTGAAATCAATTTATTTAATTAATCTAAGAGAGAGAAACTTGCAAAATACATCCATTATAAAATCCAAATTCTAGACAGTAACTTCAAAATATTATAATTCTTTTGACATTGATCTCGGTTAAAAATGATAGATATTAAAGTTAGATAACCATTACGATTTTTGTGTTTGATTCCATTAAGAAATCATAAAGTTATTGATGAAACAATTCGGACTAGTCTGTTTTTCAATCCTATCCATGCATGTTTTAATTTCAAAACCTTGTTGATTAGAGAAAATTGACAATTAATTTTATAATAATTGCCCATACGATGTCTTAATATATTAAGGTATTATCGATAAAGTATTATTTGAGATTCTCTTTAAAGTGACAAGCCTACATCTATCAACTGCAAGAATGCAACTGTGCGCACAGGAATGGTGTACTCTCGTGGCCATAGTAATGGGTATCCATCATATAAATAGAGCCCTCCCCACAAAACTTCTAAAGACTAAAATTAAAGGAAAAGAGAGGGGAATTTGATACAAATTTCACATGGAGATCACACACATTTCCATTGAAAAATATGTTACGTATAAAAAATAGGATGAAAAGTGCAAAAATCTGTGTTTGAGTTGATTCATGAGATAGTTTTATTTGGCAATGAAGATATTATTTTAGTATCATACTCGGTGATATGAGCGTTTTAGTTATAGTTGAGTTTAATTTGGAGTTCGAAATCTCGGAAGACTAATTGTGTAATTTTAGATATTTATTAATTAAAGAATTAGAAAAAAAAATATAAATATTGAGAGAAAAAACTCCTACTGTGTGGTCATTTGTATTTTTTTTTTTTTTGAGAGAGAGAGAGAGAGCGCTTGAAGCCTTGGTGATTTGAAGTGATTGGGTTTGTTGATCACAAAGAATTACTCCAGGTAGATGTTCTTGAACTTCTTATCTCGATTTTGTTTTTGATATGCATGAATTTGCTATGATTTGTGAGATTTAGCATGAACCATAAGTTTCAGGGAAAATCCAATTTTGGGTTAGATCTAGTGGTTTAACACAAAATTTGTGGTTAAAATCTGATATATATCATTGTGAGTATGTGTTTCTGTGATTAGAGAGTTTTATAACCGTGTATTGTATGAGGGTTGAGAAATCGACCATAAAAATCTAAATTTAGATCTAGATGGATATCATCTGTAAATATATATGTATATTATTATTGTTACCGTTTGATTTAAAGGCATTCAGGATGCGTTTTAAAGTGTATGTTGTAATTTGTTCAGTAAAAGTGTGTTTGTAAGCGTCTGGAGATTGCTAAGTTGATTTCAGACAAAAAACAGGCTAAAATAATGATGAACAATACCTTTGGAGAACAATAATGGTCAAAGGTTCAAAGTGTCAGCAAGTTGATGTGTCAGCAGGTCGAAGGGTCGAAGGTCAAACCTTCGAGTTTTTGAGTAAGAGCTTCAAGTCTTCGAGTCAGAGCTTCGGGTTAGTAGTTCCGCAGCTTCGAGTCAGCAGTTTCGAAGTACAACAAGATTATTTACATTGTAAATCTTTACGCCTCTCCACACTTAAGTATTATACTTAAGTTACAATGTAAATAAGGAAATACCCCCCTTTTGGATTCAAAGAAAAATACTAGAAAATTAAATTCTCATTCTTGCAAAATGTGAAAAAATAAAAATTTGCATTGAATCTCGGAAAAATCCAGTTTTTGGTTTGAGGTGACTATTTACGAGTGGAGTTAGACCTCTAAAAAAAATCCCCAAAAATCAGATTATCTTAGTTATGATATGAAGAACCATTGTTGAGACTTTTTATTTCAAGAAAATACCTTCTACAAAAATCTTCTCTCTTGTTCAAGACTTGAGGATCAATTTTTGGAGACTGACTCTGTTGGAGTGTTGTGAAACCCAAATGCCATACTCCGGAGGTGTCATACTTGTATTGACTTGTTGATTTTAGGATTTGGGTCCTGAGCTCCGTGACGTGTTGGTGCATTCTCACTAGGGGTGATCAAAAACCGAATTAAACCGACGAATCAGGCCAGATAGAACCAATTAGACCAAAAATTTCTAGTTTCTAAAATAAATTTGGTTTATTTGGTTTGTATATTTTACAAACCGATAGTAATTGGTTGCTCCACGGTTTTGATGGTTCGGTCACTGAAACTGAATATATCGCACCCATCGACAGACTTGACATTCGCTAATTGCTACTTGGCTTACTGCTTGTGTACCACTCGGCCACTCGGTATCGCTACTCGTTACATTAGGTCAAACCGTCAGACAAAGTTGACGAACGAATACCTCAATTATTAATCCCTCATCTCATCAATCAAGTATTAGGCCATCAATCCCGGTCAAACTTGATGTCCAAGAACAAAGACTCCTTATTCCATCACCGATCTTGCTAGGTTAGATCGTTAGTCGAACACAATCTCACCAAGTAAGTCCTCTGATTTCTTGGCCTCTCCTTTTATCTCTCTTGAATTTTGAGTTCTCAGGTTTTATCTCTCCCCCTTGAGTTTTGTCTCTCAATTTCTCGATCCTGCAAAACTTATTGATTGTATAGCTTTGTTTAATGCTATTATGGGTGTTTGTATAAAACTTATTGTTCTACTTTTATCATGGGCATGTAGGCCTCCACTAGTTAGATTGATGTTCTTGTGTCTATTTTTAAAAGAAAAACAGACAAAACACTTTTAAGAAAAAATTAATGTTCCTGTGGCTGCATATATTTGTTTAATCTAATTACTTGCATATTCTGCATCATCATTAATTGATTTTTTGAGTCCCTGGCTCAATGCTTCACTGTTATTTAACTTTCATTGATTTTCGGGTTAAGTCAATTTTTACTTGCCAAACTCTTGTAACTTTTGCATCACGAGTGAGTTGTGTGGCTGTTATTTTACTTCTATCACCTCTATTCTATACAACTAGATTTCTCTAATACTTCTGTGAGTACTGAGTAGTAATGTAGCATTATGAGTGTGAGAGTATGCAAAGTAATTTTCAAGAGGAACTGAGAGATACACTGCCTTATGCTGATTGTGGTCATTGCTTACTGATGCTACAATCTCCACACAGGAACAATGTTACAAATTTCTTTCTCTATGTAATATGTATGATGTTATGTACAGTGGAATTGCATTGATTTTTTATGATGTTATATTGATATAACTTTCTTTGTTGCATTAAAAGATTATTTTGTCATTTTTCTAATATTCTAATTTATTATCTTTTTTGTCGTTGAAATTTAAAAATCGATAAATTGAACCAACTTTTATACACCAAACCAAAACGAAGACCAATGGTTTTGGTTTTTTATTTTTATTGGTTGGTTTTGGTTTGAATATTTTCTAAAATGAATGTCTTTGGTTCAGTTTAAGAAAGTTACATAAATCGACCGAACTGACCGATGCTCATCCCTAATTCTTACAATGATGCACAAGTTGTGTTATGTGGTTAACGTGACGAGCTGAGGCTTGGGCTAAGCTGTTAAGCTCCTGGTGATAGGTTGTGGCCTGAGTTAAGCTGTTGAGCTCATGGTGTTAGGGCTGAGTGCCCTGAGCTAGGATCCTATGGAGGATCGCAAACAAGTTGTCCTCATATGAACAAACTGTATCCCGATGTTTGTTTGTAGGTTGAGTCCTGATGATTTTGCTCACTACACGGTGTACGAGTACACTGAGCATGTAGTATAGACTTATCTATTTTGCATAGTAGGATGATGTAGAGTTATGATGTCATCTACTGAACTTGTATCTCACCCTTACCTTGTTGTTTATCCTTTTCAGGTGCAACCCGAGATTAGTAGAGGACTTTCTTCCAAGAGGACGTGTCCACTCTGACGTATAATATAGTATTGTATTCTATATTGATTATATATTATATCCCGGACATAGGTCCGTGGACAATTGTATTTGCACACTATTTGTGATATGATATATGTATGACTATCTGACATCTTGTATGCATGACGATGTAGAAAAAAGTATAGAATCATCATTGATATATGACTGTATGGATTTGCATAATTGAGATAGGACCCGTAGTATAGTATCTATTGGTGTTTGTCACCATCCCCTTGACCTTTCGGATGCAAACAAGTGAAACTCACATTCTTGGTTCCAGATTCCTTGGAATTCGGGGGCGTGACAAAAAGTATGTTATAACTGTCACGCCCCCGAATTCCAGGGAACCCGGAACCGGGTACATGACTTCCCCTTGCCCGCACCCGAAAGGCATCAAGGGCTTAATGACTAATAGCTACACCGCGGGTCTGTCTCAAATATCACCCCTGTACACATTACATCAAGGGTAATCCCTGTACTTTCCCATATATCATCATGCATACAAAGAGTCAAATCATACTGCAGACATCACATCATACAAGATGAAATACAACGTCCACGGACCCATGCCCGGGATATCACATAAAACAATCCGAATATCAGATCATACATCGAAAGTAAGAAAAGTCCTCCACTAGTCCTGGGTCACACTCGAAAAGGGTAAACAACAAGTAGGGGTGCGACAAACTCAGGAGGTGACCCTAACACTCCACATCATGCAACACATATAAGCCTAAATATGCTCAGTGTACTCGTGCACCGTGTAGTGTGCACAATTATCAGGACTCACTGCAACAAACATCAGACAACTTGTCCATGATCCTCCATGGGATCCCGGCCCACCCCCCCCCCCCCCCCCCCCCCCCCCCCCCCCCCCCTGGGGCCCCCCCCCCCCCCCTCCCCCCCCCCCCCCCCCCCCCCCCCCCCCCCCCCCCCCCCCCCCCCCCCCCCCCGAAATTACAATTTCCCCCCTTACGGCTAAAAAAACGGTAAACCCCCCAACGGTGACTAACATAACAGTAGTTAATATCACTAAAAACACCCACAAAAAAAAAAGAAAAAAAAACTAAGAAAAGTTTTTTTTTTTTTTTTTTTTTTTTTTTTTTTTAATTTTTTTTTCTTTTTTCCCCTCCCTTTTTTTTTATTCTCCTCTCTTTTGGGTTTTATTTTTTTTTTTCTCCCCCCCTCCCCCTTTCTGGCGTTAATTTACTTTTTTCTTAAACTCTTTTTTAGTTAAGAGACGGGGAAGGGAGGCAGGGCGGCGGTCGGGGATTCATTTGGGTCGTCCACCACTTGACTACAAAAAAAAAAAAACAAGTTATCTCTCTTTTACTTTTAAGAGAAACTAAAAACATGGGTGGCTGTGTATTGGGGAAAAAAAAAACAAGTAAGGGGAAAACAACATGAAATAGAAAGAGGTGGTAAACCAACCTATAGTATAAAAAAAAGCAATAAACTAAGATTACCAACTTAAACCGTGACAGCAAAAGAGGGAGGAGTGGGGAAGAGGGCTAGGGGTGGGGAAATCGGGGGGCTTGGGTGCTGGGGGGCAGCCCTAAAGGCAGGAGGTGGGGTGGGGAGTGTGTGTTTGACTTGGCTCAATTGAAAATACTTTTTTTTCCTATTCCTCTATTACGTGGCTTCTCCTACCATAAAAAGTGTTTCCCTAGAACTTCCTTAAAAGCCTTGGTGTCTCCTACTTATTCGTTTTTATTTTGTGTTTTTGAAAATGGCCATTGTTTGCTTAACAAAACTAAATGGGCATTTAATTTTTGACAAAAGTATTGAATTTTAAAGCATCTAAAATGTTTCCGTTCAACAACCTATGTGTGTTTTTAAATTCTGGTTGATTGGCTTCTATTAATTCAAATTTTTCCGTTTAGCTAGTCTAATGACAAATGGGATTTGGTTTTATGTCATTGACTAACCAAGTATGATTTTGAGGGACCTCCAGAATCTGCCTCATTCAATTTGGGCCTTACCTAGTTTTTCTTTTGGTAAATTAGGCTTGTACTTCCTACCCATAGTAATTGGTTTAAGAAACTAAATGACATAATATATAGCATCTAAAATTTTTTGACATATAAGAAATTATTTTATTATTAATTTTTTATAATATATTTAATTTTATCTATAAAAAATATAATCCAATAACATAAACATAAAGAAGATAACATTATACTAAAATTATACCTAAACAAAACATTAATACATCTATGGCCTTAGTAATTTCTTGAATATATTAGCTTAATGCAAATAAGGCGTGTTGCCTTACCACACCCCCCCCCCCCCGGATCCCCCCCCCCTACTTGCTTCCAAAACCTCACTTCTCCCCATCCCTCTTCGCTATTGCATATTGGACACAGCTTTGCTATCTATGCAGCTGCTTTGTAATGTTTGCGCCGATCTTCGCGACACCCTGACCGCGCCCTTCTCCCTTTCCTTAACTCTTATTTTATCTTCTTACTTCTTTCTTATAAATAAACTCATCACCTATTAGAAGTCACCTACCAAGGACGGATCTATTCATACCTTTCTCTTTTTATGCTAATGGGTCTTTTTTTTCGTGATAATCTAAAACTTTCTTTGACAAACTTATATATTTATAATCCTTTGAAGACTAATAAACTGGTTTTGCTCCCCCCCCCCCCCCAAAAGGTATCCGTCGCCGTTTTTTCCCAGGTCCAAAGCCGTTGTTTATCCCCCCCCACCCCCGCCCATCCCAAGGAGAAAAAACTTTCCGGCCCATTCCCCCAAACTAACTCACTCTAGCTGCCCCCCCCCCCCCCCCCCCCCCCCCCCCCCCCCCCCCCCAACCCACGGAGAGGTTAGCCTTTCCTTTCCCGCCCCCCCCCCCCCCCCACCAGATACGGCCGATCTACAGGAAGTGTCTTGTACTCCCCGCACCCTTAGTCGATCTTCATCTCGCGTGGGGCTGATTCGAGAACCAAGAGTGGAGATGCCATACGTAACTTCCTAAGTTCTTCTCCTTCCCCGCCTTTAATTTTAATAACCTTGCTTAAAGAGCACAAGAAAGATATTATAACGATATGGTCAAATGTCAAAATCAAAAGACTTGTTTCACACACACACCTCTATAAAAAAAATAAGATTTGCGGTTTCACATTATAAACGTGTCCTAGACATTTCATCATTATTACTTTTCATTTATATTTTTAACACTCTTAAAACTCTAGGGTTTAGGCCATAGGTTAAAAGCATAATTTATTTAAACAAAATAAAAAGGAAAAAAACCATCGATTTCAAATTAGATGGAGAGCGGTTTTAGATGTTGTCTAGACGAGATCCACGCCCAAAGGTCCTTTAAATACCCTTCACGTGTTGGCTTATATGCCTCCATTTTCCTTATAGATCCTCGCTGCCTTCGCTACGATGATGATCTTCTTTTGTGATGGTTTAATGAAACCTTCTTCGAGGCGACGATTTGGGTAAAAGGAAAAACCACCTATATTAAGAAGCTTAGGGTTTTCTGGATACCTAGTTACCGTGACAACCATGAATCCTCCTAGCTCCAAGGTCTCCAGGGAGTAAATGAAGCTTCAGAGAGCCAGCGACTTCTTCCTTTCGTTGATGGAGTCCGGAGATCTGTTTCCATGCTCTGAATGTGTAGATATATGTCCTCCTGGAGCTAACGACTTGAACAAAAGCTCCGAAGTCCGAATTTGTATTGCAAACGTCAACCCTTTAGAGACAAGTTCTCACCGAGTCTATGGTTGCGATCTTATATACCTTTTTCCCAAGGTTTTCTCCGAACCCACTTTGGACCTTGAGTGCGTGAGTTTATAGTAGGAAGCCTTTTTCTAGAGAAATTGTTGTCAGATCAGAACTATGGAAATGGTGCAACTTCCTTTATAGTTAGTTGGGGTGGGTAAACTTACTGTAAAAAAAGCAGCTAAGAACTGCCGTGTCTAGAGCATCGTCTTACTAAGCAGAGCATGGGTGAGTGCCTTTGGCGTGCGGATAAGGCAGGATGATATGGCGTTAGCGTGTAGCAACTATACCTGTTAGCCCCATCCCGGGCATAATGAAGTTAGGATTCTTAACTAAAGCATGGAACAGATGATAGGTATTTACTTGGGCATAGAAAGGAGTATATATAAAAAAAAAAATACGTGGTATAAAAAATAAGGGTTCTTAACTTAAAATGGTAACATAAGTTAAACATGGCATGTGATAATAATGAGATTTTATAAGATATACTTAAAAGGGTCTATTTATGTCTTCTCCAACCGAGCTTATAGTCCTTTATGTTAAATCGGGACTTCTATTGCTTGGGAGGTGGCCTAAGGTACACCTTGTTTGAATAATTCCCACGTCCGGTTCGGTTCTATGTGTTCCCAGGGTAGTGGGATGATTCGCCACTTTCGAGGCTCGCTTGTTATCCGAGCGAGCAATCATATCCAAATTCGACATGCCTATATTGGTTTGGGATTATTGTGGAAGTGAACGTGACTTTTATCTTATTATTTAAGTTATATAATAATTATTATTATTATTAGGTTTTTTTTTTTTTTAAACCCACATCATCTTTTATCCCTCACCACGTCTCCATTATGCGTGCTTTGGCTGCGTCGTCCCGCACCATCTCGTGCGACACTAGCTTCACCGGACTCGCGACCATCACCGCCCGAATCCTTTCGTTGGCACGAAGACCCTAATGGTGACGTCTTCCCAACCTTGACGACTTGATTTCTCTTCCCCCCCACCACTCTAACGACTAGTTGCGAATCCTGCCGCAGTCTTGCTTCTCTACGACGAGCTTTGAATCCGGCGAACAACCCCGCCTCCCCCTCTACAAAAAGTTTTCCCTTGTCAAGACTTGTTCCTTTCTTGTTTTTTTGTAACGTTTTTATTTTTAATGGACGAGTGTTGGTCCTTTTTCCGTCCTCATTAATACGTTCTATATTATCGCAATGTTGGTATAATTTTCATAGTAAATTTTTAAAAAAATAATTTGGTTGGGTGTGATATCCTACGAAATTTTTTTAGCGGTGAGTGAGCGTACCTTTCAAAGTGTGTTGCTAAAATAATGTGAAGCTTGATACACCTTTCACCGTTCATTTACTGATTTCCGTGTCTCTTCTTTTGAGATAACCAAAACACCGTTGTCACATAACGAAAAAATTTCTTAACAATAATCTCATGCGTTCTTAAAGTTTTCATGATTTTGTTTTCTTGTAGCGTGTTTACTTTATTCTATGCTTTGAAATTACATTAAGACCTTTAACTTAGACCACAATTCTAAGACTCGGTCTAACCTATAAAATTCGAACATGGCCCCAATTTGAGACTTAAAGTGGTGGGAAAATAAATATACAAATTTAATCAATTTCAACTATTACTTATTTAATCAAACAAACCATTCATTATTAAAATTTACCAAGACTTTAAGGTTTAGGGTTTGAGACTAAGATCCATACCCATTATTATAAAAGGAGCAAACAACTTAAAATCTTTAAATTTTACCACTTTATTAAGCACCGACTCCTTATCCGTTTCTCCATCATTACCGGGGTTGGAAAAGAACATAAAAGAGTGGCCAATGAAAGGGTAAACATAAGGGTAAGGAAACAGAAGATTCACATAGGAAATACCATATAACTTTGCTTACATGAAACATTTCCAGGAAATCATAACATGGAAGATTAGTTTGAAATCGTATCATAACATCATGCCTAGGTTAACCCCCCAACGTTCAAACTACGTAACAATTACTGGATTACTAAGGATGTCTTTACAAGCGGAGGTCTTTACCACCCATTATAAACTTACTTTGTCACATAAGAGGTTATAACAACTTTAACATACATAACATGAGGCATATTATAGATCCAAAAAACTTCAAGGTTAACAAGGATAACCCGAAATCAAAATGGTTACTACCCTGATCAATAGCTAGATTACGAGAGATTAAAAGAGACTAATCTAATCTTCAACAATAAAATGGAATAAGAAACATAAAACTCTTACAATAATAATTCCAAATAAACAAGAAAAGGGAAGAAAAGAAGAATAAAGAAGAAAAACCCTTTATCCGCTTACGTTCTCCGGTCTAAACCTTAAAAATATCAAGCCTAAAAGCATTAATGCTTGAAAGTTAATACCCTATCTCTTTTATATATATATATATATATATATATATATATATATATATATATATATATATATATCATACTTAACTTAATCTTTTAAAGGCATACGTGCTTGTGGGGTTGAAATAATTTGGGTTCCCACTTATTGTGTCCATATCCTATTTCGATCCCATGCCAAAGCCTAGTTGCACAACGTTAAGCCTTGAGAGTTTTTGAAAAGATTTACTTCTTGTATTGGGTGAACGAAAAGGTGCGCCCCTTTTATTTTTCCTACGTGTCTTCCATCTTAACATGAGGGGAAAGACAGGGTCTAAAGGGAAGATCGGGGAGAAAGGAGGGGAAGTGTGAGTTGAAGCAAGGGGTGCAGAAGAGAGGCTTGTCGGGAATCATTGGTCGTTCCTTACAATCTTGATATCTAGAACCTAAAATAAAAATAAAAACATAAGTTAATATTCTCATCTTTTTCACTTGAATTATAGAATACAGACCTATGATAAAACTATAATTTAAAATAATTACAGGTATGTATATAGGTGGCAAGGCCAACCATGTATGTATACGAGGTGGTACAACTAATCTAAAATAACATATGAAGGTGGTAAAACCAACCATGAAATAGAATATGAGGTGGTAAAACCAACCATAAGATCTATAATAAAAAGAAGCGACTTAAAAATTTAAAAATCTTAAGTATACTTTCGTAACTTCGCTTGGTAAGTACCAAAAGCAAAAGAGGATTTGGAGAGTATTTGGGATGTTAGAGGGCTAAGGGAGTGTTTTGAGAGGGAAATTTGTGGTGTGGCTGAGGGATTTGTGCTTAAGAGGAGAGGCAAGACACTCTTATATAGGCAAGGATGGTGGTAGGTGTGTGGTGAAAGTAGTGTATGAATTTGACTTTGGCATCAAATTAAATTATGTAAAATATATAAAATACTTTATTTTATTCCTATTATCCTCTATTAAAACGTGGGTATCTTCTCCTACCATTTAAAAATGTTTTAAGACTTTTCACCTAGAAGGTTCCTTTGGCACAAAAGTCCACATTGGTGTCTCCTACTAATTCAATTATAACGTTTTTATTTTGTAGTTTTTGACAAATGGCCAATTGTATTGCATTAATAACTCAAAATCTACAAATGGGTATCAATTTTATAATTTTTGAATATGTATAAAAGTTATTGAATTTTAAAGTCACTAAAATGTTACCGTAACTAAACCTATGTGTAGTATTTTAAATTCGGAATTGATTGGCTTCTATTAAATTCTGAAATTTTTCACGTTTTAGCTAAGTCATAAATGAACAAATGGGATTTGGTTTTATGTCAATTGGATCTATAAACTCAAGTTATGAATTTTGAATGGGACCTCCAGAATCTGCCTCATTCAATTTTGGGCCTTACCTATGTTTTATACTTTTGGTAAAGTTAAGGCTTGTAATCTTACCTACCCATAGTAATTTGGTTTAAGAAACTAAATGACATAAATATAGCATCTAAAATTTTATGACATAAAGAAATTATTTTATTATTAATTTTTTTTATAATATATTTAATATTTATGGATAAAATAAATAATTGCATAATCAATAAACATAAAGTAAGATAACATTATAACTAAATATTAAATCCTAAACATAAACATTAATATCATATTCTAGGCCTTCGTAAAATTTCTTGAATTATAAGCTTGTGCGTAAGACGTGTTGTGCTTGCGAACCAACAAGCAACATTGTCGTGGCTCCCCAATAACCTAAACTTTCCCTGTGTCTCGTCGCATTATATTGCGGCCATTGACACGAGCATTTCGCTCATCTATAGCAGCATAGCTTTGTAACTTCAAGCCGTATTGCTCGATCTTCATGCAGCACTATTCTCGGATGCGATCTGGAGAACTTAGCCATAACTCTTATTATTACTCTTCTTCTTTCTTAAAATAAAACCAGCTCATCCTATTTAGAAGTCAAACGACTATCCGGACGGACTATCAACGGCTCTTATCCAGCTTTTGAAGTAATGGGTGCTTATTTTTATCGGAAAACTAAACCTTTTAACTATTGTTAACAATAACATATATATTTAATATCTCTTTAAGAACTTAAATAGCTACGGGTTACACCATGCCCCAATACCTCACATCAACATACTAACTTTAGTATGACATGTCATTCTCAACATTTCCTTTAGAATTGTACAGTCTTCACAAGTAAATCCTCAACCCTTGATTTATGAAGGAACTAATAGCAGCCTATTTTCTTGTAATTAAAAGTCCCGGCATTGGGTTCCCATAGCATAAATAAGATAATCTGATTTTTGGGGATTTTTCTGAGATGTCTAACCCCACTTTCCAAAAACTCACCACTACGAACTTTTGGGTTTTTCCGAGATTTTACACTAAATCCCAATTTTCACATTTTGAAATAGTGGAATTAATTTTTCTAGTATTTTTCTTTGAATCCAAATGGGGGGTATTTCGTTATTTACATTGTAACTTAAGTATAATACTTAGGCATAATGGTTTACAATGTAAATGTCCAGGGTGCGGTTAGACTTGAACAACTTGTTTCACTCCTACGGATTTGATGCTTCGGATCGATACTACGGATCATTGTTTCATCAGCTACGGATTTGATGCTCCTGGATCGATGCTACGGATCATCCTTGTCTACGGATTTGATGTCATGGACTGATTACTTGGATCTCCGATCCGGACTAACTACTCCTGGAATCTCGGACTAACTACTCTTGGACTAACTCCTCCGGAATTGTCTCTGATCTGATCCGGACTAACTCCTCCGATCTCTGATCCTGAACTAAGTTGCCGACTCGTTCCCGCTGACTCCACTGCTGACTCCATAGCTCCATTGCTTTCAAGCAACAATCTCTAAAATAACTGGCCTGGTTCATCATCGTTTTTGGCCTGCTTCTTCCTGAAGCAACCCGGACCCCAGGACCCTCATAAACACATGTTTTACGCAATAAACCGCGATATTTACCTCAAAAGCGTCCTAAACGCCTCTAATTCGCATAATAACAACGACGAAATACACACAAATCATATATTCATCTAGATCTAAATCTAGACTTCCATGGTTGACTTCGCAACCCTCATAAAATACACACTCATACATCCACAGATCACATATTCAGAGATAGGATCAAAATAAGACAGTTAAGGACACCTACCTGGAAGATTCTTTGCGATCCACGAGCTCCAATCGCCCCAAAATCACCAAGAAAGCTCTTCACGCACTTCACCTTCTCTCTCTCTCTCTCTCTCTTGCTCAAACATGCACGTACCAATAATTGGCAATTAAAGATATAAGGCAGTTCTTAATTATATATATACCTTTCTGCAATAATTGGCCTCCCAAAGAATAATTGACCAGAACGCAATAATTGACCTCCCGAGGTCACGAACTCCAAATTGAGTCAAATTATCTAAAAACGCTCGAAATAACGAGCACAACACTGTTCAGATATTATCACACTCAAATGACTGCTCAAACGCAAAGTCAACCAATAAACCCCAAAAAGTCAACAATCGGGTCAAACGGGGCCCCGACTCGAAATCGGGCCCAAGTACAGTCAAAATGCTCACATCGATGACTACACTACCGTCCAGATAGTTGCATTCCCATAGAATGACTATCTCTCAAAACTATCCAAATACGAGTCTTTACATCCTCCCCATCTTAGGACTTTTCGTCCTCGAAAATAAAACACATGCCCAAAGGACATAGCAAAATCCAAGCTCAAGCACCGCACAACAACAAGACACAAAATATGATCATCAACATGATCACCAACCACACAAGTGCAATGCAACTTACAACAAGCCAAAAAGGCATGCCAGGATGCCGCCAACAAACAACAAGCTAAACCACATCTCAAACAACATATGCAAAACAAATGCATAAAACATAACTCATACCTCAGGGAAGGTCCTCACATCCTCCCCACCTCAGGATCGATCAGCGCCTTCAGGATGAAGAACCCGCGTACCCGCTCTCCTTTTTCCCAAGTCTGCTCCTCCATGCCTCGGTGTCGCCATAACACCCGAACTAGTGGGATTGTCTTGCCCCGCAAGACCTGGTCCCGCTTGTCCAAAATTGTGCCTGGCATCTCAACAACGGCACCATCGTCCCCAAGTCTATCTCGCGATAGTCCAACACCATGGGAAGGGTCTGGGTGATACCGTCGCAACTGAGACACATGGAACACATCATGTACTCGAGCCAACTCCGGTGGCAAAGCTAACCGATAAGCCTCGCGCCCACGGTGGCAACAATCTCAAACGGCCCCACAAAACGAGGGAAAAGTTTGGATCCACGTCCAAACCTCCGATGCCCTCGACGCGGTGAAACCCGCAAAAATACACGGTCACCCACCTCAAAGGCCCTGTAGCGACTTCTCAGTCCGTTGTCGAATCGGATGCACTATCTCCGTGGTTTCTCGAACCATATCGAGACCGAAAGCTGCCTGTCTCCTCCGTGCCCAACACAAGGGTGATCTACAAGGCCGCCCCCCTCATACGGAGCCATCCCACGTGGGCGATAATCTGTTGTTCTAAGAGAACTCCACCAAAGGAAGGTGAGTCTCCCAACAACCTCCAAAATCTAGGACACAGGCACGTAACATATCCTCGAGTGTCCGAATCGTCCGCTCCTCGACCATCCGTCTACGGGTGAAAGGTCTCGAGGTTCACCCTAGTACCCAAGGCTCACTGAATCCCCAAATCGATCCGGACTAACTACTCCGGATCATCTGATCCGGACTAACTCCTCCGGACTAACTACTCCGGACTAACTACTCCGGACTACTGATCCGGGCTAACTACTCCGGACTAACTCCTCCGGACTAACTACTCCGGACTACTGATCCGGACTAACTCCTCCGGACTAACTACTCCTGACTACTAATCCGGACTAACTCCTCCGGACTACTGATCCGGACTAACTAAGTTGCCGACTCCATAGTGCTAGCGACTCCACGCTGCCGACTCCATAGGCTCGAAACTCCGTCATAATTCCCGATTCACTGTCTTGCTCACTCTAAAACTCGCCCAGGGTACTGTTCATCATCGTTTTGGCCTGTTCTTCGTCTGGAAGCAACCCAGTGACCCCCAGACCCTCATAAACACATGTTTTACGCAATAAACTGCGATATTTACCTCAAAACGCGTCCTAAACGCCTCTAATTCGCACAATAACAGCAGAAATACACACAAATCATATATTCATCTAGATCTAAATCTAAACTTCCATGGTTGACTTCGCAACTCTCATAAAATACACACTCATACATCCACAGATCACATATTCAGAGATAGGATCGAAATAAGACAGTTAAGGACACCTACCTGGAAGATTCTTTGCGATCCACGAGCTCCAATCGCCCCAAAATCACCAAGAAAGCTCTTCACGCTCTTCACCTTCTCTCTCTCTCTCTCTCTTTCTCTTGCTCAAACATGCACGTACCAATAATTGGCAATTAAAGATATAAGGAAGTTCTTAATTATATATATATCGTTGCCAATAATTGGCCTCCCAGCAATAATTGACCCGAACGCAATAATTGACCTCCCGAGGTCACGAACTCCAAATTGAGTCAAATTACTGTCAAAACGCTCGAAATAACGAGCACAACACTATTCAGATATTATCACACTCAAATGACTGCTCAAACACAAAGTCAACCAATAAACCCCAAAAAGTCAACAATCGGGTCAAACGGGGCCCCGACTCGAAATCGGGCCCAAGTACAGTCAAAATGCTCACATCGACGACTACACTACCGTCCAGATAGTTGCATTCCCATAGAATGACTATCTCTCAAAACTATCCAAATACGAGTCTTTACAATAACAACATTCAAATTCTTCAAAAGAGTGGATATAACATTTTTCAAATATAGAAATGGTGATAAAGAGTATGTTATAGCAATATTCTAGGATTTAACTATATATTTGTAGAGGATAATGAACCTCTTAAAAAGGCTATAACGCTAGTCTCATGCCATGTTGGAAAAAAGAGACGATAGTTTATCAGTGAATCGCAAGTGTAAAAACAAGTACTAAAGTGAATTTTAAGTCCGGCTGTCGAACCCAAAGGAAAGATGAAGAATTTATAAATTTTAAACTAGCTTAGAAACATATATTGATTAGAATAATATAAACACACAACTGAATTTAAACAGATTATTTTAAGAAAAATGGGAGATGGGAAACACTTTTTAAAGTAGAAAGAAATTCAATTTATGAAGGCGATTGGAGTTAAGATTTCGATTAATGTATTTTTTTCAAAGATTATACCTTAGTTTAATTTAATTCTTTCCTTATGAACTAACCTTTTTCAAGTGCAATAATTCTGTGTACACCCTATCATGGGGGATAGGTGACCATTTAAGTTTTGGGTTATTTAGTTTAGAGCTAGGACTACATCCACTCTTAACTTGGTATCCTAAGTTTTGCACTGGCTTTCACAAATTATATAAACCCTAGTTTAATTATATTGATTTTTCCAATAATTATGTTTTATTTCTCAATCATTCACATAAATACCTATAATGATAACATGAAGTAGCCAAGTTAATTTTATGTTTTTAGCCCAAGATATTCAATAAATATCACAGGGTGAAAAAGATTAAAACTAAAACATTGCAATTTAATTCATTACATCAAATCCATCCTAACCCCAATCAAATGTTTTTAAGCTACCATAGTTTGGATGAAAACAAAAGAATTACAATACATGGAAAAAGAATACAAAGAGAATTGCTTGCCTATTTTGACCAATAATTTCTAATGTTGATCTTCTTTTCCAAGTGGAATTGCCTAAAAGCTCTAATTGATACTCAAACCTTCTTCAAATATATTTTCTCTACTTTAGATGATGGTGGAATTGTAAAAGTAAGATGTTAGAAAATTAGATCCTTTCAATGGATGATTTGATGCCCTTTTATAGCCTTCCAAGCTTGGATTTGAATTTTTGAATTTGAATTCTCCATTATTCTTTCATAATTCCTCCAACTAAATACCTCTATTTAATCTTTTATAAAAAAATTTTAAAATTTGAAAAAGAAATTAAATATTCATTACTTATCACTCATTTAAATTTGAGAACGATCTGTCCCAATGAAAAGTACCCATTTGATCGAATTTGAATTTTTTCTTTAAATTTTCCCTTTGACATAAGAGTTGATGCTTATTCTTTGTCCAAATGACTTTTATCCAAAAGGAAACAAGTGAGCTACCAAAATGATGATTCCAACGCCGAAATTTGGGCTTGGTTAGGTGAAGAAAATTTCACCCGACCTTACCCGACCACCTCAGATTTCACCTTACCAGAAAGATGTTTTCTTTAGTGAGACTTTAAGACTCCAAATATGCAAAAATTGGCTTCACTCGACCTTCATCCAACCAACTTTAAATTCGCTCATCGTGGTCTTCAGGTTTTTAGGATTCTAACTTCTTTCTGATGATTTAGTAAATTCCTCCTTGATTCTTGAATTCCTATCAAAACATATCAAAAATACCATAAAAACTCCAAGAAATCCTCTATTTCGGGTTAGGGCAATAAAATGTGATGATGTCATTTAATTGGGCAATAAATAAGGCAAAAAAGTATAAAAATGTACTCAAAGTGGCCCTAAAAATGTGATAAAAATCCTCTCGATCAATAGTCTTATACCATATAGTTTAACCTAAATACAAAGAGATTATATATAAAATATATAAAAATAAAATAAACAAAATAAATTATAAGTAAAGTAGAAGAATATTTTACCTTTAATAATTAAAATAATTCTATATTTCTTTTAGAGTGGTCTTGGAAAAGGTGTTAACTCTGAAAGTGGCCTCCAAGTCTGAGAATGCAGTTTTTGAATCTGATGGTGGCTTTCAATTTCGAGAAAGTGACTTCCGAATCCAAAAATATAGTCTCTGAGTCATAAAATATGATCTGAATCTAAGAAAATGGCCTCCAAGTTCGAGAATGCAACTTTTGAATCTGATGGTGGCTTCCAACTCCGAGAAGGTGGTTTTCGAGTTTCAGAATGCAACTTATGAATCTGATAGTGGCTGCCAACTTTGAGAAGGTGGCTTTTGAATATAAAAATGTAGCTTTCGAATCCGATAGTGGCTTTTAGCTCCAAGAAAGTGGCTTCTGAGTCCAAGATGGTGGCCTTTGAATAACAGTTGTCAAATTAAGGATAGAGGTTTCTGAGTTCGAAAATTTTTGAGTACAAGATAGTGCTTTCCAAGTCCAAGAAAGAATAATGCTAGCTCACCCCTCGTAATTCCTCTCGCTCTCTCTTTCTCTCTCTCTCTTTCCACACTCCCTAAAAAACATATAATTAATTAATCCCCCTAGCATTAGCCATCTCATGATTTATGCAATTCTAATTTCAAAGCTTCTAGAAGCCGGAATGGTGACTCTCATTCCATAATAAAGGTAAAATAACCACACCGTAAATGGTATAAGTCAGAGGCCCGATGTGCCTATCATAGCAACATAGCTGGCCATGACATTGAAAACTATGTTGCCCTTAAGAAAAAGGTCCATCTGAGTGGATTAACTTTTCGAAGCAGTTCAAAGCACCAAATGTCAACTCAAACCTATTGCTGAAACATCCAAGTCATTGAACAATGGAGCCACTAAAATAAAGATGAAGAGCAAGTTTTGTGATGTCTTAGGGAAATTCTCTGGCTATTTGGAATATTTTCCCTTTATTTTGTATTTGTAAAAAATAATCATCTTATTTTTTTAACTAAGGTTGTTTTCCCTACATTGTGTGTGTAATGTTTATCATTACTTGTTTACTTTATTAGAATGGGTAGCACATCCAACATGAAGAAAGGAAATTTGGACTATCTAGGCTCATCCTAAAACCCAAAGAATATCAGAGGAGCATGCTAGCATTTAAGTCAAGGAACCTAACTCCAAAGAAGCAACACTTGTTTCAAACGAGAGCATTTGACAATAGATTTCCTTCTATCATAGAAAGATAAGCTTGTTCCTTCTTTGAGCACTTTGAGAAAGACTTTGATTATTCAAAATAAAGAGAGGTTGTCTTTAACTATCTCATGATACAAACTTTGCTAGCTCTTTTGAGCATGAATAAAGTTTTTATATAATCCGATCTAAGGTTTACTCCACGCTGGGGTAATTCATTGAAGCTAAATCCCTCATAAAAGCCAAAAACACTTCATGAAACCCAACACTAGGGTAATTTTGGTAAGGCTTAATGCATATACCAGGGCAGCCTATGGTAAGAAAAAAAGAAAAAAACAATAACATCAAATAAAAATATTTTCCAAAATAAACTTACAAAAAAACGAAAAAACATAAATCAAATAAAATGTTTTCCCTAAATAAAAAAAGATTAAAAAATTGAAAAAAATGTTTCAAATGTAATTTTAGAAAAATAAAATCGAATAAATAAGTAAAAACCTCTTAATTTTAAAATAGTTATTGAAAGAGTGTTATGTGGATGTTAATATTTTCTTACACGTAACAAACTCTTAGACCCAGTTATAGTAATGTAAACCACATTTCTTTTAGATGACCAAATGCTTTCCAAAAATAATTGATAGCGACTTTGTATTTTTTTCATTCCGGACGAAATTCGATGATAATAGTGTTCATCCTCTATAAACTTATCATCTTTGTGTGATTAAAACTCCCATGGGAATGATAAATTCCAATAAGAATGAAAAAACCAAACATGACAATGTATATAAATTCCATTGCATTCTATTCACTAAAATATGGCATAAACCATTTTTATATTTGGTAACTGTGTTGTGTACATGAGAATGGTTGAATATATATCTTATTATTAACATAGGTTTATCTAAATCATGCTTTAATATTAATTTGTCATCTCTCCAAATTAAAAAAAACTAGAATTGGACATATTACTACTCCATGCATGGACCCTAAGGGTTAAAGGTTACTAACTAACACTCGTAGAGATTATATGGTGGGTGTTATCTCAATCATGCTACCAGTACAGTCATACAACATAGGTAATTTTATACTTTTCCAATGTAATAAAACCTAATATCGTACCTTTCTAAAATATTAAATCAGTGAATGTCACTATCATCACAATATAATATATGTCTCAGAAATATAACTTTTATGTACCCATCTATGAGAGAAAAATAAATAACATAAAATACTTGCTCCAAAGTATTACATCAATCAAGTAGGAGTCCACCCATCCTACGGTGACAGCTAATCTTTGGTAACACTTAAAAAACATACAACATTGTAGGGTGTGCAAAAAACTCAGTATGTGATTTACATCTCTATATCTCCTTATGACTCAACCAATACTTAAATTTTACATACTCAATGTATATATGTGTCAGCGTAGTGCTCACTACTCATGTACTAACAGCATAATACCAAATCATATATATTCATCAAATATTAAACATCTACACTCACATCAGGGATTATTAACACTTGCCACAAGTCATCACCCACTAGGTCTCAACTTGTCATATCATCACAAATCGCTAGGCTTCAACTTGTCATATCATATTGGGAACTGTGTCCCACCACAACACACCATCCCCTATTATTATCATAACAACATCCCAACAATTCTTCATCATCAAGCTTAGCCTTTCAAGACAACTACTAATCCTCTAGCATCAGGGGTCACATATCAAATTAATCACAATCCACCCCTTCAAATATCATACAAGCTCACTAGCCAATACCATAATTATCATTATAATTACAAACATATGAAACAATTAATTTGAGTCCAATATGACTCCAATAACATCAAATGTACTCACAAAAAATATCATTAGGCTCCCCAAAGGACTACCCATCCGACATAACATATCATGGCAATAACAACATCCAAAAACATTGAAAACAAAACAAAACAAACTAATAAAACCATTACATGAATCATATGTACAAAATATCACGTTTCATGCACTACAAAGGCACGTTTTGTGCAACCCTAACAACTATATCTCATGCAATGCCTCTTGCAATCTTAAGCTTCAACCATCATTTCATGCGTGTCGTGTACACTTTAATGCATTGTACGCAGGTTTTGTGTACATGTGTCGTGTAAACATAAATTTGTGCACTTCATCCCAAACGACAACAACTCCAATTTCTCATCCACTAAACGTTGATTTACCTCAAAACCACAACAAACACAAAGGATTTTACACCCAAATACCCACTTATCATAAAAAAAATATATTAAGAACATCAAATATGGCAAACAATGATCTATTTCATCCATAAACAAATCTATTTCTTGTCAACCATGAATAGTAAACCTTATAAATCACCAAGATTATTTACCAAAGCAAGGCTACAATAACAAAAGAAACAATTTTTATCCCAACATTTATCAAAACACCCAAGTTGTAGGATTCAACAAAAATAAGATTCATCAACAATTCACTTCTAATATTTAATTAAAATATTATTTTCAATATATTTGTTTATTCTTATAAAATTTAAAAGAAGAAAGATAAATTTAAAATAAAACCAAGTAAAAAAATACACTTATTATAATAAATATTAAATTTGAAACAATATTATTTATAATGTTAATTTTTTAATTAAAATAAAAGGCTAAAAAAAATTTAAAGATATTTTTATTAAATTAACTTTTCTAATTAACAAAAAACCATACAGGAGTAGGCGTTGTAGCTCTCATCGATACCTACAAATAAAAAACAATAGTGTAAATCAAACCACTGTGCACAAAGTTATAGACGTTTGAAGTTTTTTTTTCAGAAATTACAGTAGACGAAACTAAGAAACCTGTAGATCTGGTCGTGGAAGAGATTATTAAAGCCTAATCAAGGCTTGCTTGAATATTTCTCAATGCTCGAGACCTACTCGGGCCTCAATCTCGAGCACACCTCGAGCAAGGTGGCTCGAGCCTTTGCCCGACGCTTGTTTTAGCATATGAGCTCGAGTCCCTACTCGAGCCTCAAGCTCGAGCAAGAGTCGAACAGGGACTCGAGCAATGATCCAGAAGTGATGATGTGACTTATTCCATGTTAGCCGAAAACACAAAGATTCCACAACGTTGATTATACCTACCACTACTTTACTTTTAGATGCTGGAATCTTACTCTAAAGCAACTAAAATTTTTCCAAAACTCAAATAAGATATATCTAGTAAAGGATTCACACATACCTCCACTCATCCCATTAAATTACAAGTTTGGTTCCCACCCTTCTAAATTTCATCCAAACCAAACAAAACCAAATTAAAGGGAAGGGGGGAAAAAGAGTCTCACAAACCATAATAAGAAGTTCCTGTACACTCATAATTGTTTTTTAAAAAATTTGAAAGGTCTTCTAAGCCACACTATTAAATTATGCACACTATTAAAATTACTAATTACTATATTAATATATTTAAAAAAACATTTGGGGCATAACAGGCAAAAGGCAACGGAAGAGCGTCGTGGACAGGGGTCAAGAAACGGAGTGGCGCCGCCGCTTCTGGAACAGAAACCGGGTCTCAGAGTTGGGTTTGGAGCCGGTGGGCCTGAGATCCCTCAACCGGAAAAACCCATGGAGCTTGCTGAGCCTCCGGGCGAAGGACCGGAAGATCCGATTGGCTGGGTGGGTCCTGACCAGCTCTTGCTTCATGGACACGTGGTCCTTCTCCAGATCCGTGAGCCTCATCCTCATCCTCGCCACCTCCAGCTTCAGCTCCCGATTCTCCCGCCGGACCGACGCGTAGTTATCCCTGGGCGAGATGGCTCCGCTGCCAGCACCGCTTCCGGATCGGAGGGGGAACCCTCCTCCGCCGCCGCCGAAGAAGAAGAAATGGCCGTGTCCGGCGCCGCTCATGGCGTTCCTCAGTCGGATCTGCTCGAAGTAGAGCACCTGCACTGCCATCTGCACCGGCAGCCTCTCGTTCTGGGCCGCGTGGCTGCACGCCTCCTGCGACAGCTTCTGGCAGTCTATCGTCTTGCACAGCCTGTACCTCTCCGAGTCCTTGATGTTGGGGTGAACCTGCATGAACCCCCAAACAAAAACACTCCCATGATGTTTGTTTTGTCTGTTTGTTCGGATCAGTTGCTGTTTTTCTTCTTTTTCTTCTTTAATAATAATAAATAAATAAATAACAAAATGGTGTGGTGTTTGTGTGAGAGTGAGAGTGAGACAGAGAGTTACTTTGAGGAAAATATCAACAGCTCTGTACAGACCGTCGTTGACGACACGAGCGTGGTCAGGGAGGAGTTCGGCGAGGGCTATGAACTTGGCGGCCGTAAGATTCGAATCAAGCGCGACCTCGGCGAGGTAGGTATCCAACAGTTTGGACACCTTTAAGATGGAGCTCTGCTTTGGGGACCCAGGAGGACTGTCGAAGTCGTACGCCATCTCAGTCTCGTCCCTCAGCGGCTTGTCCTCCTCCTCCTCCTCCTCGTCGTCCTCCTCCTCCTCGTCTAGGTTGAGGAAGATGGAGAAGATCCGAGAGATGGAGTCCGTGTCGTAGATGGGGCTACGGTTGTCGCCGCCGCTCCCGTGCTGGTTCGAGGGGATGAGCACGTCTTCCAGGATGGCCTGGTCCAGTTGCAGCCCTATCCGCCTCTCTAGATCGGACCTGCACCAAGTGGAGGCCAGCGCAGCGATGGCGTGCTTCAACAGACCCGAGAGAAACGTCATTGGAACCGAGCTCTTCCTTGACTGCGTCGGGAGGAGACCAACGATCGCTTCAATGATGGCTTTTTGTCTCTTCTGTAGTTCCTGATCGAATCGGGTAGTTTCATTCGCCGAAGCCGCCTCCGCGGATTGTGGGTGTGGGTCTCGGACGGGGAGGCCTTGAAGGGTGCTGTGAGCGTAGTTTATCAAGATCTTGCTAATCAGGTCCTGTTTCAGGCCCTTGGACTTCACCGCCGACAGCACCCGCTGGAAGAAATCGAGGCCGAGCATTGCCAGCGATTTCCCCCACCAATCCGGCGGCGGCTCGGCCTCCACCGTGTTGGTGGGCTTGGCGGAGAAGTTGTGATCCAGCTTGGACAGGCCTGTGGTGAGCTGCTCCTTGCAGGCATTGTTGGCGACAGCGGTGATGAGCCGGTTCACCAGGTTGGCCTCCTCCGCCACGGGCAAGAGGGACTCGCAGTGGTGGAGAACGGCTATGGAGGTCGAGATGTTGGAGAGCACAACCTCCTTCAGATACGCCTCCGCTCGCGTCTCCAAGTTCTTCTCCGCCAACTCCTCCGTCATTTCCAGGTAATGCGAAGTGCAACGCAGCACTGCCACGTTTGATACCCTGATCTCGACGTTGACGCCGTAGCAGAACTTGGCGGCTACCTCAAAGGCCTCCGGTCCACCGGGGAAGGCGGGGAGGGTCACCCTCGCCACCCTCGACTCCTTGGCATCCGACAACTCTTTTCGAATCCTTCCACTTCGAGAGACCAGTGGAAACTGCATGTGTGTGCGTGTGTATATACATCGCGTTAGCCGCCTCTTCATTGCAATTGTTGTTACGTGGAACACCAGAGTTTTGGGATTTATTTAACAGGTAATCAAGAAAGGGAAACTAAAAATAAATTTTTTTAAAAAAAGTTGTTCTTCCTAATTAACCTTGTGAAGTGCAAAACTTGCTGATCCAACATCTACGGTGAGATCGCTAGAGACATCAGAGTTTGGCCTGCAAGATAAAAACAAGAGCACAAGAATTGGTACTAAAACAAGAGCACGGGAATTAGCAATGAAGTAGCAGGCAACATACAACAAATACATGCTTATTGCTTAGTTATGGTAATCATGCAACGGCATATGGCAGGATCTCTCTCTCTCTCTCTCTCTCCTTCCTTCATGCGCAGTGCAATTCCAAATGTGAACCCAAGAGCTCTACATTATTCGTCTTGATCTGATTGTCACATTCGACACAAATGGCCCAGATCCAAGACTGGGTCATTCGATACCAGAACTGTGAGTGCGCGCGCGCGTGACTATCAATTATAAGGGTGAGGTTGTCTCACTGCAGCTCCAACAGTTTGAATGCCGATGGGCTGAGCTAGACTGGACTGGACACAAGGAGGAGCCCTTAAGACAATTCTGACGGTCCTTGTGGCTGTCCGCTGGGAAACCTGAGGGGGGACCCTTGAATTTATGAGAATGTAGGCTTAAAGCTACATGTGTTTTTGTCACATTCCATTCTACTGTAACTTTTTTTGAATTTCTACTCCCAAGGCCTGGCCTCTAGCTGACGCCTATAAAAAACAAATTAAAAAAATAAAAATTGTATTGATTGTAGACGCTGACACTGACAGAGAAATTGACTGTTTGCACTTTTCAATTTATTTTTTCATCTAGGATTTTGTTTAACTCGTCAAATTGTTTGACAAACCAGCCAAAAAAAAAAAAAAAAAAACCTGCCACAAACCTATCAGCTAGCTCAAGTACAATTGATCAAACCCAAAAATAAGTTGGGATTTTGGTTCTGTTTTTTGTCTCAAACTCAAAGGAAGCTGCCTGCGTTTTATATTTTGGCATCGCATGGGCTAAAAGAGTGCAATGCCGACTGAGTTCAGGCTCAAATTCACTACTTGGGTGGGGTGGGGTGGGGTGGGGTGGGGTGGGGAGGTGGGTGAGAATTTACTAGGGCGTTAAAAGAAGACAAAAATTCCAACATCATCAGTGAGGGGTTAGATTGAAGATTTCAAATTTTCTGATGTACCATATGAAAGAAATTAATGCACCAAAAAACATAAATTGCTATGTTATGGAACGAGGCAATTTAGCGCCTTAATGCCCCCATTAAAAAATAATCAAAAGACTAGTAATAAAACCAAGTTGTTGAGTTTAACCTGAAGTCGTTAGAACTGTGAACACGCATAACCAAGAAAATCAGTTTCAAAATACAGCGACAGCGAGTAACAGAGGTTTGACTTGAATCTCAGATCCAGAATTTGAGGATTTGTTTTGAAAAAATCTAGAGCAAATTGATTTCCCACATTTGCTTTTTCAATTTCAACACCCCTATTAGCTGTTGTATTGTCAACTGGCGCTATAACTTGTACCCTTATTCAATCTTGGCAGAATTGGTTCCATAATATTGGGACAACTATCTTACAATACCTTCTTCTTCTAAAAAAATTTTGAACTTTTTCTCATTCAGGTCGGAGTTCTGGTGAGTTGTACAGATTGCCTAAGACTCTTAGCTCCCAAATCTCACTTTAAGTGGAAATTTTGAAGGAAAATCCCTGAAACCAAAACACAGCCAAACCCAACTCTGAAAAAAAGAAAAGAAAATTTTTAAGACTGGATAAAGATCTTTAGAACTCACCATCAAAAATACTTAGCATCACTTAAAATTTTGATTTCAAAATTTAACCACCGGATGTTGCATAATTCAGTACGCAAAAGCCCAAGGTGTGTGCATCTAGCAGAATTGTGCGTGTGTGTGTGTGTGTGTGTGTGTGTGAGAGAGAGAGAGAGAGAGAGAGAGATACCATTCAGGGTTGTGCCTGGCGCTGGAACTAGGACGAAAGGCCCTCTTCCCAGAGATAGTGGGCTTCGAATCCCCAACAGCTACCACACCCATCTCCCTTAACGCCTCCCAATTCAGCCTCACCACCACCCACCAACCAATCCAAATTCCAAATCAAATCAGCCACTTAACGAAAACCCAAAACTTGGTTTCTCATTTTTCTCGCCACTGTTTCTTATAGAGAGAAAAGCTGGAATGAAATCTCATGAACCCGTGCAGAACAAAAGAGCGGGCTGGGGCTGGGGCTGCAGGGAGAAGGGTTTCAAAAAAAAGCCTTCAATTTAAGCGATCAATGACTATACTTGGCTGATTGACACGACTAAACTCCACAGAAAAACTCCAAGTGGCCTGCGCATTTTGGTGACAAAGGACGTATGGGAAGTGGAAAGGAAGGGACAGAATGGGAGAGTGAGAGACTGGCAGCATTCCTGAATGCGTGTGGAGCTTTTGGGGTGTAATAATAATGGCTACTGAAAGCGACCCCCCATAAAAGACTTCTTTATAATCCCAAGAACTCGATGTATAAACTCTCATATTATGTGTAAAGCGCACATAGACACAGCACATTAAAGTGGAAAATCAGTAGCATCGCCTGTGTAACGTGCATTCCTCTCATAATAATGAAAGCCACATTTCATTCCCTTGAACTATGCATATATCCCAGAAAAGAAAGGAAAAAAGTTAGCCACATGCCTTTCAGCGGGTTTGGTCAACATTGCTTTTTAGCTTTGTTAAAAAAACATTCCTTTATTATGGTAAAATTGAGATTTTCAGGTGGGCATTTCTTCAGTTTTGGGGTTATTGCGTACACCCCTTTCAAGATACAACAAAAAAAAAAATCCCCGGAAGTGCATGAACATTAGCAGATTATATTCGGTGTGCTTTGTTCGTGTTGTGAGTTGTGTCTTGTACCACATACACAATTGGGATGGTTCTGTACTCTAATTATGGTGGCATGGTGTTGCTGCTACCCATATATCACTGCGCGTAACTTTTGTTTATTTATGCCAGATTCAGGCACTCCCTTCAGACTTGAGGGGGGGTAATTAGGCTGTTAGAATGTTTTTAGCCATTTAGGGCATCTTAATTAATGGGTGGGGACTTCAGGGTGGACCATGCGGCCTGCGGGTTTCTTTTGGCCCATCAATCGTTGAAGATTACTTGTTGAGGTAAGATGGTCGATCCCGTCCGTCAAAGATGATGTGGTGTGAATGAATTGTATTGCGTTACATTGATAATACTTTATAGAGCAGTGAGTACGCATCATTTGGTCACCAAACAAGTAAATCAAAGAATAATACAATGGGACAATGGGTGTAGCCGTGTAGGCAACACAGGCACAGCCCATCCCGTGTTCACATAAACGGCTAAATTATTGGGTTTGACTTGAGAGCCCGGAGCCGTAATTTTTGTTATGCTTTTACTCTTTGATTAATTTCTTTTTTGTCTTTTCTTTTCTTTAACATTTTACATTTAATTGAATATAGTGAAAAAAAGGTAAACAAACTTCAGGTTTTATTTTTATTTCGTACGCATTTTGAGCTTCTAACTACTGCGTTTATAAGTGAGACACAAAACAAAGAGTTATTGGTACAAAACCATTTAAAAAAAGTGACCTGACAAATGCGTAAAAAAAAAAAACATACCTGAAATTACTGCATAATAGTCAAAACCAAATAATGAATTCCAAATGACTTTTAAAATTTTATTTTATTTTGTTTGTCCATATCCTTCAAGTCTAACGCTAGCCCCACACACTCAAGCACATTGCTACTTTGTCTCATAATTTACTAGTTTTAACAGCGCCCACGTTGTGTGATGAGGAAAATCAAGTTTCAATAGCGCCAACTCCATGTGATCAGAAGCTCGAATATAAATTATTACAATAATATTATATATATAATCATATTTTTTTAAAAGAGGTAAATACTAATCAGACAGAAAACAAATGATAGAAACAAACAAATCATAAGACCAGGGAGATCATCACACATAGTACTTATGCAGTAATTATTGTCGTCGTCATAGATCCACATGTAAATAAAAGAAATATGATTTTATAGATAATTACTAAAATATCCTTCATATTAACTAATTTTGAAGTTTTAAAAATGATATTTAATGCACAGATCTGTCATCATTCCCATCTATTCCTCCACCCTAAACCGACAAAACTCACGTAGCAATTTTATAGTCGCATAGTAGCCTATCAAGCCAACACTGGTCTAGTATCTATCTTGTTTCAAAAGCTTGGCCTATTCGGTCTATTTTTGTTACTTGTTACAATATAATTAAACACAATAAAAGTTAATCAATTATAATTTCTCATATGCTCACGGACTATTGATTGCGGGCATCTATGGCATATCTTATGGATAGTTTTTGAATTCCATTGCGATATAAAGCACTTTGTATTCTGATCGTTAGTACAAATTTTTCTATTTTCTTACTTTAAAAGATTTTTGGAGTAATTACATGTATTCTAATATGTCATGGGACATTTTGTAAGATGCCCAAGATTCAATGGAGGTAGAGTACACAAGGAAAAGCTATGCGCATAGCCTTTTTGCATGGGCACAAACGCGTCGACACTAAACATCGAAGTTTACATTGTATGAAACATATGGTGCACAGGATGACTTTTACTTTTCAATGTTAGTTTTATTAAAATTTAAGTATATATATTTTATAATTAATATTTTTTTAAAGTAAAATATTTACTTATTATTATTATTATTATTATTATTTATATGTTATATTTAAAATATATACATTAATTATGTAAATATGATAATAATAATCATCTATGACATATATAATTATCAATAAATTCCTCGACATTGGTTATAAGACTTCAAATATTCTACAATTATCATATTACTTATGTTATATAATTATCACTATATATATACACACACTTATAAATTATAATCAATAAATAATAACTTGAGTAGCAAGTAGTAAAAATCCGAATAATATAATTATCATTGATAGTAAATGATAACACAAGTAATGAAAATCTAATTAATATAATTATATAATATAGTTATCATATTACTTTTGTTATAAGTAATATACTAATATGATAAGTCATATTTTTTAAACTTGTTTTCCTTAATGTAATTAAAACAATTAATAATATGATTATTCTTGTATAAGATTCAGTGTAATTGTATATTATTAAACTTATATATATATATTCTTTTATCTGATAAGTATATATATACTCTTATAATTATAACTAATGTTATTAGTTAATTAAAATATACTAACTAGTTTGATATACTAAAGAATACATGGTAAGAGTGAGTTTTAACATTTGATAGTATATATTTTATATTTGGTTTAAAAGTTTAAGTAATAAATCATGTAAATGATATTACAAGTTTAGATATAAATGTATTTATCGATTAAATAATACTTGATTTGATCTTTTAGTTTTAAATCAATATATTAATAAATCTAAAACTAAATTTGAATCAAATTAATATGACTAGCATCCATAAATTATTTTATGCATGATATAAGTCATGCACAATGAATGTGAGTTTTGAGTATTTTCACATTTGATAGTATTAGTTCATATATGAATTAAAAGTAATAAACTATGTAAATGATGTTATTAGTTTAAATATTAATATATTTTCAATCAAATAATATTTAATTGGATCACCTAATCATAAATTAAATTATTAATAAATTCAAAACTAAATTTAAATCTAATTAATTTATATTTTATATTAAAATAATAATAATACATTTACTTTTTATTATAATACAAATATATATACACTTTATAATTACTGTTATTTTTAAAATAAAGCATGCACTCTTTATTAATATTATTATTATAATTATTATAATTATTTATATGTTATATAATAAGTATATATATTATTTGCATAAGCATGAAAAACAAAATAGCCTTAGTCCAGTGGTCATTGAGATATACTAGAAGGAAGAGGTTATGGGTTTAAAACCCCTTGGTAACATTTATTTTGCTAGAATTTATTCCAGGTAGATGGGGCAGGTTGGCGGGCTAGGTGTCGGCGGACTGGACTGAGACTAAAGCGAAGCGGGGTATGCCCATAGGGCTTGTGTGTCCTGAAATTATTTCATACATGGCTACTTTTGCGCATTTGATATTGCAATTAACCAAATTTTATTCTAAGGTAATTTTAGAAGGGCAGGTTAGTCTTTTGGAACGTGTTAAACACACTTTAGGGTTTTGAATTTCATAACGATGGTGAATATTAGCATGAATGTGTGGGGACTATATAAACAAGGGTATGTTACTATTTGAAACAATCGGACAATTTTAAGAGACGCGACTGACAACACAACATAATAAAGCTTGAGAGATAGGACAAGAGATCCATATTCGAGCAAAATTGGAGTGATTCATCTTATCCGTACCTATTTTTATCTCTTATATGAGGACAATGATGTCCATGGTTAACAGTTCTATGTGTATGAGTTAATTTACTCGGTTTAGGGGCGATGCACGTTAATATCTTGAATTATGTTATAGTTATTTCATTATTTGAAATGAAATCTTACTTTGTATGTTTGATTTATTTTGTGATTAATACTTTTAAAGAAGAAGACATCTTTTATGATTAAAGTAAATTGCTAAAAGGAGAACTTGAGATAAATCAATGTAATTTAGTGTAGGAAGGTCAAACCTATATAAGATTATATATTATTCTTTTCCCAAATTTTGTATTACAAGGCAAGAGTATTTGGGTTGAGCAAGTGTTAACATACAAGTGAGAGATCATTCAATAAACTTAATAGTTACAACATAGGAATATGTCAACAAAAGTTGTTTCCCAATATTATTTATTCATTGAATATCTCGTTGTTATGTTTACGCATTTTTTCTAAATTGTATCTCATTTTTTTCTAAATTATATCTCATTTTTTGGTTAATTAGGTTAATTAGGTATTTTTCTATTTTGATTTCTACACAAATTGTTTTTTAATTATAGTGATTAATAGCCTATCATAATATTTCCCTACAGGATCCATAACTTGCGGCTTAAAATAGACTATCCTATATTACTTGTGCACTTAAAGTCAAAAACTTCACATGTATCAAATACTCTCGTGACTTGTATTCTCAAGTTCCATTCTATAGTTTCCAATAATACCAAAGTTCACCTTTTCTGTCAATCCCTCAATTATCTAAGACATGCAATAAGATCATGACTCCTAAAACATGACATCATTCAATAAAATAAAATCATTAAGGGTAAAAGATAAGAAATAATTAAAATAAACATATACAATATAGAGATTGGATTGGGCTACTCCTAATTTATAGGAAAAGCATATTACTCTATATTATAATAAACAAACATACATATCAATCATAAATAAAGGATTACAATAGAGGAAAAAACAAACCAATCGTCACAAAGGTTAATAAGTAATTCTCTACCCAAAACCAAGGTGTTACTATTCAAAATTAAAAAATGATCGTCCAAAACAAAATAAAAAACCAAGCTAGGGTTATTGGCTTAAAGAGGAAGCTAAAGAACGATCCTTAACTATATAGATGGCCTAAAGATCCTTAGAAATGTCCTTTAAAAGTCTTATATATGACCTCCCAAAAAAACAAACAAAAAAGCTTTTTTTATCGTCATCCGGTCACAACTTCGGGGGCTCGATGACATGAACTAGTTTTTTTTATCTGATATATGATCTCACAATTGGTTTTTTTTATCTTTTGTTCTTGAATAAGCTCGTGAACAATTGTTCAATAATGTTCATGAACACTTTATAAACTTCATAAACTTTTTACAAATAATTCATGAATATTATAGTTTAAGACTCATATTCAATTCGATTTGTTAATAAATAGTTCCAAAAACCTTCGAATACCTTTGGCTCAATTCGATTCATTTACAACTTTACATGCTCATTAAATCGTATTTAATATGTGGCTAATCGAACTTTTCACTCACAGTAGAAGTTTCTTTATTTGAGGTTTTTTAAAAGACATAACAAAGTGTATTACATCCGTATTATTTCCTCTTACTTTTACCGCAAGCATATATACCTCATCATGAAATTATAATTATATTATTTTAATAATATAAAAAGTAATGCTTTTAATTAAAAATAATATACATTTGTATATTTAATTATTATTTTAAAATATAATACATAATACACATGTCAAAATAAAAGTCAAAACATGTAATTTTTTTTAATTATGTAACTTAAAAATAAAAGTTATATAAAAAGTGATACAACATAATAATGAAATTAATATTTTTAATAATAATTCAAAATAAATGTATAAAAATAGCATTTTATTTTAATTTGGGTAAAACAAATTATTATTATTATTATTATTATTATTATTATTATTATTAGGGTTTATTTTAATTATTTTTAAGTACATATAATATAATAATTTGGATTTTATTTTATTTTAATTATTTTTAGCCCCAAATAATAATTTAATTATTATTATACATTCATTTGTAAATAATAAATTTTTAAATAATTATTTAAGTTTTATTATGTATGGCATAAAAATAACTCGAAATCCGTCTTTATTATCTACATGTAAAGAAGTAAAATTATAAATATATGCTCCAATAAGCTTTTCACATGACTATCTACATATGAAAAATGTTATAGTAACTCTTGACATTTAAAGAATTACTGTTCATTATTCACATCTTATTTTATTATTTTTTAGGTTTTTTCCTCTCTCATCTACTCTCATCTCCCGTTCTCTCTATCTTTCTCTCTTGCCGCCTCCACAGATCTGGTTGGCTTCGTCGAATGGGTGTTTCTGGCTTCATCGGGTGAGGTATCGTTGGAAGGGGGGAGAGATGCCGGCGAGGGAGAGCGATATGCGCGGCGAGAGGAGAGGGTGGGGGGGCCACTGCGCGACGAAGTGAGGGTGTAGTGCCGTCGGACGGGGGAGGGGGGTCGCTGCATGACCGAGCAACACCGAACGGGAGTGAGGGAGGCAGCTACGCGACAAGGTGAGGGAGGCAGCTACACAACAGGAGAAGGGGGCTGTGGCGTTGGTAGGAGAGAGAGAAAATACATATTAAAAAATATTATTTAAATATAAATACATATAAAATAGATAAAAGTGTTGGAGTTAAATATGAAAAATTATTCTTAAAAAATTATTGAAGATAAAATACAAAACAGTATTAAAGATGCTTTAAGTATTAATGAATAAGTTTAATTTATAAGTGTTTAACGTGTGAGACTTGGGTTGGACGTATCTCAACACATTTTTGCTTCATTCAACTTCTTATTTTCCTTTGTTATGTATGATATATTTATTAATAAATAAGTTTAATTTGCAGGGTGTGAGTCTAGTTATTTTGTTCAAAATTTTATTTTTATTTTTTGTCAACAATATAGATTAAAAAATTTAGTGATGCATGAGAAATTTTAATTGAAGTTCAATGAAGCTGACATGATTTACCTAACAACACATAGCTAGCAGCCGACACACAGACGACTTTGTGGGGTATGAAAACATTAGAGTACGGTACACTGTCCCTATATCTTAACTACATGAATTTTCGAGTGATTTACGTATGTCTAGATATTAGAGATCAAATCAATGGGGCAGAACCAAAACTGTGACGTCTTCCAAGAAAAATGTGGAAAAAAAGAAAACCCTACAGAACACAAACGGCCATGGATCGACAACTACAAGGACAGCCAAAGGGTTCACGACCTGAACACGCGCACGACAGATTCCGGAGCTCCGTAAAAACAACTAGTAGCCGACCCGGAGGGCGTCAGCAACAGCCCGCCACAACGCATAACATCCTATTTGGCAAATAAATTATTTTAGAAAAAAAAAATGATATTTGTAATTAGTCTCGTGCTTTCGTTGCATAGTACACAACGAAATTATAGCGTAGTACACAATATCTAAGATATAGAGGGGGAGAGAGGGAGGAGTCTCGAACAATGCATCTAAATAATATGAGAGATAGAAATATGACATAAAATTTAAAATTCAAGGCAAAAGAATGAGTTTTTTGAAATCCAACAACGACAAATCCCCTACGAAGCTTAGGCATTGTACGTCTCATCAATATCTACAAATAAAAAAATAGGCCCAAATGAACCACTGTGTGCAAAGTTATAGTTATTTGAAATTTTCACCAGAAATTACAGTTCACGAAACCTAAAAATTCATACATCTGGTTATGGGAGGAGAGGTGCTCAAGGCTTGCTCGATGCCTGCTTAAGGCTTGCTCGATGCTCGAGACCTACTCGAGCTTGAGGCTCGAGCAGCGTCTGTAATGTATGAGCTCAAGCCCCTACTCGAACCTCGCTTAACGCCTGCTCGAGTAGCATTTGTGTTGCGAGGGGAAGTGGTCGACGCCTTGCTTGAGACTTGCTCCAGCGATGACCCGAAAGCGTGCCAAATGATGCTAATGTGGCTTATTCTACATCAACTAGGGACGCAAAAATATCGCAATGTCAATTATACCTAACAGTGCCATTTTAGAAAATATAAATATTTAAAAAAACTATAAGTCTAAATAAAATTATATCATTTCATAAATAATTTTAAATTTATTTAACTTATTTTTAAAAAAATATTTTTATTTTTAAAAATAATATCAACCTACCAAATCATCCTAACCTTTTATTCAATATTTAATATTCAATATTCATTACTATTAGTACTACAAATTAGAATGCATGAACTCTAATAAAAAAAGAAAAGAGTACGACCCATGTCCAGAGTAAACGGGAATTTTTTTTGAAAAGAATGCGTAACATCCACTTATTATAAGAACGGCCCTCATGATTTTTTTTTATCGTAAAACATCTATCAAAAAATACCTAGCTAGCCTTAATAAAAATGTAATAATTTCATCCTAGATTGACAATTTAGGTCGGAATAAATTGACATATCACACGAAGTTCAATGCCCACCAGTGCAGCTTTTTGTCTCTCTTTTTTTATTACTTTTTTTAATCATTACATTTATTTAAAAAAATTTCATTTCTATAATATTTTTTAAATATATGAGAAATACTACTTGTAATCCCTAAAATAAAAACTATATTATAATTTATTTTATCTCAATTCAAACGATATTATTTTAATTAAAAATTCACTAATCAAGATAACATCTTTTTGATTAAAATAAAAAAAACTACCATGCAGTACTTATTTGAAAATTACATATAGATTTATTCATCAAATAAATAGCTTATGTTAACAAATGGTTCCAGTAAGACTAGAGAACAAAAATGTTTGAGTTTAGTATAAGAAAAAATTGTATTATTAATGAGAATGTTAGGATCACTTTGGTATGAGTTTTAATTTTTGTATTTCTATTGAAGTTAGTGTTAAATTATAATTTGAAATAATTTATATTTTATAGGAGAAAGAATGTATTTTTAAAATAATATATTTTTTAAAATTGAGTCACAAAAATAATTTTAAAAATAATATTTGATGGAACTAAGTAATAAAATAGATAAAAAGTAAAAAATATAAAATATAAAAAAATATTTATATTTTTAATATAATTAAATTTAGATTTAAAAACAGTTAGAAATAATTTTTAAAAACAATTATGGGATCTATCATTTTCAAAAACTACTTTAATATTTATAATATTATTAAATTAATATAAACTCATACTAAGCCCACCATTTTAATAATGATTTGCAACTTAAAGCACACCCGACACGCCGCTAGTAATAATATTGTAAAGAAAAAACATATTAGACTTTAAAAGAGACAATTGTTGTTTCCAAATCCTAAAATTTATTATGTGTATACTTAATTCAAAGTTATGAATACAATATACATATAAATATTTTGTTGAGGTTTGTTTATTCCTCTTTTCTTTTTTTTTCTTCTAGAGTACAACACCTTATCAACATGAGCCTTAATGTCTTAGTTTTGGTTGGGAAAAAAAGAACTAGAAGCAACCTTTGCCTTAGGTTTACTTGAGAAAAAGTGTCTTCTTTTACTCAGGTAAACACTTAATAGCTCGTTTGGTACACAGGAATGAAATTGGGGGGAATGAAATCATTAAGGGGATGAAATTGACATGAGAAATGAAATGAAATGAAATTTTTGATTACCTTGATTGTGTTTGGTATACAAAACCAAGCAAGGTAATGTATTAACAAAATTATAATAAAATTAGTTTTATAATTATTTTTTAAAATTTATTTTTCTCATGTCATCGTGTTTGTGTCGCAAGGGGCTAAGGGGCTAGGGTTTGGGCGACGGGGGTGGGGAGGGATCAGGCGATGGGGAAGGGGAGTGTAGGTGACTGTGACAGAGAGGGGGGGGGGTCCTTTGTTTGGTACACAAGAATAAAATTGAGAAGAATAGAATTAACATAAGAATACAATATAATGGGTATTCATAGTATACAATAACATGAAAATGATATTATTTTTTAAATTACAAATATATCCCTAGTTTGTTTCCCATATTATATTAGTGAGCAACACCTCCAGTCCTCTCTCTCTCTCTCTCTCTCTCTCTCTCTCTCTCTCTCTCTCTCTGATGAACAATCCTGTCCGACAAACCTTGAGACGATCCCAACAACAACCAAAAGGGTAAGACAATAAAATTGATTCCCTCTCCAAGGGAATGACTTAATACTAGAGGGTAAGAGAATCAACATTACCTTAATTAGGGCAATTTGATTCCCATGGTAATTAATCATTGCTCTCCTTTATCTGAACCCAATGTGAGAATGAGAATGAAATTAATTCCATTTCATTTCATTCCAATGTACCAAATAAGTCATTTCTTGTTGGCAATCATTGCTACTATTGTTGCTTTAGCTACCATGTACCAATAGCTTTGCGAATATATTTTTGTTCTTCTACAAAGAGAAAATAATGAATAAAAAAAGGTAAAAGGAAGGAACAAACGAAGAAAAAAATCAACCTTACTTTCAGATTTTTATGTCTTTTATCTTAATTTATTGATGATATTTATTATTATTAAATTATTTATATATATAAAATCCAGTTTTATTAAGTTATTGATCTTAAAATGGCATAGTTGAATAATTATTATTTTATAAAATACTATTTTGGAATAGCGTAAATAAAAAATTTAAAGATCAATATTTTGAAAGAATATTATTTACTCATAGAGGCATAAACTACAAATTATTATTTTTATTATTCTAGAAAATTATTGATATATTGTTCTTAAAGAAATAATAACGAAACACAATATGTCCATGAAGTAGCACATATTTAAAACATATATATATAATTAGTATTCATTTCCTGAAGGAAATATATATAGCGTTATATTGATATTATTTCATATTTTTTGAAAACTAATTGTATTTTTATTATTATTGTGTAGTAATCATCACAAAACTTGAATTTTGTTATGTTTCACATTTTTATCAAATTTCTAACACAAATGTAGTCAAATTCTATCAAAACTTGAATCATATTGTGTCAAGCTTAGGGCTATAAATGAATCAAATGTTCATGAACAAACTCGTATTCGACTCGATAAAAGATCGTTTATGTTCGTTCGTTAAAAAATAGTATCATTCACGAATATCATTGTTATATTCATGAATTTTTCATGAACACTTGTTCGTATTCATGAAAATTATTTGTAAATAGAAAATTAACAAATCAATTAATATATATATATAAGTTGTTTTATTAAATATAAATATATTTTTATTAAATATAATTTAATAAGCACATATTTTTATATTATTAAATACAAAATTTATTTATTTATTTATTATAGCAATTATTATAATATTTTTATTAACTACATATAGTAATTACTTAAACATATTAAATAAAGATAACACTGTCTAACAACATACTAACATTCGTGAACGGAAATGCATATCATAGTTTAAGGCTCGTGTTCGGTTTGATTTGTTAATGAATAGTGATGAACACATTCGAACACCTCACTACTCGACTCGACTTGGTTCGTTTACAACCCTAGTCAGGCCCAAATATAGTAAAAAAAAAATCATTTGATGCATACATAACTGTGTTTATATCCATTCTCCAAAACAATATCTCTAACAAGAATAACTCTCGAAACCCACAAACACGAGTTCTTACACTCATGGCTTGGGATATGATAAAGATAATTCGGGATGAGACTTAGGCCTGGCATAATTAGGGTGACACCCATGGCCCGGGATAGTAGTTGGGTATTAATCTCCGTGTGACTGACATAGGCATACTGTGGCATGACACGTCACCGTAGTAGTGGGTTGTCCTCTGCCTTCCCATGAGGGTGGTGATAGGAAACACATTTGGTTATAATTGTATTGTTACATCTGTTACACGACACAAGCACAACCATACCCATGACATATAGGCTTTAGGTGTGGGAGATCCTTCCAGCGTGATGGCTTGTTTTCATTATTCTATTATGTGTACCGTTTTGGAAAACTTTAAATAATGTAATGGTTGTACTTGAGACCTAGGTTGTAATGACAGTGTTTATTTGCACTTTTGGTGTCACGCTCTCAACTCCATGAGACCCGAAATCGGGCATGTGACTACTTAACTGCACCCGAGGGTAAAGGGTTGGTGACTAGCACCGAAAGAGACAAACCGCGAGTGTTATCCAGATTCCACCTGTATAATTATACACAAGGGTATTCTTGTACACTCCTAAAAATATGCAATTGAATGTAATATCATCACATCATGAGTTAACCAGTACAACAACCATGGACCCATATTCGGGAAGAAAATATAATAATAATACAAGACAATAATCAAGATGGACATAAAGTCACATACAACAACCAGGTCTGGTCTGCTCGATCTGCTCAACTACAAACCCTAAAGCTACCTCCTACCTGAACCTAAAAGTCAAGACAACAACATAGGGTGAGCACAAAAGCCCAGTAGGTGACTTACAACACATTACCCCATATACATGTGCCACTATAGACTAATACAAGGCCAATAAATGCATAACCACATAACAATGTCCATAGTGTCCTATGCAATACCAATGAAAGCATAAACATATAGAACGACATCTACATAACAGGGTACTATGCAATACTAATGAAAGCATAAACACACAAGGTCCACACCATCAAGTCACACAAACAAGTTCACAACTTTATTGATTAGGATAGACAAAGCTCTTACGGCTACCCACCACAATAAGAATGAGCATGAAAAAACAGCCACATGTGGGACCTTTCGTTGTCAACCATCCATGTAAGGGACCTCGGCTCCCACCAATCATATATGGGACCTATGTTGACTAGCCAAGCAAACCCTTGTTAAGATTACTTGTTCATTGTTGTTTTCGCCGCTTCTCGCATGGAAATCACCTAGCAACCCCCAAAACTCTCCCAAACATGTTTATACTCAAACAAAGTACCACAACACACGTCCTAAACACCTCTAAATTGTAAGATAACAACAATAATATATATTTATATATATACAAATTTACAACCATATAAATCTAACTCTATATGTATATGGCATACCATATATTCTCAACCTACATAACATGACATAGTTACAAAACATCCCGGATACCAGAAAAGTCATACCTAATACTAAATATCGATTTTAATAACATTTTATGCACTTAAATCACAAGATTCAACTGAAATTGAGTTTTTCCCAAAACCTAGGGTTCATGCGAAATCACACAAATCATGCCAAAATCATGCATTTCAAAACAGAATCAGGGTAAGAAGTTCAGGAAGACCTACTTGATAAATTCACAGATGAATCAACCTCAAAGCCCAAGCTCCAATTTGGCAAGCTCCACCTTCAAGCTCTCCCGACGCTCTCTCTCTCTCTCTCTCGTTCTTCTATTTATATTTTATACTCATCTCTTTAATTAATAAATACCCAAAATTACACAAATAACCTTTTGGGGTCCCAATTCCAAATTGACGCAACTACGCAAAAACGCTAGTATTGTCAAGCACACTACCAACTAAATATCTTTATTGCCAAATAAAGACTATCTTATACATCAACCCAAGCACAAGTCTCTACATTTGGTTTATAATGACATTAATAGTTGAAGTGGGAAATTCTCCCACAAGAAATGAATAAGAACCTTTCTTTATAATATTGTGGATGAATGTGATATGTCATGTATGTGGCCATGATTTAGGAAGACAACTATGTACCCCTATTGTGCATAGTTTGAGGCAACTGTGTACCTCTTATTTGGTATTTTACACTAATCCCTTGACCCTCCAGATGCGGGCATGGGTAGTTATGAACCCTTTCTAAGGTAAAAAGGGAATCAAGCGTGATAGTATGGTATCAAAGCCAACTTCATGGTTTAGTTAGCCTAGGTTAGTGTAGAGGACTAATTACTCTTGAAAGTTTTAAGAGACAAGTAGGGGACACGTCTGATCATCGTGGTTCTCTCTAGCTTTAGGGATATAGTCGGGAGTAGTTAGACCATATAATAGGATATTCATCATCGAGTTGTGAGTGTATACATTTATTGGCATTATACTATGCATTTCCAATATCTTGCGCTACTTAACATATGTTATTATATAAAAAGATATTGATTAAAGATCTTGTTTCCATTCTAGTAATTAGGGATTTCCTTTTTGATTGGGAGCTTAACATATCAATCACTCTATATACTGGTGCATGAACCAAAGATTAAAACATCTAGATATTTCTAGAGTTATAATGAAGAACTCCAAAATTGTCAAGAATTCCTAGAGAGAGAGAGAGAGAGAGAGAGAATGAATGATTAAATCAAAAATATAGCTTGTGTGTTTCTGATTTTGTAAGGCTTATGCTAGAGAAGATATGTAGGAGAAAATTGTTTTACTATTTTATTATTTTCTTTTTCATTTGTTCTTGTTGATAATACTTTAATCAATTGTAAATCAAAAAACATATCCATTGTAATTATTATTTGCTAATATAAAGTATAGTTACATAAACACCTTGATTGTCTTTTCGAACTCATATTATTTGCAATCAATATTATGTTTTTTATTGTAGAATTGTGAAGAATTTTAAAGAGGTAATCTATTCACTCCCCTCCTTTTATATTACTTTGAGACCTATTAGTAGCCATTTTTATGTGTTAGCCACTAACTCTTGAATCCTTTAAGTGCATACCAAGGGAATCACTACTTAAACAGTGATGACTAGATTCAAAGTGTAACAATTTGTTCATCCTAGGATGATAATATTAAATAGAACATAGTTAATAAAGAAATTAAGGCATCCACATCATTTTGAGTCCATAATAAACATATGATAATGAGAATTGATGAATCATCCAATGAGGAAGAGATTCATGGAAGACTACACGATGATGAAAATATTAATGATGATTTTGGTGTTAACTGGTTTATATATCAAAACTAATAAAATGATTAAGTGGAATATTTACTTTTAAATATTTAGGCTTTTCCTCATTTATTAAGTCTTGACCCATGATAATTTATACTTTCGTATATGAATTTTTGGATTTCAAATTACCTTTTTATATTTATGATTTATGTGCTTAAATTAATTCATGTACTATATTGTTTATTATTGTATTTATTTATGCATTGAAATTTGACTTAACTATTATTTATTTATATTGTACACTTTCACAAAACACAAATATAGAAATTTTGAAATAAACTAATGAAAATAAATTTTTTTGTTATTTTATTCTATTACTTTAGTATAAATGATTTGTTCAACTAAGCAACACCTTTCTCAGAGAGACTTAAATGTTTTGGCCGCCTTAGAGTATTCAAAGTGGAATAACTAAATGTTTCAATAAATTTGTCTACATGGAACAATATTAGCCACAAATTTAACTCGAAATTTATGTCTTGACTAACCAACTAACCAAATTTGGCTAATATTGTCCTTCAAGTTTAAAATTTTAACAAAATTTATAATAAAACACAGATCTCAAGTTAAATTTGCGATCAATATTACTTCATGTAACCAAATTTATTGAAATATTTGACTATTCCACTATAAATGCTCTTACACTACAGTTAGATCAAATATGTCTATAATAGCATAATATTTGTGTCTAAAATGCAAAGGAAGATAAATTTCAACTTTCTTTTTTTCCCCTCTAACTTTTATGGATGGGATAATTTGCATTATTAATATAATTATTATGCATACATAAAATCTTGTTTTTGAAAGGTTAAAAAAATAAAGTTAAACCACTTAATTGATCATTTGAATTTGACTTGGTCAAATATTAATGTTAAGCAACAGTTTTATAAATTTGTCTAGATGGTTAAAATTAAGAGCCTACACCCACACAACATTTATATTACCTTGGTGGTTAAATTTAAAAGTTCTTCCATAAAATTAACTTTTTTATTTTAATAAAAATAAAATAAACTATATTATCAGTAAGGAACTATATCGAACTATTTTTTTAGGTTATATGGGGAATAGCCTTTCATTTTCATCCCTGATAAAATAGCTTGTTAAATAAACAAAAAAATTAAACAACTTTTCTTACCCTCATATATAGTTGAGGATAAGAAAATTTTCATATATATATATATATAATTACTACACATTTTTTAGCGAATTTAATTTTGTTTACGCCTATAGATATTTTTTTTTTAAAATAAGTAAATAAATATAGTAATATAAATTTTATTTAAAAAGTTAGCATTAACTTGTCTTAGTAATTAACTTGCTAGAAAATTAAAAATTACCATAATTCATTGTCCGCGCTAGTAAAGTGCACTATTTTGAGACAAGTTCGAAAATTCGGGCGCAACAAATTGTTAACGTTAATATTTTAATTATTTGATTATAAAGAATACCGTAAGACCGGCCAATTTTTTTAGTAAAAGAAAAAGCGTTTTTTCTTCCCTTTTGGATATAAATAAATAAATAAAAGTTAAAAGTTCTATTTTACTTTTAAAACATTTATAAATTATTATTTCAGACGTGGGTGGAAAGATTGCGCATCATGAGTAGGCTAGCGAAAGCAAGTCGCCACAATCATGGGTTTACAACGAACATGGAAGGCCCACTCCTGTAAAATGCTATACGAGACATCATGGTACGAACTGCAATCCATTTTAGGTATGATTTGTGTGGTCCAAAGTCCAAACCCAATATTTATGCACTAATTCAGTAATTCTACTTATAAAAAGATCTAACAAATTATATTGATATTGATCTGGTCTTTAGAATGTTTCATACAGTAAATCACTATAACTCAGCAACCAAGTAGGCCTCCAGGTTATTTTTTCACTCATGCTCGATGGCTGCTACATTGTCATCTTCCCTTCTGTAGTTCAGGGTTCGAGGTTAGGAGAAAATTAAAAAGGAGTGAAGGGGTACTGGCAGTTGCGGAGTGCCAGTGCGACGGTAATAGATATTTAACAAAACAATTTTAATTCCGAACTCCAATGCCAAACAACAATAACCCAAAGGGGATGGAGGTAGACACCACTGAGGCCAAGGCTCATCGGTACAAGTGGAACAAACTGAACCCTGAATTTGACAATGATCCATATCTCACCCAATACCGATAATATTTGCATGGGAAGAATACTTAATTTAAACCATTAATTCTGTTTTCAACATTCAAATTATGCTTTTATTTAACTATTATAATTAAATATAATCCAAGTCCCAAAAACAGATCTATAATTATTGCATCCTATATAATACTTTTAGTATTACATAGCATATTAATCCATTTGACATCATGCAGAGAGCTTAACATTATTCAACACAATGATTAAAGGACCTTAAAAAGAGACCAAAAGAGAACCGATGGAGATGACACTCTAACTGTCAATCCTCAAGCAATTATAGCCGTAGGGGCAATTTGGGAATTACACATGAAACGATGCCCTGAAACCAGAGAAAATGATGAACAAAAGAACGCCAAGACTTTCTGGGGTAGAGACTAGCCTCGTATAACACCCAAGCAAAAGCACTACCAAAAAAAATGGAATAACAGCATTTTCATATTCAATAATATTATTATAAGCATTCAGTTTCCTCAATTCCTTAGAAAAGAATCTTGAAGCAATCCATCCTTACCTTGCAGTACAGTACATAACGTAATTGTATGAACACTAGAGTTTAAGGGATCCTAATCTACAACACTTTATTAACAAAGCAAACTGCGTTCTAAGGTTGAACATTGTAAAATACATAATATTTAATGGAGAGCAGTAAAATAATTATACACAAGAAGGACTACCCAACAGATCTAATTTCTCAACAGTGTTACTGTCGTTTTCAACAGATCTAATTTCCTCAACACAGTCTTACTGTCAATCCTTCGAGGTCCAAAATAAAGAGAAAAGAGCTAGCCGCATAAGCTCCCATTTTAGCAACTGGCCACTCTAAAAGCTGAAGGTGAAGTCCAAAAATAACAAAAACGAAAACTTGTCCAATTTTTAAAAGGGAAATGGGGAAGAAAGCTCAAACACGAAGACCAATGTGAGGATGGATCTGAGTGATAATTCTAATTCCAAAAAGGATCAGAAGCTATTCACAATTTCCAATATTGAGGGATGGTTTGTAAGGTTCCTGTTCTACTGGAAAAGCTCTCTTTAGTGATTATTGGTAAAAGAAAAGTTCACAAGGGCTTGCTACTGGAGCTTATTCTTTACCCTTATATATATTATTTGGGAAAAGGCGATGGATCAATTCTGATGTGACCCACACATCACAGTGTTGATACATCGTAAAAGGACAGGAAAATTCTAGTATAAACAAAGGTTCTTTGACCATCTGGTCCTTCCCTTCAAGCAAGCTTCCTTAGACCTTAAAGACAAATACGTTAGTGAAGCAAGTTTTGGGTGAGGACAACGAATGTCTTTTGATTTTCAGTTGAGCTAGAGTGAAGAACTTCAGCACTTGTTCTTGCACTTCTGCTTAGAGAAGCAGAAGTTTGACTGGACAGCTGGGCAGCAGAAAGCGAAACAGACCCAGTTTGGGAGAAAATCAAACCAGTTGAACTGCTGGAAGTGTTCCCAGAAGAAGACATTCTCAATGAATGGCAATTGTTTGTTGACCTAGAAATAAGCAACTCTGGGGATGAAGATAAAGGTAGACCAACAAGTGAAGACCCAAGTGGATAAGGAGCAACTGGCATGTCAATAAGAGACGAAGCCGATGGGTGTACCTGATTGTCCGCATGGGATGGTCAGTCTGCACAATGCCCCAAACTTGCAGTAACCATTTTGCTCGTAGAAGGTGCAAGCTTGAATTCCCTGTTCACCAAATATAAAAAACAGAAAGAGCAATTGCTTTAGAAAAGCATTCTTCATTGTATAGACACATCACTGCAGAATATGCAGATATCTCTCAGTAAAAGTAATTTACTAGCAAACAAATCAGGACAAGAAATGATAAAAGTGAAATGCAGTAAGGGAACATTAATACCAGTCAGCAAATTAAGTTCTAACCCATCCAAAACTATTAGCAGTCATGAGTGTCTTAACGGTTGTGGGATATAAACAAATCTCTTTTTGTGTATACACATAAAGATGTGAAACCATCCAGCAAACGTAGTTTCTAAGCATGTTTAAATGAGAAATGCAGCTCCTAAAGCGATCTTAGACAAAATCCTTAACACAAATTATTCGTTTTGACATTTCATTTACATGCTCAGGGACCCAAAACAGAAGAAAGAATAGAGTGAGAAAACTAGCAGTCGTGCAAAACATATTCGCAGCAACGGTTATTTTTTTTTACAAAAAAATTATCATTTTGTATATGCACACTAACCCTAGACGTGAAGCTGCAAAACCTTAATACACAAATATGCGGTATGAATCAATTCCCATCACCGAAAATCCTGTGAATAATTTATTCATAATTTACTGCAACTAAAAAGGTGCTCGCTTGGGTTGAGCTCAACTTAGGAACTACAAAATTCCCGCAAGATAAATTGATTACCAACTCCAACAATGACTACCAACCCAATTACAAGTACCAGGAGCATATTGATGGAATCCCTCAATACAAACAGTTAATGTAATATGGTCATATATCTTAGGCTGTTACTTTGACCATTAGTAAATTTGTTGATGCTGCAGCCACAATGTATGGAAAGAGCCAAACATCGGGAACTGCCTATGAGGAGACAGGAACGGGAACAAAGGGAAACAAGAGCAACATAAATGGATAATGATTTTATTTTGTCCTTTGTTCCCAGTAGCAACCGGGACCAAAAAGCTAGAACTCAAGTGGAATACAAACGCAGAATACAGTGCAGAGTCAAACAAAATCCTTATCTAATGAGACCATACTAATATTGCCATCAAACCGCTAGAAAAATCTATACTAATATTGAAATTAGCTAGAACTTTGTCGATGAAGGACTTTACACAGGTGGATGAAGCCAGATGACAGTATATTTTGACACCATTCATGAAATTATGAAAGTATATGAACATGAACCTATCTCAAGTCAGCATTTAAGTTGGGAATATCGAGGATCACAATTGTCTTTTTTTAATAATACCATGACCATACAAAGCTTCAGGTTCAAGTAATTAGGCGGACATTTTTTCTTTCTTTCTTTTTTCCTTGGAGAAGGCAGATCCTATCGTAAAGTGGGTATAAGTCCAACTATCTACTACCATGGTTCACAATTGCGGTCATGATGCCATTCCATTACTACAGCAGCCGTTACAGATCGGATCTCTGATGAGATACAACTTTAGATATAAAATATTATTTAATTATTTTTTAAATCATAAAAAAATTTAAAAATCATACAACATAAATATATAATTTAGATAACATAATATGAATTATTATATTAAAAAAATGCTAGTGCATTATTAAAACCTTAAAATAAATATATTATTATATTTTTACGATTTATAATATAGTATATGAAATTTTAATTGACATTTAACTTATACAATATTTATTTAATAATAGAATAGGTAATTATAAATAAAAATAACTCTTAATATTAATTTAATAATATTAATTTACTTAAATTAACTAAATATATTAAAAAATTATAATTTGAAGTTAAATTTATAAGACACTTATTTTATTTGACATCCTAAAAATAAAAATATTATAATTATTAATCAAAATAATTTATACAAATATAATAATTTAATACTTAATATCATTTTGATACTAATTAATTTATATTAATAATATTTTTATATAAAAATAAGATATAGAATATAAATTAATAGACATAAAATATATTAAACTATTTAATTATAATTTAAACATTAATTTTTAATTAATAATTTATATACAATTAATTATTAATTATGAATAAATATTTGTTTATTTTTATTATCTTCATCCAAAAAAGAAGAAAAATAGGGATAAAAATGTTATTTAGACAATTCATTACTAATATATTAGTTAATGTCATTGTCACAATTTAAAGTATAAATAACTGTCATTTATTTTATTCTCTTCTTCCCTGATTCTCGATGGCACCTTGAGGCTCATTGATTAATCTAAGAGAGATATATCTCGACTTGACTATTCACTTCGTCTGGTGGAGAGACTATAGCAACTTCTCGACTCGATGCTGATGGCAGCACTTTCAGAAGGGCAACGTGCTGATCATTGCTCATTTGTACTTGGGACATCATTACTGATGTCTATTAACCTCAACAACCACTATGATATGAAGGGAATGTTACTTCTGCCAGGATCCAACACTGATGGAATCATAATGTCAAGACAACTATATATTGCTCTTAAAGATCTTATATGTCCACAGAGTAAAGAAGGTTACACCGTCCTGGATCTCGGACTGGACCCTTCCGATACCATGATGGATCATCCGAGATTTGACCGACTCAGACAATACTGCGAACCATGTCTACTACTAACAATTTTAAAAGGACACCACTGAGGGAAGGAGGGATATCTGTAGTAAAACAAAACTAAGAAACATCCATATTCAAGTTGATTGGCCACTTTACACCCCAACACCATCCCAATAAAAGCATGTGCACAAGCCCCACAACAAACAAGCTTTAGATTGTTATTATTTGCATGCATGGTTGTAAAATTCATTACATGCTAGATGGTGCTAGACAATCAAGGTACCCACTAAATCTAGACAGTTTATAAGAGCATGCACTCACACGAATAAATTTGGATGATTTGGACGTAAAAAATCTAATCCTGGACATGTACTTAGAAAATTATAAGTAGGTTAAATATATTTTCATTTAACATTTGAAACTCAGTCAAACTCTAAAGCCTTCGATCTGTCAGTATTGTAAATTAAAATAGATAAATCACCATTGTCATACCTCATTAAATTTTGATACTCATCCTATATCTGCATGTTCATTTTTCATAAAATACTCATAAGGTTCCATGAATAAGAGTAGTTATTATTTTGATATTTCTAAGGGAAGTGGAGAAAAGGAGAGAACGAATAGAAGTAAGAGAATCAAAAATTAAAACTAGGAGATGGGGATTTGGGCAGCAGTGCCACAAATCAAGCAATCCCTCCCTCCCTCATTGATGCCATTAACAATGTTGATAGTCTAATGATCTTAGGCCCACTGTAGGCAGTAAGGGCATTGCTGTCGCCAGGCCTAGCCCATATTTTTCTGCACTATTCGTATGAGACAGCTAAACATCAAGAATAACTTCCCTCCTAAATAAAGTTCCTTAGCTTTATTATTCAAGGCTAATTGAGGACTATTTGAGGCAGCAAGAGCATTGTTGTTGCCACTCGCCAGCTAGGCTGCCGCCCATATTTTTAGTTCTATTTAAATCTGAAATCCTTGTAATAGGATTGTTTTTTTAAAAAATAAGAGCCTAGCTAACACAATAGAGACCCAGAAGGGCCAGAACCTTAACGTTTCACTGCCAAATTAGAGATTAGAGAGAAAAGGGCAGATGGAAAGAAAAAAAAAAGGAAGAAGAAGGGAGATCACAAAAAGAAAAAAAAAATATCTAGTGTACCATGGCAGTGAAAGCAGCTTCATCTTCTTCAACGACAGCATTATCTTCTTCCAGCAGATTGGGGTCATTGTCTTCTGTTTCCATTAGGGTTGCATTTCTTTCAGCAGTTGTATCATCCTCTCCCAGCAGCAGTGTTCGCCCTCTTCTTCTAGCAACATTTGTCTTCCAGCAGAGCAGTCATCTCCATCTGCTGCCTCTGTTGCTCTTGCTCCCTTACACTAATGTCTTAGTTTAATTTTTATATACACAACACATATAAAAACTGCCCTAGTGGTCTGTTGAGGCCAAAACATGTTGACCCACCGTGACCAGCTAGGCAACCATCTGACCCATTTTTTTAAACACAAATATAAATTTAATCTACACAATATGCATAAACAACCATTGTGTTGTGGTATTCAAAATCATTTTTAAAAAAAAAAACTGAAAACCGAATTTTTAATTGTTTAGTTTTAAATTAATTTGGTTTGGTTACAGATGTAGTGCTAATTTTATAATAAATTTGGTTATTCAGTTATATTCTATTTCTAAGAAAAATAAATTCAGATACCTGAATTAAATTTCAAATTTTAGTTATTTTGATTTTCAATTATTGTAAATTTTAATTTTCAATTATTTTAAAATTCAATTTTTTATAATTTATTTATAATTTGATTCTTCGATTAAAAACCGAAATACTTTAATTTGATTTTTTCAATTCAATAGTTTGGATTGGTTCTCATTCCTATTTTAGCAATCCAGTTAAGTTCTAGCCGAATAACCACCCTTAATTGAGAAAGTCTAAGCCTACTGATTCTTTTAACCAATGGAGTCCACTTTAGATTCACCAATTAAAATTTTTAACAGAAATTTGACTTTTGAGGATGCCAACACTAAATAGATCAGCTCTCTATTGTATTTTTGTATTGCTGCAGTTGAATTTGATGGTAAGCTCAGCAAGTTCATAGGTTAAGATAACCCTGAACTAGAGGCAACAAAAAAGATAAAAAGCTCATTTAAAATTAGACTTTTAATAATATTCTCTATTCTCTATTTTTGGAAAAAAGAATTGTTAGGAATGTTTGAATGAAAAGAATTCGTATATTGGATCAAATATAAATTTTCAATCTTTCTTGTTTCATATAGCCAATCCCATATTATTAGGATTGCCGCTTATTGGTTTGGTTTGATAATAATATTCTCTATTAGGCTAAGACAACTCAAAACACTAAGCTGGAACTATATAAATGACCAAGAATAAGTGAAGAACAAATAACTAAAAGAAAAAAAATAATATGAACAATACTTGGCCCCTCATAGCTGCCAACAGTATGGTGAGCGTAACTGCATGGCAAGGGGAGTAGGGTGGCATCAACAGTGGCTAAAACAATGCACTATTGTGGCTCCCTCCCCCTCCCCATGAAGCAAGTTGGTGTGTGGCCACTGCATCATGAAGTAGTGGTGACTTCAGGGTGGGTTTTTTATTTTGCACATGTCACATTGTGGTGACCAATAATTCCCATCACAAGGACCCAGTATCATAGCATTGCATTTTAAACCTATACATATGCGATAGATAAGCTTTGCATCTGGAGTATAACAGCACCATCTATTTCCATGAAATTTAAACGATCAGTTCAAATGCAGTTTATTGCCAACGTCTGATTTGATGGTATAAAATTTGACCATATGAACTGAAAGGGCGCATTTCCCAACTTCCTGAATTTGGTAAACTTTCTTAGCATTACATGTTCTTTTAATATATACATTTGAAATATATATATATATATATAATGTAATACTCTTACACTCTACTGGTCCGGTTTTAGAGCACGTCATATATACACACACATAAGTTGTCAAGATGCTAAAGCAACCTAAGGTGGTTGGGGGTGCTCAAGCGCCCAAATGATAACAAGACAACAAATGGACCACAATGTAATCTAATTAAAGTATCAGTTACATTTCACTACATCTTTACCAACACACAAGTGTTGTTTCAACCTTGTAATTCCTTCTCCCTTCCCCCAAAGAATACATTCAACCTTGTGTTTATTAGAAAGATCGAGCAAAATCATGACTTTTTATTGTCTTACATGTATGATCATTTTTTGAATAAGGGGATTGGTGACAGTTGATGTGTTAGTAGGAGGCGGCAAAGGATGCATCAATGACCAACAATATATCTATCATTAACCACTCATGGGTTAAACTACTCCTTGGTTTGTCTCGGCACCTGTCATGATTTTACTCGTGAAGTGACAAACTGAATATGCAAGAGCTGCAAGGGAAAGATTCTTGCGGGTGTGCATATGTCACCTAATTGGGGATTGTGTGATTTAAACCTTTGTTGTTTCTTTTGCAGGTGTAGTGTAGGTTATACCTGCAGGGATTTCAAACTGAGACTGTAAACAATCAGGAATGTTTTTTGTCAATGTGTCATATATATATATATATATACCATGAAACAATTATTAAGAAAAGAAAAGAAAAGTCCATCATTCCAACAATCCAGACTACATTATTCGATAAATTCAAAAAAATACCAAAAATAGTTTATAGTAATTACTAATTAGCACCAAACAAATTGAAACACAAAATCTCAAGAGCAAATAGTACAAGAGGGGGCACGAATGACAAATTACCAATTCATTGCCATTAGAGCATAAGGGAGAAGGAAGAACGCAACAAGGTTGGGGAGGAGACAAGAGGGGAGGGGATTGTGATGATTGTGGGCTAGGAGGAGACTCGATCATGTTATGAGCTGCTGCAGAGAATTAAGGAAGAAAAAAAAGGGCAAGACGTGTTTTTTCTTTCAAAGTGTCTGAACACTTGGACGTGTATGTGATGCTTTAACAACTGTGCCTGTGTGTAAGTATCAAAAGCTAAAGCAAAGCCTTAACAGATATGTAAGTGTGTGTATACACACACATGCTTTCGAATGTCGTGAAATTTAATAGATGCTCATAGTTTTTCATGCTTTTTCAATATATCCATTTGGTATTATTGTCTAGTTTTAACAATTGTGCACCGAAATATGATGCAGTTTAGAACGCCAGCCATGTTAACATTATGATAAAATTATAAAACAACATTATGTCACAAAGATAGTTTCCAAGCTTTTGCCAGAAGGCTAAAATCCACCAGTTAATTTAAATTTCTTCACATGAACTAAATAAAAATAAATATATAAGTTGAGCGTGTATATCTTAAGAGTGATATAAATAATGCACACAAACTGTGGATACAGGACTATAGACACAACAGAGAAACTCGTAGCAGGATCAGGGGCAGAAGGGGAAAAGCCACAGAAAACACTTACTGGCCGGAGAGGGAGACCCATAGGACTGTAGGTGCAATCTATCTTTGCTGCCAAATATTCAGGCGGATGATGAAACCTACAAGTTGATCCAAATTTACAGCCCCCAGTTTTCAAGTAGTACTGGCAATCAGGTTGGCCTGGTCTCTGTGGAAATATTGGTTGTCTGTGGCTAATACTCGAAGGGCCAGCAGAAGCGTGCAAAGGGGAATAAGGTCCAGTATGTGTGGATGTTGAAGAAGGTATCTGTGTCACTCCATACAGAGTAGGCTGATCCCCAGGGGACGGTACAGGGCTGACAGGTGCCTGTGCCAAATAAACCAGCACCACGTTGTAAGGGGCATAGACTTTCAGCACTATATCAAAACAAACAACTTATTCATAAGGCATAAGCCATATAAATAAGCCTTTAGCTTACCGAATAGGGAGCACCCCAGTTTGATATTGGAACCATGCCTGCGGGAAGCATCACAGGGCCATAAGCACCAGGCACATATGTCCCAGGTAACAATGGAGGCCTTGGAACCCTCCAATTGGTGGATGTTCCACCATACTGTTCAGCTAAAGGAACCGGTGGAGACTGCACCGTTGGATAAAAAGTAGGTGCAGATCCTGGCATTGACATGCCAGTTGGTTGGGGATGATGGAATCTACATGTTTTACCGAATTTGCACTGCCCCGTTTTCAAATAGTAGGAGCATTCTTTTTCACCCTGTTGATATGATACCACGTGAACTCTGAATTCAATTCTCGGTCAATGAATCAAATATTTGAATTGACAGAAACAAAGAGGCAAAGTAGAAATTCAAACCAGACGTAAAGGGTATCCATAGTAATTTAGTGGCACTTGACTTGCATGCTTTGGGTGATCAAATTTGCAGGACGCACCAAATTTACAGGTCCCAGTTTTTAAATAAAACTGAATTTTAAGCAACGATACAAAAGTAAGCTCCACAAAGTGTTTAAAACTTTAATCATATCAAAAATAAGGCGAGAAAAATATAACAATCAGGTGGCCCACAAACAACCATACAATGTTTTTCTTTTTAATCAGTTTGCAATATTTATAGATGATGCTGGAAACTTATATACCTGACAAGCAAGTTCGCCTGGCCGCTCCGGGTAGTCCCCTTCAAATCTTACAGCAGCCACAACCTGCACCATATAGTGTTGTTAAAACTACAAAATGATAAGTTTCACAATCAAGTTTTAAGCATATAAATCTGTTCCACAAACAACTAACAACACAAAAACAATCGCATCGTGCAAAATGGGAGAAAAAATAAAAATAAAACATCAAAATTCAAAACCCTTGAAGTCATCAAACTCAATGAACACGGTTGGGTTCAGTTATCATAGCGTAATGCGCAAGAGGTTACCGCGGTCCGATCACGCGGGTGATTGTACCGGCACCGACCACCAAAGCCACAGATCCCTGTCCGCATGTAGTAGCTGCAGTCGGACACGCCCGGACGCTCTGGGTACGCTTCCATGTTCCCTAACCCGAAACGCCGCACGGACTCTACGCCCTCCACGAAAGAACAAAGTTAACAAAACCTTAACCAAACACAAATCAGCGCAAACCCTAGAAACACACATTGCGACGGCAAACACCGCCGTGAAAACACGAAAATTTATGAGAAATGGAAATGCCAGGTGCATGAACCCACCTTCGAGGCCCGTCTCAGCCCCCATCGGGCTCCACTCCCCGTGGTGACCCGACCCGAAACCCTCTAGGCCAGGATTTCGTCCGTACAGCTCCATGTATCACTGTTCTGCTCCTGTACAAACGCGCCCAATTCGGCGGAGCGACGCGAGAGGAGATCAAATGAGCGAGTCGAGCTGCAATTGAAGGGACGGATGGCTCGATCCGGTGCTTGGACGAAGCAGAGAAGGACTCAGTGCAATGGAACCAGACAACGAACAACACACACCTACGCTCGCTCCCTCTCTACCTCTCTCTCTCTCTCTCTCTCTAACGGTCTGCGAAAGCGTGGAAAAGCGTTGCGCGAGAAAGAGGTCGAAGGGGGACACGGAAACGAGAAGAAATAAACTCGGTAACCGACACAGTAGTGGTCTTTCGAAATTACGGGATTGCCCCTCGGTTGAGCGATTCGAATCACGTTCTCGAATCAAGTAAACCCCGTATTCGCTCCGTTATTTTATCCGGATAAACTCCGATAGAATTGAAGCGGAACGGAGCAAAATGGTCAATCCCATCATTATATGTCAATAATATGTTAAAATTATGTCATTTTGATAATTTTTTAAAAATTTTTATACTGTAGTTTTGATTTTAAAAATATTAAAACGATACAGTTTTAATGTATTGTACCATACAGTGATTATAGAAGATCTTCATTCAATGAGTTTTGCCTCCCCCGCAACTAGGGCTGTAAACGAACTAAGCCGAGCCAAATAATAAGTTATTCGAGTTCGGCTCGATACTATTCATTAACGAACCGAGCCGAACACGAACACTAAATTACCATGTTCAAGCTCGTTCGTTGATGTTCGCGAACGGATTGTTAATGCTCACGAACAATTTGTGAACACTAGTTCACGAACAACGTTCATTATATCAACGAACTCGTTCGTGAACATTACATTTTTACATGTTCGTTTGTTCATGAATAGATTATTCGTTTGTTCGTTCGTAAACTTATACAAAAATTATTAAAAAAATTATGTTCGTTCATTCGTTCGTTCGTGAATTTATATATTTGTTCATTTGTTCGAAAGTTCGTGAACAAATATAATATAAAATATAAATATTATAGAAAAATGATAAATATAAAATGTGCTTATAATATAAAATGCACATATAAGAATATAAATAATTTTCACAATAAATTCTAGTACAACACGGCCAAAACAGCAACAATTTAATTCAAGTACAATACGGCCACAACAACAACAATAAGTTTTCCACAAATATTTTACAACATAGGCTCAAGCAAAAATTATACAGTGAGTAATTTAGCATGAATCCATCCCCGAGCAACAAATTACATATAAATAATTCTGCAAGAGCAATTTTTCATTCCCGAAACAGCAGCCTGAGTAGCTGCAAAAAAAAAAACAATGAGTTATCAAATCAAAGAACAATGAAAATGCCAGAAGAAAAATAGAAACTTCAAATCCTAGTTTATTACACTCTCAGCAACTTCAAATAAAAAACAGTGAGTGATCACCCCCACACTCACTTGCATAGATTTTTATTCTCTTCCAATAAATCCTAGTTTCTTACAATGCCAGCAACTTCAAATCTTATTCGTTGTTTCTTAGAATAAGATTTGAAGAAAAACATAAGGAAATGCAGGTGTGAAAAAAATGCCAGAAGAAATGTTGATCAAGTTGTCTCTCTCTCTCTTTTTGGTTTTTTCGCTTCCCAGCTAAGAGTTGTCCAAGGCAGAATTCAAAAAGTGAGGTAGAAGAGATGGAGAAACCTATGATCTGGTGCCCAAGTTATAGTATTTCCAGCTGAAAAAGGCTGGAAAATGGAAGGCTGAGATCAGAATATATACCCAATTGTCCAGACCCATTGCACAACAGGAAGGTAGGGATAAAAAAATGAAAGGCTGAGTTTCTAACTCGTGCTGTGTGTTCCTCTGTTATATAAACAAGCTCAAGCTGTCATATGTGCTCTGTGTTTGACTGCAAAATTGAAGATTTTTTTGATGGATTAAATGTTTCATAAAAATCCCCCAAAAAAAGCTATAATAGAAAAAAAAATACCCAGAAAAACATATATGTACTTACAGAGACATCTTTTTAGTTAATCATTCATCAAGATAGAAAAAACTCTTTAACTTCATCCTTAATTTGTCCAAAATATAACAAACATAAACATAAGTTCATATATGAGTCAAAATCATAAGCAAACATAAGTGAAATGTAAATGCTATATATGAAACTTACTTTAATTTTTCTTTTAATTCCATACAAAGACTAAAACCAATCCTCTCCGCACAATAGAACTTGAATAGTTTTGGTTCCCAATGATGCATGATAAGTATCAATTACTCTACCACCAGCACTAAAAGTTGCTTCAGATGCTACTGTAGTGACTGGAATAGATAAAATATCACATGCCATCTTTGATAAAATCCAATACTTGAGATTATTTGCCTCCCACCAAACCAAGGCATCAAAAGTAGAGTCCTTACAAATTAAAACACCTTCATCTAAGTATACATCAAGTTCTGATTTTACATTTTGTAATGTATCTACATTCCTAATGAAGTCATCAAACTTAGTTCTACCACTTATGATAGTCTTTAGCTGCCCACCACTACTGCTGCCACTGCAATTCAAGTTCCTAATGCTACCAAAATTTGGCATATTATTTTGATTATGACCCACAACTTCTTTAATTGTGTGTGAAGCAACATAGGAACTATAAAGGTCACCCAATTTACTTCTAACCACAAAAATATGAGTAAGAGCTTCAAATTGAGGATATATCATGGGAAAACAAAATTCAATGAGTTTCATTTTATTCCTTGGATCCAACACAACTGTAATAGAGAGTAAAAGATTGCAATTACCCCAATACTTATCAAATTTGATCTTCATTTTCATTGCCATTGATTGCATGAAAGCACTCCCATAAATAGCCTTTTCGTCTAAAACCTCCTTTATCCTCCATAATTCAGGTAAAAATAAATTAGATGTTGGATACTCGGTATCTATTAAAATATATAAGATTTTTAGAAAGATAAGTAAATCATCAAATATATACAAAAATTATAAATCATATTAGAATCAAATATAATGAAAACATAAAAAAAGGTAAATTTACATACCAGAAATCAACTTTGTGACTTCATGAAAGAGAGCTAAAAAACTGCACACGTCATCAGCTTTTTCCCAATCCTCTTCAATTGGTAAATAATTATAATTAACATGTTTATCTTTAAATCTTGGAAAAACAACCTGAAATTCTAATGCTGATGACAACATGGCAAAGGTTGCATTCCACCGAGTACAACAATCTAACACAATCTTTTTGGCTGGTAGCTTCAATTGGGTAGCAATTTATTTAAAACTATTAAGGCGTGCCTTAGAAGCCCCCAACAAATCTTACACTTTCTCGAACATTTTCAATAATATCCTTAATATCGGAAAGACCATATTAAACTATGATATTGAGAACATGAAACAAGTCTCCATTCAAATCAAATATTCTTTGAAAGAGCAAATTTTGTTTGACTAAATTCACACAAACTTCATTATATCTAGCATTATCAACTGTCATTGAACACACTTTATTTTCAATACCCCATTCTTGAAAACACTTGAAAAGAGCATCAGCAACTGCTACCCCAAAATGTGGAGGAGGAACATCAACAAAACTCAAAACTCTTTTATATAATTTCCAATCCTTCCCAATATAGTGACTTGTCACAACCATGTATTGAATTTGTTGACCAGACTTCCATAAATTAGTTATGATACTAATTCGCTTAATCTCTTGCAATTCACTCATCAAGCTTTTTTTTTCCAACTCATCTTGTCAAACAATCTTGTTTTGCTGATGCACGCGAGATTTTTTGGTAATGTGGAGTGGCAGTTCTCATAAACACATTAAACAATTCATACTCTGCAAAATTAAACGGTAACTCATGAACCATAAGCATATGAGAAAAAACTTCCTTTACCCTCGCTTGATCATACCTGAAGTTTTGAACTATGTTTGCACTTCCAACTTCAGTTTGACCTGAATTAACAACAAGTTGAAGTTGACCCTTTCCTGTAGCAACTTTTTTGGCAACACAAGTCTTTATATGTCTCAATAATTGTGTAGTAGTGCCAGTCCGATGCATAGTAAGATCCTCATTGTAATGATTACACTTTGCCTTCTTAGTATCATTTGGAAGAGTTACTAGAGTAAAATCTTCCCAAACTTTGGAAATTGTCTTTCTTTTCTTCTTCCTAAATGGGTTTTCTTCATCTATCTCTTGGACCTCTTCTTGCTCTTGAGTTTCAAGCCCAACATTAACCTCTAATTGCACATCATTGCTATCTATGTTGCTGCCAGATGCCAGACCATTCATGCTGGCCTATAATCAAATACATATAATAATTAGTATACACTGCAGCATCAATGTAAAAAACAAATAGCTGGAGTAACTTATACACAATCAACTAAAAACAAAGCATGTATAGGCCAATTTGGTCAACCATCAATGTCAAATGATAAATATTTCAAACTGCATATTATATATATCCAATTATCTATAAACAGAATTCAAACTCAGAATGAATACTCCAAACTTATGTAGTTGTATCCAATTGTCTGCATTTAACTAGAAAACATAATACTAAAGAAGGTTTAATAGAAATAAAATTGAGTATCATAAAATAAAATCCTTCAAAATATAGTCTAAACTAGACTTTTCGTGGACTGCATAAACTGGAGACATTTTTTGTTTGTCTACATCTGTCTGAAGATTTTGTGGACTGCATAAACTGCATAAAAGATTTCATGGACTGCATAATTTTGGGTAGGATCAAGGAAGGTCATAGAGCAAGGGGTTGAGCGGCAGTTGGCAGGGAAAGAGAGAGGCGGAAGAGAGGGAAGGGTGGGATCTTGACAGGGTCAGGCAGAACGGAAGCTGATGGCCCAGGAGGAGAAAGGCTCGATGGAGATGGCAAGCCGGCCGTGTAGCAACAACGCCTGGACCAGGGACTGTTGGATCGAATAAAGAAAGAGAGAGACGGATCGAGGAATTGGGGCTTACGCTACCCTGGATCTTCTTTGCGTCTGTACGTACGCCCCCATCGGGTTCGGCCTCCACACCACGAAACTTGATAGTGGCACGATCGTAAGCCCTGATAAATCGATAACACAAGCAAACCACATCACAACGAAAAATCAAGAAACCGATCACCTGATTGAAGCCGTAAAAGGCAGACCCGGTCGGAGGCACAAAGCCAGAAACGGACACTGGAGTCGTGGAGAACATATATCTGTATGCAAGGGCCAGAAGACGAGCCAAGGTCCTAGTAGAACGTCTACGATCTGAGTGCTATAATACGTTTAATTATTTTACAGTGTTTGAAACGGAATTTGAAACATTTTTACATATTAAAAATGCTGAATAACATAGATCGATAACATAGGGTGCAAATTGATGATTTGGGTCTAGATCTATGGCGGAGAAGTGTAAATCCATGGCGATAGGTGTAAATCCATGGCAAGTAATGGCGGATATGTGCAGATAGATAACAAGTGAGTGTAAATTGGCATCCTCGATGACAAAACAAAGACAGAAAACTATAGCTGTGGTGATGGAGTGAGTTGAGATGACAATTTTGAGAGACAAACATACATGTAAACATCAAACATCACATCTAAATTTTTTACCCGATTAATACCAAACAATAAATAACTACAAAATTAATTCATATAATTAGATAACAAAATAAGAAATATAAAATAATTAAGAACATAAATAAATATTTACCATTGATGAATTTAAAGAGAATATGGAAGGATGTTGATGGTGATTAATGGTTGTCTTAAGATATGAGAAGAGAGAGTTGCACATCGTGAAACTGACATAAGATGAAAGTATGGGAGGCGCAGCTGTTGACTGGATGTAGATTAGCTGATTAGGTTTTTCAATATCACAAGATTCACGACACGACAGCTAAGCGCCGATAATTATTAATTTAATTTTTTTATAAAAAATTTATAAATAATACGTGTTCACGAATATATATTCACGAACAATGTTCACGAATGATGATTATGAACGTATGTTCGCGAACGATGATTACGAACATATGTTCGCGAATGATGATTACGAACGTATGTTCGCGAACGATGATTACGAACATATGTTCACGAACGGTGTTTACGAACGTTGTTCGTGAGCATAAACAAGCCGAACACCATCTTGTTTGAGCTCGTTCGTTTATGTTCACGAACAAAAAAAATTCGTTCACGAACATTGACTTTTTTAAACGAACGAACATGAACGATTTTTTATCAAATCGAACGCGAGTTTGTTCATGAACGTTTAGTTCGTTTACAGCCCTACCCGCAACCAAAAAATAGCTACATTTCTTTCAAGTATATTTGGATGGCTTGGGCTTTGGTGGATATTTTTTAAAAAAATACACACACAACACAACAATGACATTTCTCTTTATTGGCGTCCCATCGGTATATATCAAATTAAATTTGACAGATAAAATTATTATTTTATATCATAATACATTAATATTAGTAATGTTAAATTCAAATTTATTAATACTCGAACTCAATTCTCAACTTGACACTTGAATGGAATAGTTTAATTTTAATCAATTTTAAAAAGATTGTTTGGATTTTCAGTTGTTTGTCAACTTGAAATTGTCATTTTGTCAACATCCATCCCTCATGCCCTCGAAGAGACCAAGGACCTATGGATTCTATGCATGTCCAGTGTGACCTCGTTGCTTTGGATCTGTCATCCCTGTGAGGGCATGACATGGGTGGTGGGTAGAGGCACAAGGATGGACGTGCAACTCAAAGGTGGAGCTTAATAGTGGATCTGGTTATAAGGAGCTCGATGGGGAATCTGCAGTGGCGGGTGGAGGGTTAGGAGGGCACAACTCATATGTGGAGGGCACAACTCATATGTGGAGAGTCATTTCAAAAAAATTATAATAAAAATTATTATTTTAATAAAAATAAAGTTAAAATGAATAATATTATTGGAGTTAGAAGAAAAAACACTCTTCGCAAATAAAAAAATTCTCTATATGTAGAGATAAAATACATATCATTGATAAAGATGTTCTTATAATGGCCAATTTAAAAGAATACTCAATAATATAATTTTAAAATCTAACTTTATTCCTTAAAGCTCAAAAAAATATTATTATAAAATGATCAAAATTTGATACATTTAAATGAAAAGACAAACTGAATAATGTATCCATTAAAAAAATATCTTAAAACTAACTACAATTAATAATTATTTGAAATGAAAATGTGTTCAAAGATAGTTTTATTTTTGGTGGATCATTATGTGTTGTAAGGTAATTATGTGTCTGATGGGTCATAATGTGTCATAAGGTAATTTTAAGTTTAAAGCATGTTTGATAAACTTGATTTTTATTTTTAAATTAAAAATCAAGCTTTTACGTAGTTACCTTAAAATTGAGTGATCACTTGCTTGACTGTATAATGTAATGTGCGTCATTCATACATACATGAGGTTTCCGACTTAGGGGTGTGCATTGTCACGCCCCCAATTCCAAGAATATAGAGCTGGGAACATGATTTACTCTTGCCTATACTTGAAGGGTCAAGGGGTTAGTGACAACCACCGAAAGAAATACAATCATGAGTGTTGTCTCACTCACAAACTAGTACAGTCCTACATCAAGGTTAATCATATACTTTTCCATCCACCATCATGCATACAATATGCCAAACAATCATATATACATCACATCACAAACAGGTGTGCATATACAACTGTCCACGGATCCATGTCCGGGATACAACACATAAGCAATACAGAATACAGTATTATATCATACATCAAAGTAGTGGGCATGTCTTCCTAGAAGAAAGTCCTTCACTAGCCTTAACAACACCTGAAAGTTAAACAACAACAAACAACCACAAAAATATTAGGGGTGAACCATAAGCTCAGTAAGTGACTTATAACTCTACACCCTACCATACAATACATGCTCAATGCAGAACCAAATAAACAATAAATATCAGGACTTAGCTTGAAACAAACCAAAATTCGAGAACGGATTCTTAACTCAAAGCATCCAACTCTCACGACAACTCTCACAACATATTGGTGCAATCACTTAGTGTCAGGGGATAGGTATTCCAGTCCAATATCGCCACTGTGCAAGACACGGTGCTCAATCACACCAGATTGAGAGGACTTTTGATATTATGGAACACCTTCCCGAAGACAACCAAACTCTGACACCCTCATAACATCTCAGGGGCCTCTACCACCTGTCATCAGAAGTCTCACAAGATCACATAGGACATCCTATCTACAAAAAGACTCGGCATATCCCCCATAAGCACACATCAGGACCACTAGCTAAAGGCACACATGCCAGGTTACTCATAATCACACCATGGCATCCTATCCATATCTAGTGTGATTATGAGTTACTTGGCCCGTGTGCCCTGAGCTGGTGGTCTTGATGTGTTTATAGGGGACATGCCGAGTTTTTTTGTGGATAGGATGTCCTATGTGATCTTGTAAGACTTCTGATAATAGGTGGTAGAGGCCCCTAAGATGTTGTACTGGTGTCAAAGTTTGGTTGTCTTCGGAAAGATGTTCCATGATATCGAAAGTCCTTTCAATCTGGTGTGATTGAGCAGCGTGTCCCGCACAATTGCAATATTGGACTAGAATACCTATCCCCTAGCACTAGGTGATTATACCAGTATGCTGTGAGAGTTATTGTAAGAGTTGGATGCTTTGAGTTAAGAATCCGTTCCCTGATCTTGGTTTGTTTTAGGTTGAGTCCTCATGTTTATTGTTTATTTGGTTTTCCATTGAGCATGTATTGTATTGTATAATGTAGAGTTATAAGTCACCTACTGAGCTTATAGCTCACCATACTGTTTTTGTGGTTGTTGTTTGTTGATATTTACTTTTTAGGTGTTGTTAAGGCTAGTGGAGGACTTTCTTCCAGGAGGACATGCCTACGACTTTGATGTATGATATAGTACTATATTTTGTATTGCTTATGTGTTGTATCCCAAACATGGGTTTGTGGACAGTTATATATGCATAATATTTGTGATGTGATGTATGTATGATTGCTTGACATATTGTATGCATGATGGTGGATTGAAAAGTACAAGGTTACACTTCATGTAGGACTGTACTGGTTTGTGAGTGAGAAAACACCCGTGATTTTATTTCTTTCGGTGTTTGTCACCAACCCCTTGACCCTTGAGGTGCAAGCAACAAGAAGTCATGTTCCCAGTTCTAGGTTTTTGGAATCGGGGGCGTGACAAGTTGGTATCAGAGCATAGGTTTAGTGGACCTAGGCTGCTGAATTATGGGTGTAGGGTACTTGGGATTTCTTGTACTTGTATGTGAACTCTGACATGAGTGTTGCCATGGTGGCATGTGGCTATGATAACTGAGTGTTGTACTTTGGTGCCGTGTACCCCAATGGGTGGTTATGTTATGTACATGTTTTGGATATCATGTGCATGTGTATAATATAATTATAGGTACCTTTATAGTGTGTTGTGTACCTATGGGTCGACTTATTATCTTGTGATGACTGTTTGTGCTAGCGGTGCTAGTTCATTTGTTATTTGTTTGGGTGGCCAATTTGTTAGTGTTAGCACTTAGGAGGAGTATCTGAGGCTGCAGATTCTCATGGTAAGGGTAAGTCTAGCTCAAATTGTAATGATCCATGTTTGGGGTTCCGGTAGTTAACTATGTGATGGAGTGCACATCGAGAGATGTGAATATCAGTACGATGATGTATGCATCAAATAAAGCGTTTTGACTGTGAGTAGGCCTGATTCGGAGTCGGAGCCCCGAAAGGCTAATTTTAGGATTTTGTGGTGTGGTCAGGTGACTTTGTATTCGATGCCTTATTTGGAAAAACAAACCTCAGTACAGTGATGTACTCATCAAACGAAGCGTTTTGACAGTAATTGGGCTTGATTTGGAGTCTGGACCCTGTGATGGTAATTTTGATATTTTAACGAATTAAATGTGCGAAATATAAATAGGGCAATGAAGAACAAAAATCCCTAATTTTCATACGTGCTTGCCTTTCTAGAGAGAGAAAGAGGAGAGGAGAGAGAAAGAGAAGGGAAAAAGCGAAATTGACGATTCGGAGCTCAAATTAACCAAAGTCGAGGTAGGGATTCGTTCTTCTCACTCCTATGTTGTTGATTATGCTTGCTAGAGTAGCTAAAACATGTGAATTAACTCCCAATTCGTGGAATTAGAAGTATGAACCCTAGAGTTTGAGAAACTCTTTTTATGTTGTTTTGGTATGAATTGATGTTGTTTTTGTAGCCTAAGATGGCTAAGATGAGTTAGAAAGCTATTTGGGGGATGAATTAGTGCTTAAAAATGGAGATTTAACGAGTATAATTGGGTTTTGAGATGAAATCAGGAAGAACACAGTTGACGGTTCGCGACTGGGGAACTGCTCGAGGCTAGCTTTAAGCAGAGCCTCGAGCAGGGAGCCTCGAGCATGTTGCTCGAGCTTAGAGTGTCGAGCAGTGTCGAGTAGAGCTTCGAGCAAGGTGTCTTGAGCAGTTAGACAGTGCAGTTTCCAGTGTATGTTGCCAGAGTACCTGGACCCATTTACAGTGTAACTTAAGTATAATACTTAAATGTGGAGAGACTTAATGGTTACAATGTAAATAGCGAAATACCCCCCATTTGGATTCAAAGAAAAATACTATAAAATTAAATTCTCACTCCTTCAAAATGTGAAAAATGGGATTTAGTGTAAAATCTCATAAATATGCAGTTTTTCATAATGGTGACTTTTTGGAAAGTGGGGTTAGACCTCTTAGAAAAATTCCCAAAAATCAGATTATCTCAGTTATGGTATGAGGAGCCAATGTTGGGACTTTTTATTTCAAGAAAATAGCTTCTACAAAAATCCTCTCTTTTAGTCAAGACATGAGGATAGAGTTCTGAACTCAAGTGGTTATGTGGACCTGTGAGGTTACCTTGGTAAGCCTATGAGGATACTATTGAGGGCCTGGGAAGTGAGAGGTGTTTCGAGCCTAAGAGCCTATTGTACCTGAGAGGTAATACAATAATGTACCTGAAAGTTAAGGCAAGGCCTAAGGTAATACTGTACCTAAGAGTTAAGGCGGGGATTGAGTTAATACTATACCTAAGAGGTAATGTACCTTAGAGGTAATAGAATATTTTGCTTGAGAGGCAATGCTATGCCCGAGGGGCAATACGATGCCTGAGAGGCCATACTATGCCTGAGAGGCAATATTGTGCCTGAGAGGTAATATAGTAATGTACATGAGAGGTAATATAGTAATGTATTTGAGATGCAATGTACCTGAGAGGTAATATAAAATATTGTGCCTGAGAGGCAATGCTATGCCCGAGGGGCAATACCATGTTTGAGAGGTCATACTGTTCCTAAGAGAAAATACTGTGTATGAGAGGTAAGACTGAGCCTAGTGAGGCTGTGTGATGAAACTATTGTGGCTGGTTTGATGCTATGGTTTGGGTCATGATGGCTAAGGTGTCGAAGGGCGGTGAGGGTGGCCGACACTATGAGAGTCTCATGGTATGTTGACTGTTATGGTTATGGTTAGCTCGTATACTTACGTGTACTGTATGGGACCTTTGGGTCTGTTGTGATATGTTATGCTCGCTTATATACCTATGTGTGAGATCTATGTGACATTTGGGACTCTTAAGTCCATGTGAGATGCCAATTGTACCCGATGGCATATTCGGTGGTTGAGTTTGAGCTGAGATGAGCTCATTGCAGATGTACCCTTATGTGGATATGATAGGTGGCTAAGGCCCCTCTTGGTTTGTGATGTACCCTGTTGGGTGAGACTCCGACCTGATGAGCTTGTTGTGTTGGTATGATCCTGTTAAAGATCATGGACAAGCTGTCCTAATGGGGACATGCTATGCCCTGAGGTGCTGTGGATCCTATTTAGGATTATGGTTGATATGTTGTATCCTTGTGTAGATAGGATAGGCTATCCTGCTGATGTGATTTGTTGATAATTCTATTTTGGATTGTGGGGAAACATACCGAGTTCTGATGATGAAAGGATATCTTGGTGTAATATTGTATTGATGGGATGTTGTGAGGCTTCTGATGACAAGTGGAAGAGACCCCTGAGATATTATTCTGGCGTCAGAGTCTGTTTGTTCTCAGAAAGATGTTTCATGATATCGAAAGTTCTCTCAACTCAAGGTAGTTGAGCGGCGTGTCCCGCAGAGCGGCGGTATCAGATTGGAATACCTATCTCTTGGCACTTAGTGATGGCACCAGTACGTTGTAAGAGCTGTTTGGAGAGTTGGAGGTTAAAAATAAGAAATTTGTTCCCTAATTTTAGTTTGCTTCAGGTTGCGTCCTAACGTTTGTTTTATGTATGGTTATGCTTTGAGCATGTATTGAGTGGAGGGTGTAAAGTGATAGGATCCCTACTGAGCTGTGGTTGCTCATCCCTCCTGTTGTGTTTGCTTTTGTTTGTTTCAGGTACTTACAGGAGCTAGAAGGTTCACCAGAGGTGGAGGACTTGTGTGTGTCTCTTTGTTTTGTTGGATTAGGAAAACTATGATGTAACCTCATGGGGGAAAGAACATGTATGTATGTGTGTTTGTATTGTGATTTGAAAAATGATATTTCTGTATTTGTGTGATATGGTTTTTGGGATGGCACCCGTGCTAAGGTCCCTTTCTCGGTGTTCTTACTAACCCCTTGTTTCTTCAGGTGCGAGCATGGAAATTCACTACCCGGTTTCTGCGGGCCGAAAAGCCGGGGCGTGACACAAATGGTGAGCAGGGTGTTATGCGTGTTGCATGACACGATGTAATCGGTGGCCAAAGGTGTAACTCGCCTTTTATCCACCTAGTAGGCAAGAGGTTGAGTTAAACGATACCACATAGATCATCTCAAATAAACACAACAAATATTCACAAGGCAAACCACATGTATTTATTATATTCAAATCTCTTTTACACTATTTCCTCATTAGGGTTACATTAGTTTCCTCAAAATAACATAATATGAAAAGCAACAAAACAATAAACTCGGTCTTCCACCTTGGCATTCCACCTAACGCTTGTAAGCTCCTGAAAAGAAACAATTCACAACAGGAGGGGTGAACAACTACAGCTCAGTAGAGATCATGTCTTCCTGACCCATCTCATGCTCCTAATATCTACATGTTGAGTGTGCATGTGCAGTGTTGTGGCAATAATACCTAAACAGTTTATAATCAGCATTTTCACTTCATGGTCCTCATAAACAAAACAATGTATGAGTAAGCCACACAAGCAATCATAACCACAGCCACACAGGCTACCGCAGCTATACGGGCTACCACAGCCACAACCACATAGACTACCACAACCACAATTCCACATAGCACAATTTCAAGCACAACACAATAATACATATCAACAACACATCAAATAAACACATGTATTCAACATTCATCACACCAGCTATAATTAGATTATATCCACATAGTACGTTCTCGACCACAACGCTTCTATAATTGTCAAGGTTTCCCACGAGACTTTACCACAGAACTACCACGAACGAACGCGACCACGAGACGAATAGCAAACGGACACTCTAACTGCCTCCATGATCCACTACCACGAAATGAACCCGTTATCCCCACTAACCCCAGACTCATTAACACCCACAAGCATAACATGCCAAAGAAGGCCAACATTCATATAGGATATCAGACCTATATGAATTTATACACACACACATATCATTTATCTTAAGAGAGGTACAGAATCTTCAAACTCGGTCGTGTTAGGGTTTCGACTTGAAGGATCTTCCTTGCTCTTTGCCCTATTCTGATAAGCGTCTTTCAACCCCCCCCCCTCTCTCTAACGACTTTAAAATAATACCAAAACCCTAAAATCGTGAAACAGAAAAACATATCAAAAATATGCTGTCGTAGGGTCGATATCGACCAAAAACACTCGGGATCAACCACATCGACCAACTATTCTCGTGTCAACCAAACACCTACGTCGACCAATTTCTACATCAAGCAATGTCGATCTACAGTTGGGTCAACCATGTCGACCACGTTGACCGACACACATGGGAAAGCTCTCGAGAAACTGCTAGGTCATTTTCGACCACACATCGACCACTTACCATGCTAGGTCGATCACATCGACCACTCCCACATTGACCAAGGCTACATCGACCTGGTCTTCACATGAAAATTCATCTTAGCTTCTTCAAAATAATTTGACTTCCAAGGCGTTGCTCCAGAATCCCCGCAAGGGGCACTGGCCCCTTGGCCCCTGCTTGCTAACCGGGTAGCGAAACCCTCATCGAGGTGCTGCGCCCTCAGACTCCCGCTAACCGTTTGGATAAGAGTCCTTGCCCAAACGCACAAATAACTAACTCCTCAAATCCCAAACATGGGTCATTACAAGAGGTCACGTACGATAGCCTGAGGCCAGCGAGCGAATTAAGGATATCTTTGAGAGTATTCAAGTGCTTGAGAAGTTGAGAGTTTGCCTGGTAACCCATTTTCTGGTTGGGGTGGATCCCATAGATGGTGGGAGTTAGTGAGGTGTCTCATGGTAATCCTCTCTTGTGGTTAGTGTTGGACTCCATTTTGTCCGGGTTAGACATACTAACCCCATTTGGTGTATATACCTTTTTGCCTATGCCATATACCTTATTGAACAGGTCCTTAGAGATTTCCCGCGATATGCACAAGATGGATGCATTGACGCGAACCGAGAAGCCCAAAATGGATGACAATTGCTACAAGTCCCCGAAGTACCCCAAGACCAATACCATGGGATAAAGGAGGAAATTTGGAGGATAACGCACTTGACTGAGCTCAATTCTAATTTCAAATGAAGAAGTTATGGCCAAAACAGCTTTCGTTGGAAAAAGTCAAACTTGCCAAAAGACGGTCAATGCCCCTGGTCAAACTGTCCGAAGAAGTGATCACGCGAAACTCTCCAAAATGTCTATTTAGGCGAATACAGGTCTTCCAAAACAATCCCTAAAAGGTCATCCATCTTTGCATTTTGGGTGAGGGTAAAAAGGTAATTAAAAGTTAAAAAAAAAACTTTGGGGTTAACCGTTGACCGTTGACCTTCGACCTGCCGACACTTCGACCCATTGACCTTCGAAGCCTCGAAGACTCGTAGTCTCGAAGCCTCGAAGCCTCTGTCATGCCCCCAAATTCCAGGGAACCCGGAACTAAGAACATGACTTCCCCTTGCCCACACCCGAAAGGTCAAGGGGTTGGTGACTAGCACCAATAGAGATTACACCGCGGGTGCTGTCTCAAATATGCAACCCTGTACAGTCATACATCAAGGGTAATCCTGTACTTTCCCATACATCATCATGCATACAATAAGTCAAACAGTCATACAGACATCACATCACAAACAATATGCAAATACAACTGTCCACGGACCCATGTCCGGGATACAAACATAAAACAATACAGAATATAACTGTATCATACATCAGAGTAGTGGGCGTCCTCCTGGAAGAAAGTCCTCCACTAGTCTCGGGTCACACCTGAAAAAGGTAAACAACAAGTAGGGGTGAGCGACAAGCTCAGTAGGTGACCCCAACACTCCACATCATGCAGACATACAAGTCTATACTACATGCTCTGTGTACTCGTGCACTGTGTAGTATGCACAATCATCAGGACTCAGCATGCAAACAAACATCAGGACCTAGCCTGCCCACACAGGACAGCTTGTCCACGATCCTCAACAGGATCCCAGCTCAGGGCTCTCAGCCCTACCACAGCGCTATATGCCCGGACATAGTCGCCACACCGGCCTGCCATTGGCGCATATGCCTGCCACGGCACAGCGCAATATGCCCGGCCATAGTCGCCACACAGGCTTGCCATCGGCGCATATGCCTGCCTCGTCAACCACATCGCACCATCGGTGCATCACGGTGAGAACCCAAACAAGTCACGGAGTCCATGCCCCAATACCTCACACCAACATACTAACATGAGTATGGCATGTCATTCTCAACATTTCCTTTAAAACTGTAGCCAGTCTTCACAAGTAAATCCTCAATCCTTGATTTATGAAGGAAGTACCCATAGCAGCTATTTTCTTGAAATCAAAAGTCTCGGCATTGGGTTCCCATATCATAAATAAGATAATCTGATTTTTGGGGATTTTTCCGAGATGTCTAACCCCACTTTCAAAAAAATTCACCACTACGAACTTTTGGGTTTTTCCGAGATTTTACACTAAATCCCAATTTTCACATTTTGAAAGAGTGGGAATTAATTTTTCTAGTATTTTTCTTTGAATCCAAATGGGGGTATTTCGTTATTTACATTGTAATTTAAGTATAGTACTTAAATATGGAGAGGCATAATGGTTTACAATGTAAATGTCCAGTGCAGTGCACTGCTGCGGATCACTACTGCGGAATGGATGCTACGGAACCACTGCTGCGGAGCAATGCTACGAAAACACTGCTGCAGAGCGATGCTACGGATCACTGCTGCTGATCCGGACTACTGATCCGGACTATCGATCCGGACTAATCCTCCTGGACTAACTGCTCCTGGACTACTAATCCGGACTACGAAATCGCTGACTCCATAGTCGCGACTCCACAATTCGACCACGAAGCTGCTGACTACGAACTTCGACCTTTCAGTTCGCCTAGGGTACTGTTCATCATCGTTTTTGGCCTGATTTTCATCTGGAATCAACCCAGCAACCCTCCAGGCACTCACAAACACGCGTTTTACTAAACAGTGTACCAAATTACGTACCCAAACTGATATAAATCAGTTCTTAACCACAAATTTTATGCTAAATCATCAGATCTAACCCCAAAATTGGGTTTCCCCCAAAACTTAGGGTTTATGCTCAAATTCATAATTCATGATAAATTCACGCATATTTCAAGACAGAATCGAGATGAGAGGTTCAAGGACACCTACCTGGAAAGGTTTATTTGCGATCCACGAGCTCCAATCGCCCCAAAATCGCCAAGTGAAGCTCTTCACGCTCTTCACCTCTCTCTCTCTCTCTCTCTCTCTCTCTCTCTCTCTTGCTCAAACAAGCATGCACCAATAATTGGCAATTAAAGAGATAAGGCAGTTCTTAATTATATATATATATACTATTACCAATAATTGGCCTCCCAGCAATAATTGACCCGAACGCAATAATTGACCTCTCGAGGTCACGAACTCCAAATTGAGTCAAACTACAGTCAAAACGCTCAAAATGACGAGCACAACACTAAACAGATATTATTACACCCAAAAGACTGCCCAAACGCAAAGTCAACCAATAAACCCCGAAAAGTCAACAATCGTGTCAAACGAGACCCCGACTCGGAATCGGGCCCAAGTACAGTCAAAATGCTCACATCGACGACTACACTACCGTCCAGATAGTCGCATTCCCATAGGATGGCTATCTCTCAAAACTATCCAAATACGAGTCTTTATAGCCTCGAAGACTCGAAGCCTCGAAGCATCGGAGATTCAAAGCTTCGAAGCCTGTAAACCTCCGACCTTCGACCCTTCGACCCTTGACCTTCGAACCCTGTGAGCCTTCGACCCTTCGACCCTGCCGACCTTTGACCTGCCGACACTTTAACTCGTGGACCTTCGACCCTTCGCCCTTCGCCCTTTTTGATCTTCGACCCGATGACCGTTGACCTTTGATCTGCCAACACTTTGATCCGTTGACTGTTGACTTTTGACCCACCGAAATTTCGACCCACCGAAGCTTCGACCCTGCGGACACTTCGACCCTGCCGACATTCTGACCCTTTGACCTCTGACCTTCACTGTTTGGCCCCTCTCGCTGGCTTTCCCGCTGGCTGCTCCCGGGATGTGTTTTTATTTGTTGGCAATTGTCAAAGATGCTTTTCAACGCCTGTCAGATGCATGTGCTCACAAAAGAATGAAAAGGCAATCACAAGCTGTCCCATTTTATGCACAAGCCGTCCAACCACCAGACAAAGCATCTGAACAGGCCCGGACGAAAACCTAAACGGGCCATTGGTCTAAATTTTCTCACCATTGGTCTAGTTTGAGCTCATCCTAAACGGGCCCGGATGAAAACCAGTGATGACAGTTAGTCTCATGGTAGTTACCCTTTTGGGTGAGATTGTGATGCTTGAGAGTATCTGTTGAGGTTGCAAGGTGACACTTGGAGGTGCCTACCATTTGTGTGATATAATCATCATAGAGTTTAAGGATTTCAATGTAATCATGTCTGTGTAGATTGGTTAGCTTTTGTGGAGGCCAAGATGGGTTATTGGTTTGCACTTATGCGATGTGTTTGCAGTTAAATGTTGTGTTTGTAATTGTGTGGTGGGTGCTTGTGCTTGAGGGCATTTTGAGCTTGGATTTTGAGATACTTGATCGTGAGTGGTTGTGTTTATTTTCGAGGATAAGTTTTTTTGAGGTGGTAAGGATATAAAGACCCGCATTTTAGTAGGGATGAAAGATAGTCTTTCTTTGATGTTAAAAACATTTGGACACTATTATGACCGTCAATGTGAGCATTTTGACTATACTTAAGCCTGATTTCAGGTTGGGGCCCTGAGTGGCCCGATTATTGACTTTTTGGAGGTTTATTAGTTGACCTTATATTTGAGCAGTCCATTGAATCGGAATACATCTAGATAGTGATGTGCTCGTCATTTCGAGCGTTTTGACTATATTTGAGCTCAATTTGGAAGTCATGACCCTGGAGGTCAAAGATCAATTATTCTTTTGGATGTTAATTAATTAATAATTAATTAACAAGAAAAGTAATGTATAAATATGAGGAAAAGGAAGTGAGCTTCCAGATTACACTGTCAAGTTGGTGCATTTGAGAGAGAGAGAGAGAGAGAGAGAGAGGGGGGGGGGGGGGGGGGGGGGGTGGGGGTTTGGCAGAGGATGATTCGAGTGGGTGGATTCTATATCTTTATACGAAGCCTAGTGGGATTAGCATGCATGATTTGGGTGGAATCATGGATTTAGGAATGAACCCTATGCTACTATTTATTGTTGTTTTAACCCGTTTCTCATTTGGATTTAACCCAACGATCCTCAAATTCTCACAAACCTTCCAAAACCTCATAAAACTCATACCCAATACTACATATTAGGTTTTAATCACAAATCATGCATTTAGAGCACTCGCATCAGTTTTCCAATAAGTTTCCTTAAATTTACAGTTTTAAACTATTTTTTGTTTCCTTATATAAATATACATCCTAATAGATTCCCTAAATCATCATTTATATCATTAAAATAATATTTATACTACTTATTTTATAATTTAATATGAAATATAGGTTAATGTTATGAGAAATGCGGAGAGAGGTGAGAGAAAATTTTTAGATATAATCTAATAATTATAGGGAGTGAATAGTACTTCCCAATATATTGAGAAACACTGTACAAACCATAGAGAGAAAGTTAAATATATGACATCTGTTGTGAGAATGATTTTATGACTTTTTAATTTTTTTCCCTAAATATATGGAAATGGACCACTATAGGGAATCTGCTACTAATGTTCTTAAGTCATAAGATTCAACTCAAAATTGGGTTTTCCTCAAAACCTAGGATTCATTCTTAAATCCATGATTTTACAATCATTTGGATTTAACCCAACGATCGCTCAAATTCTCACAAACGTTCCAAAACCTCAGTAAAACTCGTACCCTTTTCCTCAATTTATACACTACTTCTTGTTAATTAATCATTAATTAATTAACATTTTTAAAAATAATTAATCTTTGGCCTAGGGGGTTACAACTTCAAATTAAGATTAAATATAATCAAAATGCTTGAAATGATGAGTGCATTACTATCTAGATGTTTTCCAATTTTGTTTTAAGTGTGCTTAAATTTGACTTGGGGCTCGGGCTTGGTTAAAGTGGGGGGGGGGGGGGGGGGGGGGGGTTTGGGTAAAAGAATTGTTTCCTTATATCCAAATGTTTTCCGAGGATTATACATCCTAAAATAGGTTTACATTCAACCCATTCAATTTACTCATCAATTTATATCGTTAGTTGTTTTTTTTTTTTTTGTTTTTTTTTTTTATAATAAAATTTATAGGTGGCGTAGCTTATTTTATAATTTATATGAAATATTATGGGTAAAGTTTTTTTTTTTTTGGGGGGGGTGGGGGGGGGGGGGTGTTTCAAACCCCCTTTTAAAACACCAATTTTTATTCCAAATCCTATCATCCATCTATTATACATTAATTCATTATGTTTCTCCTATTGAAAGAGGCAAGAGGGGGGGGGGGGTTTATTGTTTTTTTTTGGGGTTTTTTTTCCCCAAACTTCGTAACCTCCCCAAATTTGAGACTCCAAACCGGGTTAGAAAATAAATATACAAATTTTATATCAATTTAAATATTACTTATTTAATCAAACAAACCATTCATTATTACAAATTTCAATCCAAGATCTTTAAGGTTTAGGGGTTTAAATAAGTATCCATAACCCATTATTACATAACAAAGCACACGAGCAAACAACTTAATAAATCTTTAAATTTTCACACAACTTTATTTCCAAGCACTTCTCGACTCCTTATCCTAGTTCTCATCCCTTAATTACCCGGGTTGGAAAAGAAATCATAAAAAAGGGTGAGCTCAAATAGCCCGAGGAAGGGTAAACATAAGTGGGTAAGGAAAAATCATGAAGAATCGAGCATCGGAAAAATATAATATTTACACATCATACATGATCAACATTTCACAAGAAAATCATAACATGGAAGATTTTGTTTGAATATCGTATCATAACATCATGATCCAAATGGATACCATATCATAACATAACATATTATCAACTGGATTGACACTCTCCGGGATGTTCTTCTTAAATGCTTTTGTGAAACTTCAACCCACCCCCCACAAACTTACTTTTTCCAAACATAAGAGGTTATAACAACTTTAACATACATAACATGAGGCTCACATAGAATTTCAAAATGGTTATCACCCCCAATCAATACAGATGGGAGATTGGGGGGGTAAAGAGGACTAATCTAATCTTCCAACAATAAAATGGAATTGAGAAAAATAAGAAACATAAAACTCTTACAATAAAATTCCAAATAAAACAAGATAAAGAGGAAGAGAAAAGTCCCTTACAATAATAATGAAATATAGATTATAATGAAAAAGAAAAGGGGGATGAGAAAAAAACTCTTACGAAATATAGACTATAATGAAAAAGAAAAAGAGGATAAGAAACCCTACAATAATAATGAAATATAGATTATAATGAAAAAGAAAAAGGGGATGAGAAAAACCCTTCCGAAATTAGTATAAGAAAAAAAGAAAGGGAGGGTAAAAACTCTTACAATAATAATGAAATATAGATTATAATGAAAAAGAAAAAGGGGATGAGAAAAACCCTTCCGAAATATAGATATAATGAAAAAAAAGGGATAAGAAACCCTTACTATCGCTTGTCGTTCTCCGTTTAAACCTTAAAAAATCAAAACACTAAATTAAGCATTAATGCTTGAAAAGTTCAATATCACACATATCTCCTTATATATATATATATATCATACTTTAACTTATATCTTTTAATAGGCATACCGTGCTTGTGGGGTTGAATATTAATTTGGGTTCCCTCTTCCATATCCATCCCATGCATCATAAGCCGAGTTGTCACTAACTGGTTTAGCCTTGAGAGTTTTTGAATAAGATTTACTTTCTTGTCGGGGGGAAAAGACGTTCATAAGCTTTTTTTCCTCGTGTCTTCCACCTTAACCATGAGGGTATTAGCCGGGGGGGGGGGTGGGGGGGGGGGAGGGGGGGGAGTAACTTGATAATGTAAGCATTAAAATGGGAGAAGGCGTTGTCGGGAATTCATTTTGGAGTCGTTCCTTTTTCCGATATCTAGAACCTTAAAATAAAAATACAAACATAAGTTAATATTCTACTTTTCACTTGAATTATAGAATTAATCATTAATTAATTAACATTTTTAAAAATAATTAGGGGGGGGGGGGGGGGGCCCAAGAAAAGGGGGGGGAAGAAAAAAAAAAAAAATATGGGAGAAAGAGGCGAAAAACCAAGTATCTTTGACCTCCATATAGGTTACGAACTTCAAATTAAGACGACTTAAAAATCTACGTAGAACTGCCTGTTATAATCAAAATGCTTTGAGTAAGGGAGAGTATTTGGGATGTTAAGAGGGCTTAAGGTGTTTTTGAGAGGGAAATTTAGATGGTTTTTGGGGGGGTTGTGCTTAAGGGGAGAGGCAAGACACTCTTATATGAAGATGCTCTGGTGTGTAGTGTAAAGTAGTGTATAATTGTTTGTATTTTCATCAAATTAAATTATGTAAAATATATAAAATACTATTTTATTCATATTATCCTCTCTTAAAACGTGGGTATCTTCTCATACCATTTAAAAAATGTTTTAAGACTTTTAACCTAGAAGGTTCCTTTGGCATCAAAAGTCCACATTGGTGTACTCCACTACTAATCAATTTAACGTTTTTAATTTTGTAGTTTTTACAAATGGCCAATTTTATTGCATTAATAACTCAAATATCTACAAATAGGTATCAATTTTATAATTTTTGAATATGTATAACAAAAGTTATTGAATTTTAAAGTCATATTAAAATGTTTACCCGTTCATCTGAACCTATGTGTAGTATTTTAAATTCTGGAATTGATTGGCTTCATATTAAATTCTGAAATTTTTACACGTTTTAGCTAAGTCATAAATGAAAAAATGGGCTTTGGTTTTATGTCAATTGGATCTATATAACTCAAGTTATGAATTTTTTGGGACTGGCCTCATCTGCCTCATTCAAATTTTTGGGCCTTACCTATTTTACTTTTGGTACAATCTAAACCTGAATTTTACTCCGAACTAAAACATAATATATACTCTAAAATTTTTATGACATATAAAAAATTATTTTTTTTTTTTTTTTTATGTTTTTTTTATTTTGGGGGTTAAATTTATTTTTTTTGCATAATAAATAAACAATAAAGTAAGATAACATTATAGCATAAATAGTGGCTAAGTTCAAATTAAACATTAATATCTTTATCCTTCTAAAATTTCGATGAAGGTGGGCTAGGGCTCGGCCGCCCCCTTGATGGGTCAAAATGTTCAAGAACATAGCTTGTACGCTGTCCTATATGGGTTTGAAACGCCATAACTCTATTATCGTCTTCTTCTTTTATCTTAAATGAAATATGGCTAAGAGCTACATTATTAGTGACTATGATTGTAATTTTGTGGCTTTTTGATCCACAAATATGGCATCTTTCTTTTCTTGTAATTGTAAGTACTTAATAAATAAAATAATATACTTTTGATTGTAATTATTTTATATTTTATATGTTTAATTTTTTAGTATATATTATTTAATTATAGACTGATAATGGCGGTTGACATCCGCTTAACATGCCATATTTGATGGTTAACACTCAATAAAAATCTAACAAATCAACCAATTATTAAGATTAACAGATCGATTGAAAGGTAAAAGAATTAATCACCTATTAATGATAGATCAATTGATAATTTAGTCTTTTATGTATTAGGGATGGCAACAGGACGAGTCGGGACCGGATAGTCGGTGATTTGAACTTGTCCTGGGTGAGTTTGGGTTGGAGTGAGATGAGACAAATAGAGCAATGAGGTGGAGCGGAATCGGGACGAGACAAATATTTTAAACTAAAATTATTTTACAGTAATAAAAAAGAACAACTCAAAACGGATTGGCAAATATCGATGCGCTATGCCCATCGTGTTGTCTCTTTGGGATGGAATGAGATAAAAATAGCTGCTTAAAAATCGAGGGCATTCATACAAAGTATCAATAAAAAATAAGAACATCTAAGAGCATCTTTAACAATAATATGTATTTTATTTTCACATATGGAGAATTATTTATTTGTGAAGAGTGTTTTTTTCTTCTAACTTTAATAATATTTTTTATTTCAATTTTAATTTTATTAAAATAATAATTTTTATTATATTTTTAATATAATAAAATTTTGTTTTAAGGGAGAAGAGAGAAAAGAAAGAAGGTAAAAAATAATATAATGATATGAGAAGAATAAATAGTATAATAAAGAATGAAAAGTTTATTTTTAGCAGTATAAAAAAATTGGGGTAATGTTTTAGAATATTCAAAAACACTGGAATCGGATTTACAATGACTCCTCCCTCTCCTGACCCCCGTCCGGTCCTCTCTCTCCACTGGCTTGTAATATAACACTGATTCTTATCTCCTTCTGTCTGACTCCTTCGCTGCCGTGTGCTTCACAGGCCAGAGCCCGTACGTTCTGGCAGCAACAATGAATAGCCTAACAACGACCCTCGGTGTTCGAATCCCTACACCTCCGTGGCAACAACTCTCGGTGTCGAATCGGTTCTTCGACAGGCCCAGAAATTTTAGGTTCCGTCGATCCCCGCGGACCTGCACTGGTCCGCGATTCGTTTGCATGACGGTATGTAGGGTTTTCATCACCTTGTTCGCCTTGGAATTTGAAATTTTAGGTTTCGCGTGGACTGGTTGGGTTCCACATACATGTTTAAGATGTTTTGGTCGCTGATTTTGACGTGAATTTTTAGGAGCCTTATTTGCTAACGAAGCTGGAATCTGCCGAAAAAACGTGGAAAGAATTAACGGTAATGTTTTGTTTATACCCAGAGCATGTTTGGGAAATCTGTGTTGGGTGCTTATTTTTCGTCCTGGCACAAGTGATTAGAGATGTTACGATTGCGTTGTAGTGCTCTTGTTCTCGCAAACTGTTCGTGTTCTCAGGGCCAAAAAAACAGAGGAAGTGAAAACTCGCTTAAATGTGTTAAAACGATTCCCAAATAGGCATTTAAAGACAATCAAGTGAAAAAAAATAAAATGTGGGAAGTTGGAGAAAGTTTATGGTGTTCTGCAAATGTGGCTAGATTGCGGGCTCTTTCGAAAAATCATTCATGATTCAATTCTAAATCAACTGGCCTATTAATTTAGTACACCTTGGATTTGTTTCAATAGAATCGTACAAATACAAATATTATGTTGTTTTTGTTGTGCCATATATTCTAGTATGGAAAACCAGTAGATTTCAAAATTATGTTTCTATTTCCAGTTCGTTAAGCATTTCTGCTTCTACTTGTTGAAAAATTGGGTATTACTAATTACATCCTAAACTTGTCATCTTGCCACTGTTGGCAGGCACCTCCACATAGCATCTGAAATTAAAAATGACAATTGTAGGTAAGAATGGCTGATCCAGATATTATCTCAAACTACAGTGAGTATCAAAAGCTGGCCCAATCTCTGGCTGAGCTAGAGGAGGTAGGAAACTTCTATTATTTGTTGTTCACTCTGGCTTCTCAGATTTGGTATATTTGAAATGTTGTATAACTGTTAGTTACGATGTAGCCTACATTTCATTATTTTCCTTTTAATTGATAGGTTGTGTCAATCTTTAGGAGTTTCAAAGATTGTGAGAAGCAATTAGAAGAAACTAAAGGTTTTATTCTTTCATAGACATGAAAGACAATTATGGAAAAATGATGAAGTTAACAGGTTCTTATTTGTTCTTCTGCAATCTTCATGTCAGCTCTAGCAAAAGAGGATGCTGGTGATGAGGATATGGCTGAGATCATAGCTTCTGAGATTGAGACTTTAAAAAGTCAACATAAAGATCTGGAGGAAAAGCTAAAGGTGGTCAATCTTTGGTATAGTTGAATTGAATTCATAATTTCCATATTGTTTCTATGTATCTGTTATCTTCTCAATTCCCTCTTTAAAACTAAAATTTGAAATTGCATCTTCATACATAGGTGATGCTGCTTCCTAGTGATCCTTTGGATTCACGAAATATATTACTTGAAGGTATATTTTCTCTTCCTGCACTAGTCGATGATATTATCTCACTGATCATGTGATATATTTATTTATGCTCAAAATTTATATGAGAAAATATATGAATGGAATGTGTAAATAGTATGGCTTCCCTTGATTTGATTATTGCAACAACCCATCGATGCAAATCCCACTTAAGTACGGGTTTGATCAATGTGAATCCCACATAGGTCTGGGTTTGATCCCATGAGACATTAAACCTGTGAATTATGCGTCAAACAGTTATCACCTCATTCTTACCACCAGGGCACCCAGAGATGGGGTTGAATTCTTAGTTCTGTGTTATATATGTGGTATTCAGCCATATCTGATTGGCCACGCTCTTTTGGTATGGGTTTCCAAATAATATATTTCATATCAGTGTATCAATCTTTTTTGTTATTTAAATTTATTTTGTATTTTTCCTTTTTGTTGATTTGCTGCAAGTTTGTCCTCATCATTACAATGCTTATTTCTTTTGACCTATGCCTTTATACAGTCAGGGCAGGAACTGGTGGTGATGAGGCAGGACTATGGGCTGGTGATCTTGTAGGTACATTACCTTTTTTTCTTCGTGCCTATAGCATTGAAACATCACATAATATTGTTCTCAGATGTGTGAACATTGTTTTTAATTAATATTTACATTTGATTTCAAATGCATGAAAATACAGTGATGACCAAACAGAAACTAGAAATGTTGCAGTTTATTATTTTATTTATTATTTATTTATCTCTTTATTTATTTTATTTTTGCTTAATCATTTTTTTCCGCATGACACTTTTTGATTCAGGAAAAATGTGAACTGTGTGATTAGCCATTATTCTTTTGTTATGCAAATTAAATATCACTCTCCCTATGTCTTGGAAACCAATTCCCATGATTATAGACAAGGTTCAAAAATATGTGAGGCGGGAACGGTAGGGCCGAAGGCTATACGGATATACGGGCCTCTTAGTATGGTCGAGGCGGGCACCTCAAACATAAACAATAAATTTATGCTGAAAATATTATCATATTAAAAATAATTTCTCCACTCCTTTTATAAAAATATATTACAATCATAATAGTCTTTCACTTTATAAAATCAAACTAAAAATATGGTTTATAAAATTAAACTAAAAATATGAAATGAAGCCTCATTTAAAAACAAAATTAAGTCTTTGTAATCAGTTTCAAATATTTAAAAATATAAAACAACTTAAGGTCTCGAATAGACACTCTAATTTTCATTGAATAGTGTGTTATCCGTATCTAATGGTCGAAATTTTGGATTCCACAATGGTTCTTCACTAGAAAGGTCATCCGTCTCCGGTTCGTCTTTCGATTCAATCAAAATGCCTTTTTCTTTTCCTATACTAAAATAATTAAAAATAACATCAATATATATATATATATATAATATTTAAAATATAACGAAATTGTTTCATTTAATTATTAAACAGTACTAAACTTACTTGAACTTTTACTTGTCTCTCCTTGCAAACTTTCACTTGGTTCGCATGAAAGGTTTGCAAAATTTTCATCAATATCATCCCCAATTATCCATTCATCATCCGAAGATCAGTGGCAAACATAGGGTCAACACCATCAGTTAAGTTTTGTTTTCTAATGAACTTATCCCTCAACTTTCTATTAACATGATATAAACTAAAGAGTTTAGTTTATTGTGGCCAATCGATTTCTTCTTTTAGAATGAATCTACAAATATGAATTAAAATAAAATTAGTATAAATAAATATATATTAAATAATATATTCTAACTTTGTAATTTCATACGTATCCAATTGAATGTACTCCAGTTTCGTTCACAATCGGATGATAAACAAGTGAGACTTAAAACTCTCACTGCAAAAGATCTTAGCTCTAGGATATGATCTCCAAATTGAATCCACCAATTAGCTATAATAATAATTCACCTAGTTAGAAATTAAATAAATAATTATAGAATACTTAAATGGGATTTTGACTTACCAGGTTTATATTTATGTATAGTACTTTGTGCCAATGTGAAGTCGAACAATACATTCTTTTGTCTGAAATATGTGATTTGAAGATAAGCCTTCTCTCTCTCTTCAAAATTTGGTATAAGCTTCTCCATTGCTCCATAAATAAATCCCATTCTAGGGACCTTCTCTGAATCTGTCAATCTCAACACATTAACAAGAGGTCTAGTTGTCTTCTATGTATACATACTAGATCAAAAATTTTCATCCCTCAATAATTTTTTTCAATTTGTTTTCTTCTGCTTTATTCGTCCATGAACTTTTCCTTCATTCCTATGAAGTTAACATCTGCCCTAAAGATTCACACAATTCATACAAACTTTGTAATGTCAAGTATATTGTAGCAAACCTAGTAGGAGCAGGCTGAATTAAGTCTTTTGTTGTGAACTTCCTCATCAATGCCAATATCTACCCATGATTATAAATAAACTGGGTCACCTATTAAGAAACAAACAATTTAGTAATGAAAGTTTAATTAAATAAATAATATCGTAAAGAAATAAATATACCTTCGTCGCTTTTTTCAACGTCATTTTATGTTGGAATAGTTCTCTAATTTTCTCAAGAATCAAATCCAAGCAGTGTGTAGTATGATGCACATGGTGTCCACCATAATTTTGTCCTTTTCTTCATTAACATTTGTCTAGTTTTTTTATAGTTAGAGGCATTATCAGTTACTACTTGAACAACAAAATCTTATCCAATCTCTTTAACTACATTATCTAATATTTTAAATATCATATTTACATCTTTCACTGCATCACTAACATCAATAGAACGCAAAAAAATTATTCAACATGGATTATTGATAAGAATGTTGATCAACTGTCGCTCCCTCGTATCTTTCCAACCATATGATAATATGGGCACTCCTGTTTGCACCCATGCCTTCTTCACTTCATTCACAATAGTTTGAGTGTTTTCTTTCTTTTTTAAAATGGTAGTCTTGAACTCATAACTGTTAGGTACTTTCAAATTAATTTCATAATGGCCGATTGTCTGACACATGCTAATAAATGATGGACTATTAATAACATTAAAAGCAAGAGCATTGTCAAAGAAACATCGACCAATCTCCGTATACACATCCTCATGTAATTTCTTATTAGTAAGTTTTTTTTTTAGTTCAATTTTATCCATATCATTGATCTCCTCAACATCATCATCTAAAATTCTTAAGAATCTATCCATAGGTTTTCTATTCATTCTTTGAGTAACACCATCACTACATGAGCCTTTCATAGACCCACTGTTTAATGTTGTGCACCTATAAATATTCTCCTCTTTAGCTAGTTGATTTTTTTTTTTGACTTCTTTGAATTATAACAAAAAAATTCATTTCATTTCTAACCTCTGGTTGAACTTTCGAACGTGGTGTAACATTACCCCTCTTACCTGCAAGATGTTCCTTCAATCTAAATACATTGCCTCTTATTTCCTTTTCACAAAATTTATATTAAATATATTTATATTTTTTTTTTAATTTTTTTCAATTTCAATCCCATACTTTCAGTTGGATCTTTTCTTTGATTGCTTGTCATCACACCACAAATGAAAGTATGCTCAATGATCAACAACAATGGACAATTGCAGTTTGAATGATTTAAAATAAAAACTAATATTAATGCTATTAGCTTAACACAAATATATAATGTAAGAGAACTGCCTGTATTGAAGGAAAGCAACTAAGTGAATATGAATGATTCACTTCAACCAATATAAAAAACAGCTGGGTTTAGTGTTCCCAGTCAATGCTTATAGTATGGCGTGAGATTGAGGTTCACAATGGGGTAGATGCAGAGTATTATTTAGTTGTTTATTATTATTATTATTATTTGATACTTTACTTGGTACCCCTTTGGCACCCCTGGCAATTCAAATTCACCTAAATGATATTTGTTCGGTGAGTTGACTGCAAAACTAACTACTTTCTATATTCTCCTTAAAATTTTAAAATTCTCCAGGTACGTATGTATCAAAGGTACAGTGAGCGGAATTCTTGGAAGCATGCTCCTGTGTCGAGTTCTGAGGTACATGTTAACCATTTTCCATAAATATGAATGTTGTCCGAATTTATGCAAGGGTTTTTGTTCTCTTCCTTAGGCTGAAATGGGGGGATTCAAAACATTTGTAATGGAGGTGAAAGGAGTTCGTGTTTATAGCAAACTAAAATATGAGTCTGGTGTTCACCGGGTCCAGCGTGTTCCTCAGACAGAAACACAGGGTCGTGTGCACACATCGACAGCTACTGTTGCAATCATGCCAGAGGTAGAGTTGCTTGAACAGATTGACAAATTATATCTGGTTTATAAGTTCTCCACGTGGGGATTTTGTTTAGATATTACTAAATTGAAATATGCTAGTTGGCAGTTGCCCCCCCTTAATCTCGAAATACAGATGAATCGGGGCTGCAATGTTAGTTTCCCTAAAATTGTGTACTCTAGCTAATGGAACATGGGTTGTCATAAATATTGAGCCATATGAATTTTATTTTATTTTATTTTTAATTTTCTTTAAAAAATTTCAGTTATCTTGATTTCATCTCCTCTGAATTAGAGAATCATGTCCTCACTATGATGAACTGTTGTAATGCTTATATGGTTTACAGGCTGATGAAGTGGAAGTCGTAATTGACCCAAAAGACATTGAACTTACGACTGCAAGATCTGGGGGCGCTGGAGGTATGAATCTATTAACCATCATGTTTCCTAATGCAAGAATCAATCTTTCCTTTTAAAATGATAGAACATGAATACTTTTACGAAAATTTTGCCTATATTATATTTCCTTCGGACCCTTTCTCATGCTTAAGTTTAATATGCAGGGCAGAATGTCAACAAGGTGGAGACAGCTGTTGATCTTTTTCATAAACCAACAGGAATTCGGATCTTTTGTACTGAAGAAAGGACCCAAATTCAAAACAAGCATCGTGCTCTTCAGTTGCTCAGAGCTAAACTGTGAGCAACATCAAGAAACTTGGCATTTTAAATTTGCTCTATGTATAATATATTAATACATCTAATAAGTGTTTATTAAAATCTGGCTTAGTTTTACCTCACTTAATGCTCGATTACATGGAAAACATTTTTTTGTTGCTGTGACCACTACAGACCATGAGCGCTACTGTGTATTTTTTGTTATAACCGCAGTCTTAGCTGAAAATTCTGCAGTTCACATGACCTAGAAGTGTTTTTATTACTGTATTGCTTCTTCATAATTTCAAATGCTTACCCTGAGTTGGGGAAAATATTGTCTACACCTTTCCCTGTTGAAATATTGGAAATATTTAATAAAGTGTTGTATTGGATTCTCCTAGACGATTTCTTATGTTGGAAGATATACTGTTTATCCTCTGGGAAAGAATCTGTTTCATGTTTATTTATTTAGTTATGGTTGGTTTCCTATTTGATGTTTTTTTTTTTTTTTTTTTTCCCTTTGGGAACATATTGTCTGCACTTTTTCCCTGGCGAAAATATTGCAAATCTTTAATTAAGTCTTGTATTGGATACACTCATTATCCTTTGGGAAAGAATTTGCTTCATGTTTATTTATTGTTAGTCTGTTTCCTATTTTATGTTTGTTGCTTTTTCCCTCATTACTTGCTATGGCTTCATAGATGTGTATGTTTTTGATGGCCTACATGCTCTGTGTCAGCTATGAAATGAAATTAAGAGAGCAGCAAGAATCGCTTCGAAATCAACGGAAATCACAGGTTTGTTATCTTTGATCTATGATTCTTTGCAAACTGCAAAATGTATTCTATTATGTTGCAACATCATGGGAAGTGGAGAAGCTACTCAACGTGTTTATGCTACTTCACAAAAAGTTAATTTTGAATTCTGCATGTGAAATTGATTCATTTAGCCAGCGAGTTATATTACTATGTTAGCTTGGGGTTCCTGGCTGAAGTTATATGTCCTTACACGAGTTCAAAGCCAGTTTCTGCATCACAACACACGCTTACATTTTCAATGTGTACTATGTTTAGCATGTTCCGTACAACCCCCTAGGTCGTATATGAACTGTAGTTTCAATGAAGTCACTCTTTCTACATGCTATTTACTTTCGATCTGAAGTATGGCTGTGGTGGCATTGCAGGTTGGCACTGGTGCTCGTGCAGAAAAGATTCGGACATACAATTACAAGGTATTTTAGAAAAGCGAGATATATACATTTAGACAAAAAGTGCAATTGGACCTTTGAAAGTTTAGTACTAAGTCAAAAGCACATATAGTTTCTCTCTCCCTTTTTGTTTTTGTTTTTGTTTTTCATTCTTATTCCAAAACTCGAGGGCATATTGATCATTGAACAAAATGATGGTTTCATTTATCATTGCATTACTTCAGTGACAGGTAGTGATTGTTCTGTCTCCCTTTTCTTTAGGACAATAGGGTCACTGATCACAGGCTGAAGATTAATTTTGGGCTAACATCTTTTCTGGAAGGTGACATTGAGACTGCCGTTCAGGTAAATATTCAGCCTTCTAAGTAAAAGAATATATTAAACCACCTTCTAGGAGGACCACATCAGCAGCTAATGTGGTTCTTTGGGGCCAATCCACGAGTTAAACATAGGATTGAAGGACAATCATGGGACTTGCATTAGTGAAGTTGTAAGTGGCCTCCTTCATGACTATCCTTCAATTCAAATTGTAGCCTCAGGTTGGCTCCTCCGTAAAATTTTTCTTTTTAAGACTTCTGTTGCTGGGTATTCAGAAATTATCTGTAAGGACGAATACTGCAAAAGTATATTCTGGGATTGAATAAAATAAAGTGATGCTGAAGTCATAATAAGATTGTTCTGGCATTCTAAAGTTTCCTTCATGCAGTCGTGTGCTGCAATGGAGCAGAAGGAACTCCTAGAGGAACTTGCAGGATCTGTAGGCACACATGCTGGCTGATCATGGAAAGCTTCTTTAGAGCGATTCGGTGTTCAGATTTGGGTCGTCAGGAAGACTTTGGGATTGCTGAATACAAGTTATTAGAATGATTGCAGCCTTGTGTTCAAGTCTGTAGGCATATCACGCTTTGGGGTAAAATTTGGAGGAAAATGGTTGATTGGGTTGTCATTTTTAGAACTCGTAATGTACTCTATTGTTTGTGAAATTGGAAAATTATATCTTGAAAACAATTTTCCAAGAAAATATATATAATTCCTTTCCTTTATTTGGATATAAAGGCAAATATTTTCCTACTTGTTTGAAAAACAAAAAAAGCAAAATCAAATGTTAACCCCAACTTAAATTACAAATCAATCATATTAAATTCCAAATTGATAATCCAATTCAAAATTTCCTGATTCTATCAATGAATTCAGATCATGAGATAGCACAAAATCAAAGTAAATACTATTCAATTATATGGAACTCGTTGACCCATCTCCGTCTCCTGTTGACTTAATTGTTGGGGCACCTCCGATTGCTCTCTGCATCTAAAGAATTTTTTAAATGCAGTGAATATTTTACACATTAACATTACTTTTGGATTAACATTTTTTAATAATTAAAACCGCCTCTATTGCCAGCCACCTCTTCCCCACTGTCCGTCGTGATGTATTCACCTTTGCACAGAGATTAAATCAGGCCTAGCAGATTTACTTGTGGGACGATGGTGGTGACTCCGATCCGGCCCAAAGATCCGTTCTCTTCGTCGCTGAGCCTTGTGGTGAATTCGATCCGGCCAACAGGCGTGACCCCAGCTAGCGAGGGTCCTGTTTACAGCGACGAGGAGATGCAGGAAGGAAGGGTTGTTGGAGTGGCCGGAGCGGGCCTGTTTTTTGGTCTTTTTCATTTTTGTGTCTTGGCACAGAGGACGGGAGAGAGCGCGAACAACGGAGAACAAGAAAAGAGGGGAGAGAAAAATAATAATATATAAAAAATAAACTTGCGAAGAGTAATTTACATTTGAAGAGTTGGATTGGATCATAAATTTAAAACAACGAAAAACAAAGAAAATAATTTGGAGGGAATCATTTTCTGTAAAACAAACTAAGCCCGAAGGTAGTGATCAGTAGACTTATTTTTTGACTAAAAGATAAATAATTTTCAGGAACTTTTAACTTCTTTTCTTTATTTGCAATGTAATATGAAATGTGATCGGCCTATTTGCATTGTAATAATGTGATCAGTAGATCTTTAATGTAATATGAACTTAAATCAATAGTTCAATACCTAAGTTTATTCTTCTTTTTATTATTATTATTATTGAATTATCTTCGTTACTATTATTTAACTACTAATGATAGTTTGAAATTGAGACAATATTAATTCAAGGGATATTGCAATCACCCAAAACGCAACCCACAAACACGGAAAAACCTTCAACCCATTCGGCAAAAGTTGTATGTAAAATTGTCAGCAATCATACCGCTGTAAGTAAGACGCATCTTTTGGCTACAATCATCAGTGAGAACTGATTTGAAGCCCTGGCCTAGTACTACTAGAACTGCCGGGCCAAAATAGCATTCTTGGTGCAAATAATAGGGCACCCAAATGTTATGATCATGCTACTTCAAGCCTAAGGCTCTTTTTTTTTTTTATCTGACGGTTTAATATTTGGGGTTATAATCTGTTGAGGACCTTGATTAGGATCCAACAACAATCTAGAGATGGATAACAGAATTTACCCAAACCCTAGCCCAAGCGATTCAAGTATTAAACTGGAAAAGCCGAAATAAGAATAAACCTCTAATATGAGGGAGCTTTTATTGGTTAGAAACACCCTTGAATGGGGGGGGGGAATATACATAGGAATTGGAAACCTAATACAATTAGGAAACTAAAGTAAAATGCCAAAATACCCTAATTAAATAAAGGAAAGTAATAAAAAGGAAAGACTTCTAATACGATAAGGAAAGTAAATATAAAGAAGAATTTCGCGATAGAGATGTCTTGCGCAACACGATACGTGCATGTGGCGCATGTCACAGACTGTTCATCATTCCCCCTCCCTTCAAAGACACCCTTGTCCTCAAGGGAAAATTGGGAAAGCGCTACATCCAAAATAGACGCCCCATTAATCCCAAAAACCCATAATCCTTTATAAATTTCCGACTTCCTTCCTTGTGTGAATCTCCGCCTCACCGGGGAAAAAAAAAATACTTATAAAAAAAAAAAAAAAGGGCATCTCTAATCTATTGTGAATTCGTACCAACATCTCGGCTTGTGGAACACTTTTGCAAATAGGGATGACAAAGAGTGATAACAAAAAGTCGTGGGGGGGGTTTTTTAAAACGGGGGGGGGGGGGGGGGCAACCCTTGTCAATTTTGGGGGGTCGCGTTGTTGGAAACAATTACAAACGGGGCGCAGTGCGGGTGGGCGAGGGCATCGCCTTGGACATCAGACATCATCAAGGACAAAGATCATGTTGTTGAGAGACTCTTCAATGGTGATGGCCTTGTTGACTTTGGCTTGGGCATTATTCACCACGGGTAAAGGAAATCAAAGGAATCAAGAACTTTGGAAGTTGGGAGTTGGGTCATCAATCCCTTTAGATGAGTCACCGGATGGGAACTCAACCTCATGTTGTGATCCTGTGAGCTCTGGGAAACAATATTTTTTTTTTTCCGCTTTAAAATTTTTTTCCCCCCTGTGAAGTTTGTTGTGACCTACGATCATCTCCTTGAGTTCGTCGCATCGTATAGGATCTTTTCCCTTGTATGCGAATAATCGATCAATTTTCTGATTAATTCTGTCTTGGAATCGAACCATCTTTGCTAAAGTTGTCGAAAGCTCTGTTATGGAATTCTCCAGGGCTTCGAACTGTTGCATGTTCGTCCTTGCCGCCTCCTCCGCCATTGTTGATGAAGAACGCGAGATAAAATTGAGAAATCTTAATTAGGATCTCTCAATGAAATTGATAACTAAATGAGAAATCTTGATTAGGATCTCTCAATGAAAGCACCAAATTGTTGAGGACCTTGATTAGGATCCAACAACAATCTAGAGATGGATAACAGAATTTACCCAAACCCTAGCCCAAGCGATTCAAGTATTAAACTGGAAAAGCCGAAATAAGAATAAACCTCTAATATGAGAGTTTATTATTGGTAAAAACACTCTTGAATGATTTATTACATATGAATGCAAGGCCTATTTATAGGCAAACCAGTAACTAGGAATTGGAAATCTAATACAATTAGGAAACTAAAGTAAAATACCAAAATACCCTAATTAAATAAAGGAAAGTAATAAAAAGGAAAGACTTCTAATACGATAAGAAAAGTAAATATAAGAAGAATCTCAGCGATAGAAGATGTCTTGCGCAACACGATACGTGCATGTGGCGCATGTCACGACAGTTCTCATCATAATCTCTTGGGTGTAACTGTGTAAGTACTGATATTGATCTCTGACCCAAGTGAGCTGACGTAAGTGTTGGCTAGAGCAGAGTGAATCTACATAGGCATCGGCAAATGGACTAAACCAAGAAGCTTCCAACAGCTCCACATGCAAGGCAATTGACAGCCTTGGCAGGAAGGCGATTCTGCATCGAATGACACCAATAAATATTAAATATGAGATATCACATTCAAAGTCAGCATGTAAACAGAACCAATTAGAGGCCAATTCCTGCTCATCCCCCTGTAATCAAACCACTGCTTCAACTGAATTTACCCTGCTAGAAAGAAAGAAATCCCAACGAAATGAATCAACACAAAGCAGAGATCGAGTAAGACCAGCAAGAATCACCCCAACACAGTCTAGGCAATAAACAAGAAAGAACAGCAACATTCCAAATCAAGATACATGAAAGCTTAGGCAAAACCAAGTTAAATGCCCGTAAAATTCAAGGATAGATCGTCACCAGCAATCCAATGCATACGGTAATGTGGACAGAATTAAATTAAAAAATCAATTACCCTTCCACCTCTTCTCTCTTATGGTCAAAAAAAAAAAAAAAAAAAAACCTCTCATAAGCATCGCATCGCTGCGGCTGTATCTTCTTGATGCATCGCCTTACCTCTATCGTGCTGGACTTACTCCCGCCGACGATGCCTGGCATGGTTGTTTCTCCATCTGGACGAACAGCCCGTCTCCAACACCACCTTGCCACGTACAAGGAGCCTCAACACATGTCTCCAGCAACAACGTCTTTGACTCTTGAACCATAGCCTACACGTTCAATCCTCGTCCTAGTCTTCTATCCAAGAATAGTGCAGCTGACCGCTATCGCGCTCAACATACTCCCGCCGATGACACTTACTAATACATAGTAGGAGAATATTGGTTTCTATTATTTTATTTATTATGTTGTTTTATTGTTTAGTATTCTCTACAAATATCATAAATACTTGTTACGGCAAATACATTTATCAAATAATTCTATATTTATTTTAAATGTTAGATTAATCCTAAATTTATGAAATAATCATATTTGTATATTTGTATATTTTAATATGAGTTATGATAATAGAATTAATTGTAAACATAATTTATTAGCACCAAACTAGGAGCACACGTAAATATTCAATTATCCGCATGTTTTTGTTTATTAGGATGGTTTGACAGTGATAAAACTAGAGGCTTCAAAACGAAACCCAACCCACCCAACTAACCAACAATACATACAATTAATTTGCATTGCAAGTGGCTTGTGGCTAGACAAATCAGAGCTTTTAAAAATTCTGCAGGTTATAGATATAAAATTTTTGTATTAAATAATAACCTATACAACCTAACTCTAAATCTGCATTTTGAAAATCCAGCAGTCTGCAAATATAAAAAATCTTCAGTTGTGACGCAATTCTAATTCTGCAGTTTGAAAGTTCAATAATTTGAAAAGCATGTTAATTTCTTTTTGTTTTCAAACAATTTTATTGCAGAATGATTTTCATGGAATTCCTGAATACAAAATGTAGTTTCATAAATGTAATTGTATCCTGATGTGTCATAACAAATTCCAAGATATGAACAATATTTTATAGCTAACAATTTTTCATGGAATTTCAGAATATTGATTTCATGAAATCATTATATGTTGAAAGCATGAAATGTAATTGTATCCTAGGAATTAACCCAAGATATAATACTAGTATTCATATTGGTTTACTGTTTTTGGGTATATATGGGTGCATGAAATGCATGTGCATATTATAGCAACCTGATTTCTATAAATTCAAGTTATTTAGTATTTTCTACAAATACATTTTCATAAACACTTTGTACATTTTTTATAAATACATTTATTAGATAATTATATGTTAATTTTGAATGCTATATTAATGTTTATAAAATAATTTTAGTTTATTGATTGTTGAGAGCTTATATGTACATTTTAATATGAGTTGTGATAGTAGACTCAATTGGAAACATAATTTATTAGCTCCAAAATATAAGCCATTTATGCACCATTTATAGTTTATAACTCTCACTTGGGTACTTCTACATTTTTTTTATCATTTATGGATCCTCTACTACATCCTCATATGGAATTTGGAGAATGTTCAACTCTAAATTGAAATAATAATAATAGAACATCAAATGAAACTATAACCCCTAAAATTGGGATGTGTTTCAAATAGTTGAGGATGGTAAATAATTTTATAAGAAATATGCAAAAACATAAGGGTTCATGGTGCGAAGGTATAGTACCGTATTAGAAAAAAAACAAAAAAGAAGAACTATTAAATATTTGTATGCTCAAAACAAGGACACGTAATACTAAAAAAATCTTTCACCGAAGATAGAAAACAAAGGAAAAGATCTTCATTAAAAGAACACTACCCTACAAAGTGTGTTGTGCAAGAGCAAAATGATGGTTCGTGGAGTTTGACCAAATTTGAAGAATTACATAATCCTGTATGTGTAACTCTAAGAAAGATATTATTTTTAACTCAGAATATAGAAGTTAAAGATGTACATAAAAACTTGATGGATTCATTTAAGGAGACAAATATTTGTACTTCACAATTGATGTCGGTTCTTGAAATAGGACACAGAATATATTGATATTGGATGTACTAAATAAAGTATTAGAAATGTATTGCAAAGGAAAAAAGAGACGATGAAGTTCCATGATGCCTAACTCATGAGTGAGGATTTTGAAGACAAAAAGAAATTGAATTCAGCATTTTTAATGACCACCTAATTGATAAAAACAATAAGTTGAAATGTGTTTTGAGTTTATGGGCGTACGAGAAAGACATTCCAACATTTTAGTGATGTCTTAATATTTGATATGACTTATAATACTAATTAGTACTTTATGATTTTCGTACCATTCACATGTATAAATCATTATGCAATCAGCTAATTTTGGGGTAGCCTTCCTCAAACATGAGACAATAGCATCATTTGTTTAGTTATTTCAAACATGGCAACTAGTCATGTATTCTAAATCACCACATGATAATTACTGATCAAGATCCTGCAATGTCTACAGCAATATCTCGTGTTCCTGAGAAGCTTCCATAAATTTTGTATATGGCACATCATTAAAAAATTGAGTGATAAACTTAGTGCAAGAGTTGTGCAAAGGGGTGTTTTTTTGTTTCATTTTATAACAATATATGAAAGTCGAATACAATTGTTAAATTTGAAAGTAAATGGAAAGAGATTTTGTTAAAGAATAATTTGCAAAAAAAAAAATAGTGGCTTTTATCCTTTTATGAGATACGAGATTAATGAGTTTCGGTATATACAAAAGATCAGAATGTGTTCATAGCAGGTGTTCGAACCATTCAATGATTAGAAAGTATGAATGTATTCATTTTGTAAATTAGAAGAACAATCTATTTCAATTTTTGAGATAGTTTGATAGAGCTATAAAGAAGCAAAGACACAACAATTGATATCCGAGCATAATGATCTTCACATTGACAATACTTCAAATTAACTTTTTAGTTAAAACTCAATTGACAAAGATATATACAAGACCCATGTTCAAAGTATTTCAAAAAAAATTGCAGTCTAATTTTAAGTTTGCTAGTGCAATTCAACATATAGATGAAACATGTCATATATATGCATGCAATGAGGAAACTTAATACACAGAATGCCTCGAAAGTTTTATTTAACACTAATAGCACATTTGAAAATTATGCGCACAAATGTTTTAAAACTAAGGTATTCCTTGTAAACACATTTTGGCGATGTTAAGGAATGAATTTGTTGATGTTTTATCGCCTAAGTATATTAAAAGAGATGAAATATATATGCAGCAAATGATATTGTGTATGATAACGTTGGTGTTGAACTTGAATAAAATTATGGGAAGATATAAGAAACTTAAACATGGTAGAAGTTACAAATGATGCTCACTTCATTGTCATTTTTGTAAAAAAATCACCTGATATGTGTTTACTAGCTCGCAAGGCTATATCGGATGCTTAAAAAGTTCTCGAGACATCAATAATTTCAAATAAAGAAACAAATGAAAATGAGAAGAAAAAGTTACCCAAAGATATTATTATTCACCCATCTAACATTGCGAAGACTAAAGGGAGCATAAGAAAACTTAAAGAAAACAAGCAAAAAATTGTTGAGAAACTTCTAGTGCTAAATAAATTTTGTTTGAAACATGTTCGTGGTCATAACATTAGAAATTATCCATAAAAGAAAAAACAAAAGTAAACCATTTTTTCCAATTTGTTTTTACCTTTTATGTTCAATCTTATTTTAATTTATTCTTATTGTACAATATAATGAAGGAAATCTAAAATTGAAAATCAAAGTCAATGGTTATAGAACTATCAATGCTTATTAATAGGAGAGAATGGTGAACTATTTTTTTTCATTTTTTTTAATAATAGAACTTTCATTTGATCCACATGAAATGTTGTATATGTGTTTTGTTGATGCAGGCAGCCAGTTGTATCTGTAGACTGTAAGTTGTATATGTAGGCTATAGGTTATGTGGGCTATATTTTACAGTAGATTGTAGGTTATATCTGTAGGCTAATTTTCAAAGGTTTTTTGGTGGAATATTAGAGTCACTAGCGTCTAGCCATATAGTAGGTTATGAAGATGTAAGGAATCTCATATCTTAGAGCTCTCAACCGAGGTTGTACTATAACCCCCACTTCTGATTATACTGATCCTATAAACGACCTTAATGTCAAAAGAAAAACCAATTATACAACAAAAATTTTAAAACATGCAAATTCTTTTATTTTTGTTTTTTTTTTCTGAGGAAGAAATAAATATTTTCATATGTAATTGCATCAGTCACAACGACATTGCAAAGTATACAAGCTGCTGGAAAAATTCTTAAACATTGCAAAAATTCCAATACATGGAGGCCGTATATGTCGTTTCATTTTTTTTTCACAACAGTATATGCAGTGCCCCTTTTTTATGCACTACTCCTGGCCCTTTTTTTCTATGCATGCAACAGTTTTCTCCCATTTTGTTTATGCAATGTGTTTTTTTTTTATCCTACGCAGCAGTATATCCTTTTTTATCACGTCGTATCCCTCCTTTTCTTCTCACCCAGTATGCTTTGGTCTACTCTTTTCTTTTATGCAGTTTTTTCTTTCCTTCCTCTTCCCTTTTTTGTACGTAGCAATAGCCCTTTTATCCTGCTATCCTCCCCCCTTTTCAATAGGGCCAGTTACAGCAATTTAAAAGAAATGTCATGATGTTACAGCAGTTTTCCAATCAACCCACAAACTTAGGCAGGGACAAAGGTTACAACAGTTCTTGACGTTACACCAAAATCAATTTCCTATGTCCTCAATGCCCTGGCATTTAACGCTACGCCAGCATTTCCATGACGCTACACCAGTTTTTTGTTACACCAAAATCAATTCCCTACGTCCTTAATGCCTTGGCATTTGACGCTACCCCAGTTTTTCAGCTAGTCCAAACAAAATCAAACCGAGACAGCTCTCTATCGTGACTGCCCTAACATTTTTCCTTTTATGACATTCGAATTTACAAACAAAATCAAGACCGTGTAGATATTCAACCCAAATAGAATGTCACAAAAATTAAAAAAAAAATAGAAAGTCCAGATGCCTCCATAAATTTAAAAAAAAAACCATGATAAAGGAAAATATGTCACAAGCCTTTTCAAAATTTACAACACCATCAATCCCACAACAAAATTTCTCCAACTTTATTTTAAATGGGTGAGATGGTTTTGCTTTATACAACAATAAATAACAATTACAGGATTGCACATTAAAAGTTCTAATCCATATCTTCCAAACTGTGGTAGGAAAATGCCCAAGATGCCTTTTATATAAGCTACATGAGATTTCATAATATTAGTCGTGCTTATCAATGCCATACATTCATTCATCACCAATTCTTCCAACACAAATATGCCTTGTCCAAATGAAACATGATATTTAATTCACACTACACAATTGAGAAGACAATTAATAAAAAATCAATTGATTAACGGCGTAAGTAATCTCTACAAATTTAAATGATTTACGGGTGAATTAGTTAATAATTTACCAACTCACCAATGCCCCCCCAAAGCAAACTGTTTGTTTTGAATCTACGAGAAAGCTGCCGCTCGGCTAGCATGACTTGGAGGGCAATGGGGCATTTCGTCTAGGGTTATTGCTACCGACAAACACCAAGGTCATACGAGTGTCGCAGAGGCTCGATGTAGGTGTGGTAAGTGTTGTTGGCAGGACCAAGTTGTGCATGATAAAGGTACGCAGTGAATTAGAGCCAAAGTTGACCTCGAACCAAACTCTTTGATTAGTGCTTCAAAATATAATTTCTGTCTCGAACCCCTTGGTGATACAAAATAAACTAATTCTTAAATCAAAGTCTCATGTTTCGAATTGAAATCTTTAGTCTTAAAACAAATCTCTGTTCAAGATGAATTCCAATTACTTTGAAATATAAGTTTTTCATCTCAAGATAAAGTAAATTATTCGATATTACAAATTAAAACTCATTGAATAGACAACCCTTAGATTTTCACTAGATACATGAACTTTTTGAATATGTTCTAACACTCGAATATTTGCTTGGTTTAATCAAATCCAAAGATATAACAAAAATAACATACCAACTAGAGAAATATATATATATATATATATATATATATATATATATAACACATTTGGATAGTCGAACAAAGTGATATTAGGCTGGCTAAGTGTTTACAAGCAGAACTTTCATGATCATAAAAATGGATGTAATTTTGGCTTTGTGGGTTTCATTCCTAGCCAAACTATATTATTAGGATTAAGGCTAATTGGTTTGGTTTGGTTTGATTTTTCTATTTCATTCCAAGAATTTGTTGCTTTGTTATATCACTGGAAAGAGATGTCAGGAACTTACCTTAACAATCTATATAACCCCAGATAACATAATGTATAATCAATTTTGGAGAAATCCCTATGGGAAGACCTGTGTGTGTGTGTGTGTGTGTGTGTGTGGGGGGGGGGGGGGGGGGGGGGGGTGGGGGAGGGGGTTGAAGTTATGATAGAATTAGTTGTGTTTCCCACCAGTCCAGCTTTGGTATTCTATGTCAGACCAAAACAATATTACGAGTAAATTGATCTTGAAAACACGGAGGGATCAGGAGCAGAATACCAGCATTGCTATAATTTCGGCCCTGAATAACTGATAGCGATTCCCGGTTCGAAGTTCAAACAGGGAAGTCTAGGTTTGGAGTTTCAAAGCAACTCTTCAAAGCTAGACCGGGAAGGCCAATTCTCCCTTTGAAAATATTTAAGGAATAATTATATCAACGTTTGGTTGATATAATTGAATAAAGTGGAGACTACACTTTGGCCATTTAGCAGTCAGAAAAGCCAACCTGCCTTACTAGAATTAGAAAATCCATCACCAGTACAAGTTTCTTCTCCAAATCAAGCTTGAGCAGTGGCAAATTCTAGAGGATGAATTGGGTTTCAAACTCAAGTAGAATTAAGGGGGTAGTTCTTTAAATAATAGTTCTTTACAAACAGAAAAATGATTACAAACAATTCAAAACTGATAAAAATAATTTTCCCCCAAAGACTTGTGTTTGAGACAACTGTTTATAAACCAAAAAAAAAAACTAAAATTAGCACCCTTAAACTTGTGTTTTACATTGAACCTACAAACACAAATCAAGAAGTTAACCCCTATGCATTTATTGACAAGTGAAACATATCAGTAAATGCGCAGAAACTTTAGAGAAATAAACCTGCAAATTTAAAAGCTAGGCAAACCCAACAACTGAAATCAATAAATCGTACTTGTAGGGTCTCACTTTTCCTGATCTAGTTGCTCTGATACATCATTGAACAGGAATAGCAGGATGTTACCTAAGCAAATGACTGATCTATGGAACCCCAAATAATATTAAGAGACATCCAGGGGAGTTTATCATTTTTTATAAAAAGCTGACTACAAGTGTAAAAAAAACAATTACAAACTTGTTGCCAAACACCCTCAAAACAGTCATTGTTTGGAGCAATATCAATAGAATAACTAGTCAGCAGGCCTTTATCAGTCCTGATAAAAACTTAGAACTAATTTTCTAAAATATAATTTATAACAAATGGATACATGCAAAGGGTAAACATCCAGAAAAATCATATGAATGTCCTCTATTTATATATATATATATATATATATATATATATATATATATATTATTTTAACCTTTTTTAATAACTTTATTAACGCTGTACACCATTACATCTGCACTTCTCCCATCTAAAACTCCTATGAAATGACTCAGGCAAAGCATTCTTAATCAAATCACGGCTTTTATGCAAGGAGTATTCAACACAAACAAACAAAAGGCCCACAAAGAGAAAGAGAAATCACGATAAAAAAAAAACAACAAAAGAAATATAAATTGAAGATTATGACAGCTTAAAACTTCACCGGACAAAGGAATATAAAGTTGGCCAAGACCCAAGAGTATAGAATCGAGAAGGATCATAGAAACGGCGGATCTTTTAAACTTGTGAGATTGCATTTATTCTGGAATAAATCCCACGGTTTTATCTTTGGAAAGAAATGCAAGGAACTTAATAACTCAAAGCAATCAATGTTTTCCGCCAGCACAAATTCGGCATTCTAAATCATGCCTGATAACACTACAAGTTCCTTGATCTTGAAATCTTGGAAGGGTCAGCAACACGTTGTTATAGTTTATGCACTGTTCCCCACTCTTAAATTGAGAGTAGTTCTTACTGCTAACAGGGAAGTCTAGGTTAGAATACTCAAAACAAATCTTCATACCTTGACTGGGAAGGCTAACTCACCCTTCAAAAATATTCGTTGGCTCAGATATTTGGTGACAAACTGAACCAAAACTATGACCAATGAAAATATACGTTTGAAGAGGGAAGTTTATGTTAGGGGTTTTGTTGGGACTCCTGCATACTTTAAGATCCAAGCCCTGATTCGGGAAAACCAATTCTTCCTTCATAAGCACCTACCAGCTCAGGTATGTCGTGTCGATACATGGTGACAAACTTATGCAAGAAGCGCATCTCCGTCATGCATGCAATGGTACCGATGGACGTAGGTTTCGTCACTAGACCCTTTGACAACAGAATGGCAACAACGGAGAACCTTGGCTTAATCCTCTTCTCGAAACTACAGTGAAAGATCCATGGGGATCTAGCACAGTCAGCAGCTTGCCAGCCTGCCTTGTTCACCAAGAAATCCATCACCAGCTCAAACTTCTTCTCCGAAACACACATAAACTGCGGGAACTTTTGGACGGAGACTTGTATTTGGTCTTCAGACCAGCCCCACCTCCTATATAAATCCATCTTACGTTGCCGTGTCGATTCTTTCAACCCAGCAAACAAAGCCAGAGCATGGGTGAAATTGGACTTCACCGGGTCATACCCCTTCTCAACAACCTTATTGACGCAGCCGCGAAACTTGTCGGAACGGATGCAGAGTACACCCGGATGAGAAGTTACCATCAAAGACAAAAGGGATTGAGGCATTCCGAGCTCCCTCAGGAATGCAACGTTGGGAGCCATTGTGTACTTCAACCTCCAATTTAAAAGACGTTGACAGTTCTTCAAAACCTTAACGATTTCGTCAAAGCCGAGACCAACATCGGTCTTCAGGAAATCTATGCAAAACCATAACTCGTTTTCTAGATTTCGCGTCAGGAGCGATGGTTGCCTGGAGATGACGCTTACGAGGTCGTCTCTGGAGAGGCCAACAGACAGCATCTTTTGCAGTTTAGGCAAAAGGGTCTTTTGTGGGTCGGCCAGGAGAATCTTCGGCTGCGATCTGACGAGCCTGGAGATGTGGGTGTCGGTCAATCCGTAGGTCCTCAAGAGGTCCAGGACGGAGTCTGGTTTAGTGGGGCTCTCCAGCTCCACTCTTCGGGTTCGGGACAGGGAGAGGGCTCTTTCCGGGGCCAACCCACAGGAGTCTACCAAGTAAGACACTGTAAAAGATTGTCTCTCGTCGCATTCGTGCTGTTTCTTCGACGACAAGGAGGCGGCGGCGAATCTGGCGAGGAGGAGGAGGATTGTGCTGTTACGTTGAGCAGAAAACCAAGGCAATGGAACGTTCAAGACTCGGGTGGTGGCGAGAGCTAGTTTTTGGGAGTGAAACCCTAGGACTAGGAGGGTCATGCTGAATCGATCGGCGTAGAGAGAGAGAGAGACAGGAGGAGAGTTGGGTGCGAAGGGTTTTGAAATTTGGGCAGGACAGAGAACGGGGTTGGTTCTAGGATAGAAGCAATTCTTGCCGACCAGCTTTTACCCGGCATCTCCTAGCTAAAAAATTCAGGTCAAATACACTTGCTTCGGTTTCAACTCCATTAAGCATTTTAGCCCGTAGCTAAAATTATATTTAATTTACTATACTATTCTTTTTGCTAAATATTTATTTTTCCCAATTTACCCCACAAGACTAAATATGAAATTTTATTTTATTTGGTGACATGACAAGTTCTGCTAAAGCAAAAGTGAAAGTCATATTTAGCTTTTGTTTTTGCTTTTGCTAAAGATTTACTTGATGGGTTGGGGAAGCATTTTAGTCATATTTTGCTATAATTTTTGCTATAGCTGATGGATTGGAGATGCTCTTAGTATTCCATTTATTTTTTTCTAAACCGTTCTATTTTTAAAATTACCCTTTTAAATTTTCAAATTCCAATCGACTTTCATCCAACGTGCGAAAAGGGGAGACGGCGGGGAGAGTGGGGATGCTGGCAGGGGGTGGGGGGACATCAGCCGGGGAGATGGGGCGACGCCAGAAGGGGAGAGGGGGGCAATGCCGGCAAGGGGGGACGACATTGCACAGAAGGGGGGAGGGGCGACAACGTTGTGCAAAAGGAGGGGAGGGAGACGACGACGCAGGGGTGGGGGGAGACGACGCTGGGTAGAAGAGGGGTGGGAGGCGACGTGGAACATAGGGCTACCAAAGGTATTTTAGGACATAGAGCTTAACGCTGATGTGGTATCTCAGCTAAAAGCTAAAATTTTAGTTTAATTTTGCTAAAATTTTAATTGAGTCTATATTTAACTGATGATATTGTTATACTATTGGAGGCACACTTTTGTTAAAATTTAGTTAAATTTAATTATAGATTTTGCTATAGCTAAACCTATTAGAGATGCTCTGACTCTATTTTTTTCTTAGCAGAGAAAATGGGGCTAACTTGTTTCGCCACAATTTTTAAAATTTATAAAATATATTAGCTTAAAATATTTATCATAATTTGCTCTCGCCCTGGCCCAACTCCACCCGAATGAGTTTGAATTATTCCATCCCAATCCGTTTTATTACTCTATTTATATTTTGTTTTTATTTACTTTATTATCCAAAAGATGCATCATATTATTTTTTTTAAATTTTTTTATAAATTTTAATTTTAAAATTCACTCTCTTTTTAAAACTACTTTTTTAAGATTTTATATAAACTTTAATAAATAAAAAATTATAAAATCAAAACACAAAAATAAGCATGTATATTATAAGATTTAGCCAGATTACTAATATAAGCACCTTGCAGATGAAAATGTAAATAAATATAAATTTAATTAAATGTAATAAATTATAAAAACACTTAAATAGTTTAATTCAATTTATATATATATATATATATTATAACCCCGTTTCAGATCATTATTGGGTTGATATTAGCCAGTCGGATCTGGATGACCATTGACTAGCATCTCTTATGGTGTCTGAATATAAAAGTATTTATAAGCATAAAAAAGTAGAAAGTGTTCCTAAACTTTAAAAAATACTTATATATATATTTAATATTAAAAAGCAAAAATAGTTTAAAAGTATTTTTAAAAGCTACTTAACAGTAGTTTTAAAAAAATTTAAATGCCAATTCTCTCCTCAATTGTTCGCCCTACACAAAATTATTGTCGTCTACTTGTTCTCTCCTCGTAGGGTTTGTTCATCTAATATCTCAATTAAGGCTCTTCATTCGATCCTTTTTCGGATAATAACAAAGTATAAGGTTCTTCCTTATTTAATTCTCACTAATTCTATCTTACATGCGCACACAAACACCAGTAATTACGCACTGAGAATTTAGCAAAAAATTTCTTACCAGTATTACCTTACACTGGGAGCGAGAGTGAAATATATATATATATATATATATATATATATATAAAGAGAGAGAGAGAGAGAGAGAGAGAGAGAGAGAATTTATTTTCTAAGATCCATATTTCATTTTCATTTGTATAAACGATTATCAACTTGTTTGGATTAAGAGACAAGAAGAGAAAACCATATGAATAAATTTTCTTTATGTACCCAAGAAGCATGAGCAGTATTTTTATTTTAATATATTCTCATTGTTTTTCACATGAGCCTTTATCTTCTCGTAAACAAAATGCACGTCCCAAAATTCAATAATTAGGGGAAAAGAGAATATAAATCATTCACTTGCTTATTTAATTAGGCACACACACACTAACACCCGTAATTTTTGCCCAATATGCATATCATACTTCTTGTATATGGAAGTTGGGATTGAGGATTGCCTTCCCGTTAAACATATAGGATCTAGGCCTAGTACTTATGCTGAGACTGAAACATTGGCAAAATATATAATAAAATTCAAAGTTTGAGATTCTTTTTAATTGTTTAAAAAGGACCTACAATTAATTATCCCAAATTCTGCATGAATAATTTTTTAGGTGGTTGATTGACTTCATATTAATATTTTGATGGTCTTCGTCATATTAATTAGCATATTTTCCTTATTTTATGTGCATTTGGTGGTTAAAGATTGTACCATGATGAAGACCAGCAATGAGATTAGAATCAAGACATGAACTAGAAAAACATGCTAATTAATATGATGGAAAATACACATTTTACTTCATATTAATATTTTCCTACCTATTCTAAATGATATGCATCTATTTATCAAAAAATATACTTTAAGTGATATATATCTAATTTTTTTTATTTGCTTAGTTAAAGTGTTTATTTTCTCCTGTAATATTTTAATATTATTATTTTTTAATTAGATGGAAATGAGAAAATTAGTGACAATTATTCTAAAATTAAACCCAAAGGTTAAGACTATATGGGATGCTGAAAATAATAATGCATTTTATGAGTTATTCATTAGAGAAGTAGAAGTTAGACACCACCCAGGATGTCACGCACCTAACTCCAAGGGACCTTAGCACGGGTGCCGTCCCTAAACCATATCACACATATACAGAAATCTCATTCCAAAGCACAGTACAAACACACATTCACACATGTTCTTTCCCCCACGGGGTTACATCATAGTTTTCATAATCCAACAAAACGAATAGACACACACAAGGTCTTCACCTCTGGTGAACCTCCTAGCTCCTGTAAGCACCTGAAATAAACATAAGCAAACATAACAGGAAGGGTGAGCAACCACAGCTCAGTAGGGATCATGTCTCCCCGACCCATCCCAACTCATAAACTAGTGTAGGCATGTGCTCGTGTAATGCTACATATACACTACCAACTCAATCATGTACACATGCATTTAAATACATAGAAAGCCTCCCAGGTAATCACAAACATTGCCTCTCAGACACCATGTTGCCCTCCCCAGGCACAGTATTGCCCCTCGAGCACAGCATTGCCTCTCAGGCACAATATTACCTCTCAGGTACAGTATTACCTCGTAGGTACAGTATTACCTCACATGTAAAATATTACATCGCAGGTACAATATTACCTCTCAGGTACAGTAGCATCTTAGGCTTCAAACAAATCTCACCTCTTAGGCCCTCAACATTAGCCTCCCAGGCTTAACAAGGTAGCCTCGCAGGCCTACATGACCACTAGGGTTCATATACTCTCTTTGTCACATAGGCCAATCTTCACAACTCTATCCTCAAGTCTTAACTTAGAGAGAGGATTTTGGTAGAACTTGTTTTCTTGAAACAAAAAGTCCCGGCATTGGCTCCTTATACCATAACTGAGATAATATGATTTTTGAGGATTTTTTTGAGAGGTCTAACCCCACTTTCCAAAAAGTCACCACTACGAAAAATTACATATTTTCGGGATTTTACACTAAATCCATTTTTCACATTTTGAAGGAGTGGGAATTTAATTTTCTAGTATTTTTCTTTGAATCCAAATGAGGGGTATTTTGCTATTTACATTGTAACTTAAGTATAATACTTACTTAATGGTTACAATGTAAATAGGTCCAGGCACCCTGACAACTGCATTGTCCAACTGCTCGAGACACCCTGCTCGAGACACCTTGCTCGAAGCTCTACTCGACGCTGCTCGACACTCTAAGCTCGAGCACCATGCTCGAGGCTCCTGCTCGACACTCTGCTCGAAACTTTACTCGAAGCTAGCCTCGAGCAGTTCCCAGTCGCGAACCGTCGATTGCGTTCTTCCCGATTTCGTCCCAAAACTCAATTATACTCGTTAAATCTCCATTTTAAGCACTAATTCATCCCTTAAATGGCTTTCTAACTCATCCTAGCCATCTTAGGCTACCAAAACAACATCAATTCATACTAAAACAACATAAATCAGGTTTCTCAAACTCTAGGGTTCAAACTTCCAATTTCACAAATTGGGGTTTAATTCACATATTTTAGCTACTCTAGCAAGCATAATTAACAACATAGGAGTGACAAGAACGAATCCTTACCTCGACTTTGGTCGCTTTGAGCTCTGGATCGTCCAATTCACTTTCCCCTTCTCTTTCTCTCTCTTCTCCTCTCTTTCTCTCTCTAGAAAGGCACGCACGAATGAAAATTAGGGATTTGAGTTCTTCACTACCCTATTTATACTTTCCCACATTTAATTCGTTAAAATATCAAAATTACCCTCATAGGGTTCAGACTCCAAATCAAGACCACTTACTGTCAAAACGCTCCGTTTAACAAGTACATCACTGTACTGAGGTTTGTTTTTCCAAATAAGACCTCGAACATAAAGTCACCCAATCACACCACAAAAATCCCAAAATTAGCCTTTCAGGGCTCCAACTCTAAATTGGGCCCACTCATAGTGAAAACTCTCTATTTGACGCATACGTCATCGTACTGATATTCACATCCCTCGATGTGCACTCCATCACATGGTTAACTCCCAGAACCCCAAACACGGGTCATTACACAGATCCTCTTCCTTTTCCTAGCCTACCTCTTCAACCGGCTTATTCTTTTTGTTTTTTTTTTTTTTCCCGTTTGAATTTTCGCCCTTTCTTGGCACGAATTTACGAGAGTGGATTTTCTCTATCTCTTTGGCGTAGGATCCATTGTGTTGATGCTCATCCCTTTGCCTATCTTCCAACTCTTCATGGTAAGACTTTAACAAACTAATGTGGAACACCAGATGTCTTTGTAAGCTAGTTGGGAGGTCTAGTTTGTATGAGACCTTCCTAACTCTCTTAAGAACATTGAAAGACCCCTCATAATGGCGCACCAAACCCTTATGTAACTGTCTAAGTGCTTTGGTTTGGTACAGAAGGAGTTTGAGTATCACCATTTCCCCTTCCTGAATTTCCAAGGGCCTCCTTTGTTAATTCGGCCACTTCTTTATCTTCTTTGCCACCTTGTGTAAGTATGCCCTGGCTAGATCCATTTGTTCATGTCATCCCTTTGCAAACTTGAATGTCACAGGGCTCTTTCCAGTGTACTCCCAAGTGATGGAAGTAGGCGTCAATGGTTGCTGCCCCAGTTGCGAGTTTGAATGGGCTCTCGTTCGTGGACTCGCCCTTCTGCATGTTATATGAGAATTGAGCTATGTCCAGCAACTTAGCCTAATCTCTTTGATTGGCACTCACTTAGTGCCTCAGATATAGCTCTAGTAAGCCATTAACATGTTCTATTTGGTCGTCTATTTGTGGGTGGAAACTTATTAAAAAGTTTAAGCCCGAACCCATTATTCGAAACAACTCGGTCCAAAATCACTCGGTAAATCGTGAGTCCCGATCGCTCACGATTGTCTTTGGAATGTCCAAGTACTTCACAACGTACTTAAAGAATAGTCGGGCTATGTTGTCTGTCATGCAGTCTTTCGGAGCTAGAATGAAAGCTCTATATTTTGAGAATCGATTGACCACCACAATGATCGTGCCGCATCCTTCAGATCTTGAGAGACAAACAATGGAGTCCATGGAGACGCTCTCCCAAGGTCTCTCTGGGATAGGCAAAGGTTCTAACAGTCCCGATGGTTGTCGATTCTCTATCTTGTTTTGTTGACACACAAGACAAGTCTGCACTTACACTTGGACGTCCTCATAAAGTTTAGGCCAGTAGTAGCTCCTTTCCACCAATGCCAAGGTATGATCGACTCTGGGATGGCCAGCTCACCGTGAGTCGTGACATTCTTTGAGAATGTCTCTCCTCAAATTTTCCCATTTAGGAACGTACACCCATTCCCCTCGAGTATGGAGCAAGTTATCCCTTAGCCAAAATCGTCGCATCTTTCCAACTTTGACGCATTCTACTAAGGACTTGGCTAATGGATTGTGCTCCATTCCTTCCTTTAATTTGTCCACCAGGGGGAATTGTGGTTGGCTAATAGTTGCAAGTTCCGCCTTCCGACTGAGTGTATCAGCCATCACATTATTTGTGCCTGGTTTGTACTTGAGCACAAAGTCAAATTCAACTAGGAGTCCTTGCCACCTTGCTTGCTTCGGAGTTAAGTTCCTTTGAGTACAGAAATCGGTTAGTAAATCCTCATGCTCGCACTTGAAGAGACAAGAGATTAGTGAAAACACCTGAAAAAGGACCTTCGTATGGGTACCATCCCTACATGATCATCATACCAAACATGCAACCACAATCGCACATATAATACAAACAAAAATCTCATTTTAGCCAAAGCAATACATACATAGTTCTTTCCCCGTGAGGATACAATGTTATTACAATCTAAATACAACAAAGCAAGTACAACAAAGATAAAGTCTTCACATTGGGTAAACTTTCTAGCTCCAGTAGGCACCTGAGACAAACAAAACAAGGGAGGTGAGCAATCACAGTTTAGTATAGATCATGTCTCCTTGACCCATCCAATTCATACAGTATTTATATACAAAGTGTAAGCATGTGCTCGTGTAGTATCACATATATCCCAAACCATCACATATATTTTATATCTTCACATATTTCATATCATCATTGTCACATTGCACCCCAAGCCCTAACACAAACTATGTCTATCAGACACCATTAACTTAACATGCCTCTCGGGCACTATCAACACTCCAAATATTAAATAAAGAATTTTATTAAACAATACATACAACATCTCATGCCAATATTCATACAACATAACATCTCCTACTTAAACAAGTCACAATGGCATCACATGCCTCAAATCATGGAAAGATATCTCATGCTCCAAACATAATATCACATATCATGACATCACAATAACTCATGACATACTCATCAAAATATCTCATGTCTTAATTGAAACATCACATAACATAATTTATGGCATAATATCTCATGACATCCCATGCATCAAACGACCACACAAGACAAACTTCATGGAAGCACATACAACAATGAAAACAATCATGACATTACATGCATATTCCAAAGAATACAAACATACCTCTATAACTTAACCCATTATATAGACTCTTAGCCCCAAAGAAACACATTCAAGGCCACTCAAGCACATCTAAGATCACTTGAGACTCAATCTAGGCTAAATGGCACTCAACATCACAATACACTAGCCACAACACATATCGGCCGCATCAAAACTCTCACCGACCGTGATCGAGACCCCTCCGGTCACGGCGGACACTAATTAGGCCACGACCGATCTCATCAGACCTAACCTGCTTTTTCTGTTCTTTGTAAGTCATGACCGACCTTCACCGGCCGTGACTAATTTACCAAGATACTTTCAGCTCTCTGTTGGCTGCGACCAATCAGGTCAACTACCCCAAAAGCACCTCGTCAGCCGCGACCGGCCAAGAATCAGCTGCGATCGGTCTCCGACAAACCCAAAATTTGGCCATTGCAACTCAATATTTTTGGTATCTCATGTCCTAAAATCATCATAATTAGTCTCTAAACATCTCTTAATACGTTTTAGGTACTCTATCATAGCTTAAAACATATTAATATTGTCAAAATCAATATCCCACATACATATGGGTTATTCCACCCATATGCATCAATTCACCATATTTCATAAGTTTAATTATTACCACATGCTAAGAAACAAGTAAAATAAGGTCTAGAACATGAATCTCTACCTCAATTACGGTTGATTTGAGTATGGAACGATCCAATTCCACTTCTCTTCACTTTCTCTCTCTCTCTTCTTCTCCTCTTTTTCTCCCTCTAGACACAAGAACAAATTTACATTTGGGGATTAGGGTTCTTCCCTTCTCCTTTTATACTTTCTCCTCAAAAATCATTAAAATAACTTCTTGGGGCTTTGACTCCAAATCAGGCCCACTTACTATCAAAACGCTCCATTTGACGAATATATCACTGTACTGATATTAATTTTCTTGAATAATTATTCTGTCATGAGGTTAACTCGTAGAACCTCAAACCCAGGTTATTACATGAATGTAGCCTAAGGATTTTGAGTGGTAAAATGCATATAAAGTTTAGATTTTATGGCTAAAACATGTTAGAGGGAGTTTAAGGTTGAGTTTTACTGATTTGGGGATAAGATAAACTAGATTTTTATGTGTTTTAAATAAAAATGGCTAAAAATGGGGAGTTACAGTCAACAGGGTTACTTGGGTGTGATAAACCAGTAAGGGTGGTCGACTAAATATGTTAGTTTGATTGACCAGTTTAATTAACTAGTGAGAGCTTTGGAGTTTTAATCGATTAGAATAGTCAACTAAGGGTATACGTGCTCCAAATCGACCAATGTTTGATCGAACAGGGAATTACAAAGACTATTGGCATTTCAATCGACCTTGGCGGCCCACTATTTAGTTGATTCAATCAATCAGGGTTTGATTGACCAGGTGCATTTCCAGCGAGGTTTGGGTTTTAATTGACCAAGGTGGTCGAGTTGGAGGTGATCGATTGAAATAGGGTGTTTTTAGTTGACCAACAACTTATTTTTCCTGTTTTTTGTCGTTTCTTCACAGTTTAGCCCTAAGGTTCTATGAAGAGTCTAAATGGGAGTTTTAGAAGTCTACCTTACTTTTTTGATGCATGTTTGCTTTAGGCTAATTTAAATATTTTTGAAAAGCACATGAGATCCCATGATTGTGTTTAAATTCTTGTGTTTACTTAATATGTCTAGAATAGGGATGAGATATCATGAGGGCTTAAACTCTTGTATATGCTTATTAAGGTAATTATGACTTGTACCTGTGAGACAAAGCCTTAGAGGCTAACAATGTTATGTTTGGGAGGTGAGACTTAAGTTAAAGCCTGAGACACTAATATTTGAAGGGCCTTGCTTGAGATGGCCTGAGAGGTCGAGGTTGAGCTTATGAGGCTAAGAGGAGTTTGTATGGTTTATATTGTTATGTTATTGGTTTATTTAATGACCCATGTTTAAGGATTTGAGGAGTTAGTCATTTTTGTGTTTGGGCATGAGCAAGGACTCTTGACCGTTCGATTAACGAGAGTCTAAGGGCACAACTCCTCGGTAAAGGTCTCGTTGCCCGGTCATCGAGTAAGGGTCGAAGGGGCAGTGCCCCTTACAGGGATTTTGGGGCAACACCTCTAAAGCCAAATTATTTTGGAAAAGCTAAGTTGAATTGTCTTTTGAAGTCTTGGTTGATGTGGAATACCGTAGTCGATGTGGTCGACTTGGCATTGTGTTGGTTGAGATCGACCAAAGGAAATTCCAAAGAGTGTGATTGATGTGAAGTGGTGTGGTTGACTTACCATAATGATTGGTCGATGTCGATCAGAGGCAGTCTCTTGAGAGTTTTCTTCATGAATTAATCGATACGAGATTGATTTTCAATGTTTGGTCAATGTATGGTCGATATAGCCTGGAGGTGGTCGAGGTCAACCAGTGGAGATTCCCGAGAGTTTTCCATGTGTTGGTCGATACAAAGTAGTTGGTTGATGTGTAGTTGGTATGAGGTCAACATGATTGACCTAGCTTTAGATCGACTACGTTTGAAAGGGAGTTAGTCGATGTCGGTGGTTGGTCGATGCGAGAAATGGTGGTCGATGTAGTTGATCCAGGAGTGTTTTTGGTCGACGTCAACCCTGCGGCAACGTGTTTTTGATATATGTCATTCTATTTTTTCAATTTGAGGGTGTTGGGTATTCTTTTTCGAAGCCGTCAGAGAGAGAGAGAGAGTGTGTGTGTGTTATTCCCAATGTGAGTTGTTGAGAGTTGGCATAGCTGATTGTGTTGTCATTGTTGTCAACCACAGTGGTGTCAGCCACAATCCTTGTTGTCAACCTTAAATGAAGATAGAGGTAGACATCCATTCAAGACCAAATTACACCATATGAAAGAGGAGGTCCAGAGAAGTAGATTTTATCTGCACGGCTGACAGTTTATCCAGCCGTGCACATAATTGTGAAGCAATCCAGAGATTTTGAGCTCCAAATGGTACCAAATTTTACCCATGGATAGAAGATTTCAAGATCTACAAGTCTGCTTTAGATCTCGAGTCGTTTTGAGCTCTGTAGAAAAAGTTATGGTCCATATACATGTGAATGGTTGATAGTTTCTCCAATGTGCACATATAATCATAGGACCATGTAGACTTTTTGAGCTCCAATTTGCACCAAATTTTACCCATAGATAGACAACTTCAAGGTCTACAAGTTTGCTTTTGACTTTGAGTTGTTTTTGAGCTCTGTACATAAAGTTATGAGCCATATACATCTGAATGATTGACAGTACACCCAGCCGTGCAACTATTTTGAGCTCCAAAATGGCACCAAATTTTACCAGTAAAAAGAGAGCTTCAATATCTACAACTTTGCTTTTGACCACAAGTGAATCCGAGCACTGTAAAAGAAGTTATGGACAATCTACTCACATGAGAAGTGCAAATATAATCATGGGGATGTGCAGACTTTTTTAGCTCCAAAATTCACCATATTTTACCAGTAGATAGAAGACTTCAATATCTATAACTTTACTTTTGACCTCAAGTGAATTTGAGCACTATAAAGGGAGTTATGGTCAAAATACCAACATCAGCACATGCAGATCTGAGTTCACCAGATGAATGGTTGAGATTTGTTGACTTAGGTGAGCTTGATTCAATGGCTAAGACCATTCAACTTAAATGAAATTGATTCAATGGCTGAGATAAAGTAGAGAAAGAGATCAATGGTTGAGGCTTGGCTGTTGAAATTAGGTTAACATCTTATTTGAGCTGGCTAATCCTATGGTTGGCTAATCCAAGGGCCAGAGTTTGATGAAGGAAGATGTAGGGTTTTTGGATTAAGAAACCAGGGTTGTGGCGGCTGTGTTAAGTGTGAGGAAAAAGAGAGAACTGGAGAGGAAGAGAAGATCAGAGGAGATAAAGGAGTAGCTCTTGGTGTTTACAGAATCTATCTTGACGAGCTTGTTGATTATGACATCAAAGAGAAGATCATGAACTAGTTCGTTGATGTACTCTGATTAGAGAATAATGTAGAAACTCATCTGTCTGGGTTGGTACTGTTATCTTTGTATCCATTCTTATTATTATCGTTGTAAAACCATAACCAGTGAGGTTATTGGTGATTATCGTTGTTGTTGAAATTGGATAGTGAACCCAAAGGGTAGTGAACCCTAAAACTTGTAAGGTGATGAACCTTGGATAGCAGTGTGCTATTCAGAATTGCTAGTGGAGATTCTCTAATCAGCTGTTTGCTGGTCACGCCGTGGATGTAGCTCTATACATTGTAGGGTGAACCACGTAATTGCTGAGTGTTTTTATCTTTGTTGTTTTCTTTATTTGATATACAAACACAGAATTTGATATAGTTTGAAGAGATTATCACGGGAAAAAGAAAAAGGGTTAAAATTACATTGACACATTGATTCACCCCCCCTCTCAGTGTGTGTTTGGGAATTTCAGAGAGATTATTGCTGTTGCATTCTTGGAAGCGAGATGCACCTAGCAAAGAGGTAGGCATGTTCTTTGATTCGAAACCCTAGAATCCAAGCAAAGTTCGAGCTAGGAATTTTGTACTGCTCTTGATCCTGTTCTAGGGTTAAGTTTAGAGGTTGATAATATATATATATATATATATATGTAAATTCATATAGATATGACCTCTTATATGAACGTTGGTCTTTAATGGCATTCTATGCACATGGTTACTTTGCATGTCTATAGTTAGAGGGGATTAAAGGCCCGTTTCGTGGTAGTTGGTTATGGAGGCCATTGAGATATCTACCATGGCTAGGGGTTGTTGCCCGTTTCATGTTCGTGTTCTTTCGTGTTAGTCTCACGGTAGTGCTTCATGGGAAACCTTGAAATCATGGGAGGATTCATGGTTAAGAATGAGTGATATGAGGCTTAACATAGGCTAATTACCTTAAAATGAGGCTTGTGTGATATATGTATATATATATATATAATGTATGTTACAGTTGGTTGAGGCATATTATCCTAAATTGTATATGGTATGGTAATTTATGATGTTATGTTATGATGTAGGGCCTGTGTGGCTGAGGTGATGGTAGTTTGTGTAGCTGAAGTTGTAATAGTCTGTGTGGTTGAGGTTTTAATAGCCTGTGTGGCTAAGATTGATGGTTTTATGTGGTTTGTTCATGTTTTGTTTATATACCATGTGAGGTTGAAATGCTTCTTACGAACTGTTTATATTGCCATGACACTATTATTGTGCACGTCATCATGTAAATGTTAGAAGCATGTGATGGGTTAAGGAGACATGATTCCTACTGAGTTGTGATTGCTCACCCCTCCTATTGTGATTATTTTCTTTTTAGGAACCTACAAGCATTAGGTACAAATACCAATGTGGAGACTTTGAGTTTATTATTTTATTGGTTATTTTCATTCATTTTTGAGTTGTTCTTATGAACTGATGTAACTCAATGTGGAAAATGATGTAAAAGAGTTTTAAAATTATAAATAAACATGTTGTTTGACTTGTGGTTATTTGATGTGTTTCTTTGTGAAGTTGTCTGTGTGATTTATTATTTAGCTGACCCCTTACCTCATCGACTGGGTAAAGGGAGTCACGAGCACATGTTTATTCCTTACATATAGAGTATATGAGTGAAATGGGTTGAAGAGATGTGATTCTTACTGTGTTGTGGTTGCTCACTACTCTTGTTGTATTTATTTTTTCTTCAAGTGTTTATAAAAGCTAGAAGGATCACCTAAGGTGAAAACTCCATTTGTACTTCTTTTTATTATTATTATTGTTATTGTTTTGACTATAATGCGATTAATATGTTGTAATCTTGAGGGAGATGAATGATATATTTGTTAATTTGGAATGATATGAGATTTTTATTTGGCATATGTGTATATGTATGACTTGTATGATGAGAAGGCAAGGACGACACTTATACTAAGGTCCCATTTTACGTATTACCACAAATCCCTTTCCCCTTTGGTTCCAGGTATAGAAATTCATTAACTAGTTTCCTTAGGTTTGAAATCTGAGATGTGATAATTGATAATCCTAAGTTACAAGCACGACATACCCGATCTAACACTATCAATATGCCCACTGGTGACTCAACCATTAATGGCCGATCAATCACCTTATGATTTAATTCTAAACCTTCTACTGTCACATGTGTAATAAAAGAATGTATAATACCAGTATAAATGAAAATAGTGCAAACAATATGATAAAGGAACACGTTCATAAATATCATAATTTAAAATTCATGTTCGATTCAATTCATTAATAAATAATGATGAACACGTTTGAATCTTTTACTATTCGGTTCATTCGAATTTAAGCCCTAGAGTTAAATAACCATTTCAAATTTTACCGAGTTCCTAATTTTCATAAAAAATTAAATCTTCTAGTGAGCTGTTAGAATTCATAAAAGATTAATTTCTTTTTCTTTTCAAAGAATTCAATTTAACTTGCATCATATATGCTAGAATAATAATAATAATAATAATAATAAAATAACTGTTTTACATTCATATCATTTTAAAATAAAATTTTAAAATGTGAAAAATAAAAATACACATGTAAATTAATATTTGTAAAACTTTACTAGATGAGTATTTTTGTACGTGCACCGATTTGCAATAAATAACTAAAACATGGTCGAAAGTGCAAATAAATGGGAAAAAACTTCCGGCGAGCTGCAAGCTAAGCTAGTTGTCGTAGTTGTCTGGTCGTTGTGTTTCACGTTTTTTTTTAAAATATATTATTTTAAAATATGTTCGAAAGAAAAGGAAATTAGGATAGTGCGAGTGGGAAAAAGAAAAAAACAAAAACAAAAACGCGGCTGATAAGCCAACAAAACAAAGAGTACATGCTAATCAATCTCTTCTACTGAGATCGAACGAGGTCGATTCTCGATTCGAGTCCAAGGGAGACTCAAAGTAGCCATAAATTCTTGTTCAGAAACGGGTCTCCAATTGGCTCAGTTTCACCTCTAGCTTTGTTTTTGTTATGTTTTTTGTTTCGTTTCGTTCAATTTCGGAAAGTATTAATGTTTATCGGTGACATCGATTTTGATCGAATCTGGGCATTCGCTTAATGGGTTTTGGTGGGTTTTTGATTTTCTCAAATGGGTCTCGGTGATTTTATGCTCTGGGTGTCAGCTTATAGCCTGGAATTGTAGTTTTCTTGAGGGTTTGCTTGGGTGATCGATCGATGATTTCTGTGGGCAGTAGGGATGGACGGAAGGGAATAGGATTAGGGTTTGATGTTCGGAGAGAGATGATGGAGGAGAGTGAGCTAGAAGAAGGCGAGGCTTGCTCTTTTCATGACGATGATCCAAGCATCGACCCTGATATTGCGCTCTCATACATCGTAAGGGTCTATTTGTTTGTTCGGTTTCAAAAGAATTTGTTCTCTTAGTTTAGTTTTCATATTTTAAATGTAATACGACCTTTGCTCTAATGTATTGTCACCTTTCATAATATTTTAATGTTGAATTTATATCTCGGATGGAGCCTGATCATTTTCGTGGAACTTGAACGATATACATTGGCTGGTATGCAGATAGTGGATGACGGAGGTGGGGGATCAATGTATTAGTTTTGGATCTTGTGGTGGTCGATTCACAATATAATATGATTTGGAAATATATTGATGGATTGTGTTCACTACATGCCTCTTATTAGCCGGGAAAAAGTAAATGTAGTTTTTTTTTCCTGCTCTTTTTGTCAGTTTCAAGCACAATGAATTCTGACAGGCTTATTCTCCCTGCATTAAAAAGCTGTTTTAGTGCTTCTTCAATTTAAACAGATGGAAAATGCTTTTTTTTCCTGCTATTTGATCAGTTTCAAGCATGATGAATTCTGGCAGCCTTATTTTCCCTGCATCGAAAAGCTGTTTGAGTGTTTCTTCAATTTAAACTGATGGAAAATGTTGGACAAATGATAAAATTGGCGTGTGTGTGTATATATATAAAACTGTTTCAAGTGTGCTGCCCCTCTTGGCCAGTGATTTATCGGTCATTGGTTATGGTTGAAATTTACTGTTACCAGGATGTTCATTTTACATTGCATCAGTACATTCTTGGAGTGAGTGTATGCAAATTTTCTGCTTTAGTGCCAGTTTGCGCTCGTACAATTACTATTAATGTCTAACAAGATATTGAGCTCCAACTCTATTATTTTTCAATGTGTATCAAGAACCTCTGTATTAGAAAATAAAAAAATGTATAGTAGCTCATTGTATTGTGCTTTGTTTAGGACCAAAAAGAGCAATCTTTTTTGAAAAATTGTGTTGTATTTTTGATATTAGCACATGACTGCCTTTTCCAGCACTTTCTTATTAATTTTGCAATAATAATTATAACTTCAACACTCTCTTTCCTCTTTTGATGCGTAGGATTTAATTTCTCACACAGTTTCTTAGTTATGCTATTTTTGTATTTAGTATAAAGTTTTAATTTTAATTTATTTATTTTTAGGATGAGAAAATACATGACGTTTTGGGACATTTTCAGAAAGATTTTGAAGGTGGCGTTTCAGCAGAGAATTTAGGTAAGTCAAATATATAATAATAATTTATGGATTTTCTATTGCCCAAAGAAGAACACCGCATGTGCTTGCATTGCCGGTCCCAAGTCCAGATAGAAGAGGAGATTTGCGGTAGGTTTGTGACATCCAGCATTAAAACCCATCACATCTTTTAATATAAATCACATCATAAGAAAAATATAAACTTTCTACTTCTCTTGGTTTATATAGCTGATCCCATATTATTGGGATCATTGGTTTGGTTTGGTTCTATTGCTCAAACAAGGATACTAAGGAGTCAGTACTTGATAATGCTAAAATATTCATTGGAATCATACTTTATCAATAGGGGCAAAATTTGGTGGCTATGGTTCATTTTTACCTACCTACCAGCGGTCCCCTATACGGTGTCATCCACGGAGCCCACCTAGAGCTCAAAACTACAACCCACCCAGTTCCCCAAACAATTTGCTGATGGAGGTAGATATATTTTTGCCATGATGAAACATTTTATCTCAAGGAGCAATGTATAATGGCTATGATTTTTATTTTTAAAATTTTTTGTTTACTATTACACTTAAAATGTTGTTACTGTAGGGATGCCAGCCTAGTTCTGCTGCTCCACCAAGTGCACCACTTAAAAAACCTGAGTTGTCTTCTAGTAGTGCCATGGTTCTGCCTGTGGTGATGATACCATGTGCAAATGATTTTATTAAAAGTGATGTGTGCAAGTCGTCCACTCTTCCTGCTCAAGATTTTCCATCTAAATATGGTCATGCTGACCAGAAAACTTTGAAGGTTCGAATTAAAGTGGGATCTGATAATCTTTCAACTAAAAAAAAAGCTGAAATCTACAGTGGGCTTGGCCTTGACATCTCCCCATCTTCATCATTGGATGAGAGCCTGGCAGAAAGTGAAGAATTTTTTTTTATGCCTCAGGCTCCCGAGGAATCTCCTACTAGCATTCTACAGGTGAATCATTATACTGTACCTTAGTAGATCTTTGCCATCCTTGTTTTAAATATGTATATGTTGATGTTTTGTAGCAGATGATTATATCTTTTCCAGTGTGCGGTGACGTTCTTTTATCACCACTTCCTGATAATCTGCTTTGCTTGACCGAAAACAAAAATTCTCCAAGAGACAATAGATCATGGCCCCTATCCAAGGACACTCACACTCAAAACATGTCAAACCTGATTGGGAATGGTATTGTTTCCGTAAAGGGTGATGAAAAGGTGTTACAGAATAAAAAAGAACAGTCAGTGGAGAGAAATGGTTTTCTGGTGGAATTAGGGGGGGTTAAAAGGGAAGTGGATTTTGATTCTTTGGGTTGTGAGGAAATGATTTCCCATACAACAAAGCTTCCGATTATGGAAAATTCAAATAGTTCTTGTGGTGTTACAGAGAAATGTGCTATTAAGGAATGTGATATGGCTAGGGCAGCCAGTAAAGGAGTTATGAAGGACAAATCCTGCTCTGGTTTAAAAAAAGAAAAACTGCAGGAGCCAGTGCCAATTCAGGTGGCTTTGGCCAATAAGCCTAACAGGAAGGTGGCTTTAACTGGGCAGGTTTGGGAAGATATACAGCCAAATTCTCTTAATGATGCCTCTATTTGCATTAGGAAACACTGTAATAATAAAACCGAAATAACTGATGATATCATAAAGGCCGACCCAAATGCATTAAAGTTTGCAAAAGATCCCAACTCTGAAGCTCTAGATCCTCCAAAACGAAAGGCTAGTAAGCAGGTTATCTCCAGTGAACAAGGCAGCATGGAATTTCCTATTTGGAAGGAGTTCTCATCTTCTGATGCAAAATCTACTGATGCAAAGAAAAAATCAAAAGGAGGTCAAATCAATAGTTACCCAGTGGCAGATATACCAAAAGGTGGGAGGACTGATCCATCTTTAGTGCCCAAAAAAAAGAAGGGCACTCATGCAGATAACTTTGGACCTAAACATGAAGTGGGAGCCGCCAGGATACAGAAAGATATTGGGAATGCCAGTGATAGGTATATAGAGTTCTTTGGTGACATGCCTCTAGAAGAGGATGAAAATGGCATGGATTCATTGCAAATGACTTCTAGCCTAGTTGATTCTGAGGCAGGTGAAAAATTTACCTCTTTATTCAACAGCGGATCAAATGATAGATTGGGCAGCAAAAAACTTATGAAGAGATCAAAACTGGGGTCTGTTCCTAAACAGGCTTTAAATGTAGCTTCTTTAAGTGGAAAGGGGCCTAATTCTGATTCAGACCCTTTTAGCGGAAATGAGACCAATTTTGATGGCACTTCTTTTAACAGAAATGGGCCCAAATCTGATTCTGTTCCTTTGAGTAGAAATGTCCTCAATTCTGATGTTGCTTGTTCTAGTAGAAATGGGCTAAATTTTGATGTTGCTCACCCTGCTAGAAACGAGCCCATTCCAGATGCCCCTCCTGCAGTGGTGGCTCCTGTAGTTGCTGAAGATAATTGGGTTGGTTGTGACAAGTGTCAGAAGTGGCGGCTTCTTCCAATGGGTATGAATCCAGATGATCTTCCCGAGAAGTGGGTGTGTAGCATGCTAAACTGGCTGTAAGTTCTTCTCCATTAGCCTTTAAATGTTTAAAGCTATTCATTGTTCATGGACTATCAAATTGATATATTAAGATGAATATATGAATCTTTATTTTATGAGCTTTGTATACACTATACATAGGTAGATTGTGAATTACTAATTTGATCTCTCTCTCTCACACGTGCACAGGCATTTAGAAAAAATTGAAACTTGATTCCTTCACTTTCTACTTGTTAGGCCTGGAATGAATCGTTGTAGTGTTAGTGAGGTGGAGACCACAAATGCTCTGATTACACGTAATCAAATTCCCATTATTGAAAGTCAAAATCACCTGCATGGTAATGATGACACGATGTTGTCAACAGTAACCTTGGCAGATGCTCAGCACCAAAACCAAAACCACCAAAATCATGGAGTTCATTTTGTACCTACTGGTGGAAAGAAGAGACATGGATTGAAAGAATTATCGGATACAACTGACCAGGATGGACCCACACAGATTTCAAACCCTACTAAAAAGAGCTCACACGCATCTATGAAAAGTAAAAGCATATATAATGTGAACCAGTTGACTTCTACAAATGATCTTGGGTGTCAGCAATCAATCAAGTCCAGTTTGCATGGTGGGAAGCACAGAAATAAGCACAAAGTACTCAAGCAGTCTTCTGATGGAGGTATTTTTACCAAGACAGTTCTTTTCCTTGTCAAAATTTACTACGTATCACTGAACTTTTTATGATACTAACTTTGTCCACAGGTAATATTAAAAAAATAAGTATGAAAAGCAGAAGGGAGATTGACAATGAATGTTATAGAGTTATTAAGAAGAGTAAGATGGAAGGCATGCTTGATCCTGGTGAAGATCAGGTATCTAATCATGTTATGGAGATGGATCCTTGCTCTAGCAATGGTTTGCCATGTCATGCAGCAATACGGCATCAACCTAAACACAAAGTTCACTCTTCTTCTAAGGCCTTAAAGCATGATGTAAAGGATGAATCACATTTCTCTGTTAGAAAACTGAAAAAAGATGTTCACGTTTCCATGGATAAGTCAGTGGACAAGGGGCAGCCTCAAAGTAGAGAACCTGTAAAGAAGAGGAAAGTTAAAGACTCTCATGATAATGAAACTCATGTGGGATCCCTTCCAGGTACAGGGTATCTACTCCATGAAAGCAATGGTTTTGTTGAGGAGTTTAGTGAAAATGTCAAAGGAAAGGAAAGGAAGGCAAAATTACCAAAATGTGATGGGCTAGAATCCAATGGCAATAATGTCAGCGGTAGAAAAGAGAAGAAACGTGGGAGTATGGACCAGCTTGTCTTGTCTCAGCGGATTTTCAAAGGTAAGGATCCTTTGACAAAGGATTTGGGATCTGTACGACCATCTGTTACAGTCATTTCAAGCTCTTCTAAAGTTTCTGGGTCTCACAAAACTAAAGCTAACTTCCAAGAATTGAAAGGGTCGCCAGTTGAATCAGTTTCTTCAGCACCTTTACGGATTTTGAATCCTGATAAACCTAGAATAGGGAATGCTGTCGGAAGAGATGGTAATTGGGGTGGTAAGATTTTGGCCAACGCTAGCCCTAGAAGATTCTCAGATGGCGAAGGTGATGATAGGGGTCATCAGTCTGGAAGAGCATGGAAGGAAAAAATTGCAAATGCCAATCAGTACAGGCCCCTGGAATCATCTTTGTTTGATCGCCAGGACAGGGATTTTAGCCAGGTAACTGATAGCAAAGCTATACAACAAGCTAGACATTCTCCTGAGTTAGAAAGACATAATCTGCTCAATAGCAGTGGTGATAACTTGGGTTATGATACTCGATATTCTATTGAACCACAGGCTATAAATCAATTACACAATGAAGGAATAAAACATGAAATCCATTGCCATAACAATGGTTATTGGCCAAGGAAGACTGCGAAGGCTTCCTCTTTGCAGTCTAAGGACGGTGATAGTTGTTATAAGTCTGAATTTGACAATGGTAAGATCAAGATTGCTGATTCTTCAAATGATTTTCAAGATCATGTACATTCCAATCAAGACAAGACAAGAGATAGGAAACATAAGGCTCAAGAGAAGAAAGGATCTAAGTATGATAAGGGTGATAAGAAATCTGTTGGAAAGAAAGGAAAATCATATTTTGAGATCAGCAAAACAGACACTCAGCTAGACTTTGAAGGGCAGGATGGTCCAGACATAAAAATTGATGGTATTTGCAGCCAGAATACAATTTTTACTTCAAATCCGAATCAGCAGCAGGATCATGATGCTGAAAGATCTCTACAGAAATCCAATTCGGATAAAAATGATAAAGCAGGTACAATCTCTGGGAGAGGGAACTCTCTACTGTTACCACTCTCTAGAGGAGGTGAGTTAGACACACTTACTCATTGGCAGAAGCCTATTTCTTGGTCCTAGAAAGGCCCTAGATCTGATATTCTGTACGTTGATGTTTTTGAAGGTAATGACAACATGGTAGTCGAGAAACACCATAGGAAGGTGGATAATCACAGTGAAGCCCAGCATATGAATTCAAGGCAATCCATTCCTAGTGGGCATAGAGGTAAGGATTTGGATACCCGAAGTCCAGGTAGAAGGGACTGCTCTAGTCAGGCTGCCAACAGTGCTCTGAAGGAGGCCAAAAATCTTAAGCACATGGCTGATCGTCTTAAGGTTTTCTGTTATTTTCTACCCTTAGTTATGATAGGTGTTTCTGTTTGCCATATGTTTTTTTATTAAATATCTGCAAACTGGCTTCTTTGTAGAACTCTGGGTCAAATCTAGAAGCTACAGGGCTTTACTTCCAGGCATCCCTGAAATTTCTTCATGCTGCCTCTCTGTTGGAATCTTGCAACACTGAGCTGAGCCTTTCAACATATGGTAGCACTGCAAAAGTCTGCCAGTAAGTAAAACTTGAAGCTGTACGATGGACCATTTTCTTTTGTATGTTGAGGGTTAATTATTATTTTGTTGAAGAAATTTAGGGGACTTGGAAAAGACAAAACTGGTCCTGGGAAGACAAAAAATATGTAAAAACTTACTAAGAAATTATATATAAAACTCAACAGACCAAAATTATTTCAAAGCAAATAAAAATGCTGGACAAGTAATGCCCGATGGCTGACTAAATATACTTGGATTAGAACTTTAAAAGCTATACCCTAACTTAAATTTCCAGTACTTGATTTGCTGTCAATAATTTTGTTGTTTTGGAGTTGCTGTGGCGCCCAATCCTAGGCATTGTTTGTTCACACGTCTCCTTGCATATTTGTATGTGCAGAAGTACATGCATATATTTGTAGGATGCTGGTGCATAGTAACTTGCTAGTTAGGATGGTACTATGCTTATTGAATGTGTTTAGCTTCAGACTCGCTAGCCCTTTTACAATTACATCTGGAATCGCAGGTATTGTGCTCATGAATATGAGAGAGTTAAAGACATGGCTGCTGCTGCTCTGGCATACAAATGCGCAGAAGTGGCATACATGAGGGTAATTTATTCATCTCATAACGTTGCAAACAAAGATCGTCAAGAATTGCAGATTCCTCTACAGATGGTTCCTCCAGGTAATTGGGCTAATGCTGCAGTCTGGTAACAATCTATGTGAAGATGCATATATTTATTTTGAGTATCCCTTTTCTCTTTCGATCTTTTAGTTTTTTTGGTTTTATGAAGTGTTCTGGTTGCCTGAAATAAAAAATAATTCAGCAGTACGCATTTGATTGTCATGCCATTGTTTTTTTGTATCAGTCCCATTGATGCTAGTACTGGAAAAAGATTCATCATGACTTTTAATTATGAATGATGCATCAAAACATGACCAATATATTGGTTAATTTGGACAAACCTTATTTATGCGAATGCACATAGACCAACAGTTTAGGATTTTGGTTTGTTTTTTTGTTTTGTTTCTGTGTTAGCTTTCTAACATACTGGTAACTGGTTGTTGTAATCTGTTGCTTTTGAAGAGATTTTATAGTTCTATTGGGGCTTGACACTTCCTCTCAATTTTGCTAGGGGAATCTCCTTCTTCCTCTGCATCTGATGTTGATAACTTGAACAACCCTCTGACATGTGACAAGGTTGCCTTAGCCAAGTGGCTTGGCTCCCCTCAAGTTGCTGGAAACCATGTCATTGCTGCCCAATACCAACCTAACTTTTTACGGCTGCTAAGTTTCGTGAGTATTGCCAAATATTTCTAGACTTAAATTTTTTACATTTAGGCCTTTATTCATGATGTCTAATTCTATTAAAAAATAAAGCGCAAGAATAGCTGGATCTATAACAAAATTTAGCATCTAACGATATATAGAAAAGTGGGGCGTTTTAAACAATAATCTTGTTATTGCATTTTGGCTCAGCATGCTTTTCTGGTCACAAGTATTTTGAAGACAAAAATCCGCTTTTAGCACCATCTGTTTTCTGTGTTGTAAAATGGTTTTTGCATTTCGTTTACAGGACCATATATTTGCTTTGCCTAGCTATTTATGCATTCGTACTATTTAAAGGAGTCATTTGATGTATACATTTTGATAATTTACAGGCACAGGATGTAAATTTTGCAATGGAGGCTTCTAGAAAGTCACAAATTGCTTTTGCAGCTGCTAGTGTTAGACTGGAAGATGCCCAATATAAGGAGGAAGAGGATATATCTTCTATTGCAATGGCTCTTAATTTTAGTTTCCAAGATGTGGAGGGCTTGCTACATTTGGTACGGCTTGCAATGGAGGCCATTAGCAGGGGATGATATTATATTTGTTCCAGTTGTTTCAAGGGCCACTGGGCATGAAGAACAAAAAAATAATAATATTACCCAGATATCTGCGCAGCATGTGATCCCTCTTGAAGAATTGAATATTGAAGAATTTGGTGCCTTTTGTACATTTTTACAATCAAGATCAGTTACAAATCCTAACTATGTTCTATAAGAGGTTTGAACTAGTTTTGATGCTGACAAGGACGTTGCACAGTGCACAGAATATTTTCATTAAAGAATTATGGTTCAATACTCATAAAGGCATTCGCAGAAAATATTCTGAGCTTTGGCAAATTGGCAGACTTGTGCTCAATCAAGATTTTAGCTGGATATATTTTATTTGGTCGATACTGAACACCCATTACTAAGTTAGTTTGGTGTCGTTCCATAATTTCAATCCCGGTACATTTAGTTTACAGGTTTATTGAAATCTGGCATACTTCTATTGGGTGTTCTTAGTTTTCGGCCAAGTAAATTTCCTATATGTTGACATCTACCTGGATGAATCCCGTGGATGGGAATTTGCCAATATGGGCAGGTATTATTGGCATCTTTAGTAGCAGACACCTGAGCTGTATTCTCGGTGGTGATTCTATTCGGAACAAGGAAGTGACAGTCTCAGGTAAGAGAATCTTTCATTTTCCTGTGATAGGGCTGATCTGTTTGGCGTAATGTTTTCATATGCAGGTTGCTTGATTGTCCTTTTCTTTTTGGGGTATTCTGTAGGAGAAATTGCTGTGTTGTAGTGGCTACAAAGAAGTTGGCAGATATGTATATTAAAATTTATATGGAGAGCTTGTGGGTGGTCATCTACATCTGGCTCCCACTAATGGAATCACCTGAATTTGTTTCATCATTTAGGTTGGTGGATAAAATGCTTTTGAGGACAAATCCCTTTATGATCTTTGTTCATCCTTCATTGTTTTTTGACAGTGGCTGTTTTGTACATATACATTTTTGAGCTACATCATGATTAGGAGTGTCCCAAGTTCTCTTTTCTCATCCCCAGGCTTGGGAGGGTAAACTGTACATCAGCCTGCAGACTTGAAATCTAAAGGTATTGTTTGGTCTTTCACTTGCTCTTTGTGATATGATCATAGAAAAATAGTGAAGCTTCCATCCATTTTCTTGATGAAGTTGGCATGCAAAAAGTTAATTTCTTTTCATCACCTGTATCAATTTCTTGTACATAAACAAGGTGAACAGGTCTATTGAATCCTGCCTGATGACCGCTTATATCTATTCCATATTTCCACTGTATCTTTGAGTTACAATCATCACCTAAAGATATGCAATTAGACTGCTGCCCTGTTTATTGTTAGACTGCCTGTTGGAGTATTATCTTTTTAGTAGGGTTAGCGGGCTTGGTCCATTACAAGAGTCTAGAGCACGTTAAACCAGTCTTCTCACTATGTCTAGTATGTTTATAATAAATATGTACTGCACAGTTTCTTTTATCCTTGTATTGATGACTCTGCCTGATTGAATGCAACATTGTTACAGCCTCATATGATTTTGGTCGTGTTGAAAACATAAAACTTAACATGAATTCTTGTTGGTAGCGAATTTACTTGAATGTTATTGGATTGATGAATTTATTGATAACTAATTTCCAGTGTATATAGGATTTACGTCTTAATCATTAGGAGTTGTTGATTTCCAGGGACAAGTAATTGTTTGGCGAGTGATTTAACATCGGAGCTTGTGATTCCTTGTTGTATTCTTCCTCGCCACCAACCTATGATTTTTTTTTTGTATTTCATTATACTGTACCCAACACGCCAGATCGCCTTTAAATATTGGCCTTTCTACAATGTCTAACTCATTACTCACCCACCCTGAGGTGTAAAATAAACGGTTTTTTTCTTTTTCATTATACTCTACACAACTTGCCAGATTGCCTTAAATTTGTGGTCTTTCTACCATGGTGTAGATTGTTTGGACTTTCTTTCCTTCCATACCATCATTCAAAGGGAAGAAGAAAATAAGATAGATTTTAGAGGGTATTATATCTGGGTTCAATATAATGAATATGTTTTGGCATTATTTTGGGTATGGGTTTTATACTGGGTTTTATGTATTTTATTGAGAAAATTATAGTTGGATAAAAGTGAGGTTTTAGAGGGTGTTATATCTTTATTGAAGGTCTCAAATTGTGAGCATCAATAATTTGAGATAAAGTTGTATTAATTATTTGATATTAATTTTTTTTGTCGTGGTTTTATTCATTCATATTAAAAGACCTTTTTTGTGTTCGTATTTTTCTTTATCTTGTTAAATTTTGTTTACGAAGGCTGTAGTAAGTGATCATTGCTTGCCAATATTTCGTAGAAATCTTTTCTTGGTGTGATGATGCATCCGTATGCAAACTAACAGTATCTCCATTGGTTATGGTGGTGTTTTACTTAGTTTGGTGTCGTTAACTGGGCAAGAAGCGTTAGTTTTGAAGGTTTTTTTTAAAAATGTTTTTAACAAAAGCAAATGCAGTTTTATTAGTAAGAGTATTTTCAACACTTTTATTTTTTTACACATTTAAGGAGTTTTTTACGTGTGAAGATTTATTTATTATTTTAATTTAACACTACTATTTTTTATTCTTATTAAAAGAATATTATTTATTTTATTTTAATTTTTAAAATTTATTCATTAACATATGAGTAAAGAATAAATGTAAAGAGAGAAAAAATAATATTATATAATATAAAGAGTGAAAAGTTATTTTTTAAAAAATTATTAATATTTTTTAAATGTGAAGAAATAGATAAAGAATTGTTAGATTAATATTTTGAAGTTAAGATGTTCGAAAATAAGTGAAGGAAAGTATAACTGTATAAGGAGGTGGATCTGCCAGAAACCAAAAGACAAGCTGTCTTTGGTAAACGTGACTTAAAATAGGAATCCAAAAACTGTTTTAAAAGTGGGTTTTTGTTTTTGAATATTAGTTTTAACTGTTTTTAAATTTAAATTATTATTTTTTAATTCTTTTTCTTTAATTTATTGTTTGGGTTTATTATAATTTATTTTTATTAATTTTTGTGGAATTAGGTTTTAAAAAATATTCATTTTTTAAATGTTTTTTTATCAAATGAATTTTATTTTTAAAATTCAAAATTTAAGGCCATGATTGCTTTATATGTTTTATAATATGATTTTATTTTTAAAAACATAATTCGGTCATCAAAGTGTGTTTAATATATTTGTTTTATAAATAAAATATTATTTTATTTAAATCTTGATTTTAATAAAGCAATTATTTTTTAAAATATATTTTAATTATTTTTTAATTTAAAATTAATTTGTTTTAGTCAAATTTTACTCTTCTTGTACTTATTATTCGGATTAATAATATTGTATTTTTTTTATCAATTTTGGTAGGATCAAATTTTTAAAAAGTACACTTTTAAAAACACATACTTCTTATTATTCAGAATTCAAATTTCATTTTCAATAAAGATTCAAATAAAAATTAGAATACAAAAAAACACTTTCAAATTTTGATTTCAATAAAGATTTAACTTGTTAAAATATGAAAAATAAAACATGTATTAAACATCCTAAGACAAGGAAATACAAAAGTGGAGTGCGCCTCATGTTTTGGTGTAATATTTCGTACTTGAAATAAGTTAAGAGGTAGCTTATATTGAGGGTTGATAATGTCATTTTGATGTCGTAATTGAAAATATAGTCATTTTAACTATTAATGAGCTTTATCAGAGTTTGAACAATTTAAGGGCATTATAGTAATATCTAATAGTACATTAAATGATAAATTAGTCAATCAAACTGTTTTGAGATTTAATAATATTAATATTTAAAGAAAATTCATGATTTATTTAATTAAGGACTTTTTAGTCTCTTAGCTTAAAAGTGTAGTTTTAGTGAAATTAAGAAAAATGGTATGAGTGTTACTTGTTTGGCAATGTAAGGAACTGTATTTGAGTAACATTATAAGTTGTCCATTATTTAGGAATAAGATCAGGACGGTGATGTGGTAATTGATACGAGCATTTTGATTGTAATTGAGTTTGATTTAGAATTTATGGTCAAAAAAGTATTTTTTGGTATTTTGGTGAGTTAAGTGAATTTTTTAGTAATTTGAAGTGAAATATATCATTATTGGTTTATTAAAATAAATATAATAGAAATAAGAAAATAAACCATGAGGAATAGGTAAGATTATGCTAAACCCTAGAAATTGATGGTTTTAGATTTCAAGGTTGAATGATGAAATTGAGGGTACTATGATGTTAAAGAAGGATAATTTTAACATTTATGTGTTGGTTTTGTGTAAAACAATTGATTAAATTGAAAGATTTTTGAAAAATAAGAATTGAAGCGAGTTTTGGGATATGAACCCTAGATGTTGATGTAAAATGAGTTATATGATACATAGGATTATGTTTGAATATCGTTTGATTTATGTGATATGTTATATTGGCTTATTTTTGGTGTTTAAAGGTTGGAAATTTGGCATTTTTGGGTTTCATATTGAAGTAGTATGCAAAATTGGGTGGTTTGTTAAGGATCTCCTGGCCACAGTAGATGGTGTGCTAGCCGCAATCGGTTTTTGTCTAGCTTAGTATTTTTTAGTTCTTGGTCTTTATTTCCACTACCACTTTCACAACAAAAAGTTGTAGGTCAGAGCCTTATAGTCCAACCTTTCTTATGATATTAGTGTTGATGAAATTGTGGGTGTAACCAGAATTTACTAGCAATGAAACTTCAAAAGTTCCAATCCATGTTATAAGCCTCATAGTGGCTGGCTTTAAGCCCCCTATCATGACATCTAGAGATAATTTAACATTATATGTATCTTCTTCTACTTTAGTCATCCTCACTTTACTTTCATCACTGATGTCGTCCCCATCGACTAATCCGGAGTCATAAATTATGAACACATTTCTAGTTTGATATCAATGGCTCTTGTCCCACTTCTCTTCACATTTGAAGTAGAGATATTTCTTAGCTCTCTCATTAACCTTGTTGTACAGAAGTGTTCTAATTTTCTTGTCATCCCTCTTAGATCCACCTTCAATGGGTGCCTTTCCTGCTTGAGAATCTTCAACGGGTTCTGATTTGACAATATCCCTATAATTCTCCTTAGCAAGCTTTTTTTCGCGATAGTATCTACCTTTCAAGATTTTTGCCATCCTCATAGCCTCAACTACCCGTTGAGGTTGCTTCAGTTTCAACTCTCTTGTTATCCATGGCTCTAGCCCCTCAATAAAGGTACCCAACAGTGACTCCTTAAACCATCGTCGAACTAGAATTTGGAATCAGTGAAATTCTTTTATGTAGGCACCTACCTTGCCATCTTGCTTCAACTTAGCCAATTATTCATGGTGGTTTACAACTGGAGAGGGTTCCCATTGAATTAAGAACTTTTGCTCGAACATCATCCACCCCATTTGTCATTTGTCTTGTTCATACCAGGTCTTGATCTATTGCCACTAGCTGTTGGCCTTTGCATATAGATACATATAGGCCATTGCAACTCGATCGTCTCTGTCCACCTCATAAACTCGAAAGTAGTGAGCTGCCTTGTCCAGCCACTCATACGGATCACCACTTTTGAAGTGCGAAAACTCAATCTTTGGATTTCTTGGGCCCCAGTCACAACATCTATCATCATTTGAATCGTTAGCATCACGCCTCTGTCCCCTTCGGTGATTGTAGACCGATCTTCATCCATGATCTGGCCTATCAGATAACTTATTAGTCTCGAAATCATCATCGATCTCTCCTACAATAGGATCATATTGTAAACATTGTTCAAAAAGTACTGATCCTCTCTCCATACGCCCACCACGCCTAGGCCGGCCATAGTAGGGTATGTCTTTGGTACCCGATGTATTATCAGCCTCCTGCATAGATTGTCGTGATCTATGGTTGTCTCCATGAGTTCGTTTGCCTCTGGCTAGTTCCTTGCCCTTGTAAGGACCTAATAGATGGTCGAGATTCTCGTTGGTGTTGCCTTGAGATCAAGCCATCTTTGCCATTGTCACTGAAAGCTCTGTCACAGAATATTCTAGGGCTTCGAACTACGACTTGTTTGTCCTGACTGTCTTCTTCATCATTTAATGAAGAACGTGGAACAAAAATAATTTTTTACAAAGAAATCTTAATGAGAATCTCTTAACAAGACTACCAAATTATGGAGGACCTTGATTAGGATATAACAACAATATAGAGAAGGATCTAAACTTTAGCTCGAGCTATTCAAGTAATTAACTAAAAAAGCTGAAATAGTATATATCTAATTGATAAAAGCACTCTTGATTGACTAAATTGTCACTTGTATACGGCCTATTTATAGCCATAACTAGCAACTGCAAACCTAATATAATTGGAAACTAATGTAAAATACCAAAAATATCATAATATGAATTAAATAAAGGAAAATAAATAAAAGGAAAAACTTCTACTACAAATTAAATAAAGAAAAATAAATAAAAGAAGAGTTATAATGGTAAAACATGTTTTACACAGTACGAAAAGTACACAAGGTGGTGTATAAGGAGGCACCATGTGCACAGTACGTATATGGGGCCACGTGCATGATGCCTCATGCATGCCCCGTGCACAGAACCACGTACATTACGCATGGCGCCACATACACGATGCACGATGTTTTGTGTGCCACCATTTCAACACCCTAATTTTCCACCATGTCACATAAAGCTCCTCCCACACTCTGTGTTGTTCGAATCCAGACACTCCATTGCGGTGTTGACACAAAGTCTTCATCAGTTTCCTTGTGTTAATGTATTATTGTGATATGAATTGCTGTATTAACAACTTATAACTTTCACTACATATACGCATGAGTAGAAAACATGTAGCTTAGGAATCTAATTGAGGGGTAGTGATGAGTGGTAGTTCACCTACTCAGTCATGAGCTCACCTTTAGTTGATTTATTTTTCAGGTGCTGAGAGGAGCTGGTTGTAGACTATGCAACAAGACATGATTTCTTTACCTATTGTGTGAACTTGTTTAACTTGTTAAAAGTTGTATTAATATAATTTTTTTTTTTTTTAAAATTATTTTTTTTTTTTTTTTTTTTTTTTTTTTTTTTTTTTTTTTTTTTTTTTTTTTTTTTTTTTTTTTTTTTTTTTTTTTTTTTTTTTTTTTTTTTTTTATAAAAAAAAAAAAAAATTTTTTTTTTTTTTTTTTTTTTTTTTTTTTTTTTTTAATTTTTTTTTTTTTTTTTTAGGGTTTTTTTTTTTTTATTTTAAAGAGGACCCTTTAAAAAATTGGTTTTGGTCGTTTTGACTATAAATGAGCTTTATTTGGAGTCTAGATGACCTAGGGGCATTATAGTAATATTTAGTGGTATATTAGAGGGTAAATTAGTTAATTAAGCTGTCTTGAGATTTAATAATATTAATATTTAAAGAAAATTAGAATTTAATTAATTAAGAGCTTTTTGGTTGTCTTGCCCTCAAATGCCAAAGAAACTCGGAATAGAGAACATGATTTTTCCATGCTCACACTCGAAGGGTCAAGATTTTGGTAATAGGCACTAGAAGATATTATACTATGGGTACTATCTCAAACAATCATGTACAATCATATATCAAAGGTAATCTTGTATTTTCCATGCAAACATGATAACAACAAACATCTCAAGTTCAATTAACAATGTTAATAAATTATTACATTACAATTGATATGTTATTCAATAAAACTTCTCACGGACTTCTATCCGGGACCAAAATAGATAAACTAAATGCATAAAGAGAAACAATACATCAAGGTGTGGGGAGTATCTTCCTGTAAGAAAGGGAAGACCTCCACTAGTTTTTGGTAGTACCCTACCATGTAAAGGAAACACGCATAATCACTACATGCTCAATGTACTAGTTATGTGTATGCTTACAATTATTATGACTCAGTCTGCCCAATAACTATCACAAATAGAATCACTAGCTTAAGGCACTCGACCCTATCACAATTAACTCATCACTAGCTTGGGCCTTAGCTTGTCTCAAACCCAATAGTATACCAAGTCAAGGGCCATAACCACTAGTCAAACACTAGCTCATGGACTTTAACCACCTATCAACAATAGCTCAGGGGATTTAACTATTTCTCAAACAACAACTTAGGAGCCTTAGCCACCTGTCCAAATCACTAATGTTATATAGACCCAAAGGTCATACAAATAACATACATAAGCTCAGGGGCCTTAGGCACCTATCCAAATCATACTCGATGAACCTAAAGGCTTCACAAACATGTATGCAAAAGCAGTACAAAAGTACAAACTAAACATAACACAGTGAAAACATGCACAACATCATGGTTATCGTCACCTGATGTCGTCTGGTTACTCATGTTGGTTCACAAATTGGTCCTATTGGCATCCTTGCACAATGGCTCACACAAAACCAAGATAAAGAAAATAAAAATAGTCACCACCAAAAAACATAAGTGTGATTGGTCACTTAAACAAAGAAAATTAGGTTTGATGATAAGCTACCTTTTGATAGTTTTCTTTCTTGAAGTTTCCTGAAAGCAAAAAAGTTAGAAAAATGTAACTTTTCTTCTTTTTGACTTTTTTTGTATTCTTGTTTTTCATGAATCCTAAGACTTGTCACCCAATATTCTTTTTTTCTTAGCTCTCCATCAAGTTGTCTTTTTATTAGCCAAGGTAAAAGACCTTCAAAAGCATAAATTCAATCCCATAGTTCTTATTAGAATAAAAAAGGGTAAGTAAGATTTCTTATTCACTAAGGTGACCAAATTAAATCAATCAGAATATTTAATTGGCACAAATTAGGCAAGTGAGATTTGTTATTTCCCAAGTCCACTAATTTAGTATTTTTTTTCCTTCTTTAATTATGGGTTGCATCTAGACTTGCTTGTGGAAAGAGCTGAGTTTCGTAATCAAATAATTAATTGACATATTTTTTGTATTATGAACTCCACATTGTGTAAAGGATGGGATAAGCTTGCATTTAATGCATCGAGGGCAAATAAAGGGAGGAGGAATCATATCCTCAGAGGATTCTTCGAAGGGAGGAGTCAGATCCTCGAAGTCAGATGCTCTAAGTGAGTGTAAGATGCTCAAATATTGGAGTTAGAAGCTCGGATGGAGGGCAAAATGCTTAGTTGTTGGAGTCAGATGCTTGGATGATGGGGTTAAATGCTTAGATGGAGGGCAATATGCTTGGATGTTAGAGTTATATGCTCGGATGTTGGAGTTAAATGCTTGAATGCTTGGATTGAGGCTATCAGATGCTCGAATGGGTGTTAAATGCTTGGATGTTGGAGTCAGATACCTAGATGTAGGGCAAGATGCTCAGATGTTGGAGTCAGACGCTCGGATGTTAGGGTTAGATGCTCAAATGCTCAGATTAAGGTTATCAAATGCTCGAACGCTTAGATTAAGGCTATCAAATGCTCAAATGGATGTCAAAAGCTCATATTGATGTCAAGTGCTCGGATTGATGTTAGACACTTGGATGGATACTAGGTGGTCGAATGAGTCCAAGATTGTGGCTTCCAAGTCCGCAATTATGGCTTCGAGTCTGAAATTGTGACTTTTGAGTCTAAGTTATGTATAGAACTCATGCCCTCATATGAGGTTGGATGATCAAAAACCATAAGAAGCAAGAAGTGGAAACAAACCAACAATATCTCACTTAAAAGTGTTTGATAGTATAGCTTACGTTGATATACCACATCAGAGAAGGATGAAGATTGATGACAAAATAAAAGCTACATTTTTATTTGTTATAATTAAGAAACAAAAGGTTTCAAATTGTTTGATCCAAAAAAAAAAAAAAAATAAATTATGAGATTTTTTTATTTTTTTAGTTTTTTTTTTTTTTGGGAAAAAAAAAAAAGGAATTTTTTAAAAAAAAATATAATTATAAAAATTTTAAAAAAAAAAAAAAAAAAAAAAAAAAAAAAAAAAAAAAAAAAAAAAAAAAAAAAAAAAAAAAAAAAAAAAAAAGAGTAGAATTTTTTTTTTTTTTTTAATTGGCAAAGGGGGTATTTTTTTTTTTTTTTTTTTTTGTTTTTTTTAAATTTTTTTTATGTAAAGGGAATTTTAATTTAAAAAAAAAATAAAAAAAAAAAAAAAAAAAAAAAAAAAAAAAAAAAAAAAAAAATTAAAAAAGTAAAAAAAAATAAAAAAAGGGGGGGTTTTTTGAGAGGGGAAAAAAAAAAAAAAGTTTTTATATTTTGTTAAAGTTTTTCCCTCGGTTACAAGAATGGAGATGATTTGTATTCTTATTGCTTACGCAACTCAATTCAAATGGAAAATTTTCCAAATGTATGTCAAGATAGCCTTTTTGAATTGCATTCTAGAAAAGGATGTGTAAATAGAGCAACCACCCATGTACATGAAAAATGGGGAAGGAACGAAGGTGTTGAATTTGAAGAAAGTGCTTTGTGGATTGAAACAAGAACCTCAAGCTTGGATTACCCGCATTGACATTTACTAAGAAGAATGAGTTCACTTAATATCCATACGAGCATACACTTTGTATGAAAAAGAATGAGGTAATTTGCTCTTGTCTCTCTTTATGTTGGTGACTTCATCTTGGGGAAATAATAAGGGAATTCAAATGAGCAATGACTCGGGTGTTTGAGATTACGGACTTGGGTTTAATGAAGTACTATCTTAGTTTATAAGTTAGATAAAAAGAGATTGGGATTTTTGTATCACAAGAAGTATATACAAAGGAAATTATGAAAATGAACAAAATGACATATTGCAACCTAGTATTGACCCCAATGGAACCAATTGCAAAACTTTCAAAGTTTGATAATGTAGAATGAGTAGATGTGACCAAATATCGAAGTTCAGTTGGGAGCCTTCATTATGTCACATGCACAAGACTGGACATTTCTTATAGTGTTGGAGTTGTAAGTCAATTAATGGAGGAACTAGTTTACATGCATTTCAATCAATAAAGAGAATTTTGCGATACATTCAGTGAACCAAATCCGTTAGATTATTCTACAACAAAACTAAAGATTGCATGTTAACAGGATATTCTTATAGCAACCAGTGTAATGATGTGTATAATTGAAAGAGTACATTGGGACATGTGTTCTTTTTGGGAGACACATCATTCACTTGGATGTCGAAAAAATAGCCTGTTGTAATACTCTCTACGTGCGAAGCAAAGTACATGACAACATGAGGTTGCGTGTGTCACATGGTTTGGTTGAGAAGATTCTTGAAGGAACTAAATTTTACTCAAGAGTAAGCCACACAAATGTATTTGGACAATAAAACAGCGATTGAATTTGAAATAAATCTTGTCTATCATGAAAGAAGCAAACTATTGGGAAATTGTGTCCCACATCGAAAGAAAGAAGGAAAAGTCAAGGAGCTTATATGGTAAAGTAGGCTCAAATTGTCACAATGCGTTTTAAAGTTGTGTGGGCTGATGTGACAAGTCCAAAGCGGATAATATTGTGACATACGGGCAAGCCTACGCCTTGTCCCGATCCTAACAAGTGGTATTAGACTTGTTGGTTCATTTGTGGGAATTTGTTTTTGAGCAAAAATGTTATCACACACAATAAATATCAAAAAATTCAATAGCAAAAATAATTTCAGTCTATGACTCATCAAGATGCATGCGTTGTTGAAACAAGAAGGGATTTGGGCTCCGCTCGCTGAAAAGCAATGTGACAATAGAAGATTCTGAGTTGGCTATCATAGAGGAGAAGACTCATTCGATAATTCTGCTCTGTTTGTTAGATAAAATTATTTGTGAAGTCGCAGATGAAGAATCTGCAGTAGGTCTGTGGCTGAAGTTGAAGAGTTTCTACATGATAAAATCTTTGACAGATAAGTTGCTATTAAAGTAACGTTTGTTTTCTCTCCAAATGAATGAAGGCCAATCTTTAAAAGACCATCTTGATGATTTGAATTCAATTTTGATGGATTTGCGGAATATTGATGTCAGAATTGATGATGAGGATGCAACCCTTATCTTAATTGTTTCTTTACCACTTCTATCTGAGCCTTTTGTGAATTCATTTGTTGTTAGAAAAGAAACAATCAATTTGGAAGTGTGATTAGGCTCGGGACTGGTTTTAGAAAGGACTCAGTGTTAGTTCATGTCATTGGTCCTCGAGTCATCCCGGCATAGAGCTCACACAAACCATAAAAGAAAAGAAAATACGAGTCGCCATCAAACAATTTAGAAGTGTGATTAGGCACTTAAAAAAAGAAAGGTCTATGGTTCCAAAGATTTAGTTTCAAGAGTCGGTTACGTGTGAAGATGAAAGAAGAACTTTTACACCCTCACAACGCCTATAATTGGTACCTGGTCTTGATCTATAGATGCTTGCTTATTTTAGTTAAAAACTTATTTTTTTTATATTTTTAATCATGGAAAAGGAAATTTTATGGATGTAGGCTACTAAAAAAAGATAAAAAAGAAAAAGAAAAAGATATTTAGACAAATCATAATAAACGCCTTTCTAATTTTAGAAAGAAAATGGTGTGGATTTAGGCCTATGTAGCAATGTTGTTCTTCTTCAAAAAAGAAAAAATAAAAATATTTTGAATAAACGGAATAAATAACACTACTACAATTAATATTGGCCCAAATAGCTAGGGTATGAGGATCAAGGGCTCAACTCCTCGACCACTCTAGCCTTTGAAAAGAAAGTGGGATAGTTTTAAAAAATAAATAAAAGTGAAACCTAGCTAGTTTTAGAAAAAACTGTGTGTGAATTAGGCCCATGTGGCAATGCTATCCTTTTTTAGTAAAATGATTTTGAATAAATATAACACCGCTACAATCAATGCCGGCCCAAGCAACTAAAGTATGAGTGTCAAGGGCTCAACTCCACAGCCACTCAAGCCTTCAATTTGATTTTTCTAGAAAAATGATAAGTTTTATGTTTTTACTTTTAAACTAAAGAAATAAGAAAAAAAATAGAGAAGCTGCCTTATTTTAAAATGCCAAAGAAAAGGAATTTTAACATTTCAAATATAATGGAAATAAATGGAACTTGGAAAATTTGAAGTAGACGTCTAGGTTCCTTTCCCCTTGATGATCCCTCTTGAGAGTTTCTTGTAAGAAATAGGCTAGAGAATATAATTGCTGCTTCTATTCTCTCTTCTTATTTTTCTCTCACAAGCTCTCTAAGACTCTCTCCGCCAAGATGTATTCCCCTTTTCAAATCTTGTCCCCGCATTGTCAAAAGAATAACCTATTTATAGGCTAAGTAGGCTAGTCTTCCAAAAGATAATCTTTTCTCATTTAATTCTTGATTGAAATAATTAGGGTAAATAGGATTTCTTATCCCCCAAGGTATGCAATTAAATCGATTAGGATTATTTAATTTTTTACCATGCCTAAATTTAAATATATAATTGAAATAAAATAGGCAAATATGATTTCTTATTCTCCAAGGCAATCAATCAAATATTTTTATTTTGTTGATAAGTAAAAAAAGATTAAATTAACGAAAGGAAAAGGTACAAGCAACTTGGGCAGGGAATAGTCTGACCCAATAAAAAACCCATACAAAGATTACAAGGAAACCATGTGCTAAATACAATAGCTAAAAATAGGCATGGGAAAAGACTCCTGCGGAACCGGCTACCTTAGTCGAGAAGTCCTAGAAATCCCAACATCATAATTAACCGAAGAGGTAAACCTTCTAAGCTCCCGCTCACCTTTAGGTCTGGTGCTCGTAGATGGCCAAGAAGACGAGGCAGAAGCCTTCCGAGCTTGATTAATTAATTAATTAATCAATCAATCTATTAATCCATCAATCATTCAATCAATTAATCAATCATTCATTTATTCAATTAATTCATCAATCATTCAATTAATCAAATTATTTAATTTAGACACTAACTAATTTAAATTGATTAATTTAATTGGTTGATTTTCTTCATTTTCATCTTAATTGTATCTAGACGTTTTTTTTGGGAAGAGATAGAAAGCTTTGTGATGGCTTCACTAAGCTGATAATGACATCACTAAATTGATGATGACTCTTGAGTTTTAACTAAGTTTGACTTGGCCATAACTTCTTCATTTCTACTGCAAATTCAGTGCGGTCATATGCGTCGGTTTTCAAGTTTCCTCCTCTATCACCTGATTCTACCCTTGGGGCATTTTGGAGTATTACCAAAGAAGTCCTCAATTTGGGGTTTCCCTGCTGAGTATGCTCGTGATCCAACCCAGTCAAAATGGGGCCCAACAGTTGTGATGAACTCTAAGAAATTCATGGGTCGTCAGTCGCATAAGAATAATAACAAAAGTAAAGCTAATATCAATCACACATATATTTGCAACTACTGTAAGGAATGTAGACATTGGAAAGATCAATGTCCAAAGAAGCAGGCAAGAGAGAAAAATGCCAAAGAAAAAGTTATAATTGTAACAAAGATGGATACCTCATTTGAATCTGATTTGGTTTTGACTGCTACTGATCAATCTCACCTAATAGATACACAGGTGATGGACTCAGGTTGTTCTTATCGTATGACTCCGAACGGGAGTGGTTCTCAACAAATGAGAAAATCGATGGTGGAAACCTCATTATGGGTAATGATACCATGTGTAGAGCAATAGGTATTGGTTCAGCCCAAATTCAGATGCATGATGGTGTCATTAGAACACTCACCAATGTTTGACATGTTCCACAACTAAAGAAGAATCTCATATCCTTGGGTACTCTAAATCAGTTTTGCTACAAAGGTTTATTTGAAGGTGGACTTTTGAAGGTAATTAGTGGTTCTTTGGTAGTAATGATGAGAATTAAGCAAAATACTCTTTACATCTTATAAGAAACTATAGTTTCTGGTTTTGTTGCTATATCATCCTCTAATTCATCAAATCAGACCAAATTATGGCATATGCGTCTTGGGCATATGAGTGAAAAGAGGTTGGTAATTTTAAGTAAGCATGGTCTTCTTGAAGGCCATCAGATAGTTGATTTTGGTTTCTGTGAGCACTGTGTATTTGGAAAGGAGAAGCAAGTTCAGTTTAAAGCTGACTTGGATGGACGGAGGTCAATGACTGGTTACAACCATCAGTAGCTTTATCACCTATTGAAGTTGAATATATAGCATTGATAGAAGCAACAAAAAAAAGCATCTGGTTGAAAGGATTGGTTAGTGATTTGGGGTTACAGCGAAACCAAGCAACTGTGTTCTGTGATAGCTTAAGTGTTATCTGCTTGGAAAAAGATTAGGTGCATCATGAGAGAACTAAACACATTGATGTCGTATATCACTTTATTTGTAATGAATGAAAAGTCAATGTGAAAAAGGTTGGAACCAAGGATAACCTAGTTGATATGTTTACTAAACTAGTTCCATTGAGCAAGTTTAAGCATTATCTTGACTTGCTCAATGTCTACAATTTGATTTAGCCCATAGCAGGTTGGTAGCGGCGAATATATGTTTATCACTATGCTGTTTTCTATTGATGAGTTTTGAATTTACGTCAAAGTAGAGATTTGTTAGTTGTAGTAAAAAAAAGAAAGAAAAGGAAAGTAGGGTAAAAATATATACATATAAAAGGTGTCGATCTTTTTTCTCCTATAAGCAGTGCTGATCCACTAAACCTAGCACCTAACTCTGTTTTCCCTTTTGCGGCAGCGTGAAGGGTCTGTCTCCTCCTTTTGACATATGTGTTTTGACGCCTATGGGGATCTGTACCATCTGTGCTGCTTTGGCATTCAGTAGTAATCTATTTTTTGGGTACCTGTTCTATTTTGTAATTTGTTATGGTTGTGCAGTCTGTGTGTGAATCAGTCTCTCTTCGCCACATCTGTTCTATTTTTGTGCAATCTATAATCTATGCCATCTGAATATCTAGCAATCTATACTTTTTTATACCTTTACGTCAACTAACAAATAGTCAAAGTAGCACAGATGGTATAAATCCCCACAGTTGTCGAACACCTGTGTTAGAGGGAGGAGACAGACCCTTCATGCTGCCATAGAAAGGAAAACAGAGTTAGGTGCTAGGTTTAGTGGATCGACACCACTCACAAGAGAAAAAGAGATCGACACCTTTTATATGTATATATTTTGACCCTACTTTCCTTTTCTTTCTTCTTTTCTTTTGTGACAACTAACAAATCTCCACCTTGACATAAAGCCAAAACTCTTCAATAAAAAACAACATAGTGATAAGCCTGTATCCGCCGCTACCAGCCCGCCACAGGCTAAATCAAATTGTAGACATTGAACAAGTGGTATCAAAGCCTTGGTGTCCCCTTTAAGTGTTCCATTACATCGAAAATCTTCTCGGTGTAGTTTATGGTCGAGTGGTGTGCCCCGTAGTGTGCGGCGGTATTAGATTAGAATACAAAACCTTTGTCTTCAGGTGATTGAATCCGTCTGCTCTCAATTAGAATGTACATTGAAGGGGAGCTCCCATGATGGCCCATATGGTGGCAGCTTATCAGTTCCATAGGTAAGTCTCTAACCTATGATATAGTTCGATGTGTGACAAGAGGGAGATTGTTGAGAAATTATGTCCCATATTAGAAGAAAGAAAGAAAAGTCAAGGAGCTTATATGGTGAAGAGGCCCAAATTGTTACAACGCGTTTTAAAGCCGTGTGGGCTGATGTGACGAGCTAAAAGCGGACAATATTATAACATGCAAACGGACGGGCCTGCGCCTTGTCCCGATCCTAATACAAACATGTTATTTTGAAGTTCTACTTCATTCAGGAGCATGTGAAAGAAAAGAACATAGAACTAGTGCACATGAAAAGTGAGGACTAAGCAGTTGGCATCTTTACAAAACCACTGTCTACAAGACCATTTGAAAAAATGAGGAATCTAATCGACATAAAGGATATAAGAGAATTACATTTAAAGAGGGGTGTTGATGACTAAACTTAATTTGGGGTTAAATTCTTAATTAATGGTTTTTTAAAGGGTGATTAGTGAGTGATTTTGAAAGTTCAAAATCTTTGGAATTTTAAACTTTTCTTCGTATGGTTTTGATTGCTACTATGTGTGTAGAATTTGTTTTTACATGCTGAATTTTTGTTTTTGTATCCATTTTAAGAAGTCATAGTTTATATTAAGAGCTTTATATTATTTTATAAAGAGTGTGGAGTGAGAATTAAAAATAAGAGAGTGTGCAACAAAGAAAATGGTGTTTTATGTGAGTTATGTATCACAAGGTCCAAACTTTCACTCATGTGGCACTTGATTACCCTAGTGGATGCTCCAAGTAAGCTAAATCGTCAGGGCATATGTAGACTGGTTTTGCCCTATCTTGGGCTCATTAGGAGAACGACTCCAATTCTCAACCAGTTTGTGTAAGGATGACCAAGTCTCCTCTTTTTCGTCAAGTCCTCGACTAGCGGCGTGCTCCCAACATTTAACCGACTCAGCATGTTTGAACTCTGAAAGGGCTCCATCGATCTCTCGCACGAACTACCATGGATCCTTTCCCGTCCGCACTTGCTATACTTTTCACCTTGCCCCTCCTCAAGTAACACGCACTTGTGCCACTTTAGAGACGCCCTCTAGCATTATGCTGTTCGGAGCGTGACATCCTCCCTCACTTGATTATCGCAATGCCCACATTGCATCAAACTGAGTTCGGAGGAACTAAGATCATCCGATTAAATGCGGGGAGCACGCCTCTAGTCGAGGACTTGATAAAGAATAGGGGACTTGGCCATCCTTACACAAATTGGTTGAGAATTGGTGATATTCTCTTGATGAGCCCAAGGCAGGGCGAAACTAGTCTACATGTGGCCCTACGGTTTGGCCTACTTGGAGTATCCACTAGGGTGACCAAGTGTCGCACATGTGAAAATCCTGACCCTATGACAAAGTGGTAATAGAGCAATTGCAGCTCATATCCAGAAAGCTTGCTGAGTACTCCGACATGCGTGGTCCCCATTACCCGAACAGGGAGGGAGCCCCTAAGAGATGGGGTTCAACCAGGTGAAGGTCTTGCACACATTGCGTCCACCAAGTTGCTAGCTGACGTGCCAGGGTGGAGTACTTTAGAGTCATAAAGAGCGCATCGGATGATCTCAATTCATCCGAACTCAGCTTGATGCAATAAAGGTTGCGACAATCAAGTGGGAGAGAATGTCACACCACGAACAGCATGATGCTTGTGGGTGTTTCCCAAGTGGCATGGGTGCATGTTATTTGAGGAGGGACATGGCAAAAAGTGTAGCTAATGCGAACGAAGAAGGCTGCACGGTCGTTTGTGCGGGAGATCGATGGAGCCCTTTCGGAGTTTAGACATGCCAACCCAGTTAAATGCGGGAAACACGCCGCTAGTCGAAGACTTGGCTAAGAAGAAGGGACTTGGCCATCATTACACAAATTGGTCGAGAACTGGAGCCGTTCTCCTAATAAGCTCAAGGCAGGGTAAAACTAATTTACATATGTCTCGATGGTTTGGCTTACTTGGAGCATTCACCAAGGGGGGTAAGTGTTGTATGGGTGAAAACCCTAACTCTATGACATGTGTATCTCTTCCCTTTACCGAAATATTTTTTTCTTTCACTAATATGAATGTACTTTATAATATTTTTATGTATCTCTCCATTGAGGACATCTACCTTAACTAAATTGGGCCACAAAGTTTAATTTCTTTCGGCAAATGAATAATCAAGTGCACCATTACAACAAAAAAATGAGGGTGGAAAATATTTCTCTAGCAAGCATAATGTCACAACCACTTTCTGTTGAACTTTATCTACTTTGATAGGGTTAATCACTTTATAACATATAACATTAAAGAAGTAATACAATCGCACAATTATCCTACAAACCTTTTTAGGTAGTAATCCATGAATAACAACTGACAATAACTGTTGTATTAAAGTATAACAATCATGAGATTTGAGGGTTGTCGATCTGAAATCTTTCATTTGTACTAAACTATTGATATTTGAAAAGTAACTCATGTAAACTTTAATTTTTTGAAGTGTTGAGAAAAACTATTGCTTCTTGGATTTTGATAAAATATAACAAGCAGGCGATAAGAAAGTTCATTTGTTAAAATCTAATATATGTTGAAGAGACTCTCATATCCCCATTTCTGTTATGTCTAATTTAGTTTTTTTCCCACCTTTTGTCTTCCCAAGAATGTTAAGTAATGGGCTTATTAGATTTTAGTAAGCATTTTTCTCGATTGTCGTCATCTCAAGATTGTGATGCACATATATGTCTTTCCAGTACTATAAGTCAAAGAAGATTGTTTTTTAATGCACCATCAACTGAGATGTTTCTTTTCCCTTTACGAAACTCAACATGTAAGTTAAAAACTAATCCTAGTACCTGCATTCTTGTTAATGCTCATTGAAATTCTTCTTTTGTCTATGAAATTGATGTACTTGTGGCAAAAATAGTTTGTGACCTATGAAACAAATCTTCTTCCTGTGCTTCAACCTCTTAGAGTAAGTATTATTCTTGCATATTGGACATGCTTTATAACCCTTAGTAGAATATCCAAACAAGTTTTTGTACATGAGAAAGTTAATTATGGTCCACAATAGCATAGCTCTCAATTTAAAATTTTCATTTCTTGAACTATCAAAACATTCAACTCCTTCTTCCTATAATAACTTCGAATATTCTACAAGTGGAGCTAAGAAAACATTAATGCCATTTCGTGGTTGTTTTAGATATGAAATTAACATTGTCAACATAACAAATTTCCTCTTTATACATAAGTGTGGTAGCAAAATTCAATTAACGAGAAGAACATGCCATATGCTATAACTTGTATTTTGATTACTATGAGGATTCATTCCATTTGAAACTAAAACAAGCTGCAAGTTTCTAGAGTCATGCCCAAGTTCTAGATACAAAAAATCAATTGTTTTCCATTGGGGTTAATCTATCGGATAATGAAGCTCTTCATCCTTGATTCTTCCAGTTACATGCCAAATTATAAAACATCTGTCTAAATCTCATAATTGGAGGAATATACCATATGAACTTTGCACCCACTACGTTCTTATTCATTTTTGCATTTCCACTTTGAAACACCATAAATAGAACAACAATTTTCTTTGCAGTAACAAACTCTTCTTCCCCATCTTGCATCATATCAAAGATATCGTCTATATCATCATCTTTTTGCATATGTAGAGGAACTCTTATGCTATTTACTTCCAAAATTTTCATTATCGAACTCAAAGAACTCTCCCCGTGTGAAATCCATCTTTGATAATTAGTGTTAAAGCTATTGTAAATTTGATTACTAACACATACGATGTCTTATTACTATATTTTGGATATGGACAATAAATTTGATTACCAACACCGTCATGAACAACAACTTGACTCAATAAATAATTAACCCATTCTTCAAATGCAATTGTCATCATACTCTTAAACATCCAACTTTTATTCATTTGAATTGATTTTGTAAAAAAAATCAACAAAACTTTCCTAACAAATATGACTAACCTCTTGCAATAACAATAACAATTCACAACTTTCATTGTGTTTCAACAATAAGACATGACTAATAAGAGTACCATATTGTGCATTAAAACCATACATTAGTATTATTTAACTCATGAAAATATATATTTGTTTTAAATATTTATATTTGCTTAAAAGAACTTGTGTGTGTGTGTGTGTGTATATATCTGTATATATCTATTATAACAAATAAATAATAAATATATTTGTTCGAAATATAATATATATGCATTAAAAATAACAATGTATATATTTGTTATAAATATATTAGTTTTTTTAAAAATATATTTATTAAAAACATGTATATATATGGGTTATAATATATATTTTTTAGGGCAACCACATCAGGTTCTTTATATTGGTATTTTTCTTATAATTTAGAGATAATTTTTAGAGTTTTAATATAAAGAGTCTATATCAGATTCTCCAAAATAGAGTTAGGAGTAAAGATTAGAGAGAAAATTTTCATATTTAGAGGATTATTATTCATCATTCAAATAGCTTTGTTTATATTTATTAATATGTGTGTACTTTTGATTGGTTGTAATAAAGTGAAGAGATGAAAAAAATAACAAATACAAAATAAAAATATATAATTTTTAAAAATAGAAATAGAAATGAAAAATGAGATGTGAAAGGATAAATAAAATATATTAAATATTGTATTATTTATCCCGTAAAATAGAAATAAAGAATATAGACCTGATGTGAATACTATTATACAAACATATATTACAAACATCTATAAAAAATTAATTCAAAGAAGAGATGTAAGAGGATTACACATTAGGCTATATATATTGATTAAATTAAACAAATTAAAGAAGAGATTGTATAGAAATTTCATTGATACATTTCGATACATTTCGTTGAACACCTAATGTGCATCCAAAAATATGAAATTTTGATTAATTAATTAAATTATTATTTACTATTCAACATCTAAATAGTCACAGATTTTCAAAACACCAAAAGCATACACATATACATATTATCACAATCGTAATAATAATAATAATTGATAGTATAGTAGTATGTCGCAAATTTAGTGTCCTATCTAGCGTTTTCTCTTAGTCATAGTGGTATATGGGGCACGAAGGAACGGTGTGACAAAAAAGAATACGAACATTAGTTGTACATCTTAAAACATTTTTACGAAAAGAAAATAAACGTCGCCCATTTTCTATTTATAAATAAAAAACAGTTGAAATTCATATTTTTATTTGTTTTGTATCTATAAATAAAATGACTCTTTTAACCCTTTTATTTTTACAATTTTTTACTCTATATTTTGTTGTGGTGTTTACAGCTTAAATGTACTCATTGCCTGTTTATGTGGTATGACATTCCCTTATGCAGGGCCGGCCCTGGGCTTTTACAACCTAAGGGCGGGAATTGAGGCCTCTAATTTTTGGGGGCCTCCAAAAAAAATGTTTTAATGTAAAAAATTAAACAAAAAATCAAGTTAACAAAAAAATTAAACGTGTTGTCCCTCTCTATGGTTGATTCACTGGCACTGCTACACTTAACATCACTGCATTGGTCATCTCAGGCAACCAGGCTCTCAGTATCTATGTTCGGTTGTCCCAAACTATCCCTCTCCTAATCTCCCTTACACCTCTGGCAAGTTAGAAAGCCGGCAAAGCCCTTGGCCGTTGACTGTCAGCCCTCTTCGCTCTCCTGTTGTAGCGTTGCTTGGATAATTTGATGCATCGATCAATCAATGCTTGGCAACTACGAACTGCCGTAGGTACGGAGTATGCTGCATGTGTGTTTAACTGTTATTTTAAATATATCATATTCATAGATCTTTTAAAAGAAGAATAAGAAGAAAGGAAAGTGAGTTTTTGTTCACATGTGTTCAACATGTGATAAACATTAATTAAATTCAATTCTACCGTGAGGAGTTCTGATAGTAAATACAGTCATAGACACTAAACAATGAACAAATAAGAAGATAAAAATAGGAAATTATATTGATATTTATGGCTTGCCCACACGATATAAATATAATGACCAAGAAGTCCTGCCTACTACAACATATTGCAAAAAATGCAATATTTTCTTAAGCAGCTGGTACATTAAATTAGATATCATTATATATATATATATATATATGTGTGTGTGTGTGTGTGTGTGTGGAATGGAAACACTTAATATTGCATTATTCCTTTTCTTTTGGAAGTATATGTGATCTCTTCTTGTGTGTGCATTACATATGTTGGTTAAAATGTGTTTATCTATTGACACATGAGGAAAAGCATGTTCTATTATTAATAAATATCACTTGTGAATTTTAATGCAAAGATTGCATGTTAATATGTTATTTAGGCCATAAACTAAAACACATATTGGGCGACTTTCCTATTTTAGTAAAGTTTGAAGTGGCCTATGCCTTTTTACTTGTTTAATCTAAGAAAAACACTAAATAAAGAATAGTTTCAATAGAAACAAATCTTTCACTATATATGGTTCTCATTTTTGAATTTTGAATAGGGCCACCTAAATTTCAGAGCCAGTCCTGCCCTAATGCTCAAGGTTTTTTGCATATGGTCCCTCCATGTGGTGTTTATATGCTCCGTGCCTGGCTACATTTTGCTACTTATTGGTTATGAAGGGTTGGGTGCAAGAATTTTGACAGCCCATTAGTTATAAAATCACAGAGAATTGTGTCATCCAATGGACAATGCCATCGAATGTTTGTGAAAAGTGAACCATCACACCATGTTTTGTAGTTTTAATGAGGGCACAATTTTTGTTTTTATTTGTTGAGTTTCTGTTTTCCCTAAATAGTGGTCTTTTTCTTCTTTTTCATGTAGCTTAAAGTCCAAACATATTTTAGACCTAATGGCTAAGCTAAACATTTTTAGACTTATACAACACATTTGCTAAGTTTTAAATGCAATTTTACTACAAGGCCTATAAAAATTTTAAAACCAGTGCCACCTCTACCTAGTCCATAATATGTATTTTTGATAGCATGTTCATGAGAATCTTTTTGAATCATAGAATTCAAATATATGGCATCATGGGATTTAAAATCTAAACGTGTTGGTTATACCATTAGGCATTTTTTATGTAAAATTAAAATCCACATATTTTTGAAAAGCAAATAAAATATGCATTATTTGGTCAACATACTCAATTCGCGTGATTAATGTTCCTTTATTATTATTATTATTATTATTATTATTAGTTGTAGCAGTATATGCATTTGTACTGTAATTTTGTTAAGGTTAAAGGAATAGAGTTCAGTTGGGTAATTAGGTAATACTATGGAAGTTGTTTTTTTAAGTGCTGAAAAAAATAAGTGAGTCATGAGTGTTTTAAAAATTATGAGTACATTTCCTATAATGTTATTATTTTTAAAAATAAAATTAATTTTAAAAACAGTATGTTGATAAATTTAAAATTATTTATGAATGATAAAAATTAATCTATGTCTATAGTTTTAGAAATAATTTTTTTTTCAAATTAATCTTAGTATGCCAAACAATGCCTATGTTAAAAGTGATATAAATTTTAAAAATAAATAATAAATGTTTGGTAATCTATGATTTTAAAAATGATTATAAAAATAGATAGAAAATATTTGATGAATTAAAAACAAAATTGTTATGAAAGTTTAAAAAAAGAGAAAAAAACTTAAATTTTTTAATTTTAAACTTAAATTTTTTAATTTTTAAATAGATTTAGTGTTGAAATTTTATAAATTCTTAAATTTTTAAAAAATATTTATAAATATTTTTTAAAATTTATCAAATAAATTTTACTGTTTGCTTATAAAATTGAGTCAATGCCAACATGACAATCAGGACCTAGTGATAAGCTTATCGGGTTATAGTTCCCTGCAGCACGGCACACAACAGAGAATATTTACAGGCGAATCCGAACCATACACGTTTCACATGGACCCCCGCTTCTTCTTCTACGTTCTCAACCAAGGCGTCTGCCACCGACCGCCATAAACCCAAACGATCCATCGAAACAAAAAAAAAAAAAAAAAAACGACAGCGCCTGTGGTCGGATCGAAACCTCATTTCGGAGGAAATGAGGTTCAGAGTCCACGGTGTGAATCTCATCTCCAAAGCCCTAAATTGCAGCTCCCGAAACCCTCTCCCCGTCCCTCATTTCCGTCGCTCGATTCAAGGCGTCGTCGCTGTCCTTCACCTCCACGTCCCTGGTTCGGTCTCCTCTGAAAACCCTAATTTTAAGGTATCGAAGAGGTGGCACGTTGGCCACTCTCACCCCCACGACCACGACCACGACAACCTTACCGGAAAAGAGGGGGAGAAGATTTTCCTGATCGGCCTCGCCGCTGACATAGGCTTGGCTGCCGGAAAGGGCGTCACTGGTTATCTCTCCGGTAGCACCGCCATAATCGCCGACGCTGTCCATTCCGTGTCCGATGTGGTAATCGAACTTTGTCTATTTGTTCTCTAGTTTTTAAAAGCTAGCGGTCGCCTAAAAGTTGTGTTTATTTTTAGAAGCTAGCTGTCTCGACTCTCGAGGACGGCGGTCGGGAGGAGGAGATAAAAGAAAACAAGTGAAAATAACATAGATATGTTTTAAGTTTTTCTATAAGTATCACTTGTTTTTTAAAAAAACGAAAAATGTAAACAACCTCCAAACAATAATTGTACGTTGTTTTCTGTATTCAAACACAGAAAACAAGTTTTAAAAACAGTTTTTTTTTTTTTTGAGATCGTAGGTTATACTTATATGAATGTGGACTAAGAAGATAATTAATAAATAAATGAATGAATGATTATATTTTATAATTTGTGATGTCATTTGAAATGTTTGTTTCACATTGCAGGTCCTTAGTGGCATTGCTTTAGTGTCATATAGAGTTGCAAGGGCTCCTAAAGACAAAGAACATCCCTATGGTCAGTCTTTTTTGACTCGTGCCTGTATATATGATCACGCCTTTGTCTCCTATATCATGGAAAGTATTTGTAGTCTTTCTATTGACCCCTGATCTTTCAGGGCATGGTAAATTTGAGACTCTAGGAGCCCTTGGAGTATCTAGTATGCTGCTGGTAACAGCTGGGGGAATTGCTTGGCACACTTTGGATCTTTTGATGGTATGCCCTTTTCTTGCTCCTCTTTTTTTTCCCACAGTCTAGATGAGTGTGAACTGTGAACTGTATATTGCTAATGCTTGCTCAAACAGTAACAAACTGTCGGAGCTAAACCATTTTGGATATTGTTTAAACTGTGTAAATTGACGTGCAGGTATTATTGTCAGCTACTCCTGATGCAGTTAATCAGTCGTTATGTACACTTGATTATGACCGTAGCCATCATCATGTTGGGCATCACCATGGAATAGATATGAAGCACCCTGTCCTAGCTTTAAATATGACAGTTGTATCTATCTTAACCAAGGAAGGGTAAACTAAACCATGTTTGCTTGAATAGTTATACAGATTTCTATTGCTCCTAAAGTGTGTTTAGACTTGAGAATTGAGATATATAATATGCTGGTAATTAGATTTTCTTTAGGGATGGAACAAAAGTTAATAGTAAGACTTGATATATTTGAAATCTGTTCTCCCCTTATATTTCTTTGTTTTTCCTTTTTTTTTTATGGCACAATTCATTTTTTGTAATTATTATTATAGGCTATACTGGATAACAAAAAGGGCTGGGGAAAGGGTGGGCAGTGGACTGATGAAAGCAAATGCATGGCATCATCGTGCAGATGCTATTTCCTCGGTAGTTGCCCTCATTGGGGTTGGTAAGAGCCTTTCCTTCATAAATGAAGAAAATTTTGGATAAATTTAAATATAAATAATGGGCCACGATTCATGATTATTCACTTTTACAAAATTTTAATCCTATGGAGTAAGGCTTGTTGAAGTGCTTAGATTGAGGGATGTGAGAAAATGGTATTTTTATTTAAATATGAACCTCAAATAAGTTGCAGAAGCATAAGAGCTGCTTGCGTGCTTCTACTTTTGCCGATCACAAATCCGGGTAGACTTTATCATTGTTGTTATTATTATTATTAATATTATTATTAGTAGTAGTAGTATAAAGAAATTCAGTTGGTGGAAGATAAGAATTTATAAAATCTATGTTTGATTAATGCGATGCAAAATTAAAAGGGACCAATCCATTTCATCTCATTGAGGTTTACACAAGTTGCGGCGAATCTCCCTACACTTTGAATGTCACTGCTTAAATGCCCTCCCATTTTCAAATGGTCGCATATGTTACATTTCATTAGATTGATTTTCACCAGATGTGAGTTGCACGTGTGGATGAGCACTTGAGGCTGGAAATAATCTTTTAAAATGCCAAAATGTCGGCATTTCCTTTTCCTGTTTCATCCATTTCATCTTTTCAAAGATAAATAAATCCCTGCATGGGGACTGACCGAAAAAGTTGCAGTAGATTAAATCTCCATAGTTCAAAATTCTATAACTTCTGAAGATGTCACAGATACTCCTGCAGAGAAGGCAGCAACAGTCTAACATACGCCCGACAAAAGGATTAGCTACTGTAAGAACTATTAAGAGCACTGGCTCTCTACATTTTGTGGAGAGCGTCTTTTCATATAATTTAATATATTGTCTAATTATGTTGATTAAAATTTTTGTCTAATTATAATCTAAGAATGCATATAAGGAACTATCATCATTGGAATTGCTACTCTAACACTGTCAAGATCTGGATGAATTGCCTTTGTTTAGAATAAATTTCTGGTGATTTCCCTTTTTTCCTTTTCTGTTTAAAAGTTTATTCCAATTTGTTTCACTGTACTGTAATAGTTTGAATGTCTTTATAATGGGTGCAAAAGGAACTGAAACTTAATTGGCCCAATCCCTATGAACAGAGCAGTTATATTTGTGGAAGAGAAACTACAAGGAGTGTTGTCCCATCCTTCCGTGGAATTGGTTTAGTTTGCCCATCCATTACTTCTTATAGCCTTGTCAATGTTCTCAAGCATTGGATATATATAGACAAATGTTTACAATGTCTTGAGCACTCTCAGAAGATCCTTTTTTGTTGTAGCTCCATTTCCCAATTATTTAAGATTGCAGTCTTCCACCTGTACTGTTCACCATTTGAGCGGTTACAGATGATGATGTCTTTCATCTGGATTGTAGGAGGCTCTATTCTGGGTGTAAAATTTTTAGATCCTCTAGCTGGACTCCTTGTTTCAGGCATGATCCTAAAAGTTGGACTAGAAACTGGGTACCAGAGGTAATCTAGTATGTGTGCGTGTTTATTAAGTACCTGCACCACATTTTGCTTAATCTAGATCATTTGCTGAAAGCATTTATGTTCTCACTTGGAAATTGGAATAATTTTCCCGTTTCTTCTTTTGTTTACCCTTTCTGGCTAAAAATGCATTGAAAGAATGTACCAAAGTTGGGTGTGTTTACCAAAGTTGCTGAAGTATTTTCTGTTGAAATAACTTGTATTGCGACTTTGGAAAAAACAAGTCATAAGTGAAAATTGGTATCTGTATTAAAATTTTTAATGTTATAATTTTTCAGTGTCATGGAGTTGGTGGACGCTGCAGTCCCATTGGAATGTTTAGATCCGATTAAACAAACAATAGTCCTAGTTGAGAGAGTCAAGGTAAGTCATATATTTGAATAGTTTACATACTGCATCCATGACATTTCTGAATTATTCTGAGGGCTTTCCGAGGAATTTAAGCATCAATTGCCATGTTAATTCTGTTTACATTAATTAATAATGTACTGCTTTTGAATACTACCTGGGCTTTTAATTAAGAAATTTGTTGAGAAAAAAAAAAAGTTAAGCTACAGCATTTTCTGCAGTTCAATGTGCTTGTTATTTGTTCTTATTTGCTATTTGTCAAGTATGAATCTAATGAGGTTTGATTGGTATTGTTGATTGATTTTATGGTAGGTTCCACACTGCTAGTTATAGTATGCATTGTCACCTGCATCACCCCATGACCTTTGATTATAAAATTTATTTGTTGATTGCTTTTAAATTGCTAACCTTTTTTAAAAGGATTTTCTATTCAATTGCCTATAGGGATGCCACCACCTCAGGGGTAGGAGGGCTGGTTCATCACTTTATCTTGATGTACATATTGAGGTAGGTCCTGCTGATTATGTTCTATATCTTGCTTATTTGATCTGCAGCAATGTATGTGATTGACTCTTCGATCATCCATCATGTCAGAGTTATTTCAACTCTACTGCAGGTTGATCCCTTTTCGAGTGTTAGTGCTGCACATGATATTGGTGAAACTGTTCGTAAACAAATCCATGCTTCACATCGAGAAGTATCTGAGGTCTTCATACACATAGGTAAATTGTACTGTACATGTGGTTGATGTCTTTATATTTTCATCAAATACTACTTACACCAAGATATTTTACATTATATATTATTAAATATGGACAATATAGAGCTGCTTTGGACGCTGGCCACAAAAAAAATCACACTTTTAGTTTTGTTTTTCAAAATTAAAATGTTTGGCAGCCATACCCACATGATCCAGTCGTTTCCACGTTTTCCTCCAATAATGAGGTTGGAGAAAAGAAAGTAGTGAGGCAAATACACTTTCGTTTTTCAATCAAAATTGCTGCCTTATTTTGGGTCGCAGGGAAATTTACGTGTCAGCTCTCCTACCATCAAAAATACGTTGCAGATTGGAATTTGTGTTTACACTCATAGATAATATTTGTGACCAGAATCTTAATCCCCCTGTCTACAGATCCATCTATTTCGTATCTTTCATCTGGTATGGAGGATCAATGGGATAATTCTCAAAGCAATGTCTACTTGGAAAATGCACATGTGGATGATATTGTGAACAGTGTTTTATCATCAAAGTTCTCAAAGGTATAGCTGTTTCACTTTCAAATTTTTTACAACTAAATTCATCAAATTAATGATTTATATTACACGAATATTACGGGTAAGTTTCAACCAAATCATAGTAGTTAAAAAGCACATATGCACCCAAAGCACAGGCTTTGTCAAAAAATGTATAAAACTTTTTATAATAAGTATAATTACTAATATTATTAATATTAAAGATTATTTCTTATATATTTTATTTTTTTCTACACAAAATACCAAAATAATATTGTTTTTCTTCAAAATAATTAGAAAAAAAATGTAGAACTTCAATTAGATCAGGTGCGCTTAGTCTGCCTTTTGTACTAGGCTTTTCCAAGGTGAGGCGCACTGGCCGTGTCTTGGGCCTAGGTATGCCTAGGCATATGTATAGGCTTGCTTTTGACAACTATGAACCCCTAACTGTCAAGGTGTAAAGATAAAAATGTATGAAAAATGGATTGGAAATTTTCGATTTTATAGAATAATATTAGTGCAATGATTTACTTTATGAAAGTTTTTAATTTCTCCTATGGAATTGATTTAACTTGTAGCTTTTGTCCTAAAAGGTAAACCTAGTGTTCTCCGACAAGACTTGATATATGTCATTGAGGATTTCTTTTAATATTCAAGCCCATTTGGGATTGGATGGAAGACAATATAGCTTCAGCCCTAGCAATTTACTTGCACCAATGATGGAAATAACGTAGCTAGTTAAAATGTGTAACAGAGAATGGTGGTGGAGCACATAACACACCACTTTTTGCAAGGCAAGATTCTTCTACAAGTTGAGGTCTCTATGCCCTCAGACTTAGTGATCCGGTAAAACCTATTATACTACCAAGCTTTTTCACATGGTTATCCTTCATAAGCTTTTTAAAACCCATTATACTATGAGTCAGGCGTCATGTTTCTTATCTTTTCGCACCATTTCAGGGATGCAAAGTGGATGGCAGGCGAAGCAGAAACCGAGATTTTGAAGGCGGCTTCTAATATTAGTCGAGTCAGCATTTTGCTGCGTCTGCACAACCCAGGAGCACCACAATTTCAACAGACCAAAGAACGTTAAGTGTTTTGGTATGTCTATATAAAAACTGGTTTAAAGATTTTTTTGGGTATATAAATCTGTTCTACATGTAATAGTGGCATCTCTGCAAAGAAAAAGACGGTGGCTGAAGGCTGGAATGCAAAAGTGACGACATGGGAGAACAAACCCCCGCCACCTGAGATGTGGTTTGGAGAGTAATTGGGTAGTTCAGTTACTGTATATATGTATGTGCCGAGTGGTCAAATCTATCTCGAACTACACTTACGATGCACTACATTTGGGATCTTCGGTGTATGTGCCCGGCAGTTCAGTGTTTTGATTACAAATACATTTGGGATCTTTACTGACGCACATGGATATGAAATATAGGTAACTTAAATTCCAATCTTGTATTTCGTTTTTATTTAGATCTGAAAAATCTCGAATCAAAATTTGACAGACAGAACTGATGACGCCGTTGATCAGATAATTTTGGTCTGAATTTTTAATCATCCGAATTAGTTTTTCATCACTTTAATGGCTTCAGTAACGATTGATTAATACAAGTCAGGGGAAAAACAGAAAATATGTTGAAGCTAGCTGATCTATTAGTGATTTTAGCAATCATGTGATAATTTTGACACTCAGAAAATAGGCAGATTTCAACAACATAATCTGGGGGAAAACATAAAAATCAAATAAAAACTGTTTCTTTTGGTGGGAGAGATTACTCGTTCCTATTGTAAGGGGTTATTTTTATAAAGGGATAATTGTAACCACTTCCAGTTTAATAAAGACAATAGAAAAGACTTTCTCTTCTCATACTTTTTCTTCTTCCTTCTCTTTTACGCTTAATTTTATTACGGTATAGGAGTAATTCAATTCGATACAAATTAATTCTTTTTTTTATTCTTTTATAGTTAATCTTTCCTGTCTTTTTATAATGCGAATTCTCATATCTCACTAATGGGTTTCGATTCGTTAGTGATTTAGCTGAAATTAATACCGCATTAATTTTGACTATTTGAGTATTTTATTGATATTTATTTTAAAAATTAATTGTAAGGTTAAATATTTATATAATATTTAATGATTAAATTTTAAAATAAATATTAATGGAGTATTTGAATAGTCAAAATCAACACGATGCTGATCTTGGCTGGATCACCACCAAATTCCAACCCTTCAATGATTGGTTATGATTTTGGAGAGAGTTCAAATTTGAGTCGGGTCCGCCATCGAAGAATCTTAAAACTCCTATTATCTTCATCAATCTTGTTAAGTATCCATTTTACAACTCACTAGTGAGAATTACACCAACTATAGTCACATAATGATAATTTTTACTCACTAGTGAGAATTACACCAACTATAGTCACATGATGATAATTTTTTTATTTGTGAGGAACAAATTAAGCTTTGTTGATGGTTCTATTCTCAAGCGTCATGATAATGACAATAATTTGCTCAATCTATGGATTTGCAACAATAATATTGTTATATCTTAGATTTTAGATTCGGTTTCAAAGGAAATTTTTACTAATATTAATTTTGTCCGTCTTCAGATTTTCGACTTGCAGAAATCGATTAGTAAATTCTCATACCCACACCCGAGAGACAAAGGGTTAGTGAACACACCATGCAAGAAACCTTAGCATGGGTGTTGTTCTAAATTCACATCACAAATATAACACATATACAACACATAAATTTCATTTCATTTCAACCAATACATGCATAGTTCTTTCTCCACGAGGTTATATCAAGTTATTACAAGCTAAACCATACAAACAATGACACTTAAGGTATTTACCTTGGGTATACCCCTTAGCTCCTGTAGGCACTTAGAACAAGTAACAAATAACAACTAATATTGCAGAAAGGATGAGCAACCATAACTCAGTAGGAATCATGCCTCCTCGATTCATCCTAACTCATACTTTATACATATGTATAGTGTAGACAAGTGCTCGTGTAGTATTACATATATCTCAAATCATCACCTATTTTATATAATCACATCATCATTATATAGTCTCCTAGGCCCCAACACAAACCATATTGGTTTGTGATGACATGTAATAGTGGCATCTCTACAAAGAAAAAGACGGTGGCTAAAGGCTAGACTGCAAAAGTGATGACATGGGAGACATTTAACCTCGTAGGTGTACTGCATACGACATCTCATGTCAATAGCATCTCATTCTTAACAAATGGCATCTCATGCCTCCATCATAATATGACATCTCATGCTTCACATCTCATACTCCTAGCATAGCAAAGTATCTCATACATTATAGCATTATAAATCATGATATCACATGCAACACTCAACTTAAATCATGGCATCATATGCATGCAACAATCACTATAATTCATGACATCACATGCAATAATATCACAAATCATACACATACCCTCCCACCACGCACTCAGCCATATACTCTTAGCCTTAAATCACGTACTTAAGGCCACTCAAGCTTATTTAAAACCCCTTGGGATTCAACCCCAGCCACAAGGCACACAAAACAATACAAACAGGCTTAACACACAGGATCGACCGCGGTAGACCCTATCCCGACTGCGACGGGTCAATACCACCACACAATCCCAAAACCTCACATCGGCCGCGGCAAATTATTCATCAGCCGCAACTAAGACCCTTCTGGTCATGGCGGCCACTAACCCGGCTGTGACTGATCTTATCAAAAACCCTTATGTGTATTTTGTTTTATGTAAGTCTTGATTGACCCTCACCGACTGCGATTGATTTACTTAGATACCTTCCACTCTCTGTCGGCCACGACCAATCAACCATCATTTACGACCGATCAGGTTAACAACCCTAAAAACACCCCATCGATCGCGATCAATTGCCAACAGACACCATTTCTAGCCATTGTAACTTATGATTTTTGGCATTTCATGCCCCAAAATGACCCATATTGATCTTCAAACACCTCTTCAAAGGTTTTAGGTACACTACCTTAGCTTAAAACACATTAACAATCCTTAATTCCACTATCAACATGCATATGGGTTATTCCACCCATATGCATCCCAAGCCATGAATTCATCACTATAAAGAAGTTTAATCACTACCAAATAGGTAAACAAAGGTCTAGAACATGAATTCTACCTCAATTTCGGTTACTTTGAGTTCAAATAGCCCAAAATTCACTTTTCATTGCTTTTTCTCTCCTCTTCTCCTCTCTTTCTCTCTCTAGAAAGGAAAAATGGTTTCTATTTTAGGGATTAGGGTTTTTCCTTCCTTTTATACTTTCTGCCCAAAAAACAATAAAAATACCTTCCCAGGGCTCCAACTCCAAATCGGACTCAATTACTGTCAAAACGCTTCGTTTAATGCGTTCATCATTGTATTGATATTAATTTTTCTAAATAAACATCTCATCCCAGGGCTATCTCTCAAATCCTCAAACACAGGTCCTTACAATTTTTGCTACTTATGCTCGAGAGATTTAGCTAGAATTAGAGGATCGTTTCCAACAAAAAAACAAATTTAAAAATTTTCAACTTAAATGTGAATTGATAAACTTTTATTAAAAACATAATCCATTTAGTACCTAATTTACGAAATTGAAAATTGTAGTTTATGACCTCAATAATTAAAGGCCTAGTTGTTCTTATGAAAAATATATTTGTGGCATTGCTAAAATTCTTAATCATCATTATCAAATGGAGTATATAATGAATTCTTTCTCTAAAATTTGTGGTTTGTTGCTTCTAATAGATCTTATGTCTTTTATTAATCGTGTTTTTTCCTTGATTGTTCAATAAGAATAACTAACCCTTCTTCTAAATTATGTAGTTTAACTAGCATAATAGCCTTAACAAAAATATTTTCTAGGTTTAGCAGTTTTGGTTATCAAAACTTCCAGAATTTTATTCTCAATCAATATTGGCAGCTAATGTCCATGTTTTATACTCACTTGGATAGCTCAGCACATGTCTCCAATGTCCTTGATCTTTCTAAAACCAACTGTCTCACATGTATTTGCTTTTTTGTACACTTAAATCCATCCATTTTTAGTTCTGGGTTATAAATTCAAGGGCAACTCAACACATATGTTCACTGGCTAGTATCTTTGTCTCCCTGTATGCCATCTATCACACAATAATTACTTTGTTAAATCATTCTCAGGTATTGGTTCGTTTTGCTGAAGACATTAAATTGCATGTTGATCTTATGCTTAGAGATGTATTATTTATTCCTCAACTAAAATGCAATTTGATTTTAGATAGTGCTTTAGTAATTGGTTCCAAACTTATAATGAGTTTTCTCTATGACTACTTTGTTATTTAGGATTTGTCCACCAAGAGGCTGATTGAAAGGGGTGACAAAGCCCAAAATCTTTATATTCTCAATCTTCATTATTGACTTCTATTTCTAATAATCTTGTTAATCATGTCTCTATTTTTATTTGACATAATATACTCAACCATCTTTCTTTTAAAAGATTTGATTTTTTTAAAGACTAAATAAAGAATGGTACAACCACCTGCATAAATTGGGTCCTTATTATGTTTGTCCTTCGGTTAAGTAAAGAGGGCTACCTTTTGAATCCAATAATTATATGTCTAGATCTTGTGCATTGTGATATTTGGGGGTCATATCAAATTTTGTCTTATATTGATCATAAAGTTTTCTTGACCCTTGTTGATGATTGCACTTGTTTTACTTTGGTTTATTTATTGAGAAATAAGTTTGATGATATTGTTATAATTTTGAAGTTTTTTAGCTTAGTTTTAATGCAATATAACACAGAGATTAAGGTGTTTAGATCAAATAATGCTTATATTTTTGATGATCTTTTCAAAGAGATCAAAGTTTTGAATCAATTTTGATGCGTTGAAGGCATTAACAAAACTTAGTTGTGGAACAAAAACATAAACATCTTTTGAATGTGGCTTAGTCTTTGTTATTTCAATCCAAGTTTCTATTTCCTTTTTCATAGACTGTTTTTATTGCAATCTTCCTAATTAACAAAACTCCTACTTTATTGTTGTGACACTACACACCTTTTGAATTGCTATATATAAAACATCTCCAGATAATAGTTTTTCTATGTGTTTGATTATTTAGCTTTTGTTTTCACTTTGGTTGCTCATCGAACCAAGTTCCAACCTTGTGCTCGCATTTGTAGTTTTCTTAATTATCTAGCTAGTGTGAAAGTTTATAAGTTTTATAATTTGGATATCAAGGAAGTTTTTACTTCACGAAATGCAGTGTCTTATAAAGAAATAATTTTTTCCCATGCAATCACTCGATCAAAATATTTGAAGCTCTAAGGGAATTTTTGTTTTCTTATATGTCACTTTGAGTTGATTTGACTAAAATATTTTATTATGAAAAAGGGGAAATGAAATTTATTTTTATGAAGGATTTTTTAGTACTTTTGTTGGATTAAAAGAGATTTCTTGGTGAATAAGTGGTGTTATATTGCAATTAGGACTCTTAAGAGGTAGGGTTACTTGTGGGACAAGTAAACTCCTATTTAATTGATGTTTGAGTGTGACTAAAAATCTTTAAATTTGTAAAATTCATCATGAAGTCTTTATATCTTGTTTTCAGACTTTTGGAGAGAGTTTGAGAGTAGAGGAGGCCAATACGTGGACATTAAGCGTTTAAGACTGTAATTTTAATATTTTTTTAGGTAGGGAATCATGTTTTAACATAATATTAAACCTAGATACTATAAAATGAATGATATTGGCATGCGTGTTCATTAATATATATATATAAGCTTATATTTATATGTTGGTGTGATTAGACATTAAACTTGTATTATTTGTATGCAAATAAATAATAATCATCTAGCCTAATGGTTAGACCATTGTTGTAGTTGAAAGGAGATCTTGGATTCAATTCTTAATAGCATCATTTTGTCAGTGTTTTTCTAGGCGCGGGCCAGGCTGTAATAGGCTTGTGGCTAGCATTATGAGTTGAGTTGCGGGATTTGGATTTATAACGTGAGTAGATTCCCCTTTGCTTTGCTCGTGTGGTTAACTAAAGTACATGGTTAGAGAATTTTGGAGACTTAGTAAATCTGAGATTGGGTTGTGAAGGTGAATAAGTGATCCTATAGACCAAAAAGGGACTTGTGATGTGCTATGTGTATAATTATATTTAAATATTGAGTATTGCTTATATGTTATTAATGAGAACCATAGCTCTGATATTGAGAACCGTGTAGTGAACCCTCTTTTCACTTAAAGATGCTATGTGATGACTTTATAAATTTATGATTAGTGGTGTTCTGCGTTAATATGATGTGATTCAACTAGATAGACTTCTGAGCCTTTGTGATGGCTGGTAGGATTATCACGCCTTGGGATTTGACTAGTAGAATTACTGTGCTTATGTGTATTGGCCAACGGGACTACTGAGTTTATGTGCGAAAAAATGTAGCACTCACGATGGTGAGCTAAGTTTACACCCATTCCCAACCGTGGGACATGATCCGTGGACTCGGAATCATAATGCCTGACTTGGGTAAAAAAATTTGCATAAGTGAACATGCAACATTCACTTGGATAAAGTATGACAGTATTGTCGTGGTGGCGAGATGTCCTCTGCCTTCCAGTGTGGGCCAATGATACGTGTATTTGTTTGTTGTGTGATTATTTTGATGCATTGTTCACCACACAAGCATAAGTATTGATATTCCTAAGATCCAAGCAAGATCGAATGGATATATAGTTTTGCATACATAGAGAGGGGTGAATCTGTATACTTAAAACTATTTTTATTAGTTTTAAGAGTGTCCTACTTCTCAGAAGTATTTTTATAGATGTGGTTATTATTCGGGTGGTATTTCAGTGTCTTGTGCAATATCAGATTAATAGTACGTACGTATGGAAAGTAAAAAACAAAGACACACAGTTTACGTGGTTCGATTAATATGATCTACTCTACAGTGGTGAGGGTGTACCTATACCGAGTCCAATCCACTATATGGTTTCAATACAGTAGGGGCTTGCCCTTGTTACAATATGATCAACTCTCTTTTCTTTTAAATGCAAATATAGAAAACAGTATTACTCTAATACTCACTCACTATGACGAACTGTCTAATGCAATTTGTTCCTACATATTCAACCGTTTGCACTGCTTGACCTTCAACCACTCCTTTGCCAAACTCACAATCTATTCGTTGAATGTATGAGGAAAGAGAATAGATTAACTCACTGTTATCTTGCTTCCAATCTTCCTCTCTCTCTCTCTCTCTCTCTCTCTCTCTCTCTCTCTCTCTCTCTCTCTCTCTCTCTCTCTCTCTCTCTCTCTCTCTCTCTGTTTTTGCTAGTACGAATTACTCTGCATCTTCTTGTATCTCTTTAGATACCTTGTATGTATTCTGAAAGTATTGTGATATTTTTATGAAGTATGACATATGCTTGTCTTATATAGGTCGACCGTTGCACGAAACCCTTCTGCTAGGGTTAGATAGGTTCCAACTTCTGATCTCCACCGTTGAAACTCACTACACCAGCCTTGAATAACGTTTATGTATTGATTTGGATACTCAGCGTGTTCAGATGCATCTTCTGAATAATAACTTACTAAAATGGAAACCTTCACTGCGTTTTATTCCTTTGATTAGTTACAGTCTCAAAGATAGTTATGTCGTAGCCTCACTGATTCTCTATGTAGTGGATGCGCTACAATCTCTGAGTTTGTTCCTTCAAATTTTCGAGTTAGAACCTTTGAGCCTACGAGTCAGGCCCATTTCGGCGTAGAAAGCTCTAAGTCTTAGAATTCAGACAAAATCAGCAATCTGCTGACTTCTCACTCTACGAGTCTACGAGTCTTCGGAGCTTCAGTGTAGAGCCAACAACAACCGCATTCTTCCTTGACTAATTCTTTGTTTACATCAATGTTCTGTTATTGGCAACGAGTCTTCCTATCTTTAACCCTACGGGCTTCGACTCTATGACACTGCCACTCTACACTTGATGGGTCTTCGAGTATGCAAGTTTTTGAGTCTCCAAGACACTGCTCTCCACCTGACTGCAACATGGATCTACGAATCTTTGACTATGTGGATCTACGAGTCTACGACCCTGTGTACCTTTAAGTTAGTGGTGCTTCGAGTTTGTCGAGTTTGATGGCCTGATGATCTTCAACTCTGCATGTCTTCGACTCTGATCTTCGACCTTGTAGTTCTTCGAATCTCTGGATCTTCAACCCTAATCTTCAACTCTACAAGTACATAGTTAGACTCCTTCTATAAGCTTACTCTAGGAGATCACTCTAGGAAGTTATCCATCCCAGTACGGATCTTCGACTTTGTGCCTACCTATTTATGCATACTGTTGATAACAATGACAACCAATCGAACCATGAGAATAACAAGTATACACTTCACATGTATCATTATAGGAATTCTGGGATGGACCTAAGAGATTTGATCCTTACTGAGTTGTGGTTTGTCCACCCTTCCTATGAATTAATTTGTTTCAGGTAATAACCGGCATTAAGCAACGGGTTGAGGTGGAGCTACGCCTAGTGGACACACCTTTTTCTTTTATGTTTTTGTTTTATTACTTTGAAATTTTTGTTTGAGACTTGAGATGATATAAGAACTAGAGTTAAGCTTGATGACTTCTTAAATAAATTGATTGTAATGAGTTTACCCTGAAGAGATTTGGATGATGATTGTGTTTTATGTCTGTGGTTTGTTATATGTGAACATATGAGTAAACGATTATATAGTCTCACTATGTACAATCTATACATGTGAACTTGGGACAACACCTGTGTTATAGTCCCGACTAGGTGTCTTAAACCAACCCTTTGGGCCTCAAGGTGTAGGCATGGACAATCACGAGTTGTTTCCACAGTACAGAGATTTCAGGGCGTGACATTAGTAGTATCGCCAAACTGTGAGGATTCCTAAATAGTGATTAGCTATACATATAGAGTTAACAACTATGGAGGCAAATAATACTTGGATTGTTACTCTTATTTCCCTTAACGAACATACCATTATATACAAATAGAGTTATAAGATTAAATATGAATTAGATGGATTCGTTGAGTACTATAAGGCGTGTTTAGTGGCTAAAAGCTATATACAACAAGAAGGTTTGGACTTTCTTGAAACTTATTCCCTGGTGGCAAAATTAGTGACTGTTAAAGTTCTTTTTGCTCTTGCTGATTCTCATTATTGGTATCTAGCTTAACTTGATGTTAATAATCCTTTTTACTTGGTAATCTTTTTTGTGATGTCTATATGGATCTTTCTATCAACTAATTTTCTCTCACTAAAAATTAGTATGCAAACTTTACAAGTCAACTTATGGTTGCTAGCAAGTTTCCCATCACTGGTATTCTAAATTCTCTCAAGCTTTACTCAAGTTTGGCTTTATAAAATCAAAATCAAATTACTCACTGTTTACCAAAGGTCATGGCTCCTCTTTTGTTGCTATTCTTCTTTATATGGTTGATATCATCATTGCTAGTCCTTCACCTATAACTATTAATGCCCTCAAACATCTTTTGTGGAATCATTTTAAAATCAAGGATCTTAGTTATCTTAAGTATTTCCTTGGTCTTGAGATTTGTATGTCCAAACAAGGTATTGTGCTTTTCCAATGCCATTACACCTTACAATTACTTGAGGACACTAGTTACTTGGTTTGTAAACCTACTACTATTCTAATGGATACCAACCTTCCCACTTATTTCCACTAGAGTTGAACTATTACATGATCTCACACGTTATCGCCGACTCATTGGGAAACTTCTCTATATCACGTTATCTCAATCAAATATTTCTTTTGTGGTTCACAAGCTTACTCAATTCTTTGCTCAATCTCATGTTCCTCATCTCAAGGCAATGTATCACCTGTTTTGTCACCACAAAAACAGTCCTGGTCAAGGGCTGCTATTCTCTTCTATCTCTCATTTATAGCATAAAGCATTTTTATATGGTGATTGGGGATTCTGCCCAGATTCCCATCACTCCATTATAGGTTTTTGCATTTTTCTTGGATACCCTTTAGTCTCTGGGAATGCCAAAAAGTATAGCATTGTCTCTAATTCTTTTGCTAAAACGGAGTATTGTGTTCTTGCCTTCACTGCCAATGAATTAATATGGTTACAACATCTCCTTAGAGATTTTTATATCGAGCTTAACTCTCTTAATTTACCCTGTTGTGACAATCGGGCTGCCCTCCAAATTGCCTATAAACAAACCTTTCATGAATAAACAAAACATATTGATATTTATTGTCATTTTGTTCGTGAAAGGGTTGTTTTGGGAGTTCTCAAATTATTGCCTATTCGATCTTAACACTAATTAGCCAACATACTTATTAAACCCCTTCATTCTCCTCAAATGTTTTCTTTGCTACCTAGGATGCCTATTAAAGACATTCCAACCATCTTGAGAGGGAGTATTACATTTACCTATTGTAAGAGTATTAGTAGCAAATTCCCTATCAAAGTTTGTTTCCCTAAATTTAGGTAAAAAAAAGTTAAAAAGTCATAAAATCATTACCACGGCAGATGACTTATATTTAACTTTCTCTATGGGATTTGTATAGTATTTCCCAATGTATTGAGAAGTACTATTCACTTCCTATAATTATTAAATTATATCTAAAAAATTTCTCTCGTCTCTCTTCTTCACGTTTTCCATAATATTAACTTTTATTTCATATTAAATTATAAAAAAACTATTATTAAATAAAATAAGTAAAATAAAATATTATTTAATAATATAGGGTTTGATTTAGAGAATCCATTGTGATGTATATTTATATATGAAAGTAAAAAATAGTTTAAAACTATAAATTTAAATAAACTTATTGGAAAGCTAGTGTTTGTGCTCTAATAGAACAAGGGTTATTTTTGTAAACCGATAATTATACCCATAATATAGGATTTGATTTCACCAGTTTATTAAAAACAATAGAGAATGGCTTTCCTTTCTCATATTTTTTTCTTGTTTCTATTTCACACTCTTAATAAGATGTATGTATATAAAAATGTATGCATGTATGTATGTGTTTGTATATATATAATGTGTGTATATATGCTTATATGGACATAGATAGATTTATATAAAAAAAACCATATATGTTTCATATAAATTTTTACACATACTATAGAAATATACATTATCTCATTTAATCAAAAATATTTAAAAAAATAATCATGAGCGCTCTGAATAACCGTGGGCTAACTACATTTCGAGAAAAATGGCCATAAGCAAATGTGTTTGCCTTTTTTTTTTACATCAATTATAATTAATTTTTTAAACATTTTTGTTAAACTAACTTTTTAAATTAACCAAAAAATACATATAAAGAGTTTGTAGATGCTCTAATAGAGTTGTTATGGAAAAAAAAATGTTAAGATTTAAAAATAAAAATAAATAGGAATATAGATGACCGTTAGAGATGTCCTAAGGTATAACTCAAAATATATGAAAACAAATGATATTATTTTATTATTTAGTTTTTTTTTTTAGTCACTACAGCAAAAGGCAAAAAGGCAAGATTTTATTTGGCTCATATTAAATTAGCACTAATGCTTTGTGAATGGGGGAATAAAAAAAATTAATTCACTGTCGGCCATTAAAATGTAAAAGAAAACAAAATCACAATTTTCTTCATTAAATGATTCCTAATTCATTTTTGTGAGGTAATTTTGTGTATTCACTGGTACAGAGTATTATTGTCAGTTTAAATGGGGCCAAATATTTTTGTGCCCTTTTTGGCCCCATCTACTTGCACGGTGACTTTTTTTTTCCCCTGTAAGTGCGAACCTGCAAGTGCAGTCAATACTCATCGCTTCTATGCCCACTACATGCCGAGCTAAGACTCACGTGTTTAACGCGGAAAACGCAAAGTTCACATTATTAATTTACTACACCTTCTAAGAAACTTGATTAATTTTCATAGTGGAAAATATATGGAAACAAACTAGATGGAGTTCTAATTAATACCACACTGCTGCTTCTAGGCTATTATTTTATTTATATTTTCCGGCTTCTGGGTTGGTCACCATATTTGGTCAATCCTGGGGTTCGTAATTTCTGAGAAACCACTAGCAAATATTCAAGAATGCAGTGTTTCGGTCCGTGAATTGAAGTCCATCGGATTAGTTATAATAAATTATTATTATTATTATTAACACCGGTTAATATTTTTGTATGGTCGCCTAAAGTAAACTGTTTTTTAACATCTATTTTTGTTAATTGATTGTATATTTTATTATTTATCACGGGTAAATATAGTTTTTTTAAATTACGTGTAGTTTGTAGACATGGTGATATGCCAATTATAATTTTAATATTATTTTACTTTATAATATCAATAAATATTGATATTATATTAATATATTTTATAAATATATTCATTAGGCTATTAATGCAAAAAGTTTGGTAAAAAAAGTAATAAATATTCATAATCCGGTAAAATGTTTTTGAAACCTGATCGAATTAAGATAATAAAATATAATTTGGAGGTACATTTAATGTTATTCAATAAGTCAAATCATACGTAAATCGAAATTGGTAAATTCATTTTTTATTTTCCTTCATAACATATAAAAACAGAGTAAAAGGAAAATAGGTAGAAAAGAAGTGAACAAAAGGAAAGAAAAAAGAATGATTAGTAAGTGATAAAAAAAATAGAAAGAAAATTTTATAACATGTATTGTCAATTTATTTTTCATATTGTAAATAGAAAAGAGAATTAATGAAGATATTTTTATAAAAAAAAAGGCACAGATTATTATTCATATGTTTTCATATCAATTTGGAATTTAAGTTTAAGTTTCAAAAAGGAATTTAAACTTCCATGTGTATTAAGTTTGTAATGACCATAAGTAGCCTTAACCTAAAGAATAGATTTAGGAGAGTGTTAGGGACGAATCCAAAAAGTTCCATTAGGGGGATACAAAATGTATAACTCATACTTATAAACTATTGTATAAAACCATGATTAGCACTAGGCGTGAACATCTAAACTGAGAAATCGTCCAAACTGACCCGCCAAAATTGTCAATTTATCAAATTGTCAAAACCAAATAAAATTGACTTGGTTTGGTTTGAAGCTGAATAATATACCGATTTGATTTGATTTGGAATTTCAAAATTATGGTTTAAACTAAACCAAATAATATTATCATTTATTTATTTATTTTGAATTTATTTATTTAAGATTGATTGTTAATATTTGATATGTTATGTTTGTGAATTATATTATTCAATTTTGAGATTTTTTGAATTATAAATTTAATATATATTAGTATTGATGTGTTTGCATACTATTTTTTTTACATCATTTTAATTTTCAAGAACTCAAAAAATGATGAACCAAACCAACTCAAACCGATCCAAATTGATAATTTTTCAAACTGTTGGTTCAAATCGAACTGATTCAAACCAAATCAAATTAGTTCAAGTTGGTTTGGTCCAAGCAACAAGTTTAGTTTGATTTAATTTTGTCCAAACTGAAAAATAATAATTTGGTTTGAAAAATAGCTCAAACTGACCTAAACTGAACCGTTTTCACCCCTAATTAGTACTATTTAAGTTTCAAGTAATGACATAAAATCATAAAAAGCTCATCAAGTCAGATAATTTTTTTAAATCATATAATTTATTTATCACTATTAGAATTAAAAATATATTCATTATAAATATTATGAGACAATAAATTACATTACTAATTAATTTTAATTACAATTATATAATATATATATAATTAATATTAATATTCATATTTTTAATATTTATTTATTTATTTATTTAAAAAAAATTAAGGGGTGGTTGAGAGCCTCCCCCCCCCCCCATTTTTTCACTCGATTTCTTCTTTTAAGTGGTTCTCGCTTTTCCAGTACCTAACTCCTCCTCGGGTAGTTCCCGCTTCTATACAAGAATTGATTTATTGATGCATTAAAGAAGTGGTACCCTAAGAAACACTTGTAAGCAAAGCCTATCGAGGTAAGGAGTTGTGTACGTATGTCCCTCCTTTGCCCAACATGCTATTATGAGCCCGCCCCCCCCCCAACATTCGATTATCAACGTCTTCTTTCAATCCATGATTGATAAACCTTAAATAAGAATTAAGATGGTCAAACCTAATTCTAACATGCATATTCAAGAGATTTGATAAATAAATAAGGAAATTCAAATTAACATACCAAAAGAAATGAAAATCACAAATTTACATCAATATCCATCCTACTCCTATGGAGGTTTAAGCTACCATTGTACCGAACAATACAAATGTTCTAGCCATTAGAAAACCAAAACGCTTCCTCTCTCTCTCTCTCTCTCTCAAATGAACGATCCCCCAAAAGTTACATCATTTCCCCTTTTTGTTTAATTCCCAAGGGTAACCGACTATGCAACCGCCAATAACCGTTCACTCCATTATTTGAAACTCGTTTCCCACTCAACGTGATTGAAAAATAGTCGTTTGATCCTTTAATGAAGAGTTATGAGCTGTAAAGGTGGCATGTGTAGAGTCTCACTAAACTGCAGTGCACATCATGTAGAAACTATGTGTGGTCATTCAATTTGGTCGACTGAAATTCAGTCAACCATCTTCAACATTTCAAATGACCATAAGTTCCCGGGAGTGTAGTTGATTGATTTGGTCATTTAAAATCTTCATGGTCATTCTAAATTTCAATCGACCATTCTCTGCAAATTATTCTTCACTCCTCTCTTCTTTCGTTGAACCTTGTATTCAGTCTATTCTTTATTCAAAAACAACACAAACAATACAAAAGGCTCTACATTCACTTTGTTAAGGGGTTAGTTCATTAATCAATCAATTATATCAAAATAAAGGTAAAATCATGATTATTTACATATAATACTCCTTTATTTGAAATCAAATTATGGTTCAAAGAACCCCTTAACATATACTTCTTTGGCATGCCAGCCACATTTATTTTATTTTATTCATTATGTCTTTATTGTCTAGAGATTGACAATTATAATAACAATATTTAGAAGTTGATTTGCAATTTAACGATGAGATTGTGAAATGGGAGTTTTCCCGAATAAGTTTGAATGTGATGTATTTTATTTATGGCGTTGTAAATGATGTTATGATCGTTCGTACACATCTGGACGTGATTGTGGAATTATATGTGCACCCATGTTGGGCTAAGTACTTTCAAGGTGTTTTACGTCTATCCTTTAACATTTCAGGTACAGGCATTAGTAATCACTCCCCATTTCCATGATAAAGGAAAATTAGGACGTGACAGATTCAATATATTTTTCACAAATAGTCATTATCATTTTGTGCGTGATGTTGTTACTTGTGGAGATATTATCATTTTCAATATTAATAGCTTTAATAGCATTTTTATGTAAAGAAACAATATATATTACATGAACAAGACATGAGTTTTTCTTTTGGGGGTATTTATTTTTTAATTTTTTTTTTTTTTTTCAGATTTTTATGGTGTATTTAAATTCAATTTGTGACCATTTTTTGGTAATTAAATCACATGATGACCATTTATAGAATAATTAAAATCCAAATCATAGTTTTCACTAGATTCACCTTGAAGCTAAATAAATTTATCATTATTGTTTGTTTGATTTTTGTTGTGGGGATAAGCATATTGATGTCAACATGTAGTTTGTTTGATGTTTGTTTGGTAGAAGCTTTAGAAATATTCAGTTCAGTTTTATTAATTTTTCTTACTTCTACCCACTTTTGTTCTTCATTAAAGGTGAGTTGAATATAATTTTTTAAATATTATTGTGTTTGATACATTATGTTATTAGATAAAAACTAATATAAAATATTCATCTTGTTGCCATATTTGACAATATTGGAATGTAGGAACAAAATTAGGGGGGCGGCCGGGGCCATGGCCTCCCCTTAAAATTTTAAAACATTTTATAATATATATATATATATATATATATATAGCTATGTGTATATAGAAGTCATTATTCAAACAAACATATAATATGATTAATTTCACGAACAAGAAATAATCAATTAAAGATTTAGTTTGACTGTCCATGACTCAAGCCATTTTCAAACCTTCTTTAATAATCCATAAAAGCTTTATTAATTTTTATTTTAAAATATCATACTTTATTTTTTCATTTTAAAATTTTATTTAAAAATAATAATTGAACTGAAGGTAACTGTCCATTTTTCAAGAAGGTAGAGCTTAAAAGCATGAGTGAAATTTAATATACAAATAAAAATAGCTTTAACTGCTATATATATAATAATTAGTTATATATATGATTTACTATCATAAATTTTAATAATGTATATATATATAGTTACCATTAGAATTAATTAGTAATATAATTTACTATTATAAAATATTTATAATGAACATGTTGTTAATTGCAATAGTAATAAATAAATTAAATAATTTTAAAATATTGTCTGACTTGGTTATAGAAAGATTTGCTGAGGTTTTTATGCTTTTATGTCATTACTTATAAATTTATATAGTAATAATCGTAGTTTTAGATAACACAATTTATATGTGAGTCATATAATTTATATTTTGCCTCTCCCCTTTAACTGAACTTTCTGGTTCCGTTCCTATTGGAATGTATAACTTAATATTTTTGTATGGTCCTTTAAATTGAAATTTTGGAAGTAACTTATAGATTATACGCATTTCAAAAATCACATATAACAATTTTTTTACTTGAGATTTTTGTTTTGACTAACATAATTTGCTTTTCCCAAACAACACTTACTCTCTTTTTTTAGTTTTTCTAAATATAATGCTAATCAATTAAAAATTATTTAATTTGAATAAATTTACATAAAATTTATTATTATTTTTACATGTAGCTTCTTACAAAATTGATGAGTCACAGCCAACATGCTGACATAAAATCATTTACTCGGGCAAATGGAAGCGTGGTCCAATGAAGATGTTGAAAGAGAAGGAATGGATTGGCACTTTCACGATTGTTCCTCAATAATGTTAAATCCATTCACCAACCAAAAAGACCAAAATAAATAAATAAATAAATAAAAAGAAGAACTCATTGGCGAGCTAGGGTCTTTGGCGGGCTATGGGTCAGAAGGTATGGAATATGTCCTTCAAAATTAATGATCATTTCGTTGCCCAGATCTCCCATTAGCACATTCATGGTGCCATAATGATTTGCTCGTGCAATTCGCATAACAGCCTCACGCGCGTTTCAACGATAGGTGGGCCTTGCAAAATTTAGAGTACCGGGCACCATCATATTCAACCAAAACTTTATAAGCGTTGTGTTTTTTTAAAATTGTATATGTATAATTAAATATTAATATTGATTTTGAAATATGTATTTTAATAAAAGAAATTAATAGATTATAATTTTTAATTTTTTTATTTTTAAAATTTGAAGTTAAAAATTATAATTTAATAATTTTTTTAACTAAAACAAGTAATTTAAAAATATTTTATAATTATATGTGATTAATATTTAATGACATATGTATAATTTAAAAAAAAAAACATTTAATGTGTTTAATGTTAGTTTGTTAATACGCGTATAGTTTTAAATTTCTATAATCGATATAAATTATCATTTATATGTTAATTAGGAGTAAAGACCCGGTCCCAAAGCACACGTGCTTTTTCGTGTACTCCACAAGTTGCATGATTCAATTCAAAGCTCATCTTTCGTCAATCATTCCCCTATGAAAAGAAAAAAAACATAAACAAAAAAAGACAACAAACAAACAAAGAAAAGTCATTCATTGGACGATTCTTGTTTGCCGCTATGCATACTCATATAAATTAGTTTTTAAGGTGTGTACCCTAAAATATAGACATCATATAATTATTCACGATTTTTTTTATCAAATTTTAAAGGAAGAGTATATAACATCACATTAAATTAATTTTAACTTCACTAACCAAAAAAAAGGACTTAGCCGGAATTTTCAAAACCGGCATAGATGAGAAAAAAAACGCAGGTATATCTCTTTTCCCAGCGTTTGTCAAAACGCCAATAAAAATACGAAGCTATGCCCGTGCTTTGAACGATGCCAGCGTTGTTCAAACGCGGTAATAACAAAAGTTAACAGCATGATGACGGTTTTTAATTTTGATTTTAAAAACAAGTTACTTTTAAATTTAATAAATAGAGAACATATTTGTTGTTGTTTTTGCTTTTGTAAGACTGTTGCTTTTGTTTTTACTTCCCCGCAGCGCCCTCCATCCCGTTGCGATGCCACCTCTCCCATCCCAGCATTTCAAAAAGGCCCGAATTTTTTTTCTTCTTTAAAACATCAATTCCAAATATAAATTACAAAAACAACATTTGTCATATCATAACAAATTATTCTACAAATATGGCATTATTAACAACTAAACAGTAAACATGACTAACATATCCAGTGAACATCTTCCCTTAAATTGAATTGCACCAGCGCATTGAGTTTATTTCAAACATTACACGCATACCAAACTTCTCTTGCAGGTTCAAGAAAACCTTCGGCTTGAGAGGTTAGTCGTGATATTAGCCACTTGTTCTTGTGTGCTATAGTGCACCAATTCAATAATTTTATCTCTAGCAAGCTCACTTAATAAGTAAAACCTCACATCGATATGTTTACTTGGACTATGTAGAATTGAATTCCTTGAAAGTTTAATAGCAAAACTATTGTCGCAACAAATAGTAGTGCAGGGTGTTGGGATGTTTTTCCATATCAAGACTTAAAACAAATAAGAAAAAAAACTTTAAAGTACGACGGTTAAAGCCGTGCGGCGAGTGAAAAGCGGACGAGTCGGATCACATAATGGGGGGGGTCTACAAGACTTGGTAAAGGGGGGGGGGGGGGGGGGTGGTGGTTTTTGTGGTTGGTGGGGGGGGGGGGGGGGGTGTTCGGGGGGGGGGGGGGGGGGCGGCGTGTCCCAGGTGCGGCGGTATCCGGTTATGATGTCACTTTAATACGAACCGGTTTGATCTTCTCAAGGCGTGGACTGGGGGAGAGTTATAAGAAATTCCGATAGGAGTGTCTCCAACTATGATAACGGTCGAGTGGAAAAGGAGAAGATTGTGGATGTTTGTCCCACATCGCTAAGAACAAGAAAGTTAAAGCATATACAAGAAGAAAGAAAACTTTAAATGTCACGACGCATTTTAAAGCCGTGCGAACCGATATGGCGAGCCCAAAACGGACAAGATCGGGCCTTATTATGCCCGACTACGGGGCATGACCAAGCTTTTCAAGAATCCTTCTTAACCAAAACCCTAGACATGCACATGAGGTTGGCAAAAATTAGCCCTTAGAAATAAGGTCACCACAAGCTACTTTTAGAGGACCATGAGACAGACCTTGTTCCTTGTAAAAACACTTACTCAAGGACTTCTTAATCATCAACATCCCTTGCATAGTCATTATCTGCAAAAGTTGGTCCTATTGTTATCCTCATTAAATACTTTAGTTCCTAGGAAATCCGTGATATCGAAAGTGACTTCTCGAGGTGGTGTGATCGTACAAAATCGGCGTGTCCCCAAGTTGGTCCGGCGGTATCCAGTTATGATGTCACTTTAATATCGTCCCAAGTTATTACAAAATGTGAAATGAGCAAACCATGGTTTGATCTCCTTACAAAGAGGGTGAGCACAAGTGCCCAGAGGAGGAGTTCACAAGAAATTACACCCATTATTTCATATAAAGGAGTGTCTCCAACCTATGATATACGGTCGATGTGTGACAAAGGAGAAGATTGTTGGGATGTTTGTCCCACATCGCGGGGGGGGGGGGGGGGGGGAAAAAAAAAAAAAAAATAAACCCCCAGAAATAAGCTACAGGACAAGGAAGAAAAAAAAAAAAAAAAATAAGGACTAAAACAAGCCACAAAGTTTAAAGCAAACTATATGTAAGACAAGATGAAAAAATTCAAGCCAGTAAAACTTCTATAAACTGTCACGACTATCATTATTAAACACACATATTCTTGGACCGATGTGGCGAGCCCAAAACGGACAGTATCGTGACACTTAATCGGGCCTTTATCTATGCCCGATTCTAACACGGGGCATAACCAAGCTTTTCAAGAATCCTTCTTAACCAAACCCCTAGACATGCACATGAGGTTGTTGCAATAAATTTAGCCTCTTTAGTAAATAAGGTCACCACAAGCTACTTTTTAGAGGACCATGAGACAGACCTTGTTCCTTGTAAAAACACTTACTCAAAGGTACTTCTTTAATCATCAACATCCCTTGCATAGTCATTATCTGCAAAAGCTATGAGACTCCCTTTCACCCCTTTTATGTAACCCTCAATTTACTCCCAAAAACTCTAAACCCCTCGGCCTCAAATTGGCCCAAATATAGTTAAAACGATTGTATTAATGGCCACATTCTTTAAATAACTTTAGTATCCTCAAATATGTGCTCATTACGAATGTTTCATCTTGGTTGGTTTCTCCATGTATCTATTAATTGGTCCCACTTTATACAATACATCAGGTCTCGTGGCTATCAAATACAATAAGCTTCCAACTAATTGCTTGTACTCTCTAGCATCTATGTTTGCTACACTAGTTCCACTCTTTTACATATAATAAGCTAAAACTGCACTACTGGAAATGTTCGTAGCTAAAGTTATATCCACAAAACTAAATATAAATATAGTTAAATAAATTTAACTAACACAAGTGGCAATGCTCTAATCAGTAAAAATTATAAAAAACTAACAAAAATAGTAAAAAGAAAAAGAAAAAAAGAGATGGGCATTGTTTTGTCTTTTGTGAGTCTTTTGTTTTTTCTCTCTCTTGACAAATAATAAAGAAGCGTTTTTTTTCTAAAAATTGGTTTTTGTCAAAAAGTTTAAAAAAAAATTAGTCTTTTCACAAAAACTTAGAAAAAGGGGAAATAAAGAAAAACAAAACAAAGAGAAAATAAATTTTTTCTTTGAAATATCTTAAACTATTTTTTTAAAAACAAAACAAAACAAATAAAAAAATAGAAGACTTAAAAACCAAAAACTTGTTTTCTAACAAATTAAAATGCCAACATACCTGAAGATGTTTTTTCGAGAAATTGTTTTCTAAAAATTTGCTTTTAAAACTATTAAAAAAATCAAAATCAAGAAAATCTTTCTTTCATAAATAAACAAAAAAACTTAAAATTTATATCTTTTTCTTGTTAAATCCCTTTTTAACACTTAAAAACTTTAAGAACTTTTTTTCAGATAAAACCTTTTCCTTTTTCTATTTCTAAAAACCTTTTTACCTTCTTAAAACTTTTGATTTTTCCAAATCTTAAAAACATTAACTGAAAAAACAAAACAAAAAATCTCTTTCCTTTAAATTTAAAAACATAAAAAACTAAAAACCCTAAGTCCTAAAATCCAAAAAAATTTAAAAAAAACCCAAAAATTAGAAACCTAACAATTTAAATAAAAAACCTTTCAAAGCCTTCTCCAATGTATCTTTAAAATTCCTTCTTCAAAGATCTTCTTCATCTTTTTTCAAAATCCTTTTTAATAAAATTTTTAAATAAAAAAACCTTTTTAGGTTGAGGGTCACTTTTAGAAAATCAAATAGGTATTTTCCTCTTTTCCCTTGAAAAATCAAAAGATAATAAAGTCTTAATTTACGGCTTCCTTATTGTCTAGGATTGTCCCGTAGCTTTTTTTTCATGGCAAATATTCCGGATCAATGAGGACTATCTTGTTGCATTTTAAGAATCAATATATTTTAACCCAACTTTAATAAATGATGTAGAAATTAGAAAAGGTAGTATGTCGTATTTTTTTGTCCGAGCCACAAAAAGAGTAGACTTACATTTGAGACGAGAAAAATTTTGAGAAGGGAAATAAATGTCTATCCCATAGTGGCTTGGATCCATATTAAAGGTTTCAAAGATGTGGTAAATGCTACTCCCCCTTAAGAACAAGCGAAACTTTACCACAAATTATGTATTCTACATTATTAGTAAAAGCCAAGCACATAGTCATAGACAAGCAAACCAAGCAATCAAATAAAAAAGTAGAAACTTTCAAACTTCTAAGATAGATACCAATTTACAGCATTGTAGGGGTATTCATCATTCCCCACATTTAACTGACTCCTGAATTTATTTATGAAAATGTTGACCAATTTAGTAGCTAGGTGCACCTCAAAAAAATAGTTGATGGTGACTCTATCATTTTCATTGTATCACGTTTAATTTTGGCCCATCCCAAGTGCCTGGATACAAAATGGTGATGAAAGTTGGTGACTCCTGTTAGACCCTAGTTTGCCTGAGTTGACACATACTCTTAATTTAGATTTTTTTTTATAGGTCAATAAAGAGCTGTGACCACCAATCTAAGAAGTTTGCAATTTTGATGACTTTTGGGGCTTATTTTTGAAAAAAAAAAACAAATATCAGCCTTTTAAAGTTAAAGCATTTAGGACAACTCAATACATAGTTGGCACGAAAATGAGATCATTTTCAAGAAAATAAGATATAGGATTACTTGTCATGAAATCCCGAGTTCAAAAATAACTTTTTCATACATTGTTGACGTCCAAATCATTCCTATACGCCTCCCAGAACCCAAAAATATCAGTTAAAAACTATCTAATAAAGTAATAAAAACTTTAATACTAACACTTTTTCTCACTCTTGTCTCTCTCTCTCTCCCTCTTCCATGTGATAGCTTTTAATTGGTTGGATAACAAATAAAAAATAAAGTAAAACAAAAAAACTTTCATTATATATATTATTATATATTATATAATCTCTACCCTTCTCACTCATTCTCTCTTATTATATGTATTATTATATATTATATATAAAGTAAATTACAAAAATCCAATAAAAATTTCCACTCATTCTCTCTCTTCCACTAACTCTCTCATACAAATCTGTACAAAACTCTAAACCTCATTCACTTCCATGTATTTTTTTTCATTCTCAAAACCCAAACAAAAAAATTCCTCTCCTCTCTCTCTCATTTCCAATTCTCAAAAAACCCAAAACAATAAATAAATAAACCAACTCTTCTCTCCCATAATTCTCTCCCTCTCATGGATTCCATTCCTAAAAATCCAAAAAAAAAAATCATTACACTTTTTTCTCCCTCTTCAATCTAAAACCCAAAAATCAAACCAAACCATATCCTCTCTCTCTCTCTCTCTCTCTCTCTCTCTTTTATACCAGAAAAATTCAACTCTCCAAATCTCTACACATTCCCATCAATTCCCAAACCTAAACCTAAAAAGGATAAATATCAAAAACTCACATCAATTGTCACCTTTCAAATATTAACAATCTATCATTCCTAACTCTCCCAAATTTCTAATATAGTTTTAGTCAATTTTTGGCTCATTTCCAACATTATCCCAAAAAAGAACCTTATTCCAAATTTCAATCAATTTCTGGTATGTTAACCGTAAAGCCTCATACCTAAAATAATCCATTAGACAGTCATTGGATGTAATTGCAATTATCTAATTATTGACGTGACCAAACTTATAAGCATTTTGACTGTAATTTGATCTAATTTAAAGATCGAAACCACCTTAGGAGAGTATTTTAGTAATTTTAGTGTTGATTGGAGGTTTGATGAATTAGATATTAATTTGATATAATTTTATTATGAATTTTGCTTATTATTTAGTTTTAATTTGATGTGTATACATATAAGCATAAAAAGAGAGTTGGGAGTTATTAAAAACAAAGACAAATATAGTAAAATAGGATATATATATATATATATATATATACATATATAGGGAAGGAAAGGTGTAATAGGACTATCACCCAGGGCTGTTATTGTAAAACTCAGAATTTTTAATAAAATAAAAATCAATATATATGTGTTATGATAATAATAAAACTTTTTGAAGTACCTTATTAAAAAAACAGAAAAATAGTTGTCAAAGTAAACTAGCTGTTAGAATAGTAACTAGTCGTTAAGAAAAAATAATTGTTGGAATAATTTTATTGATAAATATCAAATGAATGGTGTGATGACATTTATAGATAGGAAGAGGATTATAAGTATAGAAAAGTAGTGAGAATATGAGATCAAGCCGTCGAGTAAATATATAACCTGAAAAGACTAATATATGATACGAAGGTTGTGTTAATTATTTTAATTAATTATAGTATTAATTAATTATTTTAAATAGATTATTTTAGGGATACATACTGATTTAGTAAAAATATATCATCCATTTAAATTTAGCATGTCAAAGAATAATAGAAAATGTTTTATTAATACTCTATAACAATAGCTTATGCTTAGAAAGGATAAACTAGTGTAGTTCTAGTGGTCATCTTCAAAAATTTAGAACTTTTTTATATAACTCCAAACAACTTGAAATGTTTCCAACGTGTTCATCATTTAGTTACTTAACTTTGGTAAAACTTTCAATCTCATTAGATCATCTCATTAGGAGAAACAATTTAAACACCATACAAAGTTCTAGTAGCACACCCAAACTTTTCAGTCTCACTTCAAAACCCAATACCTTTGGATATGCAAGTCCAATGGACTTTAAATTGGTCTCTAAATGTAGATAATTAAGTTAGAAATATGTCTTAATTGGGTCTATTGAATTTAATTAAGAATCTATAAAGTTATAGTCAAAAGAGTATACAATACACCCATATGACTTTTATGATCAAAAGAATCTTCAAAGTCAAACAAATCCTAAAAATTTAAAATGAGAGGAACAAAGGGGGCATGTGGTATAAAATAAGGGGATAAGAAATTAATGAATTGAAAAAGATAAATTTAGGGAATAAAATAAGGTATTAAGGATAAAATTTTCACCTACCACCTACCATTCTTGCCCTATATAAGGAGTGTTTGGCCTCTCCTATTAATGCACAAGTTCCCTTAAGCCATACAACGAAATTCTTTCTACGAACACTCCCTCAAGCTCTCTTACCACCTCAAATACTTTACTTAAATCATCTTTTGTTTTCGGTACTTACTAAGCATCAAGACTTTACGAAAAGTAATATTCAAGATTGTAAAGTTATTTATTATTTATAATATAATATCTATATGTTTGGTTTTATCACCTCATATACACTATATACATAATCGGTTTTACCACGTCATATATATTATTTATATGTTTGGTTTTATTACCTCATATATATTATTTACATAGTTGGTTCTACCACCTCACATATATTCTTTATATAGTTAGTTATACCACCTCATATGTATTTATTACTATATGGTTGGCATTGCCACCTAAAAATATATACATACATAATTATTTAATTATGGTATTATAATAAAAAGACAAGAATAATAATTTAATGCTTTAATTTTCAAAGTTTGGGACACAAAGAATGATGGGTGGATCGTAAGGGTTTTCCTTACTTTTTCTTTTCCTCTGTCTTGTTTCTTTACATTACTCACCTTTTTATTTCCATTAACCTCCGCTTTTATTATTTATTTTATTCGTAAGGGACATTAATCTCTTTTGATTTCTCTCTTACTAATCCATTTTATTAATTGGGATAAATGACTATTTGTGACGCAACATGCATGCCTTTTATCACGCCTCTAAATTCCAAGGAACACGGAACCAAGAACGTGATTCCCTTTCCCTGCACCCAAATAGTCAAAGGGTTAGTAACAAGCACCAATAGAGACTATACCGTGGGTGCTGTTTCAATCATGTAAATCTGTGCAGTCATATATCAAGGGTAATCTTATAATTTCCCATAAATTATCATGCATACAATATGTCAAATAGTCATACATACATCATATTACAAACAATGTGCAAATACAACTGTCCATGAATCCTTATCCAGGATACCACACATAATCAATACAAAATACAGCACTGTATCATACATTAGAATAATGGGCATGTCCTCCTAGAAGAAAGTCCTCCACTAGTCCCAGGTCACACTTGAGAGGGTAAATAACAAGGTAAGAGTGAGCTACAAGCTCAGTAGGTGACCCTATAACTTCACATCACACTACTATGCAAAACAGATAAGTCTATGCTGCATGCTCAGTGTACTTGTGCGTTGTATCTACAATCATTAGGACTCATCTTGTAAACAAACATTAGGACCCAAGCTATCCACAATAGGAGTCAGCTTGTCTACGATCCCCATGAGGATCCTTAGCCCAGGGCACTCAGCCCTAGTGCTATAACCTCAACAGCTTAACCCAGCCCTCAGCCTGTCTCACAACGGCCTAGCAGTTGTCTCACCTAACATGGTACAATATCAACTCACCAAGAGCTCATCTCAGGCCTCAGCCTGCTACACCCAACAAAGGTCACACCCACTCAAGAGTACCTCAGTTCAAGGGGGCCATAGCCACCTATCAACACAAGCTCAACTGTTAAATATACCAGTTTAACCATTGAATACTAGCAAAATAACTACCCTCCAAGCCTCTAAAAATTATGAGGAGCTAGATCTAGAACCGTATTCACATCATCTAACATGTTATGCCATGCAAACACCAATATCCAAATGTGGGTTATAAAGCTTTTAGAATATCGGCAACTGCGCCAGAGCAACACTGCCCAACTGCTCGAGCCCCATACTCGACACTCAATGTTCGATGCTCAACACTCGATGCTTAACGATACTAGGCTCAGGCAACACACAAACCTTCTACTCAAGGTACCATACTCGAGGCACCCTGCTCAAGCTTGCTCAATGCTCATAATCTGCTTGAAGCTCCCTACTTGAAGGACCCCACTCGACACTTTGCTTGAGGCTGGCTCGACTCTCGAGCCTCGAGCAGCTCTCCAAATGCGATCCATCGACTGTGTTCATCCTGATTTCATCTCGAAACCCAATTATACAGTTAAATCCTCATTTCTAAGCATGAATTCATCCCTAGCATGGGTTTTTAACATCCTCTGGTCACAATAGGCTACCAAACAACGTAAAGAATCAAAGTTTCATGCTCAATTTCTATTTTCTCTAATTTTCTAGGGTTCATCACAAATTTCATGAATTTATCTATTTCTTGCATATCAATCTAGTGAAATAGAAATGAAGGAGTGAAAAATCAAGGGAACACCTACCTGGAATAGTTTCTTGAGATCCACAAGCTCCAATCGTCCTAAATTACCAAGGTTTCAAGTTTCCAAGCTCTCTCTCTAGCTCTCAACTACACCAACGCGATATCGTAATGTGGAAGCTCACTTTCATTTCCTACTATTTATATTTACTACCTTTCTCTTTAATTAATCATAATTAATCAACATCGAAAATAATAATCGATCCCTCAGGGTCACAAACTCTAAATTGAGTTCAAATACAGTCAAAATGCTCAAAATGACAAGCAAATCACTATCTAGATGTTTTTTCAACTCAATTGACTGCTCAAACGCAAAGTTAACTAATAAATTCCAAAAAAAAATCAACTAATGAGCCTTTTAGGGGCCCAACCCAAAATCGGGCCTAAATACAATCAAAATGCTCACATCGACGAACACAATATCGTCCAGATATTTTTAGCCACCTAAAATGGTTATCTCTCAGTATTACTCAAATATTGGTCTTTACATCTTCTATGTGTGTTGTTGCATATGCTAAACATGGTGTCTTGTTATCATGTGTTGGCATTGTGGCATGTTGGTGTGAAGGAATATGAGGTGTGGTGCATTAACATAGTATATGTGTTGTGCATTTCTTGTGTTATTCCATGAGTTGCTATATATAGTGCATTAGCATAGAGAAGTATTATGTGTTTTGTATTGTTCCTTGTGGTTGAGTTGTTGGAGACCCGAGAGTGTCTTTTCGAAGGCAAAAAGCTTTTAAAGGGGAAAGGATATTAGAATCCATGTCCTAGGATCATAGAGTAAAAGTTTATGAGTACAAGAATTTTGGTATTTTCTACATAAATTTTGGTTTATACACTTTTTGCATGTTTATTTTCTAGTATTTAGGAGTTCATCAAGAGGTAGTGGAAATCTTGGTCAACATGAGTTTTAGGTCGACATGGTGATGGAGGATTCACTAGAGTGTGTTTTGATCGACGTCGAGACCAGTCAATATGCGTAGGGAGGTCAGTGTCGACCACTTGTTGGTCAACATGAAAAAGAAGGACTCATTGGAGTATTGTGGTGGAGGGTAGTTTGGTCGACATGGGGGGGTTGGTCAATGTGTGTTGGGTGATCGGTATCGACCTGTTTTTCGATGTTATCTCTTTTAAGTTGGTCGAATTGCCTGTGCTGTGCAGTTTTCTAACCCTAATTCACTGTCACGCTTTTGAGAGAGAGAGAGAGAGAGAGAGAGAGAGAGAGAGAGAGAGAGAGAGAGAGAGAGAGAGAGAACATGGTGTAGAAGGTGGGAAACCAGTTTGTGGATCAAGAATGCAAAGTGCAAGCAGGTCGACACGCGTAAGGAGGTCAGTGTTGACCACCTGTTGGTCGACATGGGGAAGAAGGACTCACTGGAGTGTGGTGTAGGGTGATCGGTGTCGACTTGTTTTTCAGTGTTATCTCTTTTAAGTTGGTTGAATTGCCTGTTCTAGGTAATTTTCTAACCCTAATTCACTATCGCACTTGAGAGAGAGAGAGAGAGAGAGAGAGAGAGAGAGAGAGAGAGAGAAACGTAGTGTAGAATGTGAAAAACTAGTCCGTGGATCAAGAACGTGAAGTGCATGCCTTTAGATTTGTTTTCCGATGCAAAGAGGTAGGTGATTTTATCATCTTGAGTCTGATTTAATGAATTGTGATAAAGTTAGAGTATTGGATTTCTAGTTCTATCTTTGTAGGATAGTTGAAGAGAAACTGTGTTGTGATATGAAACTTTGGTATGTTGAAACAAGCATGTTAATGATTTCTAGTTCTTTAAGCTTTTACTCTGTTTTATCAAAATCTCTTATATTAGATACAAGTTTCTATTAATCAATCAATTTGATCACATGTTGTGTCACCTTAAAAAGGATGTGATATTGATAGTGGCTCTATAAGTTTTCACATGGGCACTAGTTCAACATGATACATGGTGTGTTGTAGAATAATATTGATGTTTGAGGAAACTTCATGAAAAACTAAATAAAGAAGTTGCACCATAAATTTTAGCAATGTTTTATCGACCAATAAAAAATCTTGAAACTTGTCATAAGTGAATATACTTTTATGGATTGGTGGAATATGATTTTCTAAATTAGAAAATGGTCATCGACATACAACAGCGGTCCTATAGTTAGGAGTTTTTTTTAAAGCCAAAATATTCAAAACTGATCTTACTTCAGTCAAGAAATTTTTGTGTATGTTAAAATAATTTAGATAATCTCAATCATACAATCAATATCGATTTTATATTAAAACAACCTTTGTCATGCATAACAATTTCACACGTGCAAACTATATGTCGAAATTAATCGCAACTAGAGAAACCAAGCTAGCCGCCGAACGATGGTTCGTTGCAAACCAGCCCGCTTTCACGACTGCTGCTGACGTCACATTGCACTTTTACTGTTACCAGGAAACGCATAAATGCGAGACCACGACGCGACACGACAACATTCATAACTCATTCGCTTCACTAATTTAGTTATGTAAAGACACCAATATGGGCGACAGGCTACCACCCCAACAAGCAGGCAACACCGACAACATTTTTGCCAGCGGTGGAGGCGGCGAATGGGAAGGCGATTGGGAGCACCACCAGCTGCTGCCCATAGCCAATGTTGTGAGGATCATGAAGCAGATCCTGCCACCGAATGCGAAAATCTCCAAGGAGGCCAAGGAGACCGTGCAAGAATGCGTGTCGGAGTTCATAAGTTTCGTTACTGCCGAGGCGTCCGACAAGTGCCAGAAGGAGCGAAGGAAGACGGTCAATGGAGACGACATCATTTCGGCTCTTCAGAAACTGGGATTTGATGACTACGTGGAGCCAATGAGGAGGTACCTGCAGAGGTATAGGCAGCTTGGAGGAGAGAGGATAAACCTGAATGAGGCTGGCAGTAGCAGTACTAATTACTAAAGAAATAAGTGAGCTTAATTACTATAAGCTATATAAGTCATGCTATATAATATATATATATATATATATGTATATATATATATATATATGAGAGAGAGAGAGAGAGAGAAAAAAAAAAAAAAGTTTCGTCGACGCTTGAATAAATTTTAGATCACCTACAAGATATCCTCACATCTACGAACTGTCCTACTTAATCCTTGAAATGGTGGTCCATGATGCTGTTTTTGATGAACAGTGTATTAGAGGGCTTTAGTTTTAAGTGTTCCTTCGATCCGGTGCTAGCTTGGGAAATCTTGGTTTGTTATTATCCTTGTAAAAGCTTAATAATTATATATGGGATATTAAATAACCGCACGGCTGTTTCAATTCCTTGCAAATGTCTATGCTCTTGCCTTAAGTTTGGGGTTATATAGACAGGGTAACTTGTTCCCATCTAGTGTAATATGGGTATTCAAGCAAATGTTTTTAACGGCATGATCTTGGTAATTAATTTTCCAGTGGGTGCTTCTGAACTTCGGAGAAATCTTGGTTTATATCCCCCATCATAGCTTTCTTCTTGAGCCCGCTGGTGGTTTTCAAAATCTCTCTTAATTAGTTAGCCTCAATGTACCCTTGAACGAATAAGAATCATTCTTAAAAAAGGAATGATATATGGCCGCCAAGGATGGCTGACATTTGCGGAGACCCTCGTTTAAAAGAAGAAGAAGAGGTGCTCTTATAGGTTTTTTGTTAGCAGGGTCTCATCCATATTCAATTGGACATATAAATATATATATCTGAGAGGCAGGGGAATGGCTCTTTTTCCCTCAAGCCTAAAGTGTGGATTGACACAGTGCACGAGTACATGTCAACAACAGCTAGCTACTTTTCTTTTCCTTTCATTCTTTTTTTTTTAAATTTCTTTATTTTCAGATGGGAAGCCTCGGTTGGAAATTGTAAAGATCAAAAAGATTTTACTACTTCAACGATGTTTCAAAATAATAAATTTAAAGAGTAGTAAAGTAATGTATGGTTGCCTCTGAAGTATGATTTTCTGGTGTCCTTGTCGCTGCAACAATAGTCTTTCATGACAAGTTGCAATTTGCATTTTTTTAATCCTCTAAATAGCATTTCATGCCGGCCGTTTTGACGAAACACGGCACGCAGGGTAATTACTGTCAATAATAACTTAAAAGTTTTAATCCCAGGAGTCGCTGCCGTTAAATTTTTAATGGAAAACAAAACGGTGTATGCGTGTCAATTATTTTCAATAATTAATTTTAATCGGATGACGTGATAACCCGATTGTACAGCCAAACAACGTCAGACAACATAAAAATCGACACAGTTATCGGACAAAAATTAATGTTAGCTTTTTGAACAAACGGGCAAAGTGTATTCGATGATAATTTCATACACTAACAGCGCCTATATTTTTCGACAAAAGACGCTGACTTAGACAATCATAGTCTATATTTTAAAAAATGGAGTATGACCAAGCCGATAGCTTTCGGTGTGTGGAGTATGACGATCATAGTCTACATATAAATGAATGAATTATTGTATTTTACAAGTGTCATTTCATATGTATGTTTCGTATTGCAGGTCCTTAGCTACATACATTGCTTTATAGTGTCATATATAGAGCTCTTAAGACAGAGAACATCTCTATGGTCGGTCACTTTTGACTTGTGCCTCCATATATACTATCACGCCTTCGTCTCCTATATATCATGGAAAGCATTTGTAATCTTTCTACTGCCATGCCAGCTGATCTTTCAGGGCATGGAATATCTAGTATGCTGCTGGCAGCAGCTGGGGGAATTGCTGGAACTTTGGATCGTGAGATGGTACGTCCTTTCCTTGCTTTTCTCTTCTTTTTTCCCACTATGAATGGGTGAAAACTGGGAACTGCATCTGGTTAATGCTTATTAGAGCTCTCTCGTGTTTAACCTTTAAACTACTGTCAATTAGTCGTTAGGCAATCAGTTAGTTGTTCAGGAGTTAGTTTAATCAAACTAATAATGAACAAATATAAATAATGTACTGCCAAAATAAAGATTAAGACGAATAAAGGAATACACAGTTCTTATTTTGCCAAGGCTTGTTACTCAAATCCATTAGCCCGACCACTACAAGGTTAGTCCATTGTTTTTGCATTATCAAATATATTGCGTGCCTGCATTAATCTTATTTTTTTGAGCATCTAAATTGCATTCCTCCAGCTGCATAAAATGGAAAAACTGAATCATAAATAACAACCTTACAAAATAAAACAGAACTGAATTTCCTATTTAAAACCAGCTTTTCTAACTTTCTTTCCTTTCGGCCAGTATAGTAAACAGAAACTAACATATCAACCTTATTAATATCAGGTGTAGAGTTATACTATCCTGGAAAGCAAAAGACAGTCCTCAAGATGCCAAGGCTTTCATGGTCTCGCGGTCCGTCTGAAGAGGGGCATAGAATTCAAAGATATATTCTGCTAGCATATCAGATAAAACCATACTTGGCAATAGTTCTCTTACGGCAGCCGCCCACAGCCACCGCAGCCAGCTACTATTTTTCACCATTTTATCAATTGTTTGATGCTACTATTGATATAGATGATTAAGGAACCCAAATTTGCTCAGGTGCACGAGGGCTGGATCATCCCTTTACCTTGATGTACACATTGAGGTACATCCAGCTGATTGTGTTCTATAACACGCTTATTTGATCTGGAGTAAAGTGTGCTACTGACTAATCAATCATCTATCACGTCAGTGTTATGTAAACTCTACTAAACGAAGAATCGGTGCTGTGCATGATTATGGTGAAACTGTACACCTGAAGCTAATGTGATAACATATGACTATATGATGACATATGATCAGATCACATCGCTAACATGACAGCCTCAATTATATAGTAGAACTACACATACAGTAGTCTAATAAAAAATAAAATGATCATCTAAAATAATTATATAGTAGAACTACACCTGAGCATTTTCAGTTTTTATTTCGAAAAATAATTATTATTTTTTAGTGAAAAAAATAAATAAAAACTATAAATAAATAAAGATAACAACTTTCAATTTAAAAGTTAAACAAAAATAAAAATATTCTTTTATTATTTTTAATCTTGTGTATTCAAAAACAACTATTACATATTAACAACAAAAACAAAAAACAACCCATCAAACATAACATTAAAATTCCAGAGTGAAATTAGTTCCATGATTTAAGTCCATGCAAGAGGGATGCAAATGCGGACGGAAGAAGTGGAAAAGCATCTAATATTATTCAAGTCAGAATTTTGCTGCATACGCACAACCCGGGAGCACCACAATTTCAACAGACCAAAAAACGTTTTTAAGTGTATGTGCCTCACACACACCAAACCCAAAATTTGACAGAACGATTGAAGCCATTGATCAGATAATTGTAGTCTGAATTTTTCAATCGACATGTAATCTTCCGATTCAGTTTTTCATCACCTCAATGGCTTCAGTAACCATTAATTACTAGATCTCATAAAACAAAAAAAAAAAAAAAACAAAACAAAACAGAAAATTATTAACTATCATAATTTTTTGAAAATTCAGAAAATAGGTAGTTTCCAACATCGTAATCTCGAGAAAAATTAAAAATAAAACGAACAGATAAAAACTGTAATTTTGAGAGAGTGGGCTCAGAAGGATCCATCGGTGTTTAACAATCAGGAGACTTGATAATCTCTCAGAGAAAACCCAAATTCACATCACAGCCCCATTATCAGCGGAAAACAGGATTGAAGATCAAGGAAAATTGTGCCTTACCACACATACATGGACCTCACATGTTCAAGAGGCAGAGAGGCAGAGAGGCAGAGACAACGGCATAAGTAATACGTTATATAGCGTTGAGTGGCGTCATGTTATGGCGGGCTTAGGGTTAGGGTTCCTGCGGCTGCTTCTGTCCTCGTTGTACCTTCAGTTACTATAGTACCCCTCGTACGCTTTTATGACTAACATAAAATATTTTTTATCTTTATTTGTAAAAATATATTATCGTTCCTGAACATAATTATATTAGTGCATATTTATAACAAGTGTTTATTAATATTTCATAAAATCTTATTCATAAATAAGTGATTAAGAAATTAATTACTATGCATACAAGTTATTTTTATTATATATAAATATATATTATTTATTAAATACAGTTTAATAAGAATATGCTTTTAAAATATTATTAAATAAAAATATATGTTTTTATATTTATTGTTATTACTATACTATTATTATAATACTATAGTAAAATACATATAGTAATTGTATAAATATATTAAATAATGGTAACATTACATAACAATTAAGTAATTGTGTTTTTTTGAAACAAAACTATAGTTTGAAATATTTTGATAAATTTTTAAGATTTTATAATTGTGTTTATAAACATCATGATTTAAGGTTCATGTTTGATTTAATTCATTAATAAATAATATGAATACGTTCAGATACTTTACTACTTAATTTGGCTTAGATTGTTTACAATCTTATAAGTAAGATATGAAGATTTATATTTTCCAAGTAAAATAAATAAAATTTTCATTACATTCTTAAAAGCCAAATAATTTTTCAATTTATTTTTGTGGCAAGCAAATTGTTTCCTTCTCCATTTTGATACCTTTTTTCATTCAACACTCATTCACCATCTCCTTTTTTCTAACAAGACAAACCATTTAATTAATTTGAAAGGAAAAGATACATAAATAGGCATGGCAAAAACCTAACACGGAGCTTTAAGAGAGATTAGATAAGAGAATTCGAGAAGAAGACAATAATAATAATAATTAAAAGCACATCTTTTTATGTTATTTGTTGAGTTGATAGAATTTGGTGTAACACTGTAGACAATTCATACAATATTATTGTGATAAAAATTATAATGATAATATTCATAATAATATAGTTTTGTAACACTATAGACAACTCATCAATTTTGAGAGGAGTGGACATCTTTAGATCATTGAATGTTTGAATTGTGGTGTCTCCAATTGCTCTATACCCACTGTCACGCCTCGGCTTTTTGGCCCGCAAAAACCGGGTAGTAAATGCCCATGCCCGCACCCGAAGGAACAAGGGGTTGTTGATAACACCGAGAAAGAGACCTTAGCACGGGTGTCGTCCCTAAAATCATATCACACATATATAGAAATCTCATTTCAAATCACAATACAAATACACATACATATATGTTTTTTCCCCCACGGGATTACACCATAATTTTCATAGTCCAATAAAATAAATAAACACACATAAATTCTCCACATCTGGTGAACCTCTTAGCTATTGTAAGCACCTGGAATAAACAAAAACAAACACAATAGGAGGAGTGAGCAACCACAGCTCAATAGGGATCCTATCACTCTACACCCTCCACTAAATACATGCTCAAAGCATAACCATACAGACAACAAATGTCAGGACACAACCTGAAGCAAACTAAAATCAGGGAACAAATTCTTTATTTTTAACCTCCAACTCTCCATACAGCTCTTACAATGTACTGGTGCCATTACTGAGTGCCAAGGAATAGGTATTCCAATCTGATACCGCCGCTCTGCGAGACACGCCGCTCAACCACCTCGGATTAAGAGGACTTTCGATATCATAGAACACCTTCCTGAGGACAAACAGACTCTGACACCAGCATAACATCTCGGGGTCTCTACCACTTGTCATCAGAAGCCTCACAACATCCCATCAATACAACATTTCACCAGGACAACCTCTCCTCATCATGACTCGGTATGTTTCCCCACAATCCAAAATAGGATTATCAACAAATCACATCAGCAGGATAGCCTATCCTATCCACACAAGGACTTAGCATGTCCACCACAATCCTAAACAGGATCCACATCACCTTAGGGCATAGCCTGTCCCCATTAGGACAGCTTGTCTATGATCCTTAACAAGATCATATCAACATAACAAGCTCATTAGGTCGTAGCCTCACCCAACAGGGTACATTACAAACCAAGGAGGGGGCCTTAGCCACCTATCACATCCACACGTAAGGGTACATCTGCACTGAGCTCAACTCAGCTCAAACTCAACCACGGAATATGCCACTGGGCAGACATCTCACGTGGACTTAAGAGTCCCACATGTCACATAGATCTCACACACAAGTATACAAGCGAGTATAATATATCACAACAGACCCAAAGGTCCCACACAGTACACGTAAGTATACGAGCTAACCATTACCATAACTTTCAACATACCATGAGGCTCTCACAGTGTCGGCCACCCTCATCGCCCCTTCGACACCTTAGCCATCATGACCCAAACTATAGCATCAAACCAGCCACAATAGTTTCGCACACAGCCTCACTAGGCTCAGTCTTACCTCTTATACACAGTATTTCCTCTCAGGAATATGACCTCTCAAGCATAGTATTGCCCCTCGGGCACAGCATTGCCTCTCAGGCACAATGTTTTATATTACCTATCAAGTACATTGTATCTCAGATACATTACTATATTACCTCTCAAGTACATTACTATATTACCTCTTAGGTACATTACCTCTCAGACATATTATGGCCTCTCAAGCACAACGTTTCCTCTCAGGCATAGTATGACCTCTCAGACATCGTATTGCCCCTTGGGCACAACATTGTCTCTCATGCACAATATTTTATTACCTCTAAGGTACATTATCTTTCAGGTACAGTATTACCTCAGGCCCCGCCTTAACTCTCAGGTACAATATTACCTCTCAGGTACATGACTATATTACCTCTCAAGTACAGTAGCCTCTTAGGCTCTGAACACATCTCACTTCTCATGCCCTCAATAATAGCCTCCTAGGCTTACCAAGGTAACTTCACAAGTCCACATGACCACTTGAGTTCACAACTCTATCCTCATGTCTTGACCAAGAAAGGGGATTTTCGTAGAAGCTATTTTCTTGAAATAAAAAGTCCCGACATTGGCTCCTCATACCATAAAATCTGATTTTTGGGGATTTTTCTAAGAGGTTTAACCCCACTTTCCAAAAAGTCACCACTACGAAAAACTGTATATTTCTGGAATTTTACACTAAATCTCATTTTCCACATTTTGAAGGAGTGAGAATTTGATTTTCCAGTATTTTTCTTTGAATCCAAATGGGGGCATTTCGTTATTTGCATTGTAACTTAAGTACAATACTTAAGTGTGGAGAGACTTAATGGTTACAATGTAAATGGGTCCAGGCACCCTAGCAACATACACTGACAACTACACTGTCTAACTACTCGAGACACCTTGCTCGACGCTTTGCTCAACACTATAAGATCGAGCAACATGCTCGAAGCTCCCTGCTCGATGCTCTACTCGACACTTTGCTCGAAGCTCGCCCGAACACTAGCCTCGAGCAGCTCCCCAATCGTAAACTGTCGACTACTTTCTTCCCGATTTCATCCCAAAACCCAATTATACCCGTTAAATCTCCATTTTTAAGTACTAATTCATTCCCCAAAATGGCTTTCTAACTCATCCTAGTCATCTTAGTCTACCAAAACAGCATCAATTCATACCAAAATAACATAAATCGAGTTTCTCAAGCTTTAGGGTTTATACTTCCAATTCCACAAATTGGAAGTTAAATCACATATTTTAGCTACTCTACAGTATAATCAACAACATAGGAGCGAGAAAAACGAATCCCTACATCGACTTTGGTCAATTTGAGCTCCAGATCGTCAGTTTCGCTTTCTCCATTCTCTTTCTCTCTCCTCTCGTCTTTCTTTCTCTAGAAAGGCAAGCATGTATGATAATTAGGGATTTGAGTTCTTCACTGCCCTATTTATACTTTGCCACATTTATTTCGTTAAAATATCAAAATTACCCTCAGAGGGTCCCGACTCCAAATCAAGCCTAATTACTGTCAAAACACTCCGTTTGATGAGTACATCACTGTACTAAGGTTTGTTTTTCCAAATAATGCCTCGAATACAAAGTCACCCGACCACACCACAAAAATCCCAAAATTAGCTTTTCAGGGCTCTAACTCCGAATCGGGCCCACTCACAGTCAAAACGCTCTATTCGATGCATACGTCATTGTACTGATATTCACATCCCTCGATGTGCACTCCATCACATGGTTAACTACCGGAACCCCAAACACGGGTCATTACACCCACCATGGGGTAAGCATGATTTATTCACCATTAAAAGTTTAGCTTTCTTTTTGTTATAAACCAACAAGAAAAAGGAAAATTAAACCAAAAAAATTGTTTGAAAATAAAAATAAAAATAAAAATAAACAAAACAACAAATCGCTGAAAAAAACATATAAAATAGGAAATAAAAAAAAAGAAAACAATAAATTATTAAAATAAGAAACCAGCAAAATATAAAAAATAAACCTATAAAAGTATAAAAATATAAAAATAAACATACAAAAACAAAAGTTAAAACCAAATAAAATAACAAAGAAATGGAAAGAAGCATTTTGTGGCAACTATTCATGACTTAGAAGTAATTGTCTCTCTCGATATCATCAATGCCACCTTTCAATTACATATGAGACATGACCATTTTCTAGTTCACGTAGCAAAATGGTTAAATCTTTGTCACGCCCTGAATTTTCGACCCGCAGAAATCGGTTAGTGAATCTCTATGCCCGCACCCGAAGGGACAAGAGGTTAGTGAGAATACTGAGAAAGAGACATTAGCATGGGTACCGTCTTTAAACCATTTCACACATACACATAAATCTCATTTCAAAACACACTACAAACACACCTACATACATAATCTTTCCCCCACGGGATCACATCATAGTTTTCATAATTCAACAAAGCAAATAAACATACACAATGTCTTCACCTCAGGGGAACCCCCTAACTCATGTAAACACCTGAAAATAAACAAAAACAAAAATAAACACAATAGAAGGAGTGAGCAACCACAGCTCAATAGAGATCATGTCTCCCCGACCCATCCCAACCCATAAACTAGTATAGGCATGTGTTCGTGTAATGTTACATATACATCACCATTTCAATCATGTATGCATACTAAAATACAAAAAAACCTCCCAAGTAATCTCAAACATTGCCTCGCATGCACCATGTTACCCCCCAGGCACAGTATTGCCCCTCGGGCCCCGTATTAGCTCTCAAACACAATAGTACCTCTCAGGTACAGTAGTACAGTGTTGCCTCTCAGACTCTGCACAAATCTCACCTCTCAGGCCCTCAACAGTAGCCTCCTAGGCTTATCAAAATCACCTCGCATGCCCATAACACTCCCTCTAAATTTTAATCCGGAACATCACACTCATCCGAAAACATCACACGCATCTGAAACATCACACTTATCCAGAACATCACACTAATCCGGATCATCCTGGTCAAATCAGGATTATCACTTATCCAAAATAAAGGGATCCGAGCTTCTATTAGCACGAAATAAAACATCCGCAGCTCCATTAGCACGGATTAAGACTCGCTAATATGAAATAAGGCAACCGAGACTTCCAATCATCCGAACTAAGCTCCATGATACGGAATAAGGCATCCGAGTAATCCTTAGCTCCCACCGATCCGGTTTGACCTCTAGTCTGGATTAGTCATTAAGCACTATTCATTTATCTAGACTCCTCGAGTCCCCGACCGTACAGTTCCACCAAGGTTACTGTTTATTTGCGTTTTCAGCTTATTTCTCGTATGAAGTCGACCCAAGAACCCCCAAAACCTTTCATAACCTCATAAAAATTCATACCACATACTATCTATTTGGGTTTCATCACATATTATGCACCAAACTCACTAGAGTTAACACAAAAGTGGGTTTTCCCCAAAGCTTAGGGTTCCCATCCAAATTTCACGAATTTGGGATAAATTCCCAAATCTAGAAAGCATATCAAACATACTCAACGATATAAAAGTGAAAAAAATGAATCACTATCTCGAATTTAGGCGATTTGAGTCTGAATCATCCAATCCCCTTAGCTCTTGGTTCTTCCTCTAGCTCTCTCTCTCTTTTCACGTCTCACACACCATAAAAGCAAGATAAGGGTTCCTCCCCTCTTTTCTTTATTTATACCTCCTCCTTTTTATTTCTGTAAATATCCGAATTACCCTTACAGGGCCTAAACGCCAATTGGACTCGAAATCAAGCCCTATTATAGTTAAAATGCTCCGTTTGACAAACAAATACAAAGTCATCCGATCACACCACAAAAATCCCAAAATTATCATTTCGGGGCTCCTACTCCAAATCAGACACACTCACAGTCAAAACTCTCTATTCGACGCCTACATTGTTGTATTGATCTTCACATCCATCGATGTGCACTCCATCACATGATTAACTCCCAGAACCCCAAACACGGGTCATTACAATCTATGTGTTATAACAACACTAAATTGGAGAAATGAAGATATCATAAGAAAATGAGTTTTCCTAAGATGATTAGATTTATTGCTAATTTAGCTAGCAAATGCTTGTTCTATCAGACAACACGAATCATCTTTATCCCTAACGACCATATGAAATTAATCTATATTTTAGAGACCAACGAGATGGTAAGTTGGGCTATTGTGATTTTTAAAGTTTGTTTTATTCATTTAGAATAAAAGAGTTATGGCTGGATGTTAACGACAATCCTGCAATACCAATACCTAAAGGTTTTCAATGATAGACCATAGTTGACCTACCCCAACAATCTAATACTATGGAATATATATGAAGATGGCAATGTGGTAGTTAAACCCATAGGTACCATTAAGTAGTGTAGAGATCCGTACCTAAGTGAGGTTAAAAGTTAGCGTTTTGGATAGAGTTACGAATATCTATTTGATAGTGTGGCCGTTAACGTAAGCGTTTTGACTGTGAGTGAGCTTAGCTTGGAATATGAGGTCCCGCGAGGGCATTTTAGTATGATAGGTTACTATTATTATTATTAATGATATTATTATTATTAAAAGTTAAAAATAAATAAATTAAATTAAAAGGTATATAAGGGGAAAAGAAATGGGGATATAGGGAAAAATCCTACGTTGCGTTCGTCAGTTTGTGTTTGGGGGGTCTTGGTGAGAGAAAAGGATAGGATTTGGAGCAGCCACAACCAATCTATCAAGATATAATCCAAGTAGGTAGTTTTTGATCTTATGTTATCCTATCATATGAGATAGAAATTATTGTTAAAGAACATATAGGTTTAACCCTAAGATGACGGTTGCTATTTGATTATCTTGTTGCTCTTGAGTTTACCTCGCAAATTGGATATACAATGCATGGGCGAAATCACAGCGAGGCCTTGTCGGTCTCGTTGCATGAGTTTATTTTACGGTTTGAAGGACCTGATGCAATATAATTTTTTATTTAAAAGTTTAATTTTTTTTAAAATATTTTAAAAATATATTTTCGATAGGCAGTGTGAATGCTTTAACTGAAATAGTAAAGAAAGGCTACCCATCTTCTTCAACCAACCAACAGACATGCACTCCCAAAGAAAAAGAAAAAGAAGAAAAAGACGGAGTAAAAGTGACAAGAAATTTCAAGAAAGAATCCACAGAGAGATATGGAAAGGGGGGAGAGAGAGGGGCAGCAATTGGGTGTGTGTTCCTCGGGAGTATATCGCGTGTGGTTTGTCATCGCGCGTGTGGACGAAGAAGAAGGCAGTCCGGGTTTCACATTTCACATTTGTAAGTTGTAACGCGAAATCGAAGAAACGAATTCAATCGCAATGACTGAAATGCCCCCCACACCCCGGATCCGGACCCGGACTCGGACCCCCCTTAATCACAGTGAAACACAGCCAGCTCCCATTTCTAGGGGCAGAGCTGTACTCCCACGCGTTTTCCTACTCTCGGATGAAAATATGAATCCTCCTCCTCCTCGCTCCTCCCTCCTCCCTCCTCCTCGCTCATCAACTGTCCTTCTCCCCCACCATACACTCCCCTGAAATCTTCAAAAGTTGCAGATAGGACCCTCCCATGGCTACCCTCTCCGCCATGTCTTCTCCTTCCTGGCCCAATCCCAACCCTAACCCTTCCCCTAACCCTATTTCGATCTCCGATTCCGACTTTCTTTCTCACCACGACCCTGCCAGCGGCGACCACTTTCCGAGGATGCTGGAACCGGAGGGGGACGAACCTCACGACGGAGAACACGAGCAAGGCTCGATGCATCCGAGGCTCGTTCCTGATGTCGAGCATGGCTCGCCGCCGTCGTCCGTTTCCTCGAACCCCCAAAACCCTAACAACCCGGAGGCGCAGGATCCGAACCTTAACCTCCGCGACTTGGCGCCGCCGCCGTGTCTGCTCCACATCTCGTTCAACCAGGATTACGGCTGCTTCGCGACGGGCACGGACCACGGGTTCCGGATCTACAACTGCGACCCCTTCCGCGAGATCTTCCGGCGGGACTTCGACCGCGGCGGCGGAATCGGCGTGGTGGAGATGCTGTTCCGGTGCAACATCCTCGTCCTCGTAGGTGGCGGTCCCGACCCGCAGTACCCCCTCAACAAGGTCATGATCTGGGACGACTACCAGAGCCGCTGCATCGGCGAGCTGTCCTTCCGGTCCGACATCCGCGCCGTCCGCCTCCGCGGCGACCGGATCGTGGTCGTGTTGGAGCAGAAGATATTCGTGTACAATTTCTCCGACTTGAAGCTGCTTCATCAGATTGAGACCATTGTCAATCCCAAGGGGCTCTGCGCCGTGTCGCAGGCGGCGGATTCCATGGTGCTGGTCTGTCCCGGGCTCAGGAAGGGGCAGGTCAGGGTTGAGCATTATGCGTCCAAGAAGACCAAGTTCATTATCGCTCATGATTCGAGGATCGCGTGCTTTGCGCTCACGCGGGATGGGACCATGCTCGCTACGGCGAGCACCAAGGGTACTCTGGTTAGGGTTTTCAGCACCGTGGATGGTACATTGCTGCAAGAGGTTTGCGGTTAACCTTTTTCTGAGGTTTCGTACGTGGGTTAGGCCAAACTGAGTAATTTGTTTATGCTATATCAGTTCTGTGCTTCTATTGTAATGGCATATGTTTGAGTAATTTGTTTATTCTATTTTGGTTCTGTGCTTCAATTGTAATTGCATGTATTTGTTTTTTTTTTTTTTCCGTTCCTTTTGATGTCATTTTGGTTTACTTTAGTTTACTCTAGACATTAGATGGCATTTTGGTGATAATTTCTAGTGTTTAAGAAACTTTGGGTCAGTAGGTTCAAGGATTTATTTACAGGATTGCTGATAGAAGCAATTTATCTGGTGCAAATTTTCAGCTAACAGAACAACGAGGAACTAAATTATGAGCAAATTTATAAGTAATCATCACTTTTCACAATTGTTTAAAATTGGGAGTTGTAAAGACTCCACAGTTGCAACAATGCCATTGTTTATTTATTGCAAACATACTAAAAATAGTCAGTATGAAGTTTTGAAGTTGAAAAATGGCAAACTTTAAAAAATAGCTAAACGGAGTTTGGGGTTGGAGTTCTGATTCTCGTGAAACAGGTTTTGCATGTCATTCACCTTTTTGTTTGACACTTGTCAACTAAGTAGGTTATTTAATTTCACAAGGGACTTATAAAATGGGATGCCACCAGTCAGAAATTTTCTTTTATAGATCTCATGCTTCCAGTGGTCAGGAAATGTCATATGTTATTCCCTCATGCAGGTGAGAAGGGGAGCAGATAGGGCAGAGATATACAGTTTGGCGTTTTCTTCAACTGCTCAATGGCTAGCTGTCTCAAGTGACAAGGGTACGGTCCATGTTTTTGGCCTTAAATCAGATCCTGTTTCCATGGGGAAAGACAAGATACATAGTGCTTCCGATTCCAATCTCAATGTTCCATCTTCTGGCTCTCTCTCTTTTATTAAGGGTAAGACGTCTTCTTTATTCAGTTTGAGGAATGATATGCCTTTTCTGTAGTTTTCCCTGCCATAGGATTGAGTCATGAAGCAAGCACCTCGCCTTGCACTTTAGGTTCTAGACTTCTAGGATCCCTTTGAACCTTCGGTGTGCCTCACATCTCTAATGACTGTGATATAATGCAAGGTTATTGTATATCTGTGCAAAGGGATGGGTTTCAATTTTTGAACTTATGCAATCAGTAAACTAAATGAATATTTTGCAATTAAATTGTTGTTTGATAATGTTTACACCCACTTATACTTGCATTTCTAATTTTTTTAAATTTGGAAGTTACTGCCTTTCCCCTTCTTTTTATTTAAATTTAAATTGGGTTTGCAGGCAAGAGTCAACTGTTCCATGCTGCACGATAATCATTTATTTACATAGGCATACAAAATGGGATAAAAGTTTTTTTACGGGTCATTAGGTACCTAACAGTCTACATATCTACCATGACACAGTTGATAACATTTTAGGAAGTTCATTAAAATCATTTCTCAGTGTGATGTCATTATGGCTGACATGTAAAATGTTAAGATAACTAAGTAATGACCCCTTTACATATGCATGCATGCAGTTTGCACATTTTTCAGATTCTGGGTTGCCAGGAAGATTGACATTCCTATGTATTTTAAACGATAAATCAGGAATTTAGAGAATCACTGATGTTATTCATTATCGAGCTGCTTGTATTATTATTTCAGGGACCTACAAATCCAAACCACAGGTATTTTGAACTAGTTCAGTTTTTTCGAGACCAGGTATTTGGAGACCAAATTCATGGTCTCAAAGTTGGCACTGTTGGATATATAGTTAATGGAGTTCATGACCCTTCGCTGGCTTTTTTTTTGTTCCTTCTTAAACATGTTGGCTATGTACTGCATGTTGTGTGCTTGTAAATATTATGTTCCTGTTGAATGATTCTCATAAATTATTAGTCTTTTCTTTTTTGGTTTTTCTTCTAAATTTGGTGTTCATCTGCACAGGTGTTCTGCCCAAATATTTTAGCTCGGAGTGGTCAGTGGCTCAGTTTCGCTTGGTTGAGGGTTCTCAATACATTGTAGCCTTTGGTCACCAAAAGAATACAGTGGTTATTCTTGGCATTGATGGAAGGTAAGTCTGTTTACTTTCTTTCCCACCTGGAGGTGTCTTAAAAATATGATTTTGTCTCAAAAACTCAATAGCTTGCAAACTAAGTCTGAATTCTTACCGCCCAATGGGGGAAGTGTTATTTAGGGCTTGCACGGTGTGGCTTTATTATAAAATTATAAAGAAGTTGAAAAACAAGATTAAAAATGTAATTGTTACCACAAAGAAATGGTAAGGTTATTTCGTATTACTCCAGGCTTTTTATATAACATATGCATGAAGCTTATGAGAATTCTATCTACCAAAATGCTACTGTTAATCATGATTTGAGCAGGTAAAAACGAATTTCAATTTGTAATTTGGTTATGATGTTAATGTAGTTGCTAATGTGGTAAACACTGTATGCAGCTTCTACAGATGCAAATTTGATCCACTCAACGGAGGGGAGATGACTCAGCTGGAATATCACAACTTCCTCAAGCCGGGAGAAGTTTTCTGATGGAGAGGCAGCATGTATAGTAGTACTTTTTTGTTTTTGTTTTTCTTCTTTTGGACCTATTCTTTGTAAGGTGAACTCCTGTTGTATATATATAAACAGTGTACATATTTTGTTACTGCTTTATCTATTTTACTCCTATTGTATTATAAACGCGTTGGCTGCATCTTAATATCATCATTGAAAACAATAAATGGGAAGCCTACGCCTCCGTAAAGATTTTTGGGGTTTTCTTGAAGGCTACAATTTACTTCTGGATTGTTCACGTTGGATCAATTCCCCCATTTCAGGAATAGCGTCCACGTAAGGTATTAATTTCTGCGTGTGCAGAGGGAGGATGACTTTTGCATTTCATGTGTAATGTGTTGGGCGGATATAACACAGCCTGGAGAGGCGCGGCGGATTGGTTGGGGAAGGAAACTTTTGTTGGACGTAATGGAAATCCTATTCCGGTCATATCCTCTCCCCTCCGATAAATAAATAAATAAAATTGGTAGTTTTTCTCTATGGCTTTATTAAAGTACTATAGCATGCTTGATACGTGGAAATCAGAATGCAATGGTCCATCATTTTCACTGTATTTGATATGTAAGAATAAGAAAGGTAATAAATAAATCAATTACTAAAATATCCTTTAAATTTATTAAATGAAAATTTTAATTTCTTTCTTCCTCTTTCCACATTTACTTCCCGTATGTTGTCCGCCCGTCTCCAAGTCCCTCCACGCCGCCGGCTACCCCTCCATGCCACTGGCTGCCCTCCATCCCGTCGAATGAAGCTTTGCGTCTTCAGATCTATTTTGCCGGTGGATTTACCCTTTCTCTCCACGCCACGTCAGATCAATCTATGGAGGTGACGGTCGGAATTTGGGAGTCGTCGCCGTGGGTTGTCGTGGTTGTTGCGGCCGTGGGTTAATGTGGCCGTTGTTGACGATTTCCAGAGGCCAGCTGACAATGCAAGGTTGTTCAGAAGGTACAAAGGAGACGGCGCAGGCCGTCCGCCATCGACGTTCGTGTTTGGAACACGAAGAATTTGCCGTGGGTTGTCGTTGCCGTTGTTGACGATTTCCAGAGGGCTATGGGTTGTCATGGCGCATGTCTTCACGTTCAGTACAAATGAGATGGCGTAGGTCTTCGTGTTTTGATGATAGCCCGATTCGAAAAGAGAGGGAAAAATTGATAAAAAGATTCCTTTACACAAAGCAACCTTTGTAAATCCGGAATAGGGAGAATCAACTTACTCCTATTTTGATGGTATAATATTCCCATAAAGATTTTCTTTTCATTTTCATTTGTGTATAATTCCTGGAAAGAAATGAAATTTGATTCCTTTCTATTTCTTTTTCGCGTACCGTAGCAGATGTTTTTGATGGATTTTTTTATTTAAGAAAAAAACTATAAAATTATTTTTACAATTTAAATTTTATATTTAATTTTTTTATGATGTTTGTATATTATATTTTAATGTATTAGAAAGAAATATCTATTTTCTTTAATGCTTTTATGATTATTTTATATTAAATTATAAATTTTTTATTAATAAATAAAAATATAAGTATAAATTATTTTTTTAATAATGCTGGAAATGATTAAGAATATATTTGATTGGAAGATTTTTTTATTTTCATATAATTATTTTATGATATAGAAAATAAAAAATTAAAATAATTAAAGAATATTTTTCTCGTAGGAAATATTTAAATTCTAAAAAAATTATTTATTATTTTTTGTTTTAAATTGTTTTATTTAAAAATAATTATCATTTTTTTTAAACAAAAAATAAAAATCACCCACGATTGCAACATCAACCAAAATGGGGTTATTGGGCTCCATCACTACAATCAGAAATCGCAATCCAACCAACAGCGTCGCAAATTCATTCGTCTTTTCCCCATTTCCTTGTACCTTGTTTCCAGAATTGGCCTTACCTTACCATCAGAATTGGCTTGAATACACGATGTATTTTACGTTTCTTAGTTGCGAGGTATTATCCTGATCATATATGCATGTACTCAACTGGCGTGAAATTGATTTAGCTGATGATGATTCAGTGGCAGAGGCAATGGCACAGATCCTGAATAGGCGGACAGAGGTTTTGAACAATTCATCCCAAAACCAGTAACCGACTATCTCTCGAATCTCTCCACCCCTCTCCTGCAATCTCTCTCTCTCTCTCTCTCTCTCTAGCCTCTCCCTCTCTGACCCCTCTATCTTACTGCCATCTCTCTCGCCTATCAAATTGCCAGTTCGACTGGCTGGAGAAAGATTTCGTAGACACCACCGCCTCATCTGCTCCTTTAGATCTCCGGCGATGACACCTTTTGTTTGCTCCGGCGATGATACTGTTTGATGAAAATAATTACCAAATAAAAGTACTTGTTTTCAATTAAGTTAAAAGTAAAATTTAAATATAAATTTAAAAAATATTTTCTGAGGAAAAAATATTAAATATAACACGTGTCCAATCCATCATCTGTCCAAGGGTCACGGGTCTTGATTGTGGTGTCTAATTTGTTCAACCTATTTGATTTTTTGATTTAATTATATTTTGCGCTGATAAAAGAGTAAGCCAGTTTGCAATTTTATGTTTTATATGGTTTGTTCCATGGCTTTGTTTTTTTTGTTTTTTTATTTGATCACGTGTTGGACTGATTGATTGGAGTTGAAGAACAAAGAGAATCCTAATGATATATTTTGAATTTCTATTGAATTTTCATCATGTGAAATTTTAAATTTTGATCATGCGGAATTTATTTGATCACGTGTTGCGGATTTGGAAAAAGGATCTTCCAAATCAAAAGAAAACTTTGATATTTTTTAATTGCAATAAAATGAATATTATTGTTAAGTTCTTTATTTTTATTTTGTTTTATGTGTTTTTTTAATTATTATTGTTATTGTTGTATATAACATTAATACGGGGGAATTATCTTATTATTGTTATTATTTATTTTGTTTCTCTTCAACTCATATTTGGACCGGCATTACCAAAAAGTCAACAAAAACTGCAGTGGGTTGATGCCGGTGAAATTTGTGAAAAAGTGAATTTTTTTATGAATTTAATGTGAATATTTAATAAGAATTTTGTAAATTTATGAAAAAAAATCATTAAATTGTAATATTGACTTGATGAAGTTAGTATTAATGCTCTTAGTAGGGAGTAATGAAATGGAGTATTAAGCTTTTTTTTTTACTTGAAAATATAATGGATCAAAATATACTCATAGGCTCACAATCCTAAAACCGTTTATTGGACTCCTAACTATACATTGGGATCAAACCACGAAAAAAGGATGAAAAAACATAAAGAAATGGGTGGTTGATTGAAAACTCCTCATTTTAGTCGGCCACCCCAACTTGACCACCATAGTGGACCAAAATCACAAAATATACTAGAAATCGCTCTAGTAAGCCAAAATAGAGACCCTTTACTAGATCACACTAGTTGATCAAACCTCCAAACCTCACTAGAAAAGGGTTTAGAATTAAGCCTAGATTGAACAAACCTTTTGTTCTTGGCAGTGCCATACAAACACCCCAAAAGGTCTCGTGCCAGGAGAGGTCTCCACGTCCTCTTAAGAGGCACATTTCGTTATCCTCTCCAGCCGATGTGGGACTTTGTCTGTATGGCACTGTCAAGAACAAAACTGGAGATTGAGCTTTGGCCCTGAACCGGATAATATCGTGCTACGGTGGACTTGGGCTCTTACAAATGGTATCAGAGCTGGGGACCGAGTCGGTGTGCCATAGTCTCACGGGGATGTGGGCTTCCTAAGGGGGGTAGATTGTAGAGTCTGAGGATTTTGCAAGTCCCATATCGTATGAGGAGGAGAACGAAACATGCCTCTTAAGAGGGCATGGATACCTCTCCTGGCACGAGGCCTTTTGGGGTGCCTGTGTGGCATTGCTAAAAACAAAACCGAGGATTGGGCTTGGGCCCTAAATTGAACAATATCATACAACGGGAGACTTGGGCTGTTACAACAATGATGAACACCATGTCATATGTTCATAAATATTGTATAAACAACCCTAACATATTTCAATATTATCAGAGCGTTGATATATTGAAGAGATACTTACCGAACCTAATGCCACGTGCTATGAGCTCTTTCGTATACACATACCTGTTTTTTGTCATCTATGCTATACATTGCATGAATGTGGCCTAGTAAGTGATGATGATGGGGATGTGTAATGACCCGCGTTTTGCGGTGTGTAAGGAGTTAATCACAGATGCCTTGTGCATGGGGATTGTTGGGTTTTAAGGAATTTTCTTCCCACACACTTTACCTAAAACACCTTGAATGTTGATGCACAAGTTTGAGGGAAGGAGATGAGCCCAAGAGGGGACTTTTGGGAGGTGCACGTGACAATTGATAACGTGCATGTATGCCCTAGGAAGATGCTATTTGCATATACAGGCGCTTTTAGGCTGTTTTGTCAGGCTTTGGAGATTAATTTTGACCAAGTAGATGGCCTCAAATCAATTGGCGTGCAGAACTAAAGTTTATCAGAATGATGTCCTCTACCTTCCACAGAAGTTTCAGAGCCAAAGGCCTTGAAAGCCAATTGGACCAATTGGCGTGCAAGCATTTTTCTGCATATCCGCCTTCTACATGATGCAAGGAAGCTTGGGGTAGAATTTCACAGCTTTTGGAGCTGCAAGTCAATTGGGGATATGGCGTGCAATAGGGCGGCGTGCAGCCATATTTTTGTACCGTCACCTTGGTTTTGTTATTCTAATCACCTTTTCCCAAAGGACCGTGTCGAAATTGTGGATATTTTGGCGTGTAGGGATGCGGGAAGGTTGTGGCTTGTTCCATCAAAACTACGTCGTTTTGATGCTGAGTTTCACTTAATCAAAACTACGTCGTTTTGATAGTGGGAGGTCTATATAAGGATGAGGAGCCCTCTTGTTTTAGGTTTAAGGTTCTCTTCTTTAGCCACCGCAGCCGTCGCAGAGATAGAGAGAGGAGAGTTCTGGCCATTTCTGCTGTGGTGTTCCTCGAGGGCAGACGACGTTCGATGTGGGAGCAGGATCGTTGCTGTGGTAATACATTTTCCTACAGGTAGGGGTTCTGTCACCTTGTACCTAATCCGGGGTTAGGCTCCATAGTGGATGAAATGCTAGATATTGCATTGAATGATATATTATTTATATATAAATTCATATAGGTATGATCTCCTATATGAATGTTGGCCTTCAATGGCGTCTTGATGTGATTCTGACGTAGGGTGGGCAGTGCATGTTAAATGTTTGATAAAATGCCTGTGTGAATATGTCTGTGTGAATATGCCTAGTATGTGTTTGATAATATGCTGGTATGGCTGGATTTGAGAGTTGGTAAAAGTGTGCATGCAAAGTGTTTGTTTTTATGTCTGGGTGGCTGGGTTTGTACATTTGTGAATGTGTGCCTACTAAGTGTTTGGGTGTATGCCTGGGTGGCTACGTGTACTATGTTTTGTGGAACCCCGGGACTGTTTTGTGGAACCCGGTGGCTGTGGAAGCCCGGGACTGTTCTTGGAACCCGATGGCTGTGGAAGCCCGGGACTGCTCTTAGAACCTGGTGGCTGTGGAAGCCCGAGAATGTTCATGTACCAGCCTGTGTATGATTGTATTTGCTGCTATGGCCTGTTATTATATCTTGTGAAATAATCGTATCACGACACAGCACTTGTACACATGACATGTAGATGTTAGGAGCATGGGATGGGTTGGGGAGACATGATCCCTACTAGGCCGTGGTTGCTCACCCCTCCTACCATGTTGTTTTCTTTACAGGAACCTACAGGCATTAGGTGGGAACACCAAGGTGGAAGTCCTGCTTGTGGCTTGCTTACTGTTATTTGAGTTTTGCTGTTTTTGTGTAAGCTTTGTAACCCCAGTGGGGAGATATTGCAAGGTGGAGTTTAATGTAATAAAAGCATGTTTTGGACACATTTGTTATGTTTGGACTCAATAAATATAAGATTGGTCTCTGAATATAAAATATGAAGTGTATGTTGTATTCTAACCCCTTTACCCAACTTGGGTAAAGGGAGGGTCACGTTCCGGTCTCCTCGGGTTGAAAATCCGGGGCGTGACACGATGTGTCTTTAGAGGAATCAATTACAATGTTTCTTTATATAGTTGGTCATAACACGAGGTAAAGGGTTGTTGACAATTGATTCCAACATTCATTGGAAGCTATCCACAGACGGTTTTGGATTATGTGACGAGCCATACATGCATTAAGGGCTTCACTTATGATGCCTGACAGAGGTTGTAATGGGCTCCCTAGCTCATTACACACGAATAACAACTATTATCCATGGTTCAAGGTATGCTTTTACTTTTACTTTGCACTTACAGTATTAAACTTATTTAACATTTCCATATATGTTTATATCTTGAAGCATTTAAAGGATGAAGTATGCTGATCTTAAAGTTCGATTTGTGGCCATGACCTAGCTTGGTAATGTTGTGCTTTAAAAAAAGTTGCTTTGAATTGTGATGGAAAAAAGTTGTTGTGAAAAAGTAGGTGAGTGTTTAGTAAATGATGATTTTACAAGTGCTATAAATTTAAAAGTAGGTAATTTAAAAAGAGATTTATTGTGATGAAAAGATAAAAATATCCTTAATTTTTAAATTTTAAACATGCATCTCTTTTACTTTTAGTTTTAAAATAAGGTTAATGTTAGTATTTCCAATCCACATTAGAAAAGGATTGGCTGCTAATTCCACCTCGAGTAACTGCCATTTTACAAAGAGACCAATCCGTTTTGACTTCTTTGCTTTCCTTTTACGTCGCTAGGTGAGACGACAATTCTATGCATATAACGATAGGTCGTAGCAGGATGACAGATGATTTTGGGATAGTTTTGTAATTTTAATAAAAACACTCTATTTGTAATATTGTATATCAATCATGGGTAGGATAATGAATCATTCCATTCTCATGGTAATTTCATTCATTCCAATTTCATTCTCGCTGTAACGCCCCCAAATTCAGGACCTCCAAACTGGGTGCGTTAGCGGAAATTAAATATACAAATTTTATATCAAGTTCAAACTATTACTTAATTAATCAAACAAACCATTCATTATTACAAATTTCAATCCAAGATCTTTAAGGTTTAGGGGTTTAGAGACTAAGTGTCCATAACCCATTATTACATAACAAAGCACACGAGCAAACAACTTAATAAATCTTTAAAATTTCACACAACTTTATTTCCAAGCACTTCTCGACTCCTTATCCTAGTTTCTCCATCCCTTAATTTCCGGGGTTGGAAAAGAAATCATAAAAAAAAGGGGTGAGCTCAAATAGCCCAAGGAGGTAAACATAAGTGGGTAAGGAAAATCATGAAGATATCGAACATAGGAAATACCATATAATATTTGCACATCATACATGATCAACATTTCACAAGGAAATCATAACATGGAAGATTATGTTTAGACATCGTATCATAACATCATGACCTAGGTTAACCACCCAGATACCGTATCATAACATAACATATTATCAGTTGGATTGACACTTTCCAGTGATGTTCTTTACCCAATGCATTGGAGGTCTTTCTGGAACCACCCATTATAAACTTACTTTGTCTAAACATAAGAGGTTATAATAACTTTAACATACATAACATGAGGCATATTATAGAATTCCAATAAAACATTCAAGGTTAACAAGGATAACCACGAATATCAAAATGGTTATCTACCCCAATCAATAGCATAGATTACCAAGAGAGATTAAAAAGAGACTAATCTAATCTTCTCAACAATAAAATGGAATAAGAAACATAAAACTCTTACAATAATAATTCCAAATAAAACAAGATAAAGAGGAAGAGAAAAGTAAGAATAAAGAAAAGAAAAAACCCTTACAACAATAATGAAATATAGAGTATAATGAAAAAGAAAAAGGGGATGAGAAAAACCCTTACAACAATAATGAAATATAGAGTATAATGAAAAAAAAAAAAGGGGATGAGAAAAACCCTTACGAAATATGGACTATAATGAAAAAGAAAAAGAGGATAAGAAACTCTTACAATAATAATGAAATATAGATTATAATGAAAAAAGAAAAGGGGGATAAGAAAAACCCTTACTATCCGCTTGTCGTTCTTCGTGTTCTAAACCTTAAAAAAAATATCAAAACACTAAATTAACATTAATGCTTGAAAAGTTCAATATCACACATATCTCCTTTATATAAATATATATATATATATATACATACTTTAACTTATATCTTTTAATAGGCATCCGTGCTTGTGGGGTTGAATATTAATTTGGGTTCCCACTTCTATTGCTGTTCCATCTCCTATTTCGATCCCATGCATCATAAGCCTTGAGTTGTGCACTAACTAGGTTATATCTTTGAGAGTTTTTGAATAAGATTTACTTCTTGTATTGGGTGAACGGAAAAGACGTGCGATAAGCTTATTTTTCCTACGTGTCTTCCACCTTAACCATGAGGGGATATTAGACACGGGTCTAAAGGGAAGATCAGGAGGAGATAAGGATGGGGATAGGTGAGGTTGAAGCATTAACAATTGGGGTTGCAGAAGAAGAAGGGCGATTGTCGGGGAATTCATTTTGGAAGTTGTTTCTTACGATCCTCCGCTATCTAGAACCGTAAAAATAAAAATAAAAACATAAGTTAATATTCTATCTTTTCACTTGAGTTATAGAATGACAATATATGCTATGATAAAAATACTATAATTTAAAAATCATTACACATGTATATATAAATATATATGAGGTGGCAAGGCCGACCATGTATGTATATACGAGGTGTTACAACCAATCATATAAATAACATATGTAAGGTGGTAAAACCAACCATGAATATAGTATATATGAGGTGGTAAAACTAACCATATAGATCTACATAATAAATAAGGAAGTAACTTCAAAATTTTAAAATCTTAAGTATTACCTTTCGTAGAACTTCGACGCTTGGTCGGGACCAAAAAGCAAAAAGAGGATTTGAGTAGAGTATTTGGGGTGTTAAGAGGGCTTAAGGGAGTGTTTTGAGAGGGAATTTCGTGGTGTGGCTTGAGGGATTTGTGCATTAAGAGGAGAGGCAAGACACTCCTTATATAGGCAAGGATAGTAGGTGTAATAGTATGAAAAATAGTGTACAAATTTGACTTTGGCATTAAATTAAATTATTTAAAATATATATAATACTTTATTTTCTTCATATTATCTCTTATTAAAAACGTGGTTATCTCCTCCTACCATTAAAAAATGTTTTAAGACTTTTAAACCTAGAAGGTTCCTTTGGCAGCAAAAGTCCACATTGGTGTACTCCCTACTAATTCAATTATAACATTTTTAATTTTATAGTTTTTGACAAACGGCCAATTGTATTGCATTACTGACTTAAATATCTACAAATGGGTATCAATTTTATAATTTTTAAATATGTATAACAAAAGTTATTGAATTTTAAGTCATACTAAAATGTTTACCCATTCATACTGAACCTATGTGTAGTATTTTAAATTCTGGAATTGATTGGCTTCATATTAAATTCTTAAATTTCTACAAGTTTTAGCTAAGTTATAAATGAACACATGGGCTTTGGTTTCATGTCAATTGGATCTGTATAACTCAAGTTATGAATTTTTGAATGGGACCTCCAGAATCTGCCTCATTCAAATTTTTGGGCCTTACCTATGTTTTATACTTTTGGTAAAGTTACGGCTTGTAATACTTACTTACCCATATTAATTTGGTTTAAGAAACTAAATGACATAATATATAGCATCTAAACGTTTTATGACATATAAGAAATTATTTTATTTTTTTATAACATATTTAATATTTACGCGGATAAAATAATATAATTGCATAATCAATAAACAATAAAAGTAAGATAACATTATAAGCATAAAATATTATAATCCTAAACATAAACATTAATATCATATTCTATGGCCTTGTAAAATTTCTTGAATTATATTAGCGTATGTGCGTAGGACGTGTTGTGCTTGGCGAGTAGAGTTGGACAACCCTTCGGCTAACATTGTCGTGGTTGTCGCACGAATAACCTCAAACTTCTCCCGTGTCTCGTCGATTATATTGCAGCCATTGGACACGAGCATTTAGCTCATCTATAGCAAAGCATAGCTTTGTAACTTCAAGTCGTATTGCTCGCCGATCTTCATCTGTACACTATTCTCGGATGGCGGTACTTGAGAACTTGATGCCATAACTCTTATTATTCTTCTTCTTACTTCTATACTCTCTTATAAATAAAATCTCATGCTCATACCTATTTATGGAAGTCCAAACAGATACTATTCATAACGGCTAGTTACTATTCTAACAACTACTTATTAGTCACATGCTATTTGAATGACCATATTGGATGCTTATTTTTATCGTGATAATATCCAAAATATCCTTTCTAACTATTGTTAACAATAACATTATTATTATTTTATTATTATTACTCTTTAAGTAAGAACTTAAATAGCTAAAATTTTTGCGGGTCTTACACTCGCGTACCAAATGAGTCCTTAATGTTTTAAAGAAAAAACTTTATATCTTTGAAAAAAAAAAGCCAAAACTTGTAATGTTTTAAATCTTTCAATTTTTAAACTTTTAAAAATCTTCAAAAGATTTTAAAACAAAGAAGAAAAACTGAGTAAAAACATAGGAATAAAACTATAAAACTTTAAATGCTTTTAAAATAAAATTAAAAATAAACAACATTTTAAAAATTTTCAAAAAAAATTAAAACTCTAAAAACTTTTTAAAACAAATAAAAACTCTAAAAATTTTTAACAACAACTAAAAATCTAAAAACTTTAAGACAATTAAAACTTTTAAAAAAAATATTTTACTTTAAGACTTTGAAAAATAAAAAACTTTAAAACCTTAGAAAACAAAAACAAAAAATTTAAAACTCTAAAAACCAATTTTTTTAAAAAAACTTGAAACTCTAAAAACTTTAAAACTTGAGAAAATAAAAATGATAAAAACAAATAAAAAAACACAAAAACTTATAAAACAAAGAAAATGAAAACCTTTTAAAAATCAGGAGAAAATCGAACGAACCTTAAAAAGAAAACAAAAAAGTTCATAGCCCCAAAACTAAACAAACAAACAAAACATAGAGAACATAAAAAATTTTGGTTTTTTTATACATGTTCAAGTTACCACAGATTGGATAATTAATATCTAATCTTAATTATTTTGACTAGGAGACAAAGAAGATAAAAATTAATTTTGAGTGTTGTTGGGGTATTAATCCTTTTTCACGCATAATCTACTCTCGAATCAAACTCTAAATGCAAACCATACTCTAGGCGATCTAACCGCAACTCATCTGATTAATGGCATCTCTAAAAATTTCATCATTAGAAGATAGGTTTTTATGCCTGTAGTGATGATGACTCTATGACCACTAATGCTCCCAAGTGTCCAAGCATACGAATCTGGGTGAAATCAAGTGATAATAGCTTTAATTGTATATGCAACCAAATATCAGGCAAACCCGCTTTGATACTAATTGATTGCAATTTATTTGACAATCGCTTATTGGTTACAATTATTTGATATAGAAGAAGAGACAAATCAGAAGTGTACCTTGATCATGAGTGCAATTAATTGATTTGTTTTATTATCTTTTTGCTTTGCTTTATGACATTCTTTGATGGAAAAGAAAATTGCTACAACTCATTTTGTATTGTGTTAATTTTTCGTGAAAGATAAAAAGAAAGGGATATTTGTATATATAAAATTAAATAACCATTATATTTGAACCTTTAATAATATATAATTAATCATTGGTCCAGTTTGTTAATGCTATGCTTTAAAAAGAAGTTGATCTTAATTGTGTTGGAAAAAAATACTACCGTAGAAAGGTGAATGTTTGATAAACTATGATGGAGAGAGGTGGTGATTGCACACGACTAGAGTGAACGTATAGCGTTTTCGCGGGTCGTTCAGTACAACCGGGGGAAGCTAGAGAACACCAGCGCTAACCGTGACATCACCAGGTTCGTATTGTCACTCTTCAAGATCAAACTGTTGCCATCCAAAAATCACAGATTTGAACAGAGTAATAAAAAGTGCGCATCCGGGGAATCGAACCCCGGTCAGTACCGTGGGAGGGTACTATGATACCACTACACTAGATGCGCAGCTCGCAAGCAATAAAAAACCTTTTGTTTTTGATACCTTAAACAGATTTAATTATTTTAAAATAGAAATTAATGAGATACCTACCGCTTCTAGTGTTGGGTTTCTTGTTCATTTTGCGGGGAGAGAGAGAGAGAGAGAAGGACAAGGACGGTTGGCTCATGGCGTCGACTGTGGAAGATCGGTGTGGAGGTGCCACCATCATCGACGGGAAAGCCATCGCCCAAACCATTCGATCCGAAATCGCTTCCGAAGTTCGCCGTCTCTCCGAGACTCACGGCAAGGCATCCGCCTCTTTCCTTTCTTCTTCTTCTTCTTCTTCTTCAATAAATCGTTGTCTTCATGAAACGATTATTTATCTTATTTCTTTCTTGTTTTAATTTCTTCAATAATAACATTTGAAATTTGAATCAGCTGTCATTATTGTTCCATGTTTCGGTTATTTGTGCCAAATCGTTTTTGTGATTGTTAATTCCGCACTGCTTTTGATTCCTGATATGAAAAGGACTGAATTGCATATGAATGAATGTAGAAGAGTAATTGACCCTAGCGTTGCATATGTTTCTTAAGCTTTTAAAAATGTTGATAAGTGAATGAACACGTCCGAAGTTTTTTTTTTTTTTTTTTTTTGTTTATAACAACCTATATTGTTTGAAAGACGAGTTTCTCAACTTTTTTTAAGAAATTAAATAACCTGGCCAACGGAAATGGCAAGTGCACTCCTCCTTTTGTATAAAAGATATCTGGCAAACAAGTGTTTTTAAACAAAAATAAGCACCCATAAACACTGCTCATAGTGTTTTTTTTTTTTTTTTTTTTATTTGTAGTCGGATAAGTAAGAGGTAGAACATACACTTTGAGCTTAACCTCAAACTTTGAGATTCTATTGTTGAGGTGGTTTGTGAAGTGTAGTATTATTTTTTCACTTCTTCTCATCAGGTCCCAGGGCTGGCTGTTGTAATTGTTGGCAGCAGAAAAGATTCCCAAAGCTACGTAAAAATGAAGAGAAAGGCATGTGCTGAAGTTGGCATTAAGTCCTTCGACATAGACTTGCCAGAGCAAGTATCTGAGTCGGAGGTGATCAGCAAGGTCCATGCCTTAAATGGTCATCCAGAAGTTCATGGTTGGTTTCTCTTCCCGTGTTCAAAATACTAGAAGTGGATATCGGATGCTAATGGCTGTCCTTATTTTTATTCATGCATATACATTCTCACATTTGTGCATTCAGCTACAGTTTTATGTGGTCGGTGATCCTGCAGCTTCATATGATAGTCCCTTGGATGGTGGAACCTCACTCACTAGGCCTTTGTATAAATTAGGATTTGCTGTTATTAGCCATTTAACCTGTTTTCAATACAATTTTCCACTAACAATATTGCTACAAGTATGAGACGTTAATTTGCTTTTGCTTTACTTTTTGGTTGTGTTCCGGAACACTTGTGTTTCAAGAATCTATGGTCATGTTGTTTGAACTTTGAATATGACAATATGGGGATATATATATGTTATAATAAAAATTAACTTTATACTAATTATCAGATGTTGGCAATATACTTTTATTTATTATAGTTCTTACATTCCTTTGAAATAAGTATTATCTCTGATTCTCTATATTTTGTTTATTGTAACGATGCAAATCTTGGCTGATGCCTTGTTGCATTCACAGGTATACTCGTTCAGCTCCCACTTCCAAAGCATATAAATGAAGAGAAGGTCTTAAGTGAAATCAGCATCGAGAAAGATGTAGACGGTTTTCATCCTCTAAATGTTGGGAAGCTTGCCATGAAAGGAAGAGATCCTCTGTTCCTTCCGTGCACACCCAAGGTAACTTATTCTAGTAGGAATTTGTGTTTTAGTTTTGTAGGGGATGAGGGTATTTTCACGTCAAGATCTACACCATGTAGTCAGTTGCATTGTTCTCTGCTAATCTTATTTGCAGAAATGGCGCGGGAAAGATCCTTTTCTGCTAAATAATTTTAGGCTTTCTCAAACTATGTTTTCAATAGGGATGTCTTGAGCTTTTGTCACGAAGTGGAGTGACTGTAAAGGGAAAGAAGGCAGTTGTTGTGGGTCGGAGTAATATAGTTGGATTGCCAGTTGCTTTGTTGCTCCTGAAAGCAGATGCCACTGTTACTGTAGTGCACTCACGTACTCAAGACCCTGAAAGTATGATTCGTGGAGCAGACATTGTTATTGCTGCGGCAGGACAGGCAATGATGGTAATCATTATACAATTCATCCTAAAATTGGGTGTCCTCATGCAATGTGTTCCTTTTATTTGCTTGTCTCGTCTTACCTATCAAATGAAATTCTTATCTACCTTTCAGTAATTGTGGTTTCCAATTTTAGATAAAAGGTGATTGGATCAAGCCTGGTGCCGCAGTTATAGATGTGGGAACAAATGCTGTTGATGATCCAACAAAGAAGTCAGGTTATAAACTTGTTGGAGACGTGGATTTTCAAGAAGCATGCAAAGTGGCTGGATGGATAACCCCTGTTCCAGGTGGTGTGGGTCCTTTGACTGTTGCTATGCTGCTCAGGAACACCTTGGATGGTGCCGAACGTGCGGCCAGGCAGTAAATCACAATTTTCTTTGTTCATGTATTTTCTTTTAATTAATTACACTACCTATTGGGCAATCGTCTTTAAACATGCGTTATCCCATTGCTTTCGAGGAACTGCATTTTCCCTTCCAATTACATAAGAGAATGTATCAAATTCTGCCACATGTTCCTGTTGCTAAGTATGTGAGCAGCTCATATTACAAGACATTCTGGTCAGGCTCACTTTACATTGCCAATTTAAATTTATGTGTAGGGTTACTAATTTATGAAGATAAGTAACTAAAAAAAGTGCTAGTTTGCCCTAATTCTGGCCAGGCTCAGATTACATTTGCACTTCTCATGGTTATGCAATGCATGTGTAAGTTTAACTTGATGGGTCAAGTCAAGTTCATAGTCAAGACTCTATATGCAAAGTTGGTTTGAATTTTCTCCTCCAATTATCATTGGAACCAATGGTATGGTACTAGTTTTGATGTTCCTATTGTAAATCATATCTGGTAAAGAAAATGATAAAGAAGTCATAAATTCATTGTTTTGATATGTGAAAAATATTCTTAACTCAGGGTAAATCTCACAAATTGTATAGCTCTATAGTTGTTATTCCTATTGTGAATTAAATCAGATCATATATAATGTCACGGGAAACTCCCCTCTGAAACACGAGAATATAGAATTAGATGTTCTCAGATGCCATAGGTATGGTACCACTGGTCCACATCAAATCAAAAATGTTGTGTATATGAAGCCGTGATACCATTCTATCCGAATGGGTACTCTTTTTGCCCGTTCCAATGATGGTACGGGTGAGTTGATGCCCAATTGGATTACCTGTTTGATACTTACCTGTCTGATATTCATTAGACCAACCCGTGCCCAACGGGTATGTGGACAATTAAAATGATGCACCCGAACTCGAAACGGGTATGAGGACAGTTAAAATGATACCCGCTCATGCCCAATCCACCCACCGTCATCGATAATCCCAACAGATGTCATTTATGGCATCCTGCCATTCATGAACAATTGAACAAACAAACTAGCAATTGAGTTCATGAATAAATGAACAAGTATGTCTGTTTACAAATTTTAAATAATTAATATTTTAGTTCATGAACAAATGAACAAGTATGTCTGTTTATAAATTTTAAATAATTAATTTTAAATAAACAATTGAATATACATATAACCT